>CM038147.1:245987371-247187371 GCA_021437245.1 Aegilops speltoides
TTTTCATCGCAGCTCGCTCTGCAGCCTTGGTTTTCACTTCATAGGCGTAAGGAAGAATTGGAGTTGGTGTAGGCGCGGGAGGAGCCGAGGACTTTGTTGATTTTCTTCAGCACAACCGATGCAATTGTTCTGATCTCTTCTGCTTTCTTCAGCGCACCACTAGTGGATGCCCCGCACTTTCTTCGGTGCCGGTGTCGGTAGTACTAAAGTAGGGGTACCTTAGTACCCGAACTTGTGCACGGCAATGAACGCCTCATGACAAGGCTTGCCGGGCCCGCCAAGACCCTCCGTCATTTCTATTTTACTGCCATTCAAGAACAAAGTGTTAGCTGAGAAGACAAAGCACCGGCAAGAGAAGCTTGCCGGGAAGGACAAGACCCCGGCAAGAGGAGCTTGTCGGGAAGGCCAACCAAGGCACTTCAGAAGACTTGCCGGGACACACCGCGCGTCCCGGCAAGACCCGACGAGCGGCAAGCTTGCGGGTGCGACAAGGCAGAGACCGTGGCAAGGCGCTTGCCATGGCGGTTACACCACTCAAGGCCAAGGCCCAAATCACCCGACGACGTGTTGCCGCAGGATCACTCCTGGGGCACGTGGCAGGTGGCTGTGCAGCCTAGCGGTGCGAGGTGGCGAGCGAAGGTGACTAGGAGGCCACCGTGGCAATCGGTGGCGCCCCTAACGGTCGTTTCCTGCACTGTTGGAGCGACCGGACGGGCATTAAATGCTCTTGTCCCCCGCCGCCGAGTTAGGTAGGGACATCATGATAGTGGTTGTACCAACCCGTATTTTTACCTTTCTACCCCTCTCTCTGCTTTGCCACCTGTCGGTGACCCCTTTGGACTATAAAAAGGAGGCCCGTGCGCACGTAGAGGAGGTTCGGTTGGGTCCAACTCATTCGAAACCACAACATACCCACGCTTTCGAGCAAGAACAAATAAAACACAAAGCAGCAGTAGGAATTTTATCTCTCCGGAGAGCTCCGAAGCTGGGTAAAACCCCGCGCCCTTGCCTCGATCCGCTCAGATGCGCTCGCGCTCCTTGCCGACCGTAAGGCCCCGCCCATAGGTGCTCGTGTTTCAAAGCCACGACATCTTTGGCGCGCTGTAGGGCGCGCCGAGGTCGTGTATATCGATCCGGCGTCTCACGCTGCTACATCAACATCTTCATCAACATGCCACCAAGAAGAAGGCTTCGAAGTAGCCGCCCGTCGCGATCGTCCTATCACCACCGAGCAAACGGGCGGTGGGGTGGACGCCGCGAGGAGCGGGCGCGCGGTGGGACTCACGCCGTCACCAGGTCAAGGACAAGGCCCCGCAAGCTTCAGCGTCTCGATATCCACCACACCCTCTCAGAGGTGCAAGATCGACAACGCCACGGTGCCCCTAGCACCGTGCTTTCGCGGAACGAGGCTGCCGGCGGATCGCGAGACGCTCAAGACCAGCGTGCACGCCAAAGATGCCGGCACGAAGCGAGGTGCGGTCGCCGACGGGTATCGCTCCTTCCAACCCGCTTGGGAGTCCGAGCATGTCCCGCACTCGCCGCCGCCACCGCCGCCTAAGACTCCAGAGGAAGCATCGCCCGAGCCCAGCTGCTTTAGATTACCCTCCAGCCGCATAAGATCGACGATCGAGGATGACCATTCGAGCCTCATCGCTTCGCTAACGCCGACAAGCCCCGCAACCGAAAGCACATCGAAGCCCGGCAAGACGCCAGCGCAAGCCGACGCCGACAAGACCGCTGGGGTGCCACTACGGCACTCCCGCCAAGGCCGATATCGCCGACTCGCCAGCCAACCTCGACACCGACTCCATCAAGTCGCCGGACTCGCGAGCTCGCCGTGGATCAACGCCACGCTTCCAAGAACGCCGACACGAAGACGCCAGATCAGACGAGCGCAGAGAGAAGCGCGGCGCCAATCCGAGCAGCGACCGGGCCCACTGTCGATATGCATGCGCCAGGGGAACCAGCGACTTGTCAGACGCGTAGGTTGCCCTGTGTTCACTTGTGAGCTGCGGCAAGTCCAAAGGCCCAAGACCAAGAACTTCGCCGACGCACCGAGAAGTACGATGGCAAGATACACCCGTCGAGTTCCTCGCGCCTACACCATCGCGGTGCAGGCCGGGGCGCGATGAGAAGATCTCGCCAACTACTTCACCGGTGCTCAAGCCCAACGCCGATCTTGGCTCATGCACTTGCCGGACAGCTCCATTTCTTCGTATGACTGTGCCATCAGTTTGTCGGCAAGATTCGCAGCGCCACAAGCCCCATGGCCAGAAAGCGATCTTCATTTGCTTGCCTGAAGGAAGGAGAATCCTCGCGCAAGTACATACAGAGATTCAGCCAGTGCAGCGCAACATCCTGCACGCCCACCCCGACAAGAGCTTATTGCGTGCGTATCACAGGATGAGGGAGGAGATGGCGATGTGCAAGATCGACATGTCACGAGCTATATGCTCGGCCGACAAGTGTGCATCGTCTTTCAAGAGGGAGGAAACTCCCGTGAGAGAATGTAGGAGCGTATGATCTCGACAAGGAGGACGCCCGGCAAAGAGGAACCGGAGGCGGAATGACAAGGAGGACAACCCAGCCGCCAAGTGCCCATGCCTGCTTTTGGGCTCGCCCAACAAAGGCTCGGCACTGTATGGCCTAGGCCTGGGCTCTGCTCGCTGTACTAAAGTAGGGGTACCTTAGTACACCGAACTTGTGCACGGCAACGGCAATACCAAGGGCAACGCTTGTCAGGCGTCCGCCAAGACCCTCCGTCATTTCTATTTTACTGCAATTCAAGAACAAAGTGTTAGCTGAGAAGACAAAGCCCCGGCAAGAGAAGCTTGCCGGGAAGGACAAGACCCCGCAAGAGGAGCTTGCCGAAGGCCAACCAAGGCACTTCAGAAGACTTGCCGTGACACACCGCTGCCCCTAAGACCCGACGAGCGGCAAGCTTGCGGGTGTGACAGAGAGACCGCGCAAGGCCCTTGTCATGGCGGCTACCACTCAAGCGCCAAGCGCTTCCAGCTCACCCGACAACGTGTCGCCGCAGATCACTCCCGGGCACGTGGCGTGGTGTGCAGCCTAGCGGTGCGAGGTGGCGAGCGAAGGTGACTAGGAGGCCATCGTGGCGATCGGTGGAGCCCCTAACGGTCGCTTCTCGCACCGTTGGAGCGACCGGACGGGCATTAATGCTCTTGTCCCCACCGCCGAGTTAGGTAGGGACATGTTGATAGTGGTTGTACCAACCCGCTTTTTACCTTTCTACCCTCTCTCTGCAAGCACACCGCTTGTGACCCTTTGGACTATAAAAAGGAGGCCCGCAAGACGAGAGGAGGTTCGTTGGGTCCAACTCATTCAAACCACAGATATCCACGCTTTCGAGCAAGAACAAATACAAACACAAAGCAACAAGAGGAGTTTTATCTCCCGAGAGCTCCGGCCGGGTAAACCCCCGCGCCGCCTCGCCTCGATCCGCTCACAGGCGCCTCCGCCTCCTTGCCGGACTGTAAGGGCCCCGCCCCATAGGTGCTCGTGCCCCCAAAGCCACGACACCGGAATGGAGTCATCAGCCCTAGAACTTACATTTTCATCAAGGTTGAAAGTCATCAGCCGTGCTGCATGTTCTTCAAAGAGTTGAGCAGAGTCTGCACCGAGGATTTTCTTGTTACGATGGGGCTGCAACAGCTTGTCATTTTCTTTGTCGTTGATTAATCTCACTTTGGCTCCTTGCCAATCAGCATAATATGCATCAAGTCCTTGCTGAGGGCTTGATCTCGATTGAGCCCGAGAAGTTCCTCAGGTGTCATTCTGACAACGTTTTTCTTCAGGAGCTTCTCCTTCCTGTATTGAGCCTTCTTGATTTCACGTGCCTTTTCAAACTTCCATTTTTCTTGAGAGATGAAATGGGTCAGCATGTGACTTTGACCAGGAGTCAGAGGCAGATCAGGCATTGGAGTGTTTGGATCCTTGTGCCAGAGATCAATGTAATCGAAGATCTTCTTTGGATCCAAAAGCAGTGGCACAGATGTGCCTTTGGCTCTAGCGGCCTTTATTGTCTGTCTCTGATGATCTCCGCAAGTTCTTCATCAGAAGCTTCATCATCAGATGGCACTTGGAATGCAACCTGTTTCTTCCTTGGACTTGGCCGAGGACCGCGTCCAGCTGTTGCTTTAGTCTTCAACAAGCAGGGGCCTCGATGAGGACATTGGTGCAGCCGAGGAACTCACCGAGACACCAAGCAATTGAGAAACCCCGAGTCCTTTGACATGTAGCCGATGCAGGAGTTGAGGACTTTGAGGAGCTGCCGAGGACTTTGGTGGAGCAAGAGTGACCGAGGAATTTGCCGTGAGGGCGCAGCTGAGGAACTTGGCCGTGAGGGCGCTGTTGGTGAAGCACTTGGCTTATGAGCAGGCTTCTTCGACATTGATTTCCTCAGCTTGACCGAGGTCTCAGCAGCAGCAGCAGCGGCAAAATCGTCATTGAATTTCCTCACTGCCTCCTTGGCTTGTCTTGCTAGTTTAGCTTGACGCCTAGCCCATTCTTCAGGAAAGTCCTCACCACGCTTGATGCTGGTGGGATCAGCTACTTGGCCAGGTGCCAATGGAGCTCTTGGGCATGGAGGATTTAAGGCGAATTTCTTCATGTACTTTGGAGTAACATATCGATATTCCCTCCATTCTCGTGCCCATCTTCGCTCAATCTCTAAATGCGCACTTTGCGCTGATTTTTTTTCTCTTTGCCAAATTTGGCTTCACCAGTGTGCAATAGTCTTTGTATATGTCATCGTGATTTCAAAGTACCATGACCTCCGGTTTTCTTTCCTCCTTTCTCATGGTCTCTTTCCTTCACCATTTTCTTCAGATGAGGAATTTGAACAATTGAACACTCAAGAAGTATGCAATTTTTCTTCGAGGAACGCTGCAAATGAGTTAAGTTGATGAGAACCTAGTGATTCAGCGGAATGACATGAGTACCGTGAACAGAGTGTAGGTGTGAGGAATTTGGAGAGGTCATATGCGTTCTCAGAAGGTTTTTCGAAAAGACAAGTTTTGAGGAATTTGACCAGTTGAGCATTGAGGAATTTCATTAAGCGTTCTTGTCTTAGGTTCCAGAGTTGTACAGATCGAAAATCCGCACAATTGAGGAATCTTGAAGAAAATGAGTGCTTAGAGAAATGGATCAAGAGCATGCAGTAAGTGAGGTGTTCAGATGTGTGAAGATTTGAAGAATAAAACACCTTTGAAGATTTTCAGGAAAACTTGAGAATCAAAGTGAGTAATAAAAGTATCTTTTAATTACCCGAATCAAGAACACGATTTAACCGAGATGAACAGCGTGAAGTTCGTCAAATTAGATCTCCCACGCCCTAACTTGGCAGAGGGAGACAGCTACGGCGGCGGCGGAGTGAAGATTTCCGCAGCTGGCGCGAGTATGGCGGCGACGAGGTCGAGGCAGTGAAGCTCTTCCTCACCGGCGACGATGGAGTAGTAGCGGCACTAGGGTTTGAGGAGCTCGAGCGAGAGAGAGCGAACGAGCGGAGTAAATGAAGTGAGGAAGGGAGAGGGTATTTATAATCATGTAAAAACTGTTCGCTCAAGATTTTGGGACTAACATGCCCCGCCCTTTCTCCTTCACGCGACATGTGTCACCCACGGACTGTTCAGATGAGATCGTAAGATCGTGGGTGATTATAATAATGCATCGTGATGCGGAACGGTTTGAGCGGTAAAACCGAAAATCTGGATAAGATTTGTTTTAAAGTTTCGCTCGCAATTTCTTCAAATTTGACAAGGACACAAAGGAAGACTTTGAACGAGTTTCAAATAGAACGCACATGAAGAATTTGTCAATAGATTGGGTTGAGTATAGCATAGAGGGGAAGGGTCCGATCACATGCACTTAGCAGAAAGAGTAACTTGATGAAATAGCCATAAGTGAATGCTGTAGAGGACATAAACTCATATATATATATATATATATATATATAGTCAATGAAGAAAATCGACGGAAACAGTGAAGATTTTGCAAAGTTGAAGAATTTGAAAAAAAGTCAAGAATTTCAAAATTTGAGGAAAACTCAAATTGAAGATTTTCAACTTTTGTGGTGGCTTATCCCATCAGATAAGAATGATGATTTCGCATACACCGCGCATAATTGTCGAGGGTTCTCGAGAATCAAATTCTTCATTAATTTCTTCACACTTAGAGTGTTATTCTTCATTGATTGAAGAAAAACGTTTCTTCATGTGTTGCACATCTAAGTCATCAATTTTGCATAAGTGTTAGGATGTGTGTCCTTTTCAGAGAACATTCTAAGATATTTAGCTCAAACGCAACTTGCTAAATCTCTTCTCATCCAAGGGCTTGGTGAAGATATCAGCTAGTTGTTCTTCAGTCTTCACATGCTCGATGAAGATGTCGCCCTTCAACACATGATCACGAAGAAAATGATGACGAATCTGAATGTGCTTTGTCTTCGAGTGCTGAACTGGGTTGTGAGCAATCTTGATGGCACTCTCATTGTCGCAGAGGAGAGGCACATTCTTCACGTTGACGCCATAGTCCTTGAGGGTTTGCTTCATCCAAAGCAGCTTGAGCACAAAGAAGAGCCAAAGAACAATGTATTCAGCTTCGCAGAGACAGAATACGCAGCTTCTGCTTTCTTCGAGGACCAACGGACCAAAGATCGTCCGAGGAAATGACAAGTACCAGATGTTGACTTGCGGTCCACACGATCACCAAAGATAGTCGAGTCGTAATATCCAATGAGATCAAAAGCAGAGCCCTTGGGGTACCATAATCCTAGTGTTTGTGTGTGAGCTAGATATCGAATAATATGCTTCGCAGCCTTATGGTGTGATTCCTTCTGCAGCTTGAAATCGGGCACACATGCAAACACTAAGCATTATATCCGCCTAGATGCACATAAGTACAATAAAGAACCAATCATGGAGCAAGATACCTTATGATCAAGTCAATACCATTTTCATCAAGGCATAGATGGCCATTTGTGGGCATAGGAATTTTGACGCCTTTGCAATCTTGCATGCCAATTTCCTCAAGACATCTTTGAGGTATTTCTCCTCGATATGAATATGCCATTGCGCTGCCGACGGATTTGAAGACCTAAGAAGAATTTCAACTCTCCCATCATAGACATTTGATATTCTTCACTCATCATATAGGCAAATTCATCACTATAACGTTGGTCAAGACAGCCAAAGATAATATCATCAACATATATTTGGCACACAAACAGTTCACCATCATAAGATTTAGTAAAGAGAGTAGGGTCGAGTGAACCGGTGTGAAGCCATTCTTCACAAAGAATTCCTTCAATGTATCATACCACGCCGAGGGGCTTGCTTGAGGCCATAGAGGGCCTTATTGAGTCTCAAGACTTTGTCGATTCTTTGGATCTTCAAAACCTGGGGTTGAGCAACATATACTTCTTCCTCAAGCTTACCATTGAGGAATGCACTTTTCACATTCATTTGATATAAGGTGATATCATGATGGTTAGCGAAGCAAGTAATATATAATAGCCTCAAGTCTAGCAACAGTGCAAAAGTTTCATCAAATCAATTCCTTCAACTCGTGTGTAGCCTTGAGCTACTAGTCGTGCCTTATTCCTCACCACAAGGCCATTTTCATCTTGCTTGTTGCGGTAGATCCACTTTATGCCAATGATATTATGCTTATGAGGATCCGGGCGATCGACTAATTCCTGACATTGTTAAGCTCGAATCGATGTAATTCTTCTTGCATAGCCTGAATCCACTCCGCCCGTAAATGCTTCATCTACCTTGGTGGGCTCAGAATAGAGACAAAAGCATAGTGCCCACAAAAGTTAGATAAATGTGAGGCTTTTGAGCGTGTGAGAGGACCCAGCGCTAATGTCATCGATGATCTTCTCCACTTGCACTTCTTTTGCAACGCGAGGATGAGCTGGTTGTCACCGAGGAATTTGATCAGATTTTCTTCAAAGACCATTTTCCTCATCATGTTCTTCGTGCATCACCGACGTTCTTTATGAACAAGAATGAATTCTTCAGCAGATTCTTCAAGAGGAATGACATCCTCGCTTGCCTTGAACTTGATAGAATCCTCGTGTGCTGGTTCATCTAACATAGAAGGTAGGTGCTCTTTTGCAGCCATTAGTTTCATCGAACCGCACATCTACAAAGGTCAACAATCTTGTGAAGAACAATGTTGAAGACTCAGAGGTGTGCGAGTCCTTTCCATAACCAAGCATAAAACCTTCATGTGCTTTCTGCAAATTTAGAGTTGTGGTGAGGATCCCTAATCCAACATTTAGCAATCAAGACTTTGAAATAACTCACATTGGGTTTCTTGTCGCTGAGGAGTTCATAGGCAATCTTCTTGAAGAATTTGTGAAGATATACTGCTGATGATGTGGCACGCAGTGTCAATTGTATCAATCCAAAACGCCGAGGCGCTTTGTATTCATCAAGCATAGTGCGAGCCATCTCAACAAGAGTTCTGTTCTTGCGCCCACGACGCCATTTTGCCGAGGTGTATAGGAGCAGATAACTCATGAGTAATACCAAGTTCATCAAGATAGGCATCAAGACCGAATTCTTGAACTCAGTTCCATTGTCACTTCGATATGCTTGATCTTCACACCAAAGTTGGTTGAAGCCCTCGAGGAAAATCGCTTGAAGACTTCCGCACTTCATGTTTGTAAGTAACAATGTGTACCCATGTATATCGAGAATAATCATCAACAATGACAAAACCATATAGAGATGCATCATTAGTGACCGCTAAGTAATGATTAGGTCCAAGAGGTCCATGTGAAGCAATTCAATGGACGAGTAGTGGTCATGATAGTCTTCGCGGATGCTTGGCCTTGGTCATTTTTCCAGCTTCACAGCGCCACATAAGTGATCCTTGAGGAATTTGACATTCTCAATGCCAATGACATGCTTCTTCTTTGCAAGCGCAGCAAATTCCTCATGCCTCATGTGACCAAGTCGTCGATGCCATAGCCAGCCTTCTGAAGCTTTTGCAAGTAAGCACACGGCTGGTTGTGGTCCTGTAGATAAATCAACAATATACAGATCTCCTCTCCTAAAGCCTTCGAAGACTTTGAAATTGTCAGCTTCCATAATCACAACACAGCGATACTTGCCAAAGACAACAACCATATCAAGATCACAAAGCATTGAGACTAACATGAGATTGTATCCTAAGGACTCAAAAAGCATGACTTTGTCCATGTGTTTATCCTTAGAGATTGCAACCTTACCAAGACCCAATACCTGACTTTTGCCTTTGTCAGCAAAGATGATATGCTTCAGAGGTGACGGTGATAAGGGAGCATCCATCAATAGATTCTTGTCCCAGTCATGTGATTCGTACATCCACTATCGAGGACCCATTCAGTAGTTTTGGGTTGATCATCCTGTAGATGAATTAGTGTAGCTTACAATCTCATATGCTTCATCGGTGAAGAATATGATATCAAGTTCATCGATGAATTTCATCAAGCAAAGAAACAGATATAGCAAGATGAGGACGTGTGAAATGAAAGTTCATTTCATCATGATTCGCCAAGGCCCTATCGTGCATTTTGTCGTCCCAAGAAATTCTTCAGACGTTAAAGCACGCCCGAGACCTGACCCCGCAGAAGAGATTAGTCCTTTTTCTTCACCACCCACATCCGGAGGGGTGGCAAAGAATTCATCACTCATGAAAGCACCATATGAGAAAGGTGGCAAAGATGCCAAACCGTTTCATTTCACATAAGAGGGGTTAGGGTAAGCATATGAATAAGCAGAGTAATTCTTCGAGGACTTATGAACATAATGGTTTGAAGAATAATGCACATATTCATAGCCCTTTGCTCTACCCTGCGAGACAGAGTTGTTAGCACGATGATAATCATATGAGGACTTTGATCCTTTTGAGGAATTTGATCCATGTGAGGAATTTGATCCATATGAAGAATTTGATCTGGGGTTCCTGTTCTTCACAAGTGGTGTCATGAGGACATTCACCTGAAGACTTTCAACATAACTTTTGGGAACCTAGATTTTCTTCATAGGGGAACCGTTCCTGCAGTTAGTGCCAACATATCTAGCAAATACTTCACCATTCTGATTTTTGAACAGTTTATAGTTGGAGTCAAATGACTCATCAGAAGAATGAGGAGATTCACATGTAAAGCCAGATAAGTGAGATGGATCAACTGGAGGTCCCTTTGCAGCAACCCATGAGGTTTTGGGGTACCGCCAAAGCTTCCAATATGTTCCATCAAGATTGAGTTTCCTCTCAAAGGCAATACGCTCTTTCCTATGGTTTCGTTGAGGATCTGCTTTTAAGCACATCACAAAGTGTCGATGCCCATTGAGGCTTTTGTACATGCTCGTCATGTACAATTCCTTCAACCCTGCATTGTCAAGGATACTAGCAATGTCCTCGATGAGGGATTAGTGATAGCAGAGGCAGATGAAGAATTTGTAATAGTTGAAGCATTTGAACATTCTGTGAAGAATTAGCGATTCACGTTCAATGCACTTTAAGCATGGAGGAACAAATTCTTCCTGAGAAGCGCTGATTTGTTGAGCTAGTAATGAATCGTGCTCCTTCTGAAGATCTTCATAACACACTCTTAGCTTTTCAAGATCTTCCTTTCTTTGAAGAGATTCAGAGGAAAGCTTTTCATGGTCTTGCTTCTCTTGAAGAAATTCATAAGAAAGTGTTATGATGACTTTGAAGGTTGTCAAACCTAGACTGAAGTCTCTGAAGATTTTCAGTCAGGGCTTTAGTGCGATCCATTTCTTCACCCAACATATCATCACTTTTGTCTAGCATGTTTTGAACCTTTTCAAAAGCCCGTTGTTGTTTCACAGCTATCTTAGCAAGTTTAGAGTAGCTGGGCTTGAGATCCTCATCAGATTCATTTTCACTAGATTCAAAGGAGTTGTATTTGAGTACCTTAGCACCTTTCGCCATGAAGCAATAGGTGGGAGCGTAGCCACCATTATCTTCATCAGGCTTGTCGGTGGGGTCGGTTTCTTCAGTGTTGAAGATGGACTTGCTGACGAAAGCAAGAGCGACGCCGACTCGCCACACCACATTCAGATTCTTCAGACGCTCCTCTTCATCATTTTCCTCGATTCAGCTTCAGAGTCCATTTCCTTGCCAATGAATGCCCGAGCCTTCTTGAGCTGCTCTTTTGTGAGATGAAGACTTGAGGATTTTGATGACTAAGATTTTGATGATTTCTTCTTTTTCTTTGCATCATCAGAACTGTAATCCTTGTATTTCTTCTTCTTCATTTCCTTTTCCCACTGAGGATAATCTTGGATATAGTGACCAGGCTTCTTGCATTTGTGGCACAACCTTCTCTTATAGTCACTGGATGAGGAATCACCGCTTCTTGAGGATTTTCCAAAGCGACCACGTCTTGAGAACTTCTGGAATTTCTTCATGAGCAGTGCTAGCTCCTGGCTCAATTCTTCAGGATCACCAAGGCTACTACCGTAATCCTCATATTCGAGTCGACACGCCTTGGCCTTCGTGGCACGTGGTTTGCCATAGTTTGAACCATAGAGATCTCTATTTTCAAAGTCGAACTCGTGAGTATTTAGCCTTCGAGGATATCGGCAGGATCAAGAGACTTGTAGTCAAGACGTTCTTGTATCATTAGTCCCAGAGTATCAAATGAGGAATCAAGCGATCTCAACAGCTTTCTTCACTACTTCATGATCGGTGATGTCAAGTGGCACCGAGGGCTTGAAGCTCATTTGAGATGTCCGTGAGGCGATCAAAGGTTTGTTGGACATTTTCATTGTCGAGTCTTTTGAAGCGTTGAAGAGATTCAAGAACATCGACTCGAGAGTCACGCTGAGTTGAAACTCCTTCATTTACTTTGGACAGCCTATCCCGTATAAGCTTAGCGCTTCCAAAGCACTCACTCTTCCATACCGCCTTTGCTCGATGGCCACATATGATATTCTTCGCTTGAGAATCGAGTTGCTTGAATCTCTTCACATCGGTAGCGTTCAGTGAGGGTGAGACAGAGGGAACACCATTTTCCACAACATACCAGAGATTGTTATCAATTGCCTCAAGATGCATTCGCATCTTGTTCTTCCAGTATGGGTAGTCTGTCCCATCAAAGGTAGGACACCCAGCCGAGACATTGATCATACCTGCGGTCGACATAACTAAAACTCCAAAGCGGTTAAACTAAATCACACGTAACAAGGGAGAACCTTGCTCGATACCAATTGAAAGTGCGTTATATCGACTAGAGGGGGTGAATAGGCGATTTTATGAATTCTTCATCGAGGAATTTGTCGGTGAGGAAATTCCTTAGCTAAGAACTACTTGCAAATGAATAAGTACTCGTAAGTAAACATAACAGATACTAGCATGGTCATCATGATGAAATGAAGACAAGCATAGAGTACAGAAAGCGTAATCACAGGATAACACAAGATGAAGACAAACAGACTGAAGAACTTGAACTGAGGAATTTGTGAAAGTCTTCAGTCAAAGTCATCAAGCACAGATATTAACAAACACTCAACACAGTAATGAGGAAATGAAAGGGTTGAGGAAATAGAACCAGTTAGTTGGTGAAGACAATGATTTGGTAAACCAGTTCAACTGCTGTCTCGGTTATACGTCTGGTTGAGCGGCCGAGTATTTAAACTCGAGGACACGAGTCCCGACACCCGATCTCGAGCCGCAACTCAGGACACCCAGTCCTCACCGTATTCTCCTTGAACTAAGACCACGAAGGCCTCATCCAATCACTCGTGGTAAGTCTTCAGGTGACTCCCAAACCTTCACAGACTTGGTCACTCGGCAATCCACAATTCCTCTTGATGCTCTAGACCTTGACGCCTAACCGTCTGGAAGAAGCACAGTCTTCAAAGGTAATAAGCGTTGATCCACGCTGATCAATTTCTTTAGTGATCCTCAATCACTTTGGGTTTGTGGGGTTTGGTTTTGGGATTTTCCTCACTTGATGATTTTCGCCAAAGTCCCCTGAGGATGGGTTTCTCTCAAATGACAAGTGTCAAGTTCTCTCGAGCAGCCAACCAACTAGTGGTTATAGGGGCGGCTATTTATAGCCTAGGAGAAGCCCGACATGATAAGACATAAATGCCCTTCAATGATATGACTGTTAGGTGGATAAGATATTTTTGGGACAATCGGTAAGAAGACAAAGAACGGTCGGAAATTTGACTCTCAAATTCCTCGTATATCATGTTCCTCATCGTAGGCAATTCAGACCGGCGAATTCCTAACTCCTCGATCGAAAGAAAGTCATCAAGGACTATAAGAACTACGCTCACATCAAGAAATTTATCGAATCAGTATGAGATTTCCAATGGCTTCACTCAAGGGATTGGTAGGTGTAGGATTTTGAGTTGAGCATCACATGGAAATTTTTCCTTAGTATTTCCTCGACCCCTTTAACAAAGACGGTGTTTCCTATGACTCAAGAAAGAGAAAATGAAACTACGAAAACAAACGCCTTCACGCTCCATGTTCCTCGAATGAATACCAAGTCTTCAAGGTCACACCAATTTCTTCACTTTCAAAGTCTTCTAAAGTCTTCGTAATATCAAAGTCTTTAGTCGAAGAACTTCATTTTTAGGGGTCAACTTTCTCTGTAAATATCAAACTCCTCATAGACCTATAGACCTGTGTACACTCACAAACGCATCAGTCCCTTAACCTATAAGTCTTCAATACACCAAAATCACTAAGGGGCACTAGATGCACTTACAGTAGTAAGTACTATTGTTCAGTACTTGATTTGTGTTTGTGAACCCTGTATTGTTTATTAGTACTGCCGCTTTTGGTGTGTGGTCAGTCCTGAGAACGGTGTATGTTAATGTCTGTCCACTCAATTCAGTCTGTATATTTTGAAGTATCGAGATCATCTTTTTTGTGAGGACGGTTTATCAATTATGGTTACACTCCAATATATGTATGCATTGCAGGGTTTATAGCACCCACCAAGATTTCCAGTCCCATGGATGTTCGGTCCATACGATTTGTCATGACCTTTGGACTGTCCTGCTTGTGGGAGTAGGCGAGGCCCCTGCATGCCACCCGTAGTTGGACGATCAATCTTCTATTTAGTACTTCAACATAGTGATTTCCTGGTAAGGATTCACTCGTGTCACATCAAGTAAATCTTATTGATTTACTGTCTAAATCTTATTGATTTAATGTCATGTTTTCTTTCTTTTCCTGCAATTTTACAATGCAGGTTTTTCCATGTGACATTCATCACAGAATAAACCGCTTGGTTTGCTCTCACGATGGCTATTTTTGCAGGTTTCACTTCTTATGTCGTGTCAAGAATGAAGGCACCGCCCATCACTTATATTATCGAAAAAATTGGATCACCGTTGTCCGAGTACAAGCTGAATCCCTATGATGAACTGCAGTTTGGTTTAACAAAACGCCACAATTAGTCCTTCTCGCTTAAAAGAAATGAAGAAAAACTACATCACGGTCATGGATCCCATCCAAGTTAGAAAGCTGATCATAGCAGATCGGACACGATCGCCGCTGTCTCGCACATCGGTACCACCTTCAAGAATGGATCGAGCACCGTAGTTGCTCTAGCACCGACAATGCAAAGAGCTCACTCGATCCAGCTAAGGATTGGGCACCGATCGCGCCGGCGGATCACCGATCTCACCGGAGGATCGGCATCGACACCGCACTGCTCCCGACACCGCACCAGCTCTACAAGAAGCACCATCTCCGGCAGCAAAGATGGCGGCTTCGCACTGCACCAACACTTGCACTTGCATCCGCTCCGCCCGCAATGAAACCGAATGAGCAGTTGCACCGGCAACAGACTGGGCTGCAGTTCGCACTTCATATACCAAAGTCCTTACAAAAACCGACATGTCCACCTTCTTGGTAAGCATTGGTCGCCCAAGTGCTTCGTTCTTTTTTCTTTCCATGTTCTTTCACATGATTCACTGTGTTGATCTAACTGTTTGGGTATGTCTTCTTGTTTGCAAACAGAGAATTCCTAGAGCAACGAGGGAGTCGTTCAACAATCCGAGCAACCGCGGCCAAGTTTCTTTTACCATGCGCAGCCTTGGTGTGAATGAACCTGCTCAATATACCGTAAGTACAAAGGATGGTCGCATGATGATTGATGCTAAAGGATGGTCAAGGTTCAAATCTAAATCATATCTTGCAGTAGGGGATGATGTCAAAATTGAACTTTCTCGGCAAGGAGAGCTGGTCCAAATCAACTTTGAAATTCTTCAGTAGCAGCACGCAACTGCCGAACTGATCTATCCTCCGAGAGATTTTGGTGTAATAATCTAGCATGGTGAAACAAGTGTCATGTGTGTATAAGTAGTACGACAGTATTATTTATCACATGGTATATCATTGATAGAATTGCAACTCTGATTGCTGGTTAGGAACTGTCGTTCGATTTCATTCCAACAGCTGTCGTGCTTTATTCAATTTTGTGTATTCGCCTTGTGACAGCATCTAAAACCAGCACCGTACAGATCCCTTGCTATATGAAAAGCGCTGAGTTAGAACACATGGGCCCCCAAACATGCAGGGTGGGCGTGCGGCCCAAAGTCCAGAACCGTGAGGCTGTCTGAGTATTATATTCTCAGCTGAACCCCCATAAAAAAAGCTGAACCCCCATAATGCCCGTGCGTTGCACGTAACATCAAGATGCATTTGTATGAGTATTTTATCTTGTGAGAGAAAAGGATGAATGAGGGAAGGCCTTATTTGCAAATGTGGAGAGGTGTCTGGGTACTTTTTTGCAAAATTGCCATAGTTTCCTTCCTATCCGTCAAATATAAATCGGACGGCCTATATTGCAGGATGGCAGGCCCATCATCACCAACTCGTCTATACTGTGTTAAAAACAACTCTGTTTTTTATAATTATATATGTTATATACATTCCCCTTGATTTTTCTTATGTATAAAGTTGTGATATAAAATATTTGTATATTTCTTTACAGAGGGAGTATCTCTCTGTCAAATATATATTTATGCGTAACTAGTTACTCCTGTCTTTCAACTTCCTTTCGTTGATATGTGGGGCAACAGGCAATGGGGTCCATATGCCATATGCACAAATTAGAGTGCACAACTGCACGGTAGACACACCCCACTCGTAGCGCCGCAGTAATGCCCAATGAGCCGTCAAATCACAACCCCCCCCCCTTTCCAGCTTTAGCAGTAAGATGGATGGACGAAGCGGCAATATTTCACTGGGCCCGAATCCCCTTCTCCCTCGTCTACTTGTTCAGAGAAAACCCCCTCTCGGCGATTGCATAGGGTTTTCTCATGGAGAACTAGGTACGAATTCTTCATCCATCCCCGATAAATCCAAGTCCCTTGGTCGCAGGTAATCCTAGGATGGCAGCCGTCACCGTTGATGCATTTTTCTTCCTGCTGAATCTAGTGTGTTTCATGTGCAGTGCCCAATGTGCGAGGACCCTACAGGTTTCTGCGCCCTCAGCGAGACGCCACACTTGTTCCTTCTCATCCTAACACATGATTTTAAAACGCGCACAGTATGTTCCTAGAATCCTCTTTTCTATCCGGGAGGGTGGGGGTTTTTTGAACATATTGTCGACTAATTTGGAAATTTGGATTGCTATATTTGGATAAAAGGTACTACTAGTAGGATGGTCAACACTGACGTGAAGGAGGAAGTTATTTCTAGATTTGGATAGGGAATACATTGTGTTCTCATATTATTTTTCCTGCAGTGCATTATTTGCTCTGCCAGAACACATGTACTCAAGATGTCGGCCTTGCCATAACTGAATACACTAGTTTAATGGTCACAGGGAAGACAAGCCATGGATATAAGTTCCAAGTTGGGTTCATGAACCAAGAAGATCGCTGCTTTTTTATGGCCAAACTTGGATAAATTTCTCAAGTGTTACGGACTGAAAGTTGGCGCACGAATGTTGATGGAAATAGCAGAACCTGGTCTCATTTTCACTGCGATCTTCCACCCAACGTCGTTCCAATTGTTCATCCATGTTAGTTTTGTATCTGGTTCTTGCTTGTTGTCTTGATTACTTCTTAATCCACCTATTCTGTCTAACTAATCACAATTTAACTTTAGAAGTAGCAATGAATCTCTCACGAAGATGCTACTTCTAACTAATATTTTCTTATAATTGGTGGCACGTGTAGGTTTTTTCAGAGTTAAGCGGGCTGCTCGTTTGTTATTCTGTAATAACTCGGCTGTTACTGATGGCACTGAAGTGAAAGGGACGACATCCACAAGTTCCTACACTTTATTGATCGTCTTGAGGTCCTTGTGGGGCATTTAAATGGTGGAAGGGCACGTGGGATATGTGTGCCACTGCTGCACTCGTTGAACAGGTCCATCTGTGTCGAGAAACTTATGGTACGAGCTGTTTTCTGTTATATATGTTGTTCATAAACTATTGCTTATACACAGTTTTATAGTTGTGACCTTCTTGAAACAGAAACTGCCCAGTTCTATTGTTCCTATATAGATTCCTGACCATGGTCGGGTCAGACTTGCGCCTGGTCACAACATGATGTTTATGTAGACCTACTGATGCGGAGCATCCTTCCATCATCCCCATGGACTCTACATCAACACCTACAACACCACAAGGACCGATGACTCGAGCACGTGCAAGAGCTCTTGAAACCGAGGTGACATCACTCCTCTCACAACTCTCCTTCAATTCACATGAGACATGGTTACTACCTCAAATGGAAACTCTATGCATACTCAGGCACCAAGGAGTCGACCATGAAGATGCTAGGAAGCGAGGAGAACCGGAAGCGGAAGGCATGCATGAAGACGGAGAGAAGAAAGCAACAAGGACCAGAGAGGCGGACGATCCGGACGGAGGTCTTGACGATCCGGACAGAGCCCGGACGATCCGGCCATAACGATCAAGGCAACAGGTTCTCCCGGCCGGACCATCCGGTCTCGTCCCCGGATCATCCGGACTCACCAACGTCCGACCATCACCGACATCCGCCCTCGCGACCATCAGCCGACCGGCTGGCTCATCCGGGCCAGCCCGGATCATCCGGACCCCCGCCCGGATCATCCGGCCAGCGCCTGTGTGCGCGTGTTGGGTTGAGCCCATGTACCCCTTCGCCCCAGACTCTATATATAGGACCCCCTCTCCTCACTTTGAGACTCAGCATTGATTAGCTCATATTTGTGTGAGAGCCTTTGATCATCCACTTGGTTACTTCTCATCGGAGCTCAGGACCTCTTCGGAGAAGATCCCCCAAGCGGATTCAAGACCCCTTTCTAGGGAAGAACATCAAGGCCTCCTCTTGGAGATGAACGGTTCCTTTGTATCCTTACCTTAGTTGACTTTGTATCTTGTGGATCTCATATGTTTGTGATGATCTAGCACTTGTGTGACCGATTCCTTGTTGGTTGAGTGATTCTCTCTCGTTTTCCCCGTGTTTCCCCTTGTGCTTCCGCGTGTTCTTCTTGATTCTCCCCGTAGGATCCACTCCAAACGTGAAAGATCGACGCTATAGGGTTCCACCCTACATCATATGGTATCATGAGCCACGTTGATCATGTTTTTGGAGCCCCTACCCCGTGATTTCTAGGTTGATTTTGTTGTTTTCGTCCTAAAATCCAAAAATCCCCACAAAAATACCCCCCAAATTTTTTTGTGATTTGTTAGTTTTGATGATGTTTTGTTGATTTTGATCCGTGGATTCGGTGTGTAACTCGTGGATCTTGTGTTTCCCCACCTTCTCCCCCTCGAAATCTACCCAAAACCCCCGAAATCGTCAAATTTCACCCCATTTTCGTGTTCTTCCCGAGCTGTTCCCGTGCGTGGTTGACCTGCCCGGATCATCCGGACCAAGTCCCGGATCATCCGGCTCCTGGCCCGGATCATCCAGCTCCTGGCCCGGATCATCCGGCTTCCTCTGCCGAAACTGCAGTTCTGCAGTCCACCATCCACCTCCACCACCATCCACACATACTTACATCCTCCCCACCCCATCCACCACCATTTCCACTTGCCAAACCCCAACACTCCACCTTCGTACTACCATTCGAATTTGAGTTTGACAATTTGAGTGAGATTTCCGTGTCCTCTTGTGTTTCGGCTATTTAGGCGCGGTGTGACATCAACAACAAATGCTCATTTTGGTCGGCTACTCATCTTCGCTACGGACGGTAACTTCGACGACATCTTTGTCACACCTTGCAATTGCATTGATAACCATCATATACCATCTTTTGCGTTGCTTACCCATCGAGAATAGCCATTGAGTATTGCCGGCAACGTGACTTGTGCACATTAGTTGCATACACCATATCATACATACAATCGTGGTGCATATCTTGGAATCAACTTGTGTGTCACAAAGTTGTCATCGCATACACAATTGCTATCTTGGTTCGTGAAGTTTGCATAAGAAAAGAGCTCAAAAGAGAACGAGCCACTCAAGCTTTTAAGCAAAGAGGAAAGATAAGCAAAGAGCTTATACGCAACACGCATAGCACCATATGACATTAACATTGTCATATGAAACCATCTTGGATCATTGCACCGATATACCATACATATAGCATACTTGGGATAGAGATTGTTGCATTTTTGCCTAGTAGGTCATGCACAAGCTCTGTATCCGCCTATTGTGCAATCGTGCTAGCGTCTCTCTAGTATTGTGCAACAAGAGCATTTTCGTGGATTCCACATTTTGGCTCATTTTTGGTTTGCACAATCCCATTTATCTATTTGCGTGTGTGTTTCCGTGTACCAATACTTGCTTGGTCTACTTGCTGCATATGCGAATTTGCGAATCTTCTTCAACATTTTTGAGTCAAGCTAACAATTGCAATCAATTTTGTGCCACCATCCTAACCAAGCTCCACCAAAAGCTTTTACTTGTGTAGGTGTGAGAATCGACAAGGATCGGTACCAATAGTGCTATTTCATTGTCCGCATTTGAGTGAACTTGATTCATCTTCAACTTTGGTCAAAGGTACATTGGTATTCGTTCTTCTCCTTCTACCACTCACAATTTTGCTTGAAATGATGGATAGGCCAAGTTCTTCTACAAATCCACTCTTCATCGAGCAAGACGACGAAATGTCATCCCACGCCACCAAGAGCCACCTCTTTGGCGCAACGAGCTCTCCATCAAGAGCAACAAGCAATGAGCGAACGATCGACAACCTATCCACCGACTTGCGACTCTCCGAGCAACGTATAAGAGACTACTTCGACCACAAGCTCGACGCAAGACAAGAAAGAGAATGATGCAGAATGGACGAGATCCCGCGCTTTGTTGGTGAACCAGCGATTTCTACTTCCTCACACTCAAGACGGAGCCACTCAAGTCGCCACTCCGACGACTCCTTCTCCGACACAAGTACACCGTCATCGAACACTCTTCGACGGGTCACACAAGACAGTCATGCATCTCGAAACCCGCTACACGACAAGATTCCCCAAGAGCAAGTTGATGAAGAAGTTCCTCCTCCTCAATCAAACCAAGTGGCTTTTGCTCAAGCTCAAGAACGACAACGTCTTCGTCGCCAACAAGAACAAGAACGAGCGCGCCTACATCAAGCGCAACAAGATGCCGAGGCTCAGCATCTTCAACAACAACAACGAGAAGCACAAGCTCTTGAGGCGGAATGCGCCCTTCAAGCATCAAGTCGAGCTATCGCCAACCGCAATCGCGAAAGGCGCAATCAAGAGGAAGCCCTTCGAGAAGAAATACAAGAGAGGAACTACCATCCGCGTGCACAACGTCAAGCCCCACAAGCTCCTCCACAAGCTCCTCAAGCTCCTCCCCAACCTCAAGGTCAACAAGAGCAAGTTGATCATGGACTTCCTCCTCGCCAAGAGCAACATGAGGATGATTACCCTCCATGTCAAGAACGTCATCATCAACATCGACCTCAACACAATGAAGAACAACGCTATGGCAAGCTCAAGTTCACAATGCCCAAGTTCAATGGAACCAATGATCCCGAAGAGTACCTCTCATGGGCATTGAAGGTCGACAAAATCTTCCGTTTGCACAACTATGAGGAAGAGAAGAAGATCACTATGGCATCACTTGAGTTCCAAGACTATGTGCTCATATGGTGGGAACAAGTCCTTGAGCGCCGACAAGCAAGAGGTGAACCTCCAATCACCACTTGGGCTCAAATGAAGGATGTCATGCGAGCACGCTTTGTACCCACCTACTACAACCGTGATCTCTTCAAGAAGCTACAACTCCTCAAGCAAGGAACAAAGAGTGTTGAAGAATACTACAAGGAAATGGAGATTGCCATGATTCGAGCCAATGTCACGGAGGATGATGAGCAATCTATGGCACGATTCTTGAATGGCCTTAATCATCCCATCAAGAAGATCGCCGACTTCCAACCATACTCCAACCTCATTGAGCTCGTGCATCAAGCTACAAAAGCGGAAAGACAAGTGCAAGATGACTTCAAGTACGCCAAGTACTCATCCAAGACATACGGCTTCTCCAACAACCAAGCTTCAACAACTACTCCAACTTCGACGTCAACCAAGCCTTCTCCAAGCAACGACGACAAGTCAAGTTACAAGAAAGCTTATACTAGTTCAAGTCGTCCTCCTCCTACTACAAGCAACTCCAAGCCGCGTGCTTCATCATCTACTCCAACCGATGAGACCGTCAAGACAAGCTCCTTCAAGTGTTTTACTTGCGGCGGCCGAGGCCACAAGTCATATGAATGCACCAACAAGCGCACCATGATACTTAACGACGATGGTAGCTATGACTCAATGAGTGAAGATGAAATGGACGCTATTGAGCAAGTGGCCATGCACCGGCGCATCAATGAGGGTGAAGATGATCAAGTCTTTTGTGATGAAGATACAAGTCCCGCTCTTGTTGTCTCCAAAGTCTTGACACTTCAACATCAACAAGAAGAAGACCAACGATGCCACATCTTCCACACAAAGGCCGGCATCAATGGGAGATCCGTCAAGGTCATCATCGATGGAGGTAGTTGCCACAACTTGGCAAGCAAAGAACTACGCTCCAAGCTCCAATTGGTCAAGAAGAAGCATCCGCAACCTTACAAGGTTTAATGGCTAAGTGACTCCGGTACTATACGAGTTGAGCATACGGTCCAAGTATCCTTCAAAATAGGTGCATATGAGGACACTTTGGAGTGTGATGTGGTCCCAATGACCGTTTGCCACCTCCTCCTTGGTCGGCCGTGGCAATTCGACCGTGGTGTCTACCACAATGGGCGTACAAACCACTATAGCTTCAAGATGAAAGGCAAAGAATATGTCCTACGACCCATGTCTCCTAGTCAAGTGATAGCCGACAAACAAGCCACCAACCAAAGAGAGAAGAGTGAGAAAGTGAGCCACCAAAAAGTGAGTGAGAACCACAAGCCAAATTTGAGCGCCTCTTCTCCTAGAGAGAAAAACCTCATACTATTCGCCACCAAACATGAGATGAGAGAAGTGTGTGAGAACCCATCGAGTGTTATGCACTTTTTCCTTGTGTGCAAGGATGGAGAACCAAAAACTAACACCACTCATGAGCTACCTTTGGTGTTTCAATCTCTTTTGCAGGAATTTCAAGATGTTTTCCCCGATGAGCTACCTCCGGGTCTACCTCCTCTTCGAGGCATTGAGCATCGAATCGACCTCATCCCCGGAGCGCCACTTCCAAACAAAGCTCCCTACCGTGTCAATCCCGAAGAAACCAAGGAGATTCAATGGCAAGTACAACAACTAATCGACAACGGTCACGTACGTGAAAGCTTAAGCCCTTGTGCCGTTCCCATTATTCTTCTACCTAAGCCCGATGAAGTTTCCACTTTTGCTCCGATTGTAGACCTATAAATGCTATCACCGTGCGCTATAGGCATCCCATTCCTCGCTTAGATGATATGCTTGATGAACTTAGTGGAGCCAACTTTTTCTCAAAAATTGATCTTAAAAGTGGCTATTATCAAATCTGCATTCATGAGGGTGATGAATGGAAAACTGCTTTCAAAACAAAATTTGGCTTATATGAATGGTTGGTTATGCCTATGGGTTTGTCGGAAGCTCCCGGAACTTTTGTGCCTCTCATGCATCATGTACTTCGTCCATACATTGGAATCTTTGTTGTGGTTTACTTCGATGATATTCTTGTATTTAGCAAAACCATGAAAGATCATCTTGATCATGTTAAGCTAGTTTTGCAAACGCTTCGAAAGGAAAGTCTTTATGCCAACTTGAAAAAATGCACTTTTGGCGTTGACAAAGTGGTTTTCTTGGGTTTCGTTGTCTCTTCCAAGGGTGTCCATTTTGATGAAACTAAGATCAAAGCAATTAAAACTTGGCCCCAACCCACCAATTTGCAACAAGTGCGAAGTTTCCTTGGTCTTGCGGGTTTTTATCGTCGCTTTGTGAAAAACTTTTGCACTATTGCAGTTCCTTTGCATGCTTTGAGTAAGAAGAATACTCCTTTTGTTTGGGGACGCTTTCGATGAGCTTAAGTCCTTGCTTACTCATGCTCCGATTCTTGCTTTGCCCAATTTTGACAAAACTTTTGAGGTTCATTGTGATGCAAGTGGTACCGGAATTGGCGGAGTTTTAATGCAAGAAAAACGAGTCATTGCTTATTTTAGTGAAAAACTCTCCGGTGCTCAACTTAACTATCCCGTATATGACAAGGAATTGTATGCTTTAGTGCGTGTCCTACATGTTTGGGAACATTATCTTAGACCTCATGAGTTTGTCATCCATACCGATCATGAAACGCTTAAGTACTTGAAAGGTCAAACTAAATTGAACAAGCGTCATGCCAAATGGAGTGAATTTATTGAATCTTTCCCATATGTGATCAAGTACATTAAGGGCAAGGAAAATGTAGTTGCCGATGCACTTTCAGGCATATGCACGCTTGTCACCCAACTTGAGTTGAATGTTATTGGTTTTGAGCACATCAAAGATTTGTATGCTAGTGATCCATCTTTTGCACCTCATTATGCTAAATGTTTGACGCATACATCTTGGGAACAATATTACCTCAAGAATGGTTATCTTATGAGAGCTAACAAACTATGCATACCCGAGTCTTCTCTTCGTTTGCTCCTTTTGCAAGAGGCTCATGGAGGTGGACTCATGGGACACTTTGGACGCGACAAGACATTCGCCATGCTCTCCAAGAACTACTTTTGGCCAAAGATGTTTCGAGACGTCTCACGCTTCACAACCCGATGCTCGACATGCCGCAAAGCTAAGTCAAAAGCTCAATCTCATGGTCTTTACATGCCTCTTCCTATTCCTTATCAACCTTGGGAAGACATTAGCATGGACTTTGTAATTGGTTTGCCTAGAACTCAAAATGGAAAGGACTCCGTATTTGTTGTTGTGGACCGATTTTCTAAAATGGCACATTTCATCCCTTGCAACAAGGTAGACGATGCTTCACATATTGCAAATCTCTTTGTAGGAAATCTTGCGCCTCCATGGAGTACCAAAGTCAACCGCTCCGACCGCGATGTCAAGTTCTTGAGTTACTTTTGAAAACTCTTTGCGCCAAGCTCGAATCAACCTCTTGTTCTCCTCCGCATACCACCCTCAAACCGACGGCCAAACGGAGGTGACAAACCGACGCTCTCCACTCTACTTCGAAAGTGTTGATCAAGAAGAACATCAAGGAGTGGGAGACGGTTCACCCATCGCCGAAAGTACGCCTACAACCGCAAGAAGACATTCGACGACCGCAAGTCCCCTTCGAGGTCGCTTCACGGCTTCAACCCATTGTCCCCATTGGACATTCTACCTCTACCTCTACAAGAGCGCACCAACCTCGACGCAAGTGCCTGTGCAAGCTACATCAAGAAGATGCATGGAGTTACAAGAAACACCATTGAGCTCCAAGTACAACGACTAGCATCCAAGATCAACATCAACAAGCAACCCATGATCTTCAACATAGGTGATCTCGTGTGGCTACACCTTCGCAAGGAACGCTTCCCCAACGAACGCAAGTCCAAACTTCTACCTCGAGCCGATGGACCCTTCAAGGTGTTAGCGCGCTACAACAACAACGCCTACAAGCTCGACCTACCAAGAGACAAGTACAACGTGAGCGACACCTTCAACGTCAAAGACCTCTCGCCTTTCCATGGTGATGAAGATCTAGATCCGAGGTCGGATCCTTTCAAGGAGGGATATGATGCGGAGCATCCTTCCATCATCCCCATGGACTCTACATCAACACCTACAACACCACAAGGACCGATGACTCGAGCACGCAAGAGCTCTTGAAACCGAGGTGACATCACTCCTCTCACAACTCTCCTTCGATTCACATGAGACATGGTTACTACCTCAAACGGAAACTCTATGCATACTCAGCACCAAGGAGTCGACCATGAAGATGCTAGGAAGCGAGGAGAACTGAAGCGGAAGGCATGCATGAAGACGGAGAGAAGAAAGCAACAAGGACCAGAGAGGTCGGACGATCCGGACGGAGGCCCGACGATCCGGACAGAGCCGGATGATCCGGACCCGGTCCAGACGATCCGCCATAACGACCAAGGCAACAAGCTCTCCTCGGCCGGACCATCTGGTCTCGTCCCCGGATCATTCGGACCCGCCAGACGTCCGGACCACCAGCCGGACATCCGCCCTCGCGACCATCAGCCGACCGTCCGGCTCATCCGGTCCCCGCCGGATCATTCGGACCAGCCCGGATCATCCGGACCCCGCTCGGATCATCCGCCAGCGCTGTAGGCGCGTGTTGGGCTGAGCCCATGTACCCTTCGCCCTGCACTCTATATATAGGACCCCTCTCCTCACTTTGAGACTCAAAGATTGGATTAGCTCATATTTGTGTGAGAGCCTTTTCTCATCCACTTGGTTACTTCTCCTCGGAGCTCAGGACCTCTTCGGAGAAGATCCCCCAAGCAGATTCAAGACCCCTTTCTAGGGAAGAACATCAAGGCCTCCTCTTGGAGATGAACGGTTCCTTTGTATCCTTACCTTAGTTGACTTTGTATCTTGTGGATCTCATATGTTTGTGGTGATCTAGCACTTGTGTGACCGATTCCTTGTTGGTTGAGTGATTCTCTCTCGTTTTCCCCGTGTTTCCCCTTGTGCTTCCGCGTGTTCTTCGTGATTCTCCCCGTAGGATCCACTCCAAACATGAAAGATCGACGCTATAGGGTTCCACCCTACATCACCTACTCCATTCCCCTCGGAGGTGAAAAGATACTTATTCATGGGTGGTCTCAAATAATGAAGGCCCGTCCATCTTGGAGAATATGATAGAAGATTATGTTCATGCTTTTCCATGGCTCTAAAGCGAATATCCTGTTTATTGACCACATTGCGAGATGAAGCCGCTTTCAGATGGTTGTGGATGCGCGGGGTGGCGCCTGGGCCTTGTCCTGGGGCTTGGCAGCCTCACCCTTGGTTAACTGTAGGCAAAGTAGCACTATTCGAGGCGTGCTTTGTATGGTTGAACCTATATAAGTACTCATACTACTTTCAGCTTTGGTTGTTAAGTGCCCCTGCTGGTTTCAGTTAAGGTTGTTAAGTACTCCTGCTGCTTTTGCAGTATGTCGTGTTTCTTCAGTCCTGTCTTCCTCCAGCCGCCAAAACCAAACCAGCGCCGTGGCTGCTCGCTCGCCGCCCCCACGGTCTGGTTGCGCCAACAAGACGATCGCCGCCCACCGTCTCCTAAATCGTTAACGCCGACGTCCTCCGCGCGCTTTGGTGCACTCACCATGGCGCCGCCCTCTTCTGTTGTCAACATGGTCAACAAACAACAGGAATCGGTAGAAGTACATGGAGAGGATGAAGTAGGGGTCCACCATGATAGCGTATGGAAAAATAAAATGCTTCTTCCTAGTGTTTTCCTGACATCTGGGACCCACGACATTGTCAGCGTATATAGTCAATAGACAAGAGAACAGCACAAGATCGGCTGACACCTGGGACGTAGTTGCAAGAGCACTATTTTTTTGTTGTTGTTGAGATGGAGCAGGGTTTGAACTGGGCTGTGGCCCGTCTAGCCCAGGCTTATATTTTATGTTCACCATGTGACCAGCCTAGCTATTTTTTCTTTGTGAAAATGAGCCCAGTTTATTTTTTCTAAAGAATACCCAATCCAGGCCTACTAATTTTTCTACGCCCTGATGGGCTGCAACTCTTTCAAGACGCCTGCAAATCTTGAAAGTAATATGAAATGGGTTGTACATATAAAAACAGATGACAAATTGGCAATTACTTTATAATTTCTGAATTTTTTCACATTTTCAGATACCTATTTCACTAGGCATTAACCTAATTTAAATATATCTTCAAAGTACTTTAAATCTGGCTCGACATTTCGGTATTAAAAATAGTTTGGAACCCATAGAAATATGCAAAATTGGCCCTGGCCAACCGAAAAAATTACTGCAATAAATTGCATAAGAAGTTGCCATGAGCTATATATAAATTATTTAAAAAGAGGGAGTGGTCTGACTTGTGGGCCTGTTTAGTTGACGCGTATGCAAGATTTTTTTAGTTATTATATATGTTAACAAATGATTCTAGCAGACGTAACCGTTGGATGTCAATCCAACGGCCGTCGTCATTCTTCAATATCGATCTTCTTGCTTCACCGCCAAAGCAAAGACCGTGGAACCGCTTTGCTCCCGCCTCCGTGGCGGTTGTCTTTGCCACAGCCTCAGCTTCTACTACTCCCACCACTGGCCAGGCCATCCCTCTAGTCACCCACACCCCCTGTTATTCTGCGGCGACGGCAACCTCACACCATAGCCGAACCGGTGAACCCTCATACTGCTCTCCGTGCGGGCTTCCACTGTCGCGTCTTCCCCGGCTCCGCATCGTCCCCTTCCTAGGCCTCACCGTCGTCCACCGCCGTGCTGCTCTCGGTGCGGCGTGGTCAATGTGGTCAACGACCGACTTCCATCAAAAGAGTACTGTATGTGGAGAGGCCGACAGCTGGCTCCACGGCAGCCGGAAGGAAGTGACTCCTTAGTACGTGAAAAATAATTATTCCTCCACCTGACAGCAGGGACCCGCCGGACGGGCCACCAGTATTTCGTGAAAAAACGTTTCCCCCTGACTGCTGGGACCCATCAGATGGGCCACCGTATTTCGCAAAAAATGTTCCCCATTGTCACTGAACCACCGGAAGTGCCTCCTTATTACGCACAAAAAATGAATACCCCCTGCTAGCTGGGACCCACCTTGGTGGGAGGCTGGCTCCTGGGCCTACTAAGTTGACTGGGATAGAGGCCTTTGTCAACTTTAGTCAATATATGAACTATTCTAGCTCCAGTGACCGTACGATGTCCATCCAACGGTCGTAGTGCTTCTTCAACCTCTGGTCTTCTTGCTCCAGCTGCCCAAAGCAGCGCCGGTCGTGCCGCATGCTCCTGCCTCCCGCAGCCGGCTGTGATGCCGTGAAGGCCTCACCGCCCCCTACTACTAGCTCCCACCACTGGCCAGGCCATCCCTCTACTCACCCACACCCCCTGTTATTCTGCGGCGACAGCAGCCTCACACCGCAGCCAAACGAGTGAACCCTCATACTCCTCTACGCGTGGGCATCCACTGCCACGTCTTCCCCGGCTCCTCGTCGTCTCCTTGCTAGGCCTCACCGTCGTCCACCGCCCTGGTGCTCTCGGCGCGGCGTGGTCAACGTGGTCAAGGAACGACTTCCATCGGACTTGGCGTGTACATGGAGAGGCTAATAGTTGCGTCCACGGCTGCAGCAAGGAAGTGCCTTCTTATTATGCGAAAAATAATGATTCATCCACCTGACAGCAGGGACCCACCGGACGGGACACCATATTTCACGAAAAAAATGTTTCCCCCCTGACTGCTGGGACCCACCAGCTACATCTTCGCACGCAAGGAAGTGCGTCCGAAAAAAACAATTCGCCCCCCTGACTGCTGGGACCCACCAGCTACATCTTCGCACGTAAGGAAGTGTGTCCGAGCAAAAAATAAAAAAACGATTTACCCCCCTGACTGCTGGAACCCACCATCTACATCTTCGCATGCAAGGAAGTGCCTGACAGTCGGGACCCACCTGGTCGAAGCGTACATAGCGTTGTCATTCTGGTCGCGAACGTGTACGTACATACTGGTGGATGTAGAGGCGTGCATGTGTCATAGTAGAGGCGCGCACATAGCATGTACACGTACGTACAGCGGCCAGTGTGCAAGAAAGAAAATACGCCACATACGCATATACGGTAAGGGTCTCAACGCCTACTCACAAGATATATACGCATTTACCGTGGCTCGTGTACATGGCTAGGTCGGAACAGAGAAACATCATTGTCATCGTGTTCATGGGGAGCCGACCGGCTGGGTCGGAATGGAATGCATCATAGTGTTCATCGGGAGGGCTTGGACGGAACAGGCGATGGAAACGAGGCCTAGCGTACCGCAGAACGAAGGAAACGGCCTTGTGTTCGACTGGCCACGTTCGAAACGGGATCATGTTGATCGGGAGGGGTCTGGCGTACCGCAAAACGGAGGAAACAGACCTCCTACGGTCGAAATGGAAGTCATGTTGATCGGGAGGGGTGTGGCGTACCGCAAAACGGAGGAAGCGGACTTGTGTTGGAGCGCTACGGTCGAAATAGGGGTCTTGTTCATCGGGAGGGTTGTGGCGTACCGCAAAATGGGACTCCACGGGATACTGTTCATCTCCACCGTCGACCTCATCCAGCCTCCACGAGCTACTGTTCATCCACCGTCGACCTCCTCCAGCCTCCACGGGCTCCTATTCATCCAGCCTCCACCGTGTGCTACTCTACCGCCATCGCTCAACCCCCTCTCCACGGGCTCTGCTCAACCATCCCTCCACGGGCTACTGCTCATCCACCCTCCACCGCTTCATCGCTCATCCAGCCCTCCACGGGTCGCCCCTGCTCATCCAGCCTCCACGGGTCCCGGTCATCCAGCCCCAACCGCTCGATCGATCGGGGTCCTGCTCATCCAGAGGCAATGCCACGGGTCCTATTCATCCACCCCACCGCCATCGCTCATCCAACCCCCGCCACGCTTAATCGCTCATCGAAACCCCCCGCAATGCTCACTGCTCATCTATAGGCAGATCGATCGGCTTCGCTTAGCGGCGATGGCGAATCGCCGATTGCTCGAGTTCAAGAACGCGAACTCAGAGTGCAATCGCCGTTCGCTTAAGCGACGCCGCCGGGTTCGCCGAGAGCCCAACGCCGCACACATGCAAGATACGCACGAGAAACGCAGCGATCGCCGCCCCGACCACCCACCGTAACCGGGAACTCCCCGGAATTTTCCTCGCCCTCGCTTCTACCACGGTTTTTTCTGCCCTAGACGGCCCAAAGAATGTCATGCAGCTGCATCTCCGGCCCGCCTAGGACGAAAAGCCCATTTTCTCTCATGATTTTTTGTCATAGAAGTAGGAGCCCACTACATCTATGATGATACCGGGTTTTGTCATAATTATCGTCATAGAAGTGTCATAAGTATGACAGAATTTTTTTTCGTTTGGCCCAAAATGTCATGGATGTGTCTTTTTTTTGTAGTGTTTGTTTCATGCCTCCAACATATCATCATGCTAACTCTGCCCATGGATATGCACCTGTGCTATAGAGTTGCATTTTGCATTGATCATATTGGTTCAATCTTGATGCCTATGAACCTGAACCTTGTTGATATTTGATGTATGTTATCTGTACTTGAAGTGCATGTCAAGTTTGTGCTCATATGATTCCTGTAGCATGTTGTTTTGATGATTGCAAAGTGCCTAGTTGTTGTTTTGGGCAGATTGTTGTTATATCTTGTTCGGAGTGTATGTGTTGCACCGTGCTCCGTTTGAGCATGCTCTATATGAAACTTGCTTAGAATTGCATGTAGTTTCATATTATGATGTTGAATCCATGCTTTGAGTGTGTTTGCTTGATGTTTGAATGCATTTGCATCAATGTCATGTTTAACTTGTTTTGCTCATATCTTCTAGGCCGTAGCTCCGAATTAAATGAACTTTATATGTAACTTGACTAGAATCTCGTGTAGATCATCATGGTGCATATTAACTTGCTGTTTAACAACTTTAACTTAATATTTCGTTCAGATCTTGACCAATTTCGAAATTTGCATATGTGGACTTACCGGAATTGTTATATGTTGTTTCCGGCCTCATTTAAACTTGCTTTGATGTGTTGTTCTTGTATGCATCATCTCTGGCCATGAGTAGCATCATGTAGAATTGTAATGCATCATACTTGGATGTGCATCATGTCATGTTTATGTGTTGTGTGTTTACGGTGTTTTTTGCTTCTTTCTGGATGTGCTTCTTTTCGATAGTTCCTGTTTCGTTGTGATCGTGAGGATTCGTTCGACTATGCTTGGTTCGTATTCATCCATTCGTCTTCTTCATGGACTCATTCTTCTTCTTAGCGGGATTTCAGGCAAGATGACCGTTACCCTAGATCTCACTACTATCATTGCTATGCTAGTTGTCTTGATGCTATCACTATGTCGCGCTACCTACCACTTGTTTATCAAGCCTCGTAAATTGCCATGACAGCCTCTCACCCTTTTTCACCCTTCCTAGCAAACCGTTGTTTGGCTATGTTACCGCTTTGCTCAGCCCCTCTTATAGTGTTGCTAGTTATAGGTGGAGTTGCAGGTTGTTCCATGTTGGGACATGGATATCTTGGGATATCACTATATCTCTTATTTTAATTAATGCATCTATATACTTGGTAAATGGTGGAAGGCTCAGCCTTATGCCTGGTGTTTTGTTCCACTCTTGTCACCCTAGTTTCCGTTATACCGGTGTTATGTTCCTTGATTTTGCGTCCATAACACTGTGAGGGGTATGGGACCCTCTTGATAGCTCGCTTTGAATAAAACTCATCCAGCAAGGCCCAACATTGGTTTTACCATTTGCCTCATAATAACTAAAACTTGCATAGGGGATTTTCTCCGGACCCCGAGTTACTTTAATCAACCCCCGGGCCCATGGTCCTCATGAGTGCTGGTCCAAATTAGAGCACCTTGCGGCGCCACCTGGGCAACTGGGACCTCGGCGCTAGTAAGCCTAGCTCCTCCGTCGTGGCCTGAGACGAGATACGCGCGGCTACTATCAGGGTATCGGCACGCCGGGAGGTCGTGCTGGTTTGTTTTACCATTGTAGAAATATCTTGTGCACCGGGATCCCGAGTCTGATCGGATGTCCCACGATGGAGAATTCTCCGTGGATCGTGAGCTTGTAATGGGCTAAGTTGGGACACCCCTGCAGGGTATAAACTTTCGAGAGCCGTGCCCGCGGTTATGTGGCAGATGGGAATTTGTTAATATCCGGTAGTAGAGAACTTGGCACCAGATTCAAATTAAAATACCCAACTGCATGTGTAATCATGATGGTCTCTTTTCAAGTGGGCCGAGAAGAGAACACGGTGGGTTATGTTTTAATGTAAGTAGTTCAGGCTCACTTTTTGATCAGTCCTACTTTGCGACCGTTTGCGTAGCTTCTCATCTTATTCTTGTATTTGTAAGTTGGCCACCATACTTTGCTTAGTCCCTGCTGCAACCTCACCACTTATCCATTCCATACACATTAAGCTTTGCTAGTCTTGATACCCATGGTAATGGGATTGCTGAGTCCTTGTGGCTCACAGATTACTACAACAACAGTTGCAGGTACAGGTAATGCGATGATCATGACGCGAGAGCGATGTTTACTTGTTTTAGAGTTCTACTTCTTCTTCTTCTTCAATCAGGGGTTAGGTTCCTGGTTGGCAGCCTAGGCTAGCAGGGTGGATGTCGTTTGAGTTTCTGTTTGTGTTTCATCCGTAGTCGGATGTTGCTCTTATGTATGAGGTTGTTGTATTCATGTGGCATTGTATGCCTTTTGTATGTATCCCCTGTCGGTGTCAAAACCGGCGGATCAAGGGTAGGGGGTTCCGAACTGTGCGTCTAAGGATCGAAGGTAACAAGGAGGCAGGGGATACGATGTTTACCCAGGTTTGGGCCTTCTTGATGGAGGTAATACCCTACTTCCTGCTTGATTGACTATGATGAATATAGGGGTTACAAGAGTTGATCTACCTCGAGATCGTAGTGGCTAAACCATAGATGTCTAGCCTGTATGATTGTGTTCTTGCCCTACGGACTAAACCCTCCGATTTATATAGACACCGGAGGGATCTAGGGTTGTACAGAGTCGGTTACAGAAGAAGGAAAACACATGACCCGAACATCAAGCTTGCCATCCACGCAAAGGAGAGTCCCATTCGGACATGGTGAAGATTCTTCTATCTCGTATCTTCATGGCCCATCAGTCCGGCCCACATCACATAGCCCGGACGCCCGAGGACCCCTTAGTCCAGGACTCCCTCAGTAGCCCCTGAACCAGGCTTCAATGACGATATATCCGGCGCACGGACTGTCTTCGACATTGCAAGGCGGGTTCCCCTTTTCCGAATACTTCAACATAGTTTTCCGCACACCAGAACTTTGTCCGGCTTTCCTTAACATGTAAACCCTAAGCTATAAAAAGCAATAATTCTTAAAATAAGTCACGTCCATGGGCCACTTTTTTGGGTGAGACATTATGTTCTAGTCTTATTATTGTTCTGAACCATTTCACGACCTCGTTTTGTATTTCGAGGCATGGTCATTGAGACGTCTTGTCAAAGCAGAGACCGTGCCCCCTTATCACGGGATTTTCATAATGAGGGGTTGGGTTATCCAACCGTGTCTTTCACACGTCCCCTAGGGAATAGACGAGATTTAAGGCTTGTGAGGGGGCGCTTGACATCCACTGCCTTTATAAGAAGATAAGGATCCGCCTTTTTACGCCACGCCTTCTCCTTCCTCTGCCTATCCGCCGCTCGAACTCCAGCGCCCAAGTCTCAGTCCTTTCCTTTGCCCCCAAGCACTCCTAGCCATGTCCAGATCTGGAGCGCAGGGCAAGTGGATGGCCTCCTCTGTTATAGAGGAGAACATCACGGACCTCCGAGAAGCTGGGTACCTAGCCACGGACATAGTCCACCGGCTTCCTGCCAAAAGGCAGATCATCCCCACTCCGGAGCCTAACGAAAGGGTAGTGTTCATCCCCCATTTCCTTCGCGGACTAGGGTTTCCCCTTCATCCTTTTGTCCACGGCCTCATGTTCTACTATGGACTAGATTTTCATGATCTAGCCCCAAACTCTTTCCACAACCTCTCGGCGTTCATTATTATGTGCGAGGCATTCCTCTGCATCCCTCCCCACTTCGGTCTATGGCTCAAGATCTTCAACATGAAGCCGAAGGTGGTTGAGGGCCAACACGCGGAGTGTGGCGGTGCCATGGTGAGCAAGCTCCCCAAAGTCAACTAGCCAATAGGGACCTTTGTGGAGAGCGTCAAAGGATGGCAGTAGGGGTGGTTCTATATCACGAAACCCCACGACGCCACATGGGCCGCCGCACCTGAGTTCAAATTTGGGCCTCCAATGCGGCTTACATCCTGGCTTAATAAGGGCCTAGATTGGGAATCACCTGACGAGGTGACAGCGCTGGAGAGATGCAACAAGGGCGTGATAAAAAAAAGAAAACCAGCCTCCCCAGCGTGATTCAGATGATGCTTTTTCACTGGATTCTCCCTTGTCAACGCCGGTCTCAACATATGTGGGAATTCAACCCGGATGGTCCTCGGACTCTGCAGCGGTTCTTCAGCACAACGCACGAAGACATATGGAAGCTGCTCTTCAAGACTCAAAAGTCATGGCCAGAGTCAACCGAATACCACTGCTATAACTGCTCGTGTCCAGCCTCCCCCGTAAGTTCTATAATAAATTTTATTTGCAATTCCAAGGAGTATATTAAACCCTCTTACTTCCACAGGGCTGGACAAAGAAGGCGGAGCAAATCAACTGTCCGACTCCGTTGTCCGATGTCGGTGGGAACGACACCTATGGGATCAACAGGATCCCTACTATGGTCGGCGGGCACGGGGTTGTGAGAAGAGCAGGTCCAACAGCCAGCACAAAGGTCGTTTACCCAGGTTTGGGCCATGAATATCGCGTAATACCCTAGTCCTGCTTTGGTGTGTATATCAGTGTTCTTGAACTAGCTATCGAGCGTGACTTGCAAGAGCCGAATCCCCCTCCAGTACGCCTCGGGCCTCCTTTTATAGTCGAAGGAGGCGCCACAGTGGCACACAGGAGATGGAAAGGGTACAGTAGCTATGTTTATCCCTTGTCATTACTGGACAAAATTCATTAAATGCGCCTCTGAGGTGTCCCCCCGCTTTCTCGCCGCCTCGCCCTACTTCGACGCGCGCCAGGCCAGCGAGGCGGGTGGCGCCATGTAGGCTGGCAGGCTGCTCTGGTGGCGTGGTGGCTGTGTCTTCACAAAGATCTGCATGCCACCACGCAGGTGCTTGTTGAGTTGGCCTCGAGACCGCACGTCGCCACGCAGGTGCCCGCCTGGGTGGCTGGGCTGGCGGCTGTATGGGAACGGCGTTGGGGTCTTGGTGCGCGCGGACCTGGCCGCGGCTTTGCTGATATCCTCAGCAAGGGTCTTGCCGGGGCCCCGGCAAGAGTCTTGCCGTGGCATTGCGGTCGTCCCTAGCAAGGATGTTGCCGGAGGTCTCGTCTCCAGGTCCTTATCTGATATTGTGTGTGTTAATGATCTTCACAAAGATCTGCATGCCACCATGGAGGTGCCTCCCGAGCCTTGGTTCCAATGTCGTTGATGGTGTTGGAAACCTCGGGCTCAAGGGTGGCGCGCTCTGCTGGTGTTGGGAAAGTTCCCCCAGCAAGGCCCTTGCCGGTGCCGTGGCAGGATCTTGCCAGGGGAGTCCACCTCACCCTCTTGCTCGTCGTGTTCCTGTCTTGGCGTTGCTCTGATCGCCTTGTGGCTTCAGCTTCCCTCCTCCCCCCTGCTATGTGTGGCCGCAGGTGCGGCTCTGACTGCCCGTGCACAGGTAAAGGGGTGCAAAGTAGAGCCCCTAGTTCTGTACACCGACAGGAGCCCCTGGGTCTGGGCCACACATAAGCGTAATGTGTTGTTGGGCTAGGCCCAAAACGGTCCGCGGGCAAGCGGGGCCAATTTTTACCATAGTAACTCCTCCGTCTGCTACGCTTCCCCACGACCCGTGTTGAATGCGTGACGTGGGGATCATGCGTAGGGTTACCGAAGCATGCTTGCATCATCTTGTGGTGAGCGGTATAGAGGCGGCTTGCGTGTCCCATTCAGATTGCAGGGCCACTGCTCATTTATTTTCTTCACCTTGGAATCGTCGTCCACGTCTCCCACTACGCCCGCCCCTCGCGCCATGTAGGCCGCATGCACGACACGGAGCGGGTGGCGGGCGCGTGGAATATGGGAAGACGCGCGTGTGGGTCGACACCCACGCGCCTTCAATTGGGCAGGGAGGGCGGTCGACGGCCTCGCCTGCTATCATCTTAATGGGCTGGATTGGCTGAGAGGGGCGGCCGGGCCCCGAGCCCGCCCCTTTATAAGGAGGGAAGAGGGAGGGACGGCACCCCTCAATCCTTCGCCATTCGCTTCCTCCCATCTTGGCTTCTTCCTCACTTCTGTTATGGTGAGAGGGCATGCTGATGCTTCGTCGGTGGCAGCGAGGGTCTCTACTCAACAACGCGGCCCTCCTCCCCAATAGTTCACGGCGTCGGAGCCGGTCGCGAGGGGAAGGTGGAGGGGGCGAGGTCGAGGTCGCAGTGGCGCACAAGGAACAGGAGGACGGGGCGGCGCATCGGCCTTGCCTCCGCAGGCAGTCCCTCCCCCAATGGAGGGCCACGTCAGGGACCAGCCGCTTGAATTCTTCATCAGGCTGCGTCGGCCGGCGCGTCGTCGTCTCCGTCTCCCTATTCCATTTGCTCAGGAGATGGAGCTCGACCCACCGCAGGCTCTGATACTGCATATGAGGGGCTACAGGAGTAGCGACACATGGGCTGACATTGATTTCCCAGCCCCTCGTGTCATGTATCTCCTTCGCGGCTGGAAGACCTTTGCTCGCATCCACAGCCTGATGGCGGGGCTCGTTCTCTATTTCAAACTAATGGAGAACGGCCTCCTCTCCATCAAGGTCTTTAGAGACTTTGGGACTTGCCTGAAGTGCTGTGTGGAGAGCTCCACTGATGATGAAGACTCTTCCTCGAGCAAAATTGTCGAGGAGGACAGCGGCAGCAACGATGAGAGTAGCAGGCGAGAGGATGACGGGTCCGACTAGGCATCGGACCCGCTGTCCCAGGGCGGTGCCGGCAGTAGCAGCATCTGCACCGAGCCCCTTCTCCTGGTGGGGCCGGCTCCTTGAACTTCTCGGGGTCGCCTCCTTGGGCGGCTGGCGTGGGAAGGCCGGAGAAGGCGAAGAAGGTGGGTGGCAGGCCGTCAAGTCGGAGTACGATGGCACTGACGCCTTCGTAGCGTATTGACGGACCGCTGCCTCATCTTCCAGCTCTTCTCCCGGCACCATCATCACCAGCCCTCCCTTAGGCGGCCGCCGACATGTTCTCTTGGCGCCTTCTGCTGCTCGTACCTCGCCTAGGCGCTCCTTCTGCCCTCTTCCCTTCTTGTTCCGTTTCCTAAGGAGAGGGACAAGAAAGGGATTACAGGCACCTTATCTCTTTTTAGTTTGTAAGCCTAAGCCTACGAGCCTTAGTTAGATTTAAAACTTGTAATCCCCTTGCTCATGTTTACATTCGCATTTAACTGCACTCAGATGGGGCGATTAATGAAAAAAAGGTGCTTGTCGGTGTCAAACCGGCGGATCTCGAGTAGGGGTCCCAAACTGTGCGTCTAGGCGATGGTAACAAGAGACGAGGGACACAATGGTTTTACCTGGTTCGGCCCTCTCGATGGAGGTAAAACCCTCACGCCCCGCTTGATTAATATTGATGATATGGGTAGTACAAGAGTAGATCTACCACGAGATCAAGGAGGCTAAACCCTAGAAGCTAGCCTATGGTATGATTGTTGAGATGTATGTTGTCCTATGGACTAAAGCCCTCCGGTTTATATAGACACCGGAAAGGCTAGGGTTACACAGAGTCGGTTACAATGGTAGGAGATCTACATATCCGTATTGCCAAGCTTGCCTTCCACGCCAAGGAAAGTACCTTCCGGACACAAGCCGGAGTCTTCAATCTTGTATCTTCGTAATCTTGGAGTCCGGCGGATAATGATAGTCCGGCTGTCCAGACACCCCCTAGTCCAGGACTCCCTCAGTAGCCCCCGAACCAGGCTTCAATGACGATAAGTCCAACGCGTTCATAGTCTTCGGCGTTGCAAGGCGGGTTCTCCCTTCAAATTCCATGTACCAGCCGAATAGTGTCCGGCTTCATCTTGAATAATGTGCTCCTCGGCTTCTATGCCAAATAATGGCCCTCTTCCACGCGTCGCACGAATGCGAAAAGCCAGGGTGTCTTTTGCATTTCACCCCCTAATTGTGTGAGTCGTCCGCCTATAAAAGAGGCAAGAATCCAGATCCAAACCGCACCGTCTTCCTCCCGCGTATACTCCATCGAAGCGCCTCTGACCTAGAAATCCATTCCACCATGGATCGTCAACGCGGCTCTTCTTCACGCGCTCCCAGACCACCGCCGGGGAATTGGAGGAGGTTCTCTATTTCGCACAATGAGCTAGTGAAGCTCCAAACGGAGGGGTTTCTCCCTCCGGCCTTCATGGTTCCAGTCCGGGCCGGACTGGTTACTTATCAAGGTGGGAGGCAAAGGAGGACACTCCAAGCCCCAATAAGGAGGAGCGAGTGTGCCGTCCCTATCTCGATAAGGGGCTCGGATTTAATACATCCGCTCCTCCGCTGGCTCTGAAGTTCTAAGGACTCCAGCTCCACCACCTCACGCCCGCTTCAGGCCGCATATCGCGGGCTACGAGCTCTTTGTGAGCTATTCACGGGCATCGAGCCCCATTTTGCTTTGTGGAAGAGGCTGTTTTGCCTCGTGCCCATTCTCATGAGGGGTCCATATATCAAGTGGGCGGCGCCAAATATGGCGATCGCGCGGGACCGGATACCTATCCGCACTCCTAAGAAGGCGTCCAAGACTGGCCCTCGAGTGGTTTTATATTGAGACGCCCACGCGAGATCCAGTCGGATCGGCCTCCGGAGTTTAGTATCGCTCCCTTGAAGAAACGCCACCGGCGCTCATGAGCCCCCGATTGGAGGAAGACAAGAGCGCCCATTACTTGATGGGCCCGATAAGATTAATGGCTCCTTCCGGCTTGACCATGATCGGAGTCATGGCGACATGCATCAAGCGAGGGGTACAGCCACTGCAATACAGAGGCCACCCTATGTGGGATTTCAACGGGAAGACGATGCCACCGGCACGGCCGCAAAAGGGCGGATTCGCCGAGGATCCGCAAAGATCCTGTCCGGCCTGTATAAGGGGGAGAAGGAGGATTTCCTTCGAACGAACCCTTTAAACGGGTTTTCCATGATCAACCCCAGAGGATGGGTAAGTGAATACCTTGAAGGGCTCAACCCAAGCTTTCGAAGTTTAAGCTTCTTATATTATGTCTTCGGCGCAGGATCTACGCCGAAATATGGAGGACATGGTGAGTCCCGCTCCGCAACCCGAGGATCCGGAAGGATCCCTTGGTCCGGCCTCCGAAGAGGACCCGGACATCGAGGTGGAGCTGATCGACGGGGTGTATCACCAGCTCAGCATAGACAATGCTCTGGTGGCCATTATGGCGGACTACCCCGGACTAAGTCCGGCTTCCCAGGTGACCGCGACCGAAGTCCAGACACCGGTATTTCTTCCCTGTCCATCTCTGACCAAACGATGGTATTTTACAGGAAGCGCCTTTACGGCAGGAAGCCGAGCCTGCGGCGGCTGACCCACAGAGGCCAGTCCGGACCAGCAGGTGGAAAAGGAGCGCAGTGCGGACGGAAACGTCGCCGCAAAGGTATAGCTCGTATTCGAATTTTCAGAGCAACGTTCCGAGGAAACGCCTAAGAGCTCATGATCTCTGTAGGAGAAAAAGCGCCGCGGATCTGCAAGACCGGAATTGCCGATCCGACCAACACCGCCAGCTCCAAAGACCCGGCCGAGGGGGGAGGCAGCGCGAGACGCGAGCCGGATCCTTCTCCAACGGAGGATACCGACGGTCGTCCGCCACCAAGTTCGAGGTGGAGAGCGCCATGAACCATAGGCGCCACGACAACATTTCGTGAAGCGTGCTTTTCCCGAGGCATTGGATGCCTTTAACGCAGGGACGCGATCTCCGTGCCGCCAAGATGGTTTTACCAGAGCCACGGAGCGGATGTGAAAGACACACGGGTAAGGGAATTTCAATGGTTATATACCAAGAGCCCCGAGACTTAAAGTAGTTTATGCAAACTGATTTAAGGATCATTTGAAAATGCAGCGCTTACGAGAAGAACGCCCGGCTGTCCCGAGAGCTGCAAGATTGCAAAGCCCAACTAGAGGTCGACTTGCTGCAGAGGAGACGCAAAGACCCTCCCGTAACACATTTTATTAATAAACATAAGCGTATGCGGCATGCACGGAAGTCTAATAATGACATTGCGGTACCACGGACAAAATCCGGACAGTAAGCATTGCTGCGCCAAACTAAAGGTCGGCGAGAGTGTGCTGAATAGGGTTCAGCAGAAAGGAACAAGCTCCAGGATGCCAACGCCAAGCTCGGAGAAGAGCTGAAAGGCGTTCAGCCGAGCTGTCCAAATCCGTTAAGGAGAATCACGGCTTCGTCGCGGCATTTATAGTAGTGCTTGAGCGAACTCCTTTGAAAAGAAGAGTTCAGCGAGGAAGTACTTTGACATGATTTGTCTTGTAGGTATACTCACGGGTCGTCCTGCAGAGGAGATGCCCATATCAACGGGTGATCAACTTCCCGAACTGTTGCAACTGCTCGAACGAAGTTCGGCAGCAATGAGCGGCGCTGTTCGGGCTTTATGGCCAGCTTTCACCCCACCCGAGGGCCTCGGGAGCTTGCGGAGAAGCTGCAGGAGTCTTGAGCGCTTCCGTTTGTGGAAGATTTCGCTTGCCGTCGAGAGGTGCCGAGGAGGCTTGGGCCATGGTGAAGACGCTGTACAAGAAGGCGGATCCCAACCACATGGCGAAGTTGGACCGGTGGGGCCCGGCGGGAAGGAGATCCTGTGAGTTTAGTGTACAGCCAAGTAGAGTTGGCTGCTAAATTTTCCCAACGGGATCAGAAACTAGACAGCTGTTAGGCGGGATTGAGGAGGAATACAATCAATAAATTTGACAATGTATGTTATCCTCAGTAAAGTGACATGTGAAAATGCCTTCTAGCCGGATTGTAGATCGCTTGTCTTTGCCGACCTTTTAAGCTTCGACCTCGGGACCCTAGACTCCGTGTGTCCGAATACCTTTTGGTTAAGAAACAACCGTGGTATGCATGGAGACCAAAGCGTAGGGTCATGAGTGCTTTATCGCACAAGTGCCCAACTAGTTATGTTATATTACATGGTTAGTAAGAAACATCTTCCAGGGAGAATAGTTCCGTTAAGGGTTCCTTTCACTGGGAGGCATGCCCTAAAGTGCATGTCCGGACTGCAAAGAGAGCAGTAAAACGTCTGGGGGCAAATAGATAAATAGGAAAAAAGTCATCTTTTAAGTCACCGACCAAATATTCCCTTAAGAACGCTAGCTTTCGGCTTCACCCAGTCTGAGGTACACATCCGGCTGACCCGTAGTAACAATCGCAGAGGTGCTCCTTTACCTCCTAGCCGAACAATCGGGAACGAGGGGTAAGCACAGAGCCAGCAACCCAGCTTGGCCAAAACTTAAGTCATATCGATGCATATAATGGCGAGTAAAAGGTACATGTGGAAGCTTGACACATGTGTTGGGTATGAAACCCAGATAATTAAGCTTCGTAAAAGAAGCCCCGGGAATAATGAGTGCGGATGGCACATCATATGTATGCAAAGAATGCGGAAATAGGCCCGTAAGGGCTTTGAATAAAAAGGATAAAAAGAGAAACAAAAGACAGCCAAGTGTAAAAGTTTGGGCGGGGAAGGGACGAACTCTTAGTCCGGCGCTAGGCATAGAATCGCCGGAGGCGGGCTGCGTTCCATGGGTTCGCTCGAGTCGGTTGTCCGATTCAGTGAGCGGTATGTCTACGGTCGATTACTTGATCGATAATGAAGGGCCCTCCCATTTAGGCTTGACCTTGTCCTTTTTCTTGTCCGCAGCGAGAACTAGTTCGCCAACATTGTAAGTCTTGGCCCGTACTTCTACTTTGATATCTTGAACCTGCTGCCGATAAAATGCGGAACGAGCCTTTGCGACGCCACATTCTTCCTCCAATGTGTCCAAGCTGTCCTACCGATCGAGCTCGGCTTCTCTCTCTCATACATGCGCACTCGAGGTGAGTCATGAATAATGTCACAGGGCAACACTGCCTCTGCGCCGTATACCATAAAAAATGGTGTGAATCCGGTAGTGCGGTTGGGCATTGTCCGCAGCCCCCAGAGTACGGAGTCGAGCTCCTCGAGCCATTGTGTGTCGGATTTAGTAAGTGACCTTACTAGTCTGGGTTTAATGCCGCTCATTATTAGACCGTTTGCTCTTTCCACTTGACCGTTGGTTTGAGGGTGATAAACTGAAGCATAGTCGAGCTTGATGCCCATATTTTTGCACCATGACTTAACCTCATCGGCTGTGAAGTTTGTGCCGTTGTCGGTGATGATGCTGTGGGGGACTCCGTAGCGGTGTACCACCTCTGATATAAAGTTTATCACTGGTCCGGACTCTGCCGTTTTGACCAGTTTGGCCTCTATCCATTTGGTGAATTTATCAACCATGACCAATAGGTACCTTTGCTTGTGGGTTCCCCCTTTAAGGGGTCCAACCATGTCGAGCCCCCAGACCGTGAACGGCCAGGTAATGGGTATGGTTTTGAGGGCGGTGGGTGGCATATGGCTCTGATTAGCAGAGAGCTGACAACCAACGCATCACTGGACGAAGTCCTGTGCGTCCGCCCAAGCCGTCGGCCAATAAATTCCTTCCGGAGATCCGAACACCACATCGAGTGTGATTTTTCCGGTGCAGCGCGCTTCCCGGCTAGGGATTATTCCTCTAAAGGTTGTGCTGGTTCGCTCAATACGTCTCTAGTCGATTTCCATTTTTCGCAGAGTTTCCTCGTAAATGAGGTTTAGTCCGCTGCCGCCATCCATGAGGACTTTTGTCAGTCGAAAGCCGTCCACTATGGGACTAAGTACCAGTGCGGCTGGGGCTCTGGTTGTTCGGAATGTGGGCTCGTCGCTGGCGTTGAAGGTAATAGCTGTGTCGCTCCATGGATTTGTTGTTACTACTTGGTAGACTTCGGCGAGTTCGCGGATTGTTCGCTTTCACATATTGTTTGATGCGAAGGTCTCGAAGACTGTTGACACCGTGCTGGTATTGTTGGAGTGGTTTCCCGGAGCTAGAAGTTCCTCGCCACTTTTGGCCACCTGCCGTAATATCCAACATGCTCTAAGGCTGTGTGTTGGGACGGCTCCATCTGCACTGTGAAGTTTACAGGGTCCGTTGAGCCATCCCTCCAGTACGGTTCCGTTTCCCTTATCGGGTTTTTGTTTTTTTTGTTTTTGCATCTGGGGCGTGAGTGTAAGGCGCCCTTTTGTCTGCGGATCGGGTTTGGGGCGGATTATCCCAAAATTGATTTTGGTTTTCCGAAACTTTCCATCGCCAAGATTTTCGTACTATGGCCGCCAGATCGGTGAAGCGCGTAATTCTGCGACGATCAATGGCGTCAGATTCCCTTGTCCGTGCGATTATTGCGAAGATTGAGATTATGTTTTCCTCTCGGCAGTCCTTTATCCTGTCCATAACCAGGAGGAATCTGGCCCAGTAATGATGTACTGTTTCTGAAGGCTCTTGCCGTATTAGAGATAGATCGCATATGTCTGGGCGGGTGGGTGGAATAAAATTCGGATCCCTGCCCATCTTGGGGCTCAAAGGCCAAGGGGCTTCCAAATTCGGAAGCTTGGTTTGCTGGAGACAATCCAGCGAGTCCGGGGCGATGCATGATTTTAAGTTCAATGCTCGATCGAAGTCCGTCCCTCCGCGGGAATGCGGCATGGAGGGTTCGGGAATCCGGACACGAATTGTTTTCAACACAGGCAAAGAATTGCCGCATTGCTCCTCCACCACTGCGACGTGGTGGGTGGCCTGGGGAGAGTTAATCTCTCTCAGATCGGTTTTAAGCCCAATCTGGTTGTAGTCTGTAGTGACTCCCAGGGCGGTGATGTGATCCAAGAGCTCGTTAACAGATGAGAGCTCCATTGGATCTAACTGTTCGGCAGCTTTAGGGCTGACGCGGAGATTGCTTCCGGCGACTTGAGAAGTCATTGCGAAGCGGCGGCGGACAAAGCGGACATGAGAAAACCACCAAGCCGATAGTTTGGCGGCGGCCAAGGCCCTCCGCGAAAACACCATCTTTGAAGACGGGTGGAGGCATCCTCTCTCGGGCGGCGGCGACACGAGGAACTCTCAATGAAAGCACTAATGTCGGTGTCAAACCGGCGGATCTCGGGTAGGGGGTCCCGAACTGTGCGTCTAGGCGGATGGTAACAAGAGACGAGGGACACAATGCTTTTACCCAGGTTCGGGCCCTCTCGATGGAGGTAAAACCCTACGTCCTTGTCGGTGTACTAAAGTAGGGGTACCTTAATACCCCGAACTTGTGCACGGGCAGTCGCAGCACCCCGCGGCAAGGCTTGCCGGGCGCCCGCCAAGACCCTCGCCATTCCTTACTACTGCCATTCAAGAACAAAGTACTAACCAAGAAAACAAAGGTCCCGGCAAGAGGAGCTTGCCAGGAAAGACAACCAAGGCATCACCAGAAGACTTGCCGCGGCGCCCCGCGCAACCCGGCAAGACCAGACGGCCGGCAAGCTTGCCGGCACGACAAGAAAAGGGCCGTGGCAAGGCACTTGCCGCGGCAAGGCTGCCACCCGAACCCCAGCGCATTCGGCGACGTGTCATCACAAGGCCATCCCAAGGGCACGTGGCGAGGCACCACGCAGCCATGCGGGGCGAGGTGGCAAACGGAGCTGACAGAGACGACATCGTGGCAACCGGTGGCTCACTTAACGGTCACTCCCTCCTTTGTTAGGCGACCGCACGGGCATTTATGCCTTTGTCCCCGCCGTCGAGTTAGGTAGGGTCATCATGGTCATCCTTTGTACCAACCCGCACTTTACCTTTCTACCCCTCTTCCTACGCCGCCACCGTGGATGCCCCTTCAGAGTATAAAAGGGAGGCCCTGCAAGACGAGAAGGGGTTCGTTCGTTGACACCCACAAGACCACCATACGCCGCATGCTCGAGCAAGATCAAATAAGAAACACAAAGCAGCAGTACGGGTTTTATCTCTCCGGAGAGCCCCGAAGCTGGGTAAAAATCGCCCGTCTCCCCCGCGTGCTCGACCTCGATCTACTCTGCGCACGCCCTCCGCTCCCTTGCCGGACTAGAAGGAGCCCCCGTGCCCCATAGGTGCTCGAGGCCACAGAGAGACGCCACGACATCTTTGGCGCGCCAGGTAGGGGGGCGTTGAGGTCGTGAGCATCTGATCCGGTCTCCGCACGCGCAGCATCAACACCTTCGTCAACATGCCACCAAAGAAGAAGCCTTCGGAGGTGGCCGCTCCGTCTACATCAATTCCACCACCACCGCCGGAGCAAGCAGGCGGTGGAGTGGACGCCGGCGGTGGAGCGGGCGCTGACGGTGGGACGCACGTCGTCACCAGATCCAAGAACAAGGCCCCGCAAGCGTCGGCGACGGTGCAGACGCCGCACCCTTCCCAGGAGGTGCAAGGTCAACAACGCCCCGGTGCTCCTAGCACCGTGCTCGCGTTGGAGCAAGGCCAAGCTGGTGGGTCGCGGGACGCTCGAGGTCAGCATGCACGCCTGCATGCTGGTGCGAGTGAGGTACGGTCGCCCGGACGAGGTGTTGCTCCTCCCAAACTGGTTGGGAGTCCGAGCACATCCCGCTCCTCGCGCCGCTCGTCGCCACCGCCACCCAAGATAGCAGAGGAAGCGCTGGCCCGAGCCCAGCTGCTTCTAGACTACCCTCCGGCGCCGCACAAGATCGACGACTGGAGGATGACCATATACAGCCTCATCGGCTTCGCCAACGGCGACAAGCCCCGGCGACCGAGCGCGTCGAGGCCCCGGCAAGACGCCCCGGCGCAGGCCGGCGCCGACAGGACCGCTGGGGGTGCCGCTTCCGTGCGCTCCCAGCCCCGAGGGCCAAGATCGCCAGCTCGCCGCACCAACCCCGACGCCGACTCCACTGCGTCGTCGGACCCGCGAACTCGCCATGATCAGCGCCACGTTCTCCAAGAACGGCAACACGAAGACGCACGCGTCAGACGAGCGCAGGAGGGAAATGCGATGTCAATCGACCAGCGTCTTTGGCCCACTATCGACGATGCATGCACCGGGGAGCCAGCGACTTGTCAGACGCGGCAGGTTGCCTGCGCTCACCCATGAGCTGCGGCAAGTCCAGTGGCCCAAAACCAAAAACTTCAAGCCAGACGTGCCCGAGAAGTATGATGGCAGGATACATCCGTCGGAGTTCCTCGGCATCTACACCATCGCGGTGCAGGCTACCGGAGGGCGCGACGAGAAGATCCTCGCCAACTACTTCCCGTTGGTACTCAAGCCCAACGTCAGATCTTGGCTCACGCACTTGCCGGACGGCTCCATCTCTTCATGGGCGGACTTGTGTCACCAGTTTGTCGGCGCCTTCACGGGTGGCCACAAGCCACATGGCCAGGAGAGTGACCTCCACCTGCTCGTCCAGAAAGAGGGGGAGCCCCTGCGCAAGCCAAGTCTGGCAAGGACGGCTCTGGTGCCCACTCCGGCAAGCGCACCTCCCCGGAGCGCTGCGCTGCCGTCAAGGATGCGCCATCGAGCTCCGCCGGCAAGTGCAAGAAGGCAAAGATAACCTTGCCAAAGACCAAGAAGGTGGCCGCCAAGGAGGACGGCACTGGTGGTACTTTCACCATCAGTGCCACGCTTGATCCTAAATAGGAAAGCGCGCTCGTTGCTTTCCTGCGGGCGAATGTCGATGTGTTTGCATGGCAACCATCCGACATCCCCGCGCTCCTGTGGAAGTAATCGAGCACCACCTTGCCGTCTGCCCTCATGCGCGGCCCGTCAAGCAAAAAGTCAGAAAGCAAGCAATAGAGCGTCAAGAGTTCATAGCAGAGGAGATCAGGAAGTTGGAAGCGGCAGGCCTTGTCCGATAAGTGTCATTTCTGTCCAAGGTGACAAGAAGGATGTGCTTATCTGCACCGACAAGATCTACCGGGAAGCAGCAGCCGTGGCGGAGCGCAAGCCACTTGCCACCGAAGCTCCCCGGGGGAAGAAGAAGGCCAAGTCCGGCAAAGACGGCTCTGGTGCCCACTCCGGCAAGCGCACCTCCCCGGAGCGCTGCGCTGCCGTCGAGGACGCGCCATCGAGCTCCGCCGGCAAGTGCAAGAAAGCAAAGGCAGGTCTACCACAATCTAAGCCCGGCAAGGACAGCTCTGGTGCCCACTCCGGCAGGCACGCCTCTCCGGAGTGCCGTGCTGCCGTCGAGGACGTGCCATCGAGCTCCGCCGGCCAGTAAGGTGAAGAAAACAACCAGCTCCGAGCTTTTGAGTTGCATTCCCTGAAAATCCGTACCTTGTATGAAGAACCTGTGCGCAAAGGGACCGAATCGTGGCTAAGTTGCGCCCTTGATCTGTTTTGAGTCCGCTCAACAACGCAAGCGCGCTGCGACTGGCCCGACAAGGTTTCTTGCTGGGAGCAACGCCGCCAGCGGGCAGCTTACGTCCCGCACCCGGCGAGTGTGTTTGCACCGGCGGGTCCCCTGAAGGCGCGGAGGTGAAAACATACAAGGGAGGAAGACAAGGGAGGGATACGGCCTCGCCGGATCATAGAAGACGGAAAAGCTAAGTCGCTCTTGAGTACAGAGCCCTTTTTCTTGTCCGAACCTTTATGTTATATTCCTCGAACGTTCGTGCCTTGTACGTTAAACCTGTCCGCAGAGGAACCAACTCGTTGTTAAGTTGCGTCCTTGCTTTGTTTCCGAGTCCGCTCAACAATACAAGTGCGCTGCAACTGGCCCGAGAAGGTTTCTTGCCGGAAACAACACCGCCAGCGGGCAGCTGATGTTCCGCACTCAGCCAGTGTGTTAGCACCGGCAAGTTCCCTATAAGTGTAGGGTAGAAGCGTACAAGGGACGTAATGGGATAGAGGAAGTAACGTGGCAATCTTTGCCGTGGGACGTCCTTTGTATGAGAAACTTGTGCGCGGAGGAGCCGACTCATGGCTGAGCTGCGCCCTTGATTTGTTTTCGAGTCCGCTCAAACAATGAAAGTGCGCTGCAGCTAAGCCCGACGAGGTTTCTTGCCGGAGGCTACACCGCCAGCAGGCTGCTGATGTTCCGCACTCAGCAAGCGTGTATGCCCCGGCAAGTTCCCTAAAAAGCGTAGAGTATGCACATACCAAGGACGAAACACAGCATCGCGTTGCCCAACATAAAGTTACGTTACAAAAAGTAACTTATTACAGCACTATCTAAGTTGTTCTTATGACTGGAATAACAGCGGCAAGGAAAGGACGCACCGACGCCTGGGCCTCGGCAAACCAACGATGCTGGGGGCTGCGAGTACCAAGGCTCCCTCGCAGCTAGCCAGGATCGCCGGGAGCTGCAAGAGCAAAGGAAAAAGGGCGCAGGCCGGTGTCCCAACAAGCCGGAGTCGCCGGGGGCTGTGATATCAGATAAGCTTTTTCATCCCTCTTCATGCATCCTTCTATGGACCGGGCGATGCGAGGCCGTGCCCTTGGACGAACCCACCTTGTATGGAAAAACCTGTGCGTGGAGGGGCCGAGTCCTGGCCAAGTTGCGCCCTTGCTTTGTTTCCGAGTCCGCTCAACAATACAAGTGCACTGCAACTGGCCCGACAAGGTTTCTTGCCGGAAACAACACCGCCAGCGGGCAGCTGATGTTCCGCACTCAGCCAGTGCGTTAGCTCCGGCAAGATCCCTCGAAGCGTAGGGTGGAAACATACAAGGCACAGGATCAAGTAAAGGGCGTAACCCGGCAAGCATCCCCCTCTTTTCACTAAAAAAACATCCAAGTTTAGTACAAGTCCATAGAGGATGAAAAACATGATAGAGAGGATTATAGATTTAAAATACAGCTAAGGCCCGAAGGCTTACAAATTAAAAGATAAGATGCCCGTAATCCCTCTCCTGTTTCTCTCTTCAGGAGGTAGGTCAAGGGGGCCCCGGCAAGAGAAGCTTGCCGGGAAGGGCAAAAGGGGCGCCTAGGAGAGCTACGGGCGCCAGAAGACACCAAGAGAACACCCCGGGGGCCGGCCAGGAGCTTGGCAGAGACGGAGGCGCCGGAGGCAGTGCTTGAAGACGGGGCGGAGGAACGTCAGCACGCTGTCGAGGGCACCTCGCCCTCGTACTCCGACTTGACGGCCTTGCCGCCACCCCTCTTCCTCTTTCGTAGCCTCCCTCGCCGCCACGCCCAAGGAGACGGCCCGGGAGTTCGAAGGCAGGCGACCAGGATGATGGGGTCGCGGTGGCCTTGCGAGGCAGCGTCCCGACGCCTAGTCGGACCCGCCATCCTCGTCGTCGGCTGCCGCTCCCTCCTCGTCACTCTCGCCGAGGAGGGGCCTTCGCTATCGGAGGAGCTGTCCACGCAGATCTCGCCCGGTGCCGGAGTCCCGAAGACCTTGACGGCGAAAGGTCGCCCTCCATTAACTTAAAATGGAGGGTAAACCCGCCGCCAAGCTATGGATGCGGCGAACGCCTTCCACCTCGATCGAAGTACATCACGCCGGGCTGGGGATACGACATCGACTCAGTGCCGCTGATCCCGCAGCCCCTCATGCGCAACTCCAACATCTCGGGCGGATCCGGTTCCATCGCGCGCGAACGGGCCGAAGCCGAGGCGGCGGCGAGGTGCTCGGCGCAGTTTGATGAAGAACTCCCACAGGTCGTCTCCAGTATGGACCGCCTCGAGGAGAGGAGCTGCCGGCGGAGGCGAGGGTGGCGCACCGCCTCGGCTGCCTCTTCCCCGAACGCCTCGACCACGTCCTCGACCTCGTCCGCGGCCTCGCCCCCTCCCTCTCCCCCTCGTGGTCGGCTCCGCCACCACAGGTGCGGGATAGGCAGAGGCACGCTGCCTGGAGGCAACCCTCGCTGCCACAGTTGAAGGACCAGGATTCCCTCCCTCCATGACAGATGGGAGGAAGAGCAACGGAAGTTGAAGACGGAGGAAGAAGAGGAAGTGCGGGACTATCGTGCTCCCCTTCCGCCCTTTTTAAAGGGCGAGGTCGGGACTCGGCCGCCCCACTCAGCCAATCAGGGCACAAGGAGGGCACAGAAGCGGGGCCGACTCGCCATCTTCGCCGTGACGGCTCGGTCTCCCACCTTCGCCGCCCACGACCCCCCACGCATGGGAGCCGCGTGGCGAAAAAGCGGAGCCGGAGCGACAGATGAAATGACCTCGCCCTGCACCGAATTCACGGGGGTGGATGCCTTAAAGATCGCACGCGCCACCCACGTCTCCCACGACGCCGCAATCGACACGTGCCGTTGCGGAAGAGCGCGGTGGGCGCGGAGTCCGATCGTGCATGGACCCAGGCCGCGCATGACCGTGCACTGTTTTGGGCCTGGCCCAACAACGCTCGGCACCGTGTATGGCCCAGGCCCGGGGGCTCCTGTCGGTGTACTAAAGTAGGGGTACCTTAATACCCCGAACTTGTGCCGCGGGCAACAGAAGACACCAGCAAGCAAGGCTTGCCGGGCGCCCGCCAAGACCCTCGCCATTCCTTACTACTGCCATTCAAGAACAAAGTACTAACCAAGAAAACAAAGGTCCCGGCAAGAGGAGCTTGCCGGGAAAGACAACCAAGGCATCAACAAAAGACTTGCCGCGGCGCCCCGCGCGTCCCGGCAAGACCAGACGGCCGGCAAGCTTGCCGGCACGACAAGAAAAGGGCCGCGGCAAGGCACTTGCCGCGGCAAGGCTGCCACCCGAACCCCAGCGCATTCGGCGACGTGTCATCACAAGGCCATCCCAAGGGCACGTGGCGAGGCACCACGCAGCCATGCGGGGCGAGGTATCAAACGGAGCTGACAGAGACGCCATCGTGGCAACCGGTGGCTCACTTAACGGTCACTCCCCCTGCACTGTTGGGGCGACCGGACGGGCATTTAATGCCCTTGTCCCCTGCCGTCAGAGTTAGGTAGGGTCATCATTAGTCATTTGTTGTACCAACCCGCAATTTTACCTTTCTACCCCATCTTCCTACGCTGCCACCTGTGGATGCCCCCTTCAGAGTATAAAAGGGAGGCCCCTGCGCACGTAGAAGGGGTTCGGTTCATTGGACACCCACAACACCACCATACGCTCGCATGCTCGAGCAAGATCAAATAAGAAACACAAAGCAGCAGTAGGGGTTTTATCTCTCCGGAGAGCCCCGAAGCTGGGTAAAAATCGCCCGTCTCCCCCGCATGCTCGACCTCGATCTGCTCTGCGCACGCCCTCTGCTCCCTTGCCGGACTAGAAGGGGCCCGCGTGCCCCATAGGTGCTCGAGGCCACAGAGAGACGCCCCGACAGTCCTGCTTGATTAATATTGATGATATGGGTAGTACAAGAGTAGATCTACAACGAGATCAAGGAGGCTAAACCCTAGAAGCTAGCCTATGGTATGATTGTTGAGATGTATGTTGTCCTACGGACTAAAGCCCTCCGGTTTATATAGACACCGGAGAGGGTAGGGTTACACAGAGTCGGTTACAATGGTAGGAGATCTACATATCCGTATTGCCAAGCTTGCCTTCCACGCCAAGGAAAGTACCTTCCGGACACGAGCCGGAGTCTTCAATCTTGTATCTTCGTAATCTTGGAGTCCGGCGGATAATGATAGTCCGGCTGTCCGGACACCCCCTAGTCCAGGACTCCCTCAGTGCTTGTCGGGTCCTTTGTGTGTGAGTGAAGCCCATACCAAGGAACGAATCCTTGTTACTTTTAACATAAACATCGTTACCCGGCAGCAGGCCCTACCGCTCCCTTACTCCATTCGACCATACTCACGCTCTCGGCGGAGGCAGGGGCAAAGAAGGATTAGGCCCTATGCTTGCTTCCTTGCCACCGCGGTTACAACCGAATTCCTAACCAAGAAATAGCTCTCGAGTAGCGGGAAAAAGGGAGCACGGCAACCTTGGAATAAAACGAGCTTACATACGTCCCTATTCTATAGAGAAATGCACAATAGGGGATAAGAGACTTATCTGAATCTGCAGCCCCCGGCAACCTTGGCTTGCCGTGGGTGGACCCTTGTGTCTTCAGCCCCCGGCAACCTTAGCTTGCCGGGGCCGGAGCGCCGGCTCGTTCTCTTTCTTCCACATAGCTCGGCAGAAACATTTATGTACCCTGCGAACCAAAGAGGATGGAAAGGAACAGATAGACGCAGACTCGACCTCTATGCTAGGGGTTAGTCACCGCTAAGCACTATCAACCCTAACTGAGGGAGACTCAACCTAGCATGCATGCTATGACTTAGGGCACCAGCGCTTCGTTTATTTATGATCGGGGTCTGTGCCTGGCTTTGTACAGAGGGTTACATGCCTTGCCGACAAGGCTTGTATAAAAAGTGGCTTGCCAGGGCGGGCGGCAGCCGCGCCTTATGGGTAAAACTTGTGAAGATGCTCGATGTTCCAGGAGTTGCTCACTGGATGGCATCTTCGGTCTCCAGGCGGATTGCGCCGGGCCTGGTGACTCGTATTACCCGATAAGGGCCTTCCCACTTTGGCGTCAACTTGTTGGAATTCTTGGCTGATTGAACGTGCCGAAGAACAAGGTCACCTTCCTCAAAGCTTCGGGCATGAATCTTGCGGCTATGGTAGTGGCGCAAGGCTTTCTGGTAGCATGCCGCTCTCACAGCCGCCCGAAGACGATCTTCCTCGAGGAGCGTCGCGTCATCTTGCCGTAATCGCTCTTGCTCAAGCTCGTCATAAGCGAGCACTCAAGGTGACCCATATATGATTTCCGTGGGGAGAACTGCTTCTGCCCCGTATACCAGGGCAAAGGTGTCTGGCCGGTGGCTTGATTTGGCGTCGTTCTGATCGACTAAAGAACCGCCGGCAACTCATCAATCCAGTGCCTTCTGCTCTTGTGCATCCTATCAAAAGTCTTTGTCCTCAGGCCTCACAGTACTTCAGCATTTGCCCTCTCTGCTTGGCTGTTGCTCCGTGGGTGTGCCACGGAAGCGAAACAGACATTGTTGCCGAGGTCTTCAATGTATTTCATGAAGGTGTGGCTTGTGAACTGCATGCCATTGTCGGTGATGACTCTATTTGGCACACCAAAGCGGCAAACTACCCCCTTGAAGAATTTGACGGCTGACTGCGCTATCACTTTCCTCACCACTTCCACCTCTGGCCACTTTGTGAACTTGTCAATTGCAACGTACAAGTACTCGAAGCCCCCGACGGTGCGGGGGAAGGGGCCCAGTATGTTGAGCCCCCAGACCGAGAATGGCCAGGAGAGAGGGATTGTTTGAAGGGCTTGAGCTAGCTGATGAAGCTTCTTTGAATGGAACTAGCACGCTTCACACTTGGTTACTAGTGCCGTCGCATCCTGGAGGGCAGTGGGCCAGAAGAAACCTTGCTGGAAAGCCTTGCCGGCAAGGGCCCTCGACCCTATGTGGGAGCCACATATGCCTCCATGTATCTCCGCCAACTGCTCCAGTCCTTGTTCCCGGGGAATGCACTTCAATTTCACTCCGTTTGGTCTTTTTCTGTATAGAATGTTGTCAATGAACTGGTACAAGGCAGACCAACGGGCTACTTTCTCCGCTTCTCCCTGCTCCTCAGGAAGCTCCCCTGTTTGGAGGAATCGGACGGTATGCTATGCCCATGCTGGGGCCTGAGGCTCGACGGCAAGGACCAAAGGCATCTCCTCTGCCGTGGGAACGGTTGCCTCTACGGCCAGGGCTTGGCGCCCCGCTGGAGTCGGTTGTCCCACGGTAGGCTCGGCGTCCACGGCAACATCTTCGCCAGCGGCTCCAGGGAGCTCGATGGGGTAGTACTTTCCGGGGCCTGATTTCCTCCGCTTGTTCTGCTCTGTTGATGGTTCAATGGAATGGTTGAGTTAACCGAAGCACAAAAGTACCTAGTTCCACAGGTAGCTTGAGGGTGGCGCGCTTCGATAGGTAGTCGGCAATGTCGTTCTCCACTTGGGGGACATGCTCTGCCTGTATATGATAACCCACAAGTGTAGGGGTCGCAACGGCTTTCGAGGATAGAGTATTCAACCCAAATTTATTGATTCGACACAAGGGGAGCCAAAGAATATTCTTGAGTATTAGCAGTTGAGTTGTCAATTCAACCACACCTGGATAACTTAGTATTTGCAGCAAAGTATTTAGTAGCAAAGTAGTATGATAGTAATGGTAACAGTGGCAAAAGTAAAGATAATAGTTTGGTAGGAATTGTAACAGTAGCAACGGAAAAGTAAATAAGCGAAACACAATATGTGAAAAGCTCGTAGGCATTGGATCAGTGATGGATAATTATGTCGGATGCGATTCCTCATGTAATAGCTATAACATAGGATGACACAGAACTAGCTCCAGTTCATCAATGTAATGTAGGCATGTATTCCAAATATAGTCATACGTGCTTATGGAAAAGAACTTTCATGACATCTTTTGTCCTACCCTCCCGTGGCAGTGGGGTCCTATTGGAAACTAAGGGATATTAAGGCCTTCTTTTAATAGAGTACCGGACCAAAGCATTAACACATAGTGAATACATGAACTCCTCAAACTACGGTCATCACCGAGAAGTATCCCGATTATTGTCACTTCGGGGTTGTCAGATCATAACACATAATAGGTGACTATAGACTTGCAAGATAGGATCAATAACACACATATATTCATGAAAACATAGTAGGTTCAGATCTGAAATCATGGCACTCGGGCCCTAGTGACTAGCATTAAGCATAGCAAAGTCATAGCAACATCAATCTCAGAACATAGTGGATACTAGGGATCAAACCCTAACAAAACTAACTTGATTACATGGTAAATCTCATCCAAACCATCACCATCCAGCAAGCCTACGATGGAATTACTCACGCACGGCGGTGAGCATCATGAAATTGGTGATGGAGGATGGTTGATGATGACGACGGCGACGAATCCTCCTCTCCGGAGCCCCGAACGGACTCCAGATCAGCCCTCCCGACAGAGATTAGGGCTTGGCGGCGGCTCCGTATCGTAAAATGCGATGAAACTTTCTCTCTGATTTTTTTCTCCACGAACGTGAATATATGGAGTTGGAGTTGAGGTCGGTGGAGCACCAGGGGGCCCACGAGGCAGGGGGCATGCCCAGGGGGAGGGGGCGCGCCCCCACCCTCGTGGATAGGGTGTGGGCCCCCTGGCCTTGATTCTTTTGCCAGTATTTTTTATATTTTCCAAAACATATCTCCGTGGATTTTCAGGTTATTCCGAGAACTTTTGTTTTCTGCACAATAAACAACATCATGGCAGTTCTGCTGAAAATAGCATTAGTCTGAGTTAGTTTCATTCAAATCATGCAAGTTAGAGTCCAAAACAAGGTCAAAAGTGTTTCGAAAAGTAGATACGTTGGAGACGTATCAACTCCCCCAAGCTTAAACCTTTGCTTGTCCTCAAGCAATTCAGTTGATAAACTGAAAGTGATAAAGAAAAACTTTTACAAACTCTGTTTGCTCTTGTTGTTGTAAATATGTAAAGCCCGCATTCAAGTTTTCAGCAAGTATTATGAACTAACCATACTCACAATAACACCTAGGTCTCACAATTACTCATTTCAATGGCATAATCAGCTAGCGAGCAATAATAATAAAACTCGGATGACAACACTTTCTCAAAACAATCATAATATGATATAACAAGATGGTATCTCGCTAGCCCTTTCTGAGACCGCAAAACATAAATGCAGAGCACCTTTAAAGATCAAGGAATGACTAGACATTGTAATTCATGGTAAAAGAGATCCAGTCAAGTCATACCCAATATAAACTAATAGTAATGAATGCAAATGACAAGCAGCTCTCCAAAGGGTGCTTTTTAATAAGAGGGTGATGACTCAACATAAAAGTAAAAAGATAGGCCCTTCGCAGAGGGAAGCAGGGATTTGTAGAGGTGCCAGAGCTCGATTTTAAAATAGAGATTGAATAACATTTTGAGCGGCATACTTTCACTATCAACGCAACAACTATGAGATGGCTATATCTTCCATACTACATGCATTATAGGCGGTTCCCAAACAAAATGGTAAAAGTCTATACTCCCCCACCACCAACAAGCATCAATCCATGGCTTGCTCGAAACAACGAGTGCCTCCAACTAACAACAGCCCTGGGGGAGTTTTGTTTAATTATATTGATTTGCTTTGATCTTTTTGGATCATGGGACTGGGCATCTCGGTTACCAGCCCTTTCTCGTGAATGAGGAGCGGAGTCCACTCCTCTTGAGAATAACACACCTAGCATGGAAGATACAGGCAGCCCTAGTTGGAACATGAGCTACTCGAGCATACAAAACAGAATTTCATTTGAAGGTTTGGAGTTTGGCACATACAAATTTACTTGGAACGGCAGATAGATACCACATATAGGAAGGTATGGTGGACTCATATGGAATAACTTTGGGGTTTAAGGAGTTTGGATGCACAAGCAGTATTCCCGCTTAAATGCAATGTGAAGGCTAGCAAAAGACCGGAAGCGACCAAGCGAGAGAGCGACAACGGTCATGAACATGCATTAAAATTAATTCACACCGAGTACAAGCATGAGTAGGATATAATCTACCATGAACATAAATATCGTGAAGGCTATGTTGATTTGTTTCAACTACATGCGTGAACATGTGTCAAGTCGAGTCACTCAATTCATTCAAAGGAGGATACCATCACATCATACCACATCATAATCATTTTAATAGCATGTTGGCACGCAAGGTAAACCATTATAACTCATAGCTAATCAAGCATGGCACAAGCAACTATAATCTCTAAATGTCATTGCAAATATGTTTACTTCATAATAAGCTGAATCAAGAATGATGAACTCATCATATTTACAAAAACAAGAGAGGTCGAGTTCATACCAGCTTTTCTCATCTCAATCAGTCTATCATATATCGTCATTATTGCCTTTCACTTGCACGACCGAACGATGTGTATAATAATAATAGTACACGTGCATTGGACTAAGCTGGAATCTGCAAGCATTCAACTCAAGAGAGAAGACAAGGTAATATGGGCTCTAAGTTAAATAAACAATCATGCATATGAGTGCCACTAAACATTTTTAATATGGTCTTCTACTCTCGACCCCCAAAGGAAAGAGAAGAAAATAAAACTATTTACACGAGAAAGCTCCCAACAAGTAAAAAGAAGAACAAGAAATCTTTTTGGGTTTTCATTAATTTCTACTACAAGCATGGAAATTAAACTAACTAATTTTTTGGTTTTTCTTAAGGTTTATCAAACACACAAGAAGAAGGCGAGAAAAAGAAAATTAAACTAGCATGGATAATACAATGAAAGAGTATGAGCACCGAACAACTAGAATAGTGTCTGAACATGAATGTAAAGTCGGTGAGAAATTCGTACTCCCCCAAGCTTAGACTTTTGGCCTAAGTTGGTCTACTACCAAGGACCGTGGCTGCTCTCCCCGGTGTACTAAGGGGTGTAATCAGGATACCATTGGCTGGCCATCTCCTCCGGATCCCACTGGTAAGATGATGAACGATAAGGGTCCAGTGAAGGTTCCGGCTCAGGCTCAGGCTCTGGAGTGGATGCTTGGCCTCGATGCGTGCACACAGCCTCTGGCGTGACAAGATAATTAACTGCAGTCAAATCAAACAACAGAGGCGCGGGTAGAATAATAGTCTCACTGTGTTTCTTATTAAATCTCAGGTTATACAGAAGCATCTTATCTTCGTTGTCAACAATAAACTCATGCGCTATCATGCTCCTATAATCTAAAACTAGATTTTTTATGGCGCGCGTTGCCGTGCCCGTCTATTTTACAGTATAGTATCTGGATTTTTCAGAATTACTAAGCATAAACGAAGTAATAAGTTCGACAACTAACTATTGTCTTTTTGTGATAACTATTATCAATCAACTTAGTTTTAATATATAAACTCCCAGCGACTGATAATTAGTTAGTAAAAGCTAATATATTCTCAGGAAAATAAACTTTGCTAGTTGGTTACAAAATATGGTTGGACCTTACCAGCTGTTTGAATTTACCAAAAGCATTTGAAGCAACTATTCACAAATTCATCTTTGAAGCAAGGAACCGTATAAGCTGCTGATCTGTGAAAGAAGCTTAAAGTAAAGAAATTTGAACATGGTATCCTTCTCACCGTTTAACAAAATATGTTACAGTTAGCTCCAAACGTGGAAATTAAAGGCATGAGGTAATAGATCATTCTCTCACATAAATTACTCATATCATTGTACATGAACTCAAGCTCCCATTGCCATTTTCACCACCAACCAAACAGAGCTATCGGTTAAAAATAAGTGAAAAGAGCAAAGAAACGGACCTTGTATTCATTGTAGGTCTAGCAGGGGGCGCCCGATTGGATGGCTCTCTCGCATAAATTACTCATTTCATTGTACATGAACTCAAGCTCGCATTGCCTTTTTTCACCACCAACCAGACAGAGCTAAATCGGTTGAAAATAAGTGAAAAGAGCAAAGAAACGGACCTTATTTTCATTGTAGGTGTAGCAGGGGGCGCCAGATTGGATGGCTCTCTCGCATAAATTACTCATATCATTGTACATGAACTCAAGCTCCCATTGCCATTTTTCACCACCAACCAGACACAGCTAAAATCGGTTGAAAATAAGTGAAAAGAGCAAAGAAATGGACCTTGTATTCATTCTAGGTACAGCAGATGGCGCCCGATTGGATGGCGATGCCTCTCTCTTGCTCGAGGTTCATAGTCAGGGTCCATTTGTGTGTTGATGCCCTTGCGGCCACGCACCTCGTGGATCTCGTTAATCCATCATACATGACCTGCCCCCTGAATGTCATTTTCCATCATACATGACCTGCCCCCTGAATATCATTTTTCAAAGTCTCCAAAGAGCAGTAGCAGGAGGCGAGCACGTCTAATAAATCTCCTATGTTTTTATGTTATATTCAGATGAACCAGATTTTTACATGATGCTATCTTTTGGGATACTGCAGCGATGATTCTTGTGAAGATGCAGGGCAAATAGTGCACCTTTGCCTTGCCTTGGTGGTCAAGAACTGCTGATGGTGAGCTAATCTGCGACACCTCACTACAACCCTGTGGAAACAGTGCCTCTACTTATCTTCCAAGAACTAATCTTCCTAATTATTAATTTTTATTACATAAATACTCACTAGAGGGATGGTGATCAATGCAAGCCATCTTGATCAAGATCCAAAAGAATATCAATCTTGATTTGGGATGGAGCTAGAGATCTTGAATCCAGGAAAACAAGAGGCTGACGAACTACCTGTCGTGAATTAGCTGATGAGAAGATGAGACGAAGGGAGTGCCAACTGGGCGGAAGAGCGACGGCCATCTCCCTATCTGGATGATTGCTTGCCAAGGGAGGCCGATTTCAGTGACTTTGCTCGAGTTCAAGGTCAGGGTAGGACAAGCTGGCTGCCATGGCGCTGATACTGCTTCGTTACCTTATCATGATTCAGACGAGGTTGGAGGCGGGATCTCATCATTGTAGGTGGTGGCGGTGCAGGGCAGTGGCGGTGCACCTAGGGCTTTCCCATGTCGTGATAGAGGAGAGGAGCGGTCGGGGAAGACCTTTTTCGGGAGGGTTGTGAGGGTTGTCGCGTCGCTCGCATCAGATCTCGCACACGGTGATTTTGGGCCGAGGCTAAGTTGGCCATTGGGCTTTACGTAGGGTTGTGGCCCGATTAACCAGGGGCGGCCGATTTTTCTACAGGAGTAGCATCCCCGGACAGCTTGCCCATTTAACGATTAGTCATGAGATTAGACAGGCAATCAACGGCCAGAAACATCCTGGAAGCAAAATCCAATGGCCAAAATCACTGATAGCGTGAGAGGGCTGGGATGGTGCCCAGTTTTACTGTCCTTAATGTAAGGAGGCAATATTGTCTCCTCTTTCTCATGGTGCTTAATAGGTATCTCAAAATATTTAGCAAGACGTGCAGCATAGATACCTCCAAAGATGGGGCCTTTTGTACGATTCAGGCTTAGACATTTAGCAATAACGGCACCCATACTAAAACTATTATCACCAAACAAGGCATGGAGAAGAATAATAATATCAGGAACGTTGAAATTTCCACTATTTCCACGACCAATTAAGCATCTACTAGCAAATATGGCAAAGTAGCATAAAAAGGGAAGTGTATGCTAGAGATTCTCGCATCGGAACCCTTCTTTGGATCCCCTATAGTGATAGTGTTAACAAAGCCATCCACATCTTTATGATGTGGTTCATCTAATTTTCCCTCAAAGGGTATCCTACATACCGCGCAAAAATTACGTAAAGACATTTCCCCGAATTCATCATATAAATGAAATGGTACTGAAGGTGGTGACTTCTTAGGATAATAATAAAAGTTATGCACGAAAGTATTGGTGAGTAAGAGATACTGATTGATCCGGTCGTGGAGGAAATCGGTGAGGCCTGCATTCTCGATCAAATAATAAAAGTCTTCATAAATTCCAACTTCTCTCAAGAAATTGTCCCATGGCCATTCACACGACTGTACTTCCGCTATGCGAGGAAGATTATACTTGGCCTTTTCCTTCTCTTTAGCTTGTTTTTTCTGGGAGCCTTGGCTAGAAGAGCCCCTCAAAAATATCCTTAACATTTTCTGAAAATATCTAAAATTTTAGTAACTTTCAAAATAAAAGTGAATAAAACTAAACAAGATTGGTAGCAACTACTCCTACAAGTGCCTAGAGCCTATATCATGCATTAGAATTACTTGGGACCTCATAAATTTGACATGCAAGCTCAAGAACAGGGTCACCTATGCAGCAAAAATTTGCAATGAATAAAGCACTAGAACAAAAACTAATTGTACCAATGGAGGAGTCACATACCAAGCAACAATCTCCCAAAGCAGTTTTGTGAATGGAGCTTTGAGCAAGGAGATCGAAAATCGCAGCAAAATGAGCTAGAACCCGTGCTTGAGCTGGATGGGGATTTTTTTGGGAAGAAGATGGAGTGTGTGGGTGCAGGAATAAGTGGAGGGGGCCACCCTAGGCCCACAAGACAGGGGGGTGCGCCCAGGGGGTGTGGGCGCGCCCTCCACCCTCGTGGACTGGTGCTTGCCCCCCCCCTGCAGTATTTTCAGTGCCTAAAATCCTCAAATATTCAATAAAAAAATCATACTAAATTTGCAGGGCATTTGGAGCACTTTTATTTTCGGGATATTTTTTATTGCACGAATAATTCAGATTATAGACAGATAATACTATTTTTGCTATATTTATTTTAAATAACAGAAAGTAAAGAGAGGATACAGAAGGTTGTGCCTTCTAGTTTCATCCATCTCGTGATCATCAAAATGAATCCACCAAAAAGGTTGATCAAGTCTTGTTAACAAACTCATTCCGAATAACACAGAAACGGAGAAATTTCGAATAACACTAGTTACCTCAATGGGGATATGAACATCCCCAACAATAAGAATATCATACTTTTTCTTGACAGTAGGAAGAGGAAATTCAAAACCTCCAATAATGATAGTTGGAACTTTTCCAATAGAATTAATGCTATGAACTTGAGATTGTTTCCTCGGAAAGTGTACCATATGCCCATTACCATTAACATGAAAAGTGGCATTGCCTTTGTTGCAATCAATAACAGCCCCTGCAGTATTCAAAAAGGGTCTACCAAGGATAATCGACATACTACCGTCCTCGGGAATATAAGAATAACAAAGTCCGTTAAGATAGTGACATTTGCAACCACAACAGGCACATCCTCACAAATACCGACAGGTATAGCAGTTGATTTATCAGCCATTTGCAAAGATATTTCAGTAGGTGTCAACTTATTCAATTCAAGTCTACGATATAAAGAGAGAGGCATAACACTAACACCGGCTCCAAGATCACATAAAGCAGTTTTAACATAATTTCTTTTAATCTAGCATGGTATAGTTGGTACTCCTGGATCTCCGAGTTTCTTTGGTATTCCACCTTTAAAAGTATAATTAGCAAGCATGGTGGAAATTTTAGCTTCCGGTATCTTCCTTCTATTTGTAATGATATCCTTCATATACTTAGCATAAGGATTTACTTTAAGCATATCAGTCAAGCGCATACGTAAGAAGATAGGTCTAATCATTTCAGCAAAGCGCTCAAAATCCTCATCATCCTTTGTCTTGGATGGTTTAGGAGGAAAGGGCATGGGTTTCTGAACCCATGGTTCTCTTTCTCTACCGTGCTTCCTAGCAACAAAATCTCTCTTATCATAATGTTGATTCTTTGATTGTGCGTTATCAAGATCAACAGTAGGTTCAATCTCTACTTCATTATTTTTGCTAGGTTGAGCATCAACATGAACATTATAATTAACATTATCTCTAGGTTCATGTTCATCACCTGATTGTGTTTCACTATCAGAAATAGAAACATCATTGGGGTTCTCAGGTGTGTCTACAATAGGTTCACTAGAAGCATGCAAAGTCCTACCATTTTTCTTTTTCTTCTTTTTAGAAGAACTAGGTGCCTCCAAATTATTTCTCTGAGAGTCCTGCTCGATTCTCTTAGGGTGGCCTTCAGGATACAAAGGTTCCTGAGTCATTCTAAATGTTCTAGTAGCCACTCTAACAGCAAAGTCATGTTTATTATTTAACTCATCAAGCAAATCATTTTGAGCTTTAAGCACTTGCTCAGCTTGAGTGGCAACCATAGAAGCATATTTGCTAATGAGTTTAGGTTCACCTTTAACTCTAGCCATATAATCACTCAAGCGTCCTATCTCGAAAGCATTATTCTTTTATTCTCTACCAACATAAGCATTAAAACTTTCTTGCCTAGCCATAAAGTCATCAAATTCATCTAAGCATGGGCTATGAAATTTAGTAGACGGGATTTCAACTTTATCATATCTATAAAGAGAATTTACCTTTACTACCTGTGTCAGGTTATCAAGACAATGTGGTTCTTCAACAGGCGGTATATTAAGACCATGTATTTATTCAATAGGAGGTAAATTCTTAACATCTTCAGCTTTAATACCTTTTTCTTTCATTGATTTCTTTGCCTCTTGCATATCTTCGGGACTGAGAAATAGAACACCTCTCTTCTTCGGAGTGGGTTTAGGAATAGGCTCAGGAGTTGGCTCAATTGGTTTAGGAATTGCCTCAGGAATTGGCTCAGGAAGAGTCCAATTATTTTCATTAGTCAATGTATTATTCAATAGTAATTCAGCTTGGTCGACTGTTCTTTCCCTGAAAACACAACTAGCACAACTATCCAAGTAGTCCTTGGAAGCATCGGTTAGTCCATTATAAAAGACTAGCACAAATGCCCGTGCGTTGCAACGGGAAAAAACCCGCTTCACGACACGTCATAGGAAAGCTTTTGATTTATTCATAATGGGACAACAGATGCTTATGAAAAAAATATGTATCATTTGAGGATCACAAGTTCACGACACGGAGCTTAGGACATGTGTATGATTTGTAGTAAATTGATTTGATTGACAATGTTTTCTTATGAAAGATTTGATATATTCATAACATCACAACAATATAAAGAACATCAAAAGTAGTGAAATTGAAAAAGTAATGAAAATTACATTGTGCGCCTCAATGGAGAATAAAATTGATGCAATTTTAGTAAGGAATATTAATGCCTATGGCAACATTTAAAGAAAACATTCTAGTTCATGTTGGCCGGGTCCGGGAATTATGGCACGGGAAAACAGACGCTTATATAAAAAAGATACATCATTTGAGGATCATGACAAAGAGCTTAGAACATGAGGTAAGATTCGAAGTAAATTGATCTTATTGACAACATTTTGTTATGGAAATTTTTTATTTTATTCAAAACATAATGACAATATGAAGAACATTAAAAGTAATAAATTTTAGTTAGTAATAAAAAGTACATCATGTATTTCAATGGAAAATAATGTTGACACAAATTTAGTAAGGAATATTAATGCCAATTGCAACATTCTACCAATCATTAAATCATTGTGTGTCCTCTCCTTTGATTACGGGGACTCCTTCCTATAATTTCCTTATTTTTTGTTTAATGCAATTTCTAATCATTGTGCACCGTCCTCCTTTTATTCTTTAGATATTACACTTGTGTGTCTATCCATAAATGATACTACTACTTTCTTTCTTTTACCTAATGTCAAGCCTCATAATTACCCCCATAGTACCCCATTCGACGCCCAATGGTGCAACTTCCTTCTTTTAGATGCATGGCGGATTTAGATTTATAATTTCTTCATATCAGCAATACACAGGCTGGCAACTAAAATAGAAATATGGGCCGGCCATCATGGTTTCCTTTCACGTACGTCCTTGGCGTTTACTTTTCCTTTTCCTGTGCATGTGGGCCCGACGTCCCGGTTTCCTTTGCACGTACGTTCTCAGCGCCGAGACGAAACCAAGCGGAACCAAACCAAGAATATCACCTCCCTTTAATAGTAGGTATAGATATCAAGTATTTCATTTTTCTTAAGAGGATGATCAGGCAAAGCATTAAGTAATCGGAGAAGCCTCCCCCAAGCTTGTGGGAGACTCTCTTCTTTGATTTGAACAAAATTATATATTTCCCTCAAGGCAGTTTGTTTCTTATGAGCAGGAAAATATTTAGCAGAGAAGTAATAAATCATATCCTGGGGACTACGCACACAACCAGGATCAAGAGAATTAAACCAAGTCTTAGCATCACCCTTTAATGAGAACGGAAATATCTTAAGGATATAATAATAGTGAGACTTCTCATCATTAGTAAACAGGGTGGCTATATCATTTAACTTGGTAAGATGTGCCACAACAGTTTCAGATTCAAGGCCATAAAAAGGATCAGATTCAACCAAAGTAATAATTTCAGGATCAACAGAGAATTCATGATCCTTATCAATAACACAGATAGGTGAAGTAGCAAAAGCAGGGTCAGGTTTCATTCTAACATTAAGAGATTGCTGCTTCCATTTAGCTAATAACTTCTTAAGATCATATCTATCTTTGCAAGCAAAAATAGCTCTAGCAGCTTCCTCATTCATAACATAACCCTCAGGAACAACAGGCAATTCATAATCAGGGAGAGAACTTTCATCATCACTATCATCAATAATAGCATCTTCAATAATTTCATTCTCTCTAACCCTAGCAAGTTGTTCATCAAGAAATTCACCTAATGGCAAATGAGTATCACGCATAGAAGTAGTTTCATCATGAGTATCATGCATAGCAGAAGTGGCATCATAAATAACATGCGACATATTATGTCGGGGGGAAACGAGCACCTATGGGGCAGGGCCCCTTTTCGGTCCGGCAGGGAGCGGAGGGCGCACGAAGAGCAGATCGAGGTCGAGCACGCGAGGGATTTTACCCAGCTTCGGAGCTCTCCGGAGAGATAAAACTCCTACTGCTGCTTTGTGTTTCTATTCTATTCTTGCTCGAAAGCGTGGGTATGCTGTGGTCTCGAATGAGTCGAACCCCTTCTACGTGCGCATGGGCCTCCTTTTTATAGTCTAAAGGGGTCACCGACAGGTGGCAACGCAGAAAGAGGGGTAAAAAAGTAAAAACGCGGGTTGGTACAACCGCTATCAACAGTGCCCCTACCTAACTCTGACGGCAGGGGACAAGGGCATTTAATGCCCGTCCGGTCGCTCCAACAGTGCTGGAAGCGACCGTTAGGGGCGCCACCGATCGCCACGATGGCCTCCTAGTCACCTTCACTTGCCACCTCGCACCGCTAGGCTGCACAGCCACCCGCCACGTGCACCAGGAGCGATCCTGCGGCGACACGTCGTCGGGTGTGCTGGAGCGGGGGCGCAGAGTGGTGGCCTTGCCGCGGCAAGTGCCCTGCCGCGGTCGCTGTCTTGTCGCACCCGCAAGCTTGCCGCTCGTCGGGTCTTGCCGGGACGCGCGGTGCGTCGCGGCAAGTTTTCTGAAGTGCCTTGGTTGGCCTTCCCGGCAAGCTCCTCTTGCCAGGGTCTTGTCCTTCCCGGTAAGTTTCTCTTGCCGGGGCTTTGTCTTCTCGGTTAACACTTTGTTCTTGAATGGCAGTAATATGAATAGTGGAGGGTCTTGGCGGACGCCCGGCAAGCCTTGCCGCGGGATGCTACGACTGCCCGTGCACAAGTTCGGGGTACTAAGGTACCCCTACTTTAGTACACCGACATATTAGAATTCATAGGAGTAGCAGGTTTAGGTGTCGCAACCTTACTAATAACGGAAGGAGAATCTAGTGCAGAGCTAGATGGCAGTTCCTTACCTCCCCTCATAGTTGACGGCAAAATCTTGGTTCTTTCGTCTTTCAAGTTCCTCATAGTGATCAACAGATATAAATCCCAAGTGACTCAAAGAATAGAGCTATGCTCCTTGGCAACGGCGTCAGAAATTAGTCTTGATAACCCACAAGTGTAGGGGATCGCAACAGCTTTCGAGGGTAGAGTATTCAACCCAAATTTATTGATTCGACACAAGGGGAGCCAAAGAATATTCTTGAGTATTAGCAGTTGAGTTGTCAATTCAACCACACCTGGATAACTTAGTATCTGCAGCAAAGTATTTAGTAGCAAAGTAGTATGATAGTAATGGTAACAGTGGCAAAAGTAAATATAATAGTTTGGTAGGAATTGTAATAGTAGCAATGGAAAAGTAAATAAGCAAAACACAATATGTGAAAAGCTCGTAGGCATTGGATCAGTGATGGATAATTATGTCGGATGCGATTCCTCATGTAATAGCTATAACATAGGGTGACACAGAACTAGCTCCAGTTCATCAATGTAATGTAGGCATGTATTCCGAATATCGTCATACGTGCTTATGGAAAAGAGCTTGCATGACATCTTTTGTCCTACCCTCTCGTGGAAGTGGGGTCCTAGTGGAAACTAGGGGATATTAAGGCCTCCTTTTAATAGAGTACTGGACCAAAGCATTAACACATAGTGAATACATGAACTCCTCAAACTACGGTCATCACCGAGAAGTATCCCGATTATTGTCACTCGGGGTTGTCGGATCATAACACATAATAGGTGACTATAGACTTGCAAGATAGGATCAAGAACACACATATATTGATGAAAACATAATAGGTTCAGATCTGAAATCATGGCACCCGGGCCCTAGTGACAAGCATTAAGCATAGCAAAGTCATAGCAACATCAATCTCAGAACATAGTGGATACTAGGGATGAAACCCTAACAAAACTAACTTGGTTAAATGGTAAATCTCATCCAACCCATCACCGTCCAGCAAGCCTACGATGGAATACTCACGCACGGCAGTGAGCATCATCAAATTTGTGATGGAGGATGATTGATGATGAAGACGGCGACGAATCCCCCTCTCCGAAGCCCCGAACAGACTCCAGATCAGCCCTCTCAAGAGAGATTAGGGCTTGGCGGCGGCTCTGTATCGTAAAACGCGATGAAACTTTCTCTCTGATTTTTTTCTCCGCGAAACGGAATATATTGAGTTGGAGTTGAGGTCGCTGGAGCCTCAGGGTGGCCCACGAGACAGGGAGCGCGCCCAGGTGGGGAGGGCGCGCCCCCCACCCTCGTGGACAGGGTGTGGGCCCCCTGGCCTTGATTCTTTCGCCAGTATTTTTTATATTTTCCAAAACTTATCTCCGTGGATTTTCAGGTCATTCCGAGAACTTTTGTTTTTTGCACAATAAACAACATCATGGCAGTTCTGCTAAAAACAACATCAGTCCGGGTTAGTTTCATTCAAATCATGCAAGTTAGAGTCCAAAACAAGGGCAAAAGTGTATGGAAAAGTAGATACGTTGGAGACGTACCAGTATACCGTCAAAGCGCTCCTCTAGTTTCCTCACTTCATCCACGTAGGCTTCCATCAACAGGCTTTGATAATCCTTGTTGACCTGCCTGAGGACAAGTTGTTAATCGCCCCTGGCGATGAGCTTCTTGACCCCGAGGTCTGCCGTGATCCTGAGACCGGCAAGCAATCCCTCGTACTTAGTAGTGTTGTCCGTCGACATCTCCCTGGGATAGTGCATCTCGATCACGTACTTGAGGTGCTCTCTGGTGGGTGCAACGAGCAGCACGCCAGCACCGGCGCCTTGTAGCGAGAAAGCCCCGTCAAAGTATATAATCCAGTTGCGACTTGTTTCCTTGCCGGGGAGGGTGGTGCCCTAGATTTCTTCGTCAGGCGTCGAGGTCCATTCTGCAATGAACTCCGCCAAGACTCTATTCTGAATCGTCGAGGTGCTTTCAAACTTCAAGCCGAAACTCGACAGCTCCAAGGCCCATTCCACGATCCTCCCCATTGCATCTGGGTTATGCAATATCCGTTGCAACGGGAGGCGGGTGATGATGGTAATCTCGTGTGCTTGGAAGTAATGACGCAGCTTCCTCGAGGCCATATGGAGGCCGAAGAGCAATTTCTGCACACCGGAGTACCTTGACCTAGCCCCCTGCAAGAGGGAGCTGACGAAGTAAACCGAGTGCTGCATCATCTTCTTCTTCTGCACCACTTCACCTGGTTGCGTGGGCCCTGCCGGGCTGGTGTTAGACCTTGCCGGGGGCCCAGCCTTGCCGAGACCAGGCCCTACTGGGGGGAGTTCTGGCTCACTATCCATCAACTTTGTCGTTGCCGTTGCCGCTGCCCCTTCGTCGACCTCCCTCTGTGCCACTAGTGTGGCGCTAACCACTTGATTCGTTACCACTAGATACAGTAGTAGCGGCTCTTGTGGTTTAGGCGCAACTAGTACCGGCATAGAGGAGAGGTACTTCTTCAAGTCCTGTAGCGCTGCTTCGGCCTCCGGGGTCCACTCCATTGGGTCCGCCTTTTTCAAGATTTTGAAAAAGTGAAGGGCATGCTCAGCAGACTTGGAGATGAATCTGCTCATGGCGACAACGCAGCCAGTGAGCCGACGCACATCCTTAATCCGCCTAGGTGCCTCAATCTGTTCAATGGCCCTGATCTTGTCTGGGTTCGCCTCGATCCCTCCCTATGACACAAAGAACCCGAGAAGCTTGCCGGACGGGGCACCAAAAACACACTTCTCAGGGTTCAGCTTGAGGTTGATCTTGCGCAGGTTTGCAAATGTTTCTTCCAGATCATGCACAAGTGTTGCCTTGTCCTTGGTTTTGACCACTATGTCATCCATATAAGCTTCCATATTTCTATGTAGCTGAGGTTCAAAACCAATTTGGACTGCTCTTGCAAAGGTTGAGCCAGCACTCTTCAACCCGAAAGGCATCCATAAAAAGCAGTACGGACCACATGGGGTGATGAACGTTGTCTTCTCTTCATCTTCTCTTGTCATGAAAATCTGATGGTATCCTGAGTAGGCGTCGAGGAATGATAACAGGTCACATCCGGCCATGGAAGCCACAATCTGTTCTATGCGCGGCAACGATAAAGGGTCTTTTGGACAAGCCTTATTGATATCTGTGTAATCAATACACAGCCTCCACTTCCCGCTTGCCTTGTGCACTACCACCGGATTGGCCAACCACGTCGGATGGAGTACCCCTCTTACCAAGCCTGCTGCCTCCAGCTTTCGGATCTCTTCCGTGAGGAACTCCTGCCTCTCCAGAGCTTGCTTCCTGACCTTCTGCTTGACGGGCCGCACATGAGGACAGACAGCAAGATGGTGCTCAATCACTTCCCTGGGAACACCGGGAATGTCGGATGCCTGCCACGCAAACACATCGACATTCGCCCACAGGGAAGTGACGAGCTCGCCTTCCTATTTGCTACTGAGGGTGGAGCTTATAGTGAAAGCCCCTTGTAACGCCCCGAATCCGATGCGCCAGGTGTCTTCCAGCTATTCACCTTCGTTGGCATGTCATTGCTTGTGTGTTGCATTTTGCCATGTCATTATCTGCATTTCATCTGCATGTTTTTCAAAACTTGCATCCGTTTGGGTCCCCCCGGTTCTCTCCGTTGTCTGTTCTGAGCCCAACCACTCTCACACGCAACAGTTGCACCTCTCAGGCCTTGTTTCGTGAGCGGGACAAAAAACGTTCTCGAAATGGGGCGAGATTTGCCGAGTGGCCTTGGTATATCACCGGTAGACCACCCGTCAAATTTCATTCCATTTGGAGGTCGTTTGATGCCCCAACGGTTAACCGAGTTAACCGAAACCCCCTTTTCTCTTGCAGCCCAGCACCCCTTCACACAGCCCACCTAGCCCATCTAACTCCCCTCCATGCTCTCCGCCGTTCGATCACGATCGTGTGGGTGAAAACCACACCTCATTTGGACTCTCCTAGCTCCCTCTACCTATATAAACAAACCCTCCCCCGAAATTCGCAGATGAATCCTACCCTAACCCTAGCTTCTTCCACCTTCAGCCGCCGGACATGTCCGCGCCCCAACGGACATGTCCGCCACCGCCCCGCAGCGAAACCGAAGCTGCCACGTCACTCATCGGCCCTCTCTCTCCTCCCTCCGCCGCCGGGCCCATGGAGCCCAGATCGGGCCCGCCCCGGGCCGCACCGGGCCCGAGGGAGCCAGCGCCCTACCGCCGTCCTCCGACCCGCCGCCTCGGTGGCGCTCCGTTGCCGCCGCCATCCGTCGCAGCTCTCCGGCGCCCGCGCCGTCAGCCGCGCCGCCCATGAAGCTTCAGCGCGCCTCGCCACCGCCGCGCCCGCTCCTTGCTGGCCTCCCGCCTCGGCAGAGCTCCTCCGCCGCTTCGGGTTCCCGCCGACCTCACCCCGAAACACGCCATCGGAGCTCACCGCCCGCTCGATCGCTGCCCGTCGCCGTCACTTGCGCCGCCCGCGCATCAAAGCGCCTCCCGCGTCGGCTGCTGCCTCGCCTCCTCCGCCATCCCACGCCCCTCGCCGGAGCTCTCGCCGGCGCCGGATCTGGGGAGGTGGATGAGATCCACCACTCCCCCGATCCAAATGCCCCGCTGCGCCCGGATCTCCTCGTCCCGCTTCGTCCCATCCAGCGTTTTCGAGAGGGTATATTTTCGCCAAGTCCCAAAAATCTTACATTCTGATGCACTGTTCGTCATGCCATAACTTCTTGTGTGCTGCATCGTTTTGTGCGTGTAATATATCAAAATGTTCATCATGTGATGCTCTTCATACTGTACTACTGTGACATGCTTGTTTGAGTTCATTTTGATGCATAAATCTTCGTTGCTAAACAGCTAAATGATATAACCTGTTGTAATCTGCTGATTATTTACATCATTTGTGTATCTCGTGAGTGCCACAACTTTGTCCCTATTGACCCTATGATTATGATCTTGATATGCACATGTTCTGACCTTCATGATAGGGTGCATCTTGACATCTTAAACCCTGTTGCAAAAGTGCATGTTGCTGTTAATTACTGAAAACTGCTGTAACTTGCTAATTTGTCATTTTTGTTGCATTTTGTGTGTGCATCGTATGAGCATGATGTCTACATGTTTTAGGAGAATATTTATGCCATCTTTACAGGGGTGCAGTCCATGTATTTTTATATGACCTGTAGTGAGTGCATAAAGCTTGTGAAATGGGTCACTTGCTGTTAACTTTCTGTCAATGCTGAAACTGCTATATTATGTTGCCATGTTTGCTTGATGCTACCAATTAATCCATGCATAATCTGGAGATTCTTAGTTGAGATGTTTTGTTGCCTATGCTATTCTCTATCGTGCCATGCCTCTTGATGCCTTATATATGTCCCGTAGCATATGTTTTCATTGCCATGAACATGCTTATATAATGTTCCAGATTCCTGTTAACTTCATGATGCTATGTTATGAGCTTGTTATTGAGTGATCCATGCCTATTATGGAGATGCTCCAATTATATGTTTTGCAGTACACTATGAGTACTTTGTTCACATACCATAGTTGTTAATTTTGGAGTTGATATGCCTCTCTTCCATGCTTGCAAACATGCTATCATAATGTTGCTGTTTTACACTTGCTGAAACTGTTTCAACTTTCAATCTTGTCATGTTGGTTCCCACTAATCCATGAGCCATATGTTTATGATGCCATGATGTTATTTGCTATTTGTTATGTGTACTTTGATTCCTTACCCCTGGTTGCTATATAAACTTGTTGTAGCTTGTCTCTTTCTTGCTCTCAAGTTGCCATCATATTAACTCTGCTCATGCATATGCTGCTGTGTTATAAAGTTGCATTTTGCATTGATCATATTGGTTTAATATTGATGCCTATGAACCTGAAAATTTAATTATATTTGAAGTGTATTATCTGTAAATGAAGTTCATGCCAAGTATGTGCTCTTTTGATTCCTGTAGCATGTTGTTTTGATGTTTGCAAAGTGCCTACTTGCTGTTTAGGGCAGATTGTTGTTATAACTTGTTTGGAGTGTATGTGTTGCACCGTTGCTCGGTTTTGAGCATGCTCTATATGAAACTTGCTTGATTTTGCATTTAGTTTCATCCTAGCATGTTGCATCCATGTTTTGAGAGTGTTTTCTTGATGTTTGAATGCATTTTGCATCAATGCCATGTTTATCTTGTGTTGCTCATATCTTCTAGGCCGTAGCTCAGAACCTAATGAACTTTATATGTAACTTGACTAGAATTTCATGTAGATTGTCTTGGTGCTCTTTAACTTGTTGTTTAACCACTTCAACATAATGTTTTTTCAGAACAGTACCTAATAATAAATTTGCATATGAGGTCTTTCCGGAATTGTTATATGTTGTACCCGGCCTCATTTAAACTTGCTTTGATGTGTTGTTCTCGTGTGCATCATCTCTTGCCATGAGTAGCTTCATATAGCTTTGTCTTGCATCACACTTGGTTGAGCATCATGCTTTGTTCATGTTTGAGTGTTTACCTTGTTGTTTGCTTCTTTTCGGATATGCTTCTTCTCGATAGTTCCCGTTTCGTTGCGTTCGTGAGGATTCGTTCGACTACGCTTGGTTCGGCTTCATCCGTTCATCTTCTTCATGGACTCGTTCTTCTTCCTTGCAGGATTTCAGGCAAGATGACCGTCACCCTGGATCTCACTACTATCATTGCTATGCTAGTTGCTTCGTTCTGTCGCTATGCCGCGCTACCTATCTCTTGTTGATCAAGCCTCCCAAACTACCATGTCAGCCTCTAACCTTTTCACCCTTCCTAGCAAACCGTTGCTTGGCTATGTTACCGCTTTGCTCAGCCCCTCTTATAGCGTTGTTAGTTGCAGGTGAAGTCAAAGATTGCTCCATGATGGACAGGATTATGTTGGGATATCACAATATCTCTTATTTAATTAATGCATCTATATACTTGGTAAAGGGTGGAAGGCTCGGCCTTATGCCTGGTGTTTTGTTCCACTCTTGTCGCCTTAGTTTCCATCATACCGGTGTTATGTTCCTTGATTTTGCATTCCTTACGCGGCCGGGTGTATGGGACCCCCTTGACAGTTCGCTTTGAATAAAACTCCTCCAGCAAGGCCCAACCTTGGTTTTAACATTTGCCACCTAAGCCTTTTTCCCTTGGGTTTCCGGAGCCCGAGGGTCATCTTATTTTTTTCCCCGGGCCAGTGCTCCTCTGAGTGTTGGTCCAAACTAGAGCACCGTGTGGGACCGTCCCTTGGCAACTTGGGTTATGTTGGTACTTGTACGCTTAGCTTATCCGGGGTGCCCTGAGAACGAGATATGTGCAGCTCCTATCAGGATTTGTCGGCACAGTCGGGTGGTCTTGCTGGTCTTGTTTTACCATTGTCGAAATGTCTTGTAACCGGGATTCTGAGATAGATCGGGTCTTCCCGGGAGAAGGAATATCCTTTGTTGGTCGTGAGAGCTTATAATGGGCTAAGTTGGGACACCCCTGCAGGGTTTAAACTTTCGAAAGCCGTGCCCGCGGTTGTGTGGCAGATAGGAATTTGTTAATGTCCGGTTGTAGAGAACTTGACGCCAGATTCGAATTAAAATACCCAACCATGTATGTAACCGTGATGGTCTCTTTTCGAGTGGGTCGAGAAGTGAACACGGTTTGTGTTATGTTTGAACGCAAGTAGTTTCAGGATCACCCCTTAATTACTTCTAGCTTCTCGATGTTGTGTTGCTTCTATTCTCGCTCTTATTTGTGTATGTTAGCCACCATATATGCTTAGTCGCTGCTACGACCTCACCACTTATCCTTTCCTTACCCTTTAAGCTTTGCTAGTCTTGATACCCGTGGTAATGGTATTGCTGAGTCCTCGTGGCTCACGGATTACTACAACAATAGTTGCAGGTACAAGTAATGTGATGATCATGACGCGAGAGCGATGCTTGCTTGTTTTGAGTTCTTCTTTTGCTTTGTCGTTCAGGGGATAGGTTCCTGGTCGGCAGCCTGGGCTAGCAGGGTGGATGTCGTTTAAGTTTCTGTTTGTGTTTCATCCGTAGTCGGATGATGCTCTTATGTGTGATGTTGTTGTATTCGTGTGGCTTTGTATGCCTCTTGTATGTATCCCCAACTATTATATAATGGTACGATGTAATGATATCCACCTTGCAAAAGCGTCTCCAATATGCGCTTCTACCCTTGGTGGGACCTTCGAGTTCCTTTAGGATAGGGTTGCATATTGGGCGTGACAAGTTGGTATCAGAGCCTTGACCGACCATAGGAGCCCCCTTGATTGATCGTGTAGTTTGGCTGTTGTCGAGTCTAGAAGAAAACTGTTTTCGAAGTCTAGTTATATCGGAGAGTAGGAATTCTTTTTATTCCTCAGCCCCTTCATCGCTCTGGTGAGGAATCTTGACGTAGGTGTTTTGAGTTATTCCTCTTCCCCTTCAAATTTTTCTTTAGGATCACGAAGTTTGTTTTCCGATCGTTGGTTCTCAGCTCTTTTCGTCCGGTGCATTTCTCGTCAACTTGACTCGAGCCTCTTCCTCTTTGCCAAGTTGAATCCTCGGTTGTTTTCTTTTCCCACCCGCCCACCCCTTTTCTTCTCGGAGCCGGAGTCCGTAATCGAGTATCCATCCTACTCGTGCGAAGTCTCTGCATTCTTTCTCAATTATTTCAACTCTTCAAGTTATTCGTCGGTTCTACCTTCCAAGTCGCCTTTGTTTTTCCCGCCCTACAACCCTCTTATTCCCGGAGCCTAAGACTCATCGAGCATCAAATTCATTCGTGCGGAACCCCTTCAGTCTTTCGTAAATTATTTCAACCGGTGAATTGTCATCTCGTTTGACATTCTTCATCTCTTTTCGGGTGGATTCAATTCATGTTTTTCGGGTTGATCATATTCTTTTCCTTGGATCAAGTGTTTTCCCCTGCTCGTTCACCTCTTGCCAGTTTATCCTTCCAAAGTGCTCAAGACTTCTCAAGAGATTCGTTTGTATTCCAATTAATTCAAGGTTGTCACCTCATTCAAATATTTTAATTGTTCCGATGCATCATCTATCTCTTCAACAATCCTTTCCAACGGTGTTATCTCTTCAATGGGCCCTAACCCACAGGTCTTTTCCCAGGATATTACCTGACTCTTCTAATTATTCTGGAGCCATTTCCTAATTTTTTTCAAGTGTGACGTAAGAATGGATCCCATCAGTCACATGCCTTCTCCAAGATCTCTTTCAAATTCTTTTCATTGTTGGCTCAACCTTTTCGGTTTTCATTCTCCCGACTATCTCAACAAATTTTGGTGGTGTTTCCCGTCGTCATTTGAAGACCGAAGAAGAGTTCCTTCTTAATCTTGCCCGTTCTCTCGAAGACTCGCGGTTCTAGTTTCATGCTACTGTCTCGAATTATTCCAGTTGTCAGATATTCTTTTCTTACCCATCCGGAGTATGTCAAAAGTTGTTTTCCCATTTCTTTTCACCGAAGGCCATCGTTCCAGAAGAATTCTTCGTCCTCACATTTCAGCTACCGTTATCCAATTATCCTGGTGCATCTGTCAAATATACTTTAATCAGCTGGTTATCTCTTCATTCTTTTGCATCTAAATCCCCTCAAGCATATTGGTTCTTCTAATTCTTCTTGGTGATTCATTATCTTTCATCAGTCATTTTTGAATTTTTACGATGGTTCCTTCAGATTCCTTCTCCTTTGACATCATATTAATTCATTCATTATTTCCAATCCTACCGGTGGTTCATGAAGACCTTCCTCAAGGTTGCGCCATATTCACCCTTAATCCTTTTCAACAAGAATAAGTAGCATTTAAAAATTCGTTGCTTGTCAGTAATTTAATTTGGTGAGGATAAGCATAACGTAAATCTTATTCTTATTTCCTTGAAGTGATTGATCCCTTCCTTCAGAGTTTGTTCATGATCAATAATTTCGCGGTTCGAAGTGTTTTCATCTTTTCCTTTCTAGAGTTCAAATTTTCCTCGGCCATTTCGTCGGAACCTCCATCCAAATCACCGCAAGGCTTGAATCTTTATTCTGTCATCCTTCATTTCTATCTCATCATCCTTTCGTCAATGGAGTTCTTCATGGTGGTTCTTAATGATTTAGTTCATTCTTCAAGAGTTCATCAAGATTTTGTTGTGGAGTTCAAATAAATCTTCCTTTTCTTCTGAAGTGGAGTTTTGCATTTTCTTCGTTCTTCTCAGGTTTTCAGACATTTGATTGTGGTATAATTTCACCTCAAGTTTTGAGATGTTTTTGATAAGTCCACAAAAGCTTATTCTTTCATTGTTGATTTTCTCAACAACTCCGTTCAATCCTTCCTTCTAAGTTCTTTTCATTCCACTATTTCAATTCTTTCGGAGGCATTGCGTTGTTCATCTCGTCAAGTGTCATCCCATTGGGTGAAGTTCAGGTCTCCATTCCTTCCATTTTCAGTCGGAGTGCTGCCCAAATTTCTTTCGTGCTTATTCTTTTTCTACCTTGTCTAACCGGAGTGGTTTCAGAGTATATCTTTATTCTTGAGCTCTTCATTCTCGTCCTATTCGTTGTTCCTCTTTTCTACCCAAGTGCTCATGAGCTTGTTCATCTTCTCTCTTGCGGTTTTGTTTCACCTCTTCCTCTTTCTCTTCCATCTTGTTCCTAAGATCTCGGGATGAGATCTCTTATTAGTGGAGGAGAGTTGTAATGCCCTGAATCCGATGCGCCAGGTGTCTTCCAGCTATTCGCCTTCGTTGCCATGTCATTGCTTGTGTGTTGCATTTTACCATGTCATCATCTGCATTTCATCTGCATGTTTTAGAAAACTTGCATCCGTTCGGGTTCCCCCGGTTCTCTCCGTTGTCCATTATGAGCCCAACCACTCTCACACGCACCCGTTGCACCTCTCAGGCCTTGTTTCGTGAGTGGGATAAAAACATTCTCGGAATGGGCCAAGATTTGCCGAGTGGCCTTGGTATATCACCGCCCGTCAAATTTCGTTCCATTTGGAGGTCATTTGATGCCCCAACGGTTAACCGAGTTAACCGAAACCCCCTTTTCCCTTGCAGCCCAGCACCCCTTCACACAGCCCACCTAGCCCATCTAACTCCCCCCCATGATCTCCGCCTTTCGATCACGATCGTGTGGGCGAAAACCACACCTCATTGGGACTCTCCTAGCTCCCTCTACCTATATAAAAACACCCTCCCCCGAAATTCGTGGATGAATCCTACCCTAACCCTAGCTTCTTCCTCCTTCAGCCGCCGGACATGTCCGCGCCCCACCGGACATGTCTGCCACTGCCCCGCAGCGAATCCGAAGCTGTCACGTCGCCCGCCGGCCCTCTGTCTCCTCCCTCCACCATCGGGCCCGTGGAGCCCAATCGGGCCCGCCCGAGCCGCCACAGGCCCGCGGACCCCGCCGCCGCCGCCGTCCTCGGCCCGCTGCCTCGTAGCGCTCCGCCGCCCGCTCTTCACGCCGCCGTCCGCCGCAGCTCTCCGGCACCGTGCCGTCCAGCCAGCGCCGCCCGCAGGCTTCAGCGCGGCTTCGCCGCCGCCGCTGCTCGCTCCCTCGCCCGGCCTCCACCTCGGCGAGAATCGCTCCGCCGCCGGGCTCCCCCGACCTCGCCTGAGTGCGCCACGGGCTTCGCCGCCCGCTCGGTCGCTGCCCGCCACCGTCACTTGCGCCGCGGCGGCAGCGGGCGCCTCGCACCGGCTGCTGCCTCGCCTCGCCTCCTCCACCGTCCCGCGCCCCTCGCCGGCCTCCCCCTCCCCGGAGAGCTCGCCGGAGCTCTCGTCGGCGCCGGATCCGGGGAGGTGGATGAGATCCACCACTCCCCCAATCCAAACGCCCTGCTGCGTCCCGCTTCGTCCCATCCAGCGTTTTGGAGAGGGTATATTTTCGCCAAGCCCCGAAAATCTTACATTCTGATGCACTGTTCGTCATGCCATAACTTCTTGTGTGCTGCACCGTTTTGTGTGTGTAATATATCAAAATGTTCATCATGTGATGCTTTTCATATTGTGCTACCGTGACATGCTTGTTTGAGTTGATTTTGATGCCTAAATCTTCGTTGCAAAACTGCTAAATGATATAACCTGATGTAATATGCTGATTGTTTACATCATTTGTGCATCTCGTGAGTGCCATAACTTTGTCCCTGTTGACCCTATGATTATGATCTTGATATGCACATGTTCTGCTCTTCATGATATACATGTTGGTGTGCCTCTCATTCATGTTAGAGTGCATCTTGACATCTCAAACCCTGTTGCAAAAGGGCATGTTGCTGTTAATTACTGAAAACTGCTGTAACTTGCTGATTTGTCATTTTTGTTGCATGTTGAGTGTTTACCGTGTTGTTTGCTTCTTTCCGGATGTGCTTCTTCTCAATAGTTCCCGTTTCGTTGCGTTCGTGAGGATTCGTTCGACTACGCTTGGTTCAGCTTCATCTGTTCGTTTTCTTCATGGACTCGTTCTTCTTCCTTGCGGATGTTAGGCAAGATGACCGTCACCCTGGATCTCACTACTATCATTGCTATGCAAGTTGCTTCGTTCTATCGCTATGCCGCGCTGCCTATCTCTTGTTGATCAAGCCTCCCAAACTGCCATGTCAGCCTCTAACCTTTTCACCCTTCCTAGCAAACCGTTGCTTGGCTATGTTACCGCTTTGCTCAGCCCCTCTTATAGCGTTGTTAATTGCAGTTGAAGTCGAAGATTGCTCCATGATGGATAGGATTATGTTGGGATATCACAATATCTCTTATTTAATTAATGCATCTATATACTTGGTAAAGGGTGGAAGGCTCGGCCTTATGCCTGGTGTTTTGTTCCACTCTTGCCGCCTTAGTTTCCATCATACCGGTGTTATGTTCCTTGATTTTGCATTCCTTACGCGACCGGGTGTATGGACCCCCTTGACAGTTCGCTTTGAATAAAACTCCTCCAGCAAGGCCCAACCTTGGTTTAACATTTGCCACCTAAGCTTTTTTCCCTTGGGTTTCTGGAGCCCGAGGGTCATCTTATTTTACCCCCCCCCCCCCGGGCCAGTGCTCCTTTGAGTGTTGGTCCAAACTAGAGCACCTTGCGGGACCGTCCCTTGGCAACTTGGGTTATGTTGGTACTTGTACGCTTAGCTTATCCGGTGTGCCCTGAGAACGACATATGTGCAGCTCTTATCAGGATTTGTCGGCACAGTCGGGTGGTCTTGTTTTACCATTGTCGAAATGTCTTGTAACCAGGATTTCGAGACTGATCGGGTCATCCCGAGAGAAGGAATATCCTTCGTTGGTCGTGAGAGCTTATAATGGGCTAAGTTGGGACACCCCTGCAGGGTTTAAACTTTCGAAAGCCGTGCCTGCGGTTATGTGGCAGATGGGAATTTGTTAATGTCCGGTTGTAGAGAACTTGACACCAGTTTCGAATTAAAATACCCAACCGTTATGTAACCGTGATGGTCTCTTTTCGAGTGGGACAAGAAGTGAACACGGTTTGTGTTATGTTTGAATGCAAGTAGTTTTAGGATCACCCCTTGATCACTTCTAGCTTCTCGATGTTGCGTTGCTTCTCTTCTCGCTCTTATTTGCGTATGTTAGCCACCATATATGCTTAGTCGCTGCTACAACCTCACCACTTATCCTTTCCTTACCCTTTAAGTTTTGCTAGTCTTGATACCCATGGTAATGGGATTGCTGAGTCCTCGTGGCTCACAGATTACTACAACAACAGTTGCAGGTACAAGTAATGTGATGATCATGATGCGAGAGCAATGCTTGCTTGTTTTGAGTTCTTCTTTTGCTTCGTCGTTCAGGGGATAGGTTCCTGGTCGGCAGCCTGGGCTAGCAGGGTGGATGTCGTTTAAGTTTCTGTTTGTGTTTCATCCGTAGTCGGATGATGCTCTTATGTATGATGTTGTTGTATTCGTGTGGCTTTGTATGCCTCTTGTATGTATCCCCAACTATTATGTAATGGTACGATGTAATGACATCCACCCTGCAAAAGCGCCTCCAATATGCGCTTCTACCCTTGGTGGGACCTTCGAGTTCCTTTAGGACAGGGTCGCATATTGGGCGTGACACCCCTCCCGTGTCGTCCTCCTTGACGGACACCTTCTTGGTCTCTGGTGGTGCAGCCCTGGACTGCATCACCCCCGGCCCTTCCATCGCTGGCATGCGGTGGCTCGACGGAGTGGCGGCCCACCGGCCCCGCTGGTCGCAGCTCATCTTTGTTGGCGATGCCAACGAGGCTCCGGACGGTGGCTCTCCACTCGTCGAGCTTCTCCACAACAGGAGGAAAGTCAAGGAATAGTTGGGCGCGCGCCAAAGCTTCTGCTGGCGTGGATGGTGGCGAGAGTTACGTGGACCGTGACACGCTTTGACTTCTAACCATGTTAGGAGGAGCTCTATCATGGCTCCATGGTAGTACGCCACTTTCGCCAGTACTTCGGCGTGCATGCTGACCTCCTTCATCCTGTGAAGGATGGATTGGACTCTTCCCAGGTCGGCGCCCGGGGTCACCAGCATGGCACCGCTGCTCGTCGCGCGCGACCTGGGAAGAGCGCATCATGGGCGCCGGCACAGGCGTCTTGGAGGTCGCCGGGCCGCCGGTGGGTGGCATGGCGACGACCCTGGAGTGCCTCGCGCTGCCTGCGGGGGGCCCAACTTCGTCTCTGGAATTTGCGGCGTGCGGCCCGTCGTCTGGCGCACGAACGATGCATCTCGCCAGGTCTGGACTGCGAGGGCGATGTGGGTGTTCGCGGGTCGCGCCTCGGGTTCTTTCCGCGACCGGCCAGCTACTGGCCCGCACAGGTTATGGGCAGTCCGCTCCGGATGAACCGATCGCCGTGGTCGTCTTCCTCTTGGGAGCCATGGCGACGAAGAGCTGCTAGACTAGCTGCTAAACCGGATTCTAACGACTACGCGCCCCCTGCCTGGCGCGCCAAAGATTTCGGTGGGAACGACACCTATGGGATCAACGGGATCCCTACTATGGTCGGCGGGCGCGGGGTTGTGAGAAGAGCGGGTCCAAGAGCCAGCACAAAGGTCGTTTACCCAGGTTCGCGCCGCGGAGATCGCGTAATACCCTAGTCCTGCTTTGGGGTGTATATCAATGTTCTTGAACTAGCTATCGAGCGTAACTTGCTCCAAGAGCCGAATCCCCCTCTAGTATGCCTTGGGCCTCCTTTTACAGTCGAAGGAGGTGCCACAGTGGCACACAGGAGGTGGAAAGGGTACAGTAGCTATGTTTATCCCTTGTCATCATGGGACAAAACGCATTAGATGCGCCTCTGCGGTGTCCCCCTGCTTTATCGCCGCCTCGCGTGTCTAGGCCAGTGGGGCGGGCAGTGCCATGTAGGCTGGCAGGCTGCTGAGGTGGCGCAGTGGTTGTGTCTTCACGAAGATCTACATGCCACAACGCAGGTGCTTGCTGAGTTGGCCTCGAGACCGCACGTCGCCACGCAGGTGCCCGCCTGGCTGGCTGGGCTGGCAGCTGTATGGGGACGGCGATGGGGTCTTGGTGCGTGCGGGCCTGGCTGCGGCTTTGCTGATATCCTCGGCGAGGGTCTTGCCGGGGGCCCCGACAAGGGTCTTGCCGTGGCACTGCGGTCGTCCCCGACAAGGATGTTGTCGGAGGTCTCGTCCCTGGTCCTCATCTGATATTGTTTGCGTTAATGATCTTCACAAAGATCTGCATGCCACCATGGAGGTGCCTCCCGAGCCTTGGTTCCAATGTCGTTGATGGTGTTGGAAACCTCGGGCTCAAGGGTGACGCGCTCCGCTGGTGTTGGGCAAGTTCCCCCGGCAAGGCCCTTGCCGGGGCCGTGGAAGCCGCCCCGGCAAGGATCTTGCCGGGGAAGTCCACCTCACCCTCTTGCTCGTCATGTTCCTGTCTTGGCATTGCTTTGATCGTCTTGTGGCTTTGGCTTCCCTCCTCCGCCCTGCTAAGTGTGGTCGCAGGTGCGGCTCTGACTGCCCGTGCATAGGTAAAGGGGTGCAAAGTAGAGCCCCTACTTCTATACACCGACACCCGAGGACTAGGCCACTCCCTTGTTGGCCAAGATGTTGGTTCCGGCGTTGTATCAGGTGCCGGAGAAGAAGGCCAAGAAGAAGGGCAAGGATACCAGAGGTGGTCTCCATCGTAAGGGTACTTCGGACGCTATGTCCGAAGACTCCGTAGCCTCCTCCTCCCATGATGAAGATGTAGAGGAGGAAGAGAAGAAGAGGGGGCTCCCGCAGATCTGGAGGCGGAGGCGGCCAAGAAGGGAAAACCTTCATTTTCGGATGACTCCGAAGCGGACGCCGATGCCACCCCAAAGCGGCACCCCTAGGTCGAAGCCCTCGGCTGAATCGTGAGTATCCAAAAACACCATATACATATCCGATTTCATACCTTGTTGTGTTTACCATTCTGAAGTGTGCATTTACGGCCCAGCCTGCAATCTCCCCCAACGATCATCGTCATCTAGGAACTCGCTAGGGAAGAATGTGATGGAGAGCGAGTCGCCTCCGCAGATCTCTCCACCCACTGCCCGGGATAACACCGAAGTGTTATCTCGGGAGACCGTGAAGGTGGCGGTAGAGGGTAATACCTCTGTTAGCGAAGAGAGGGGGAAATCCACCCCTACGGAGACCGGTGATGGGGGCAACGCTCAATTTGGCCCCCAACCGAATATTATTTCGGATACCAATATGACTCCGGAATCAGCACAGCCACCCTCCTCAAGGGAGGGGGCGCGCTGTCTCCATCGGCGTCCTCTATCAATCTGGAGGCGCCGCGCATTCTGATGGAAGCGCTTCAAAGTGCTTCCATTGTGGAGGAACACCGTACCCTTATGGGAACGGTGATTGACAGGGTTTGGTCCGCGAAAAGCGGATTGAACCAAGCCTACACCAGCCTTCTAATAGGCTTTGAGGTATGTGAAGTAATGTATTTTTGGTTATTTTCAAAAGGAATAACTGTGTATAGATAGTAGCCCCTGAGACTCTGTTCAGCGTTTCTCGAAGAAGGGCCGAGCAGAGCATCAAATAATATACCACAGGAGCTAACATGTATGTCTATGTTGTTGAGCAGGCTGCGAAGTTGGCAGCAACCTCGCATGCAGCCGAAGTCTCCAGACTAAAGCGGAGGCTGGAGGCAAAATAGGGTATGTTATACCGCAGCACATCTGAACTAATATGAGTTCCCATTTTTATGTAACTGAGCATTATGTTTATGCTCAGAGCTGACACGTTTGAGGTCGAAGCCCTCAAGAGTGCGCTGGCTGCAGCCAAGAAGGAGGCGGACAAGGAACGCACCGCTCGCCAAAAGCATGAGGTGAGGTTGGATGAAGTCCAGCAAGAGCTCACAGACGCCATAAAGAAATGTGAGTCTTTGGAGCGTAAGGTGTCGAATCAAGAATCCGATCTTACTGCGGTGCTCCAAAGTGCAAAGAAGGCCCGAGTTGAAGCCCAAGGTGCCTATTAGGAGATCCGCGAGGCCAAGAAGATTGTGGCTGGTAAGATTTTTAGTATGCAGAGCAAATATTTAAGGAGAAAGTATACCTTCTTGACACGCATTTGGTGTTCTCCAGGAGCGTTTGCGGATTTGCCCTGAAGTGTTGCAGATGTTGCGGATTTCTTCCGAGCCGAGGAGGGGAGCTCAACAGAGAAATTGTTCTGGTCACAATACCGTGAGCCAGAGCAGCCCTTACCCCTCAGCGGTGAGCTGAAACAGCTGACCGAGCTGCATAGGATGGCGGAGATGGACATGAAGGATTCATAATCCGTTTTTGGCCAGACGAACCAATACCTAATAGCTACTTCGGGCTTGTGAAGCGGCTGGTCGATGCCTGCCAAAGGCTAGATGCTATTAAGCGGTCGGTCTGCATTGAAGGTGCCCGAATGGTCTTCGCCCGTGTCAAGGTACAATGGGCGAAAATGAATGCCACTAGTCTTGCAACCGAAGGACCGCCGGCAGGCAAGGAGCATCGTACGCCGGAGAAGTATTTCAACAACGTCCTTGAAGGATCCCGTGTTATAGAGGGCCTGTGCTCGAAGGACGTGATGTTTGAATGATTGTATCCGCAATACCCAGACTGTGTAATAAAAACAAAGCGTTCGTATAATGTTAGTCTTGTTTCATCTGAATTTATTTATCCTCCATTGCGGCCATTTATTAAATCTGGGAGTTGGCCAGTCGTCGGCTTCAGCCCCTCACGTAGATATTACGAGGGTGTTTGGTACAACACAGAAACACACTTTAACCCAAAGATATGGTCCTTGAAAGAGGTGCTAGTGCGGCGAACCAGGCAATCAGACTAGGCGGCTTTATTACACTCACTTAGCCATAGGAGTTTGACAATAGAATTATAGGCGCAACCCCTGGTATTCATCAGCGATCCGAACTCGGGCGCTGTAAACACCTGACTAGGTTAAACTAGTCCTTCATGTGACACGGAAAAATTCACAAGAGATTTATACTGAGTCACTGAATAGCTGATCAGCTCTCGACGCATCATGACAGTCAATTTTCGGCTTTCTCTACTAAGGTGTTTGTCCGGACAACCAGAAACACAATCGCAATAGTTCTCCCTTTACTTACTTATCCGAACAATCGGAATGTAAGGTAGTAACCAGCCCAACTATTGACCCAAGACATGATTTGGACTTGATGCATATAATGCTAGATTCGGGACGCCGAATTGCACTTGTGAAAGTGTTCGGACCTATAATAAATTTAATAGATGTACACGACTGAATGGAGCCCCTGGCAATTTAGGTCGGGCCGAGGTGTACATGGCGATCAAATGATAAAAAGAATACGGAAGAAGGAATAAGTTAGTACCAAGTAATTTAGGCGAAAAACTGCTTCCTCGATATGCCTCCATCGTCGCCCATGCAATTTTTAGTGCGTAATTATGAGGACGCGGTACATTCGCCGCTGTTTGGTTGGGGCGAAGACAAAGGCTGGCTTGCTAGTCGAGCTCCTGGTGAGTTGGACTATCATTATGTGCGGTAGTTCGGACTCATTTGACAGGGTCCGATGGCTTGGATGCCGATGTGTAGTTCGACTTGATAAGGCCGGCCTATACTTCCGCTGCAAGGACCGCGGTGTGTTCCTCGGTACGGAGGGAACGATCCATGTTTCCATGGACTGTTATAACATCGCGTGGGCCCGACATTTTAAGTTTTAGATAAGCGTAGTGCGGAACCGCGTTGAAGCGGGCAAACACGGTTCGTCCGAGCAGTGCATGATAGCCACTACGGAAAAGGAAGATGTCGAAGATCAACTTTTCGCTTTGGAAGTTGTCCGGCGAACCGAATACGAGCTCCAATGTGATTGAGCCCATGAAGTGGGCCTCTATGCCAGGTATTACTCCTTTAAAGGTAGTTTTAGTGGGTTTGATTCTTGACGAGTCAATACCCATTTTCCGGACTGTGTCCTGATATAGCAGATTAAGACTGATGCCGCCATCCATGAGGACTCTCTTTAGGTGGAATCCATCGATAATTGGATCGAGGACTAATACGGCTGAACCTCCATGACGGATACTGGTTGGATGGTCCCTGCGATCGAAAGTGATCGGGCAAGCTGACCATGGGTTGAATTTTGGGGTGACTGGCTCTATCGCACATCCCTTAACGCGCGCTTGCGCTCCCTTTTGGGGATATGGGTAGCGTATATCATGTTTACCGTCTTGACTTCGGAGGGAAATTTCTTCTGTCCCCCTATGTTCGGTGGGCGGGGCTCCTCATCATCATCCTCTCTAGGCGACCCTTTCCCCGTGTGCTCGGTGTTTAACTTGTCGGCTTGTTTGAAGACCCAACAGCTTCTGTTGGTATGGTTAGCAGGCTTGTCAGGGGTGCTGTGAATCTCGCAAGGTCGATCGAGTATTCGGTCCAGGCTAGATGAGCCGTCCTTGTTTCTTTTTAATGGCCTCTTCCATTGACCGGGCTTGGAGCCACTGAAACCAGCGTTGACCGCCTTGTGTTCGGCATTATCACTGTCACTCCGACGCTTACTTTTATTGCGTCGGGGCCTGCCGTTTCTGTTCTTTGCCTCGGAAGTGCCCGGATCGCTGGTACTATTGCTGCTATGAGCTAGCCAGTTATCTTCACATGCGCAAAAGCGGGTCATGAGTGATGTGAGGGCTGCCATGGACTTCGGTTTTCTTGGCCGAGGTGTCGGGCGAGCCATTCGTCGCGGATGCTGTGTTTGAAGGCTGCTAGAGCCTCGACATCCGGATAGTCATCAATTTGGTTCTTTTGACTAGGAACCGGGTCCAGAATTTTCTGGCTGACTCTCCGAGCTGCTGGACTATGTGACTGGGGTCAATGGCGTACGGAGGTCAGATATAGGTGCCCTGGAAGTTGTCTCTAAAGGCGTCCTCCAGGTCTTCCCAGCTTCCAATAGAGATTTTTGGGAGGTTGTTTAACGAGTGCCGAGCTGGTCCCTTAATCTTGAGAGGGAGGTATTTGATGGCATGTAGATCATCACCACGAGCCATGTGAATGTGGAGAAGGAAATCTTCGATCCATACTGCAGGATCCGTTGTGCCATCGTATGATTCAATGTTCACGGGTTTAATCCCTTCTAGGAACTGGTGTACCATCACCTCATCAGTGAAGCATAGGGGGTGCACGACGCCTCTATATCGAGCCACGTCACGGCGCAGTTTGGATGGTGTCTGTATGCGGTTTTCAGCTCAGGTGAAATTATGCTTGTCGCGCCAGGCTTGATGGCCGTCTTCTCGCGTTGGGGCTCGGCCCCTTGATCCGTATATTGATCTGGTCTGACCAGCTCTATTATTGAGGTCCTGTCGTGGGTCGTAAGTGTATCCTGTAGCTGCTGTCTCTTTACCTTTACGGCGGGGTGGTGTAGGCGGGTGTTCGGCTTGAGTTGCCGCTTTGTCTCGGCCACGTGGTGGCCAGTCAGGTACGTCAGTAGCATTACGCTTGGGTAGTATAGGCTCTGGGGCCTCGTCGTTGAATTGGGGTAGCAACTTGCGCTTCGGATAACTCTTGGTTGGGCGTCCGAGGCCGTATTCCTCGGCTGCCAGGACACCAGTCCATCTATCATTGAGCTGATCCTAATCAGCTTGAAGCTGTTGCTGCTTCTTTTTCAAGCTTCTTGCAGTGGCTATTAGCCGGCGCTTAAAGTGCTCTTGTTCAAAGGGTTCCTCTGGCATGATGAATTCTTCATTGCCGAGGCTCTCGTTTGCTTCGGAGATTGGTATGTAATCATCATCCTCCGAACCCTCGTTCCCTATGGGATTGTCGGGGTTGACTTGCCCCTCCTCCAAATCGTCATGTTCGTATGTTGGTTCGACCGGGGCTTCTTGGTCTTCGGCGTTATACGGAGTATTGTTGTCTTCTGTGCCAGTATTGCTGCCTTTTTCTCGGTGCGGTTTAGAGCGGCGGCGCTGATGACGATGCTTTGGTGGTGCCTCAGGAGAATCATTCTTGACTGGGTCCTTCCCACCTTCGCTGTCATCCTCTATGGGTGTATCCACCATATACACGTCATACGTAGAGGTAGCCCTCCAGCATCCGGTAAGCGGTGGGTTCTGGCCTTGTTCTTCTCCAGCGTCGTCGTCCATGCTGTCGATGTCCTCGGAAGCATAATCGAGCATGTCGGTTAAGTCCTCGATAATGGCTATGAAGTGGGTGGTGGGTGGGACGTAAAATTCCCTGCTCTCAGCCCCTAGTGCGGGCTAGGCATAGTTTGACAGCGATTCTCCCATAATGGCGAGAGATCGCATTAGGTCCTAAACCTCGTTCAAGGGCGAGGTATGGACAAGGAAGCGAGAATCCGTGGAGCGGGGCGGGACAAGAGTTCCTTGGCCAAGCTCGTGTAGCACACACCTCGAAAGTTCAGAGCTAGTGCGCAGAGGTGAGTCCGGCTCGGTGATGATAAAGGGAGCCAGGAGTGATTCCAGGTCGATCGGTGAAGCGATTCCCTCCATATTTCTGGTGTTGAGCTCTATGGCTGTGAAGAGCCCGGCGGGTTCTAAACTCCCGTCTTCGGATTCGGTGAGGAGTTTCGGATCTAAGGCCGGAGCAGCGGTTGAGGCCACGAGCCCTTGGAAGATCAATTCTCCTGGACATCAGCGACGTAGTTTAGGTTTCCAAAACTGATCTGATGACCAAGGGCGTAGCAGTCGATCTGCTCCAGATGGCCAATCAAATTGGCACACAGTGCGAAGGTGCCGAATACGAAGATTTGGCTGGGGAGAAAAGTCTCCCTCAATGCGGTGTTGACATGGATGGTTGATGGAGCCATCGAGCCTTCTGGTGACGACACAGTGGAACTCTCAATGAAAGCACCAATGTCGATGCCAAAACCGGAGGATCTCGGGTAGGGGCTCCCGAACTATGCGTCTAAGGATCGAAGGTAACAAGGAGGCAGGGACACGATGTTTACCCAGGTTTGGGCCCTCTTGATGGAGGTAATACCCTACTTCCTGCTTGATTGACTATGATGAATATAGGGGTTACAAGAGTTGATCTACCTCAAGATCGTAGTGGCTAAACCCTAGATGTCTAGCCTGTATTATTGTGTTCTTGCCCTACGGACTAAACCCTCTGGTTTATATAGACACCGGAGGGATCTAGGGTTGTACAGAGTCAGTTACATAAGAAGGAAAACACATGACCCAAATGTCAAGCTTGCCATCCACGCAAAGGAGAGTCCCATCCGGACACGGTGAAGGTTCTTCTATCTCATATCTTCATGCCATCAGTCCAGCCCACATCACATAGCCGGACGCCCGAGGACCCCTTAGTCCAGGACTCCCTCATCCCCAGCTTTTGTGTAATGGTACAATGTAATGATATCCACCTTGCAAAAGTGTCTCCAATATGCGCTTCTATCCTTGGTGGGACCTTCGAGTTCCTTTAGGATAGGGTCGCATATTGGGCGTGACAAGTTGGTATCAGAGCCTCGACCGACCATAGGAGCCCCCTTGATTGTTCGTAGTTTGGCCATTGTTGAGTCTAGAAGAAAACCTTTTCGGAGTCTAGTTATATCGAGAGTAGGAATTCTTTTTACTCCTCAGCCCCTTTGTCGCTCTAGTGAGGAATCTTGACGTAGGTGTTTTGAATTACTCCTCTTCCCCTTCAAATTTTCTTTAGGATCACGCAATTGGTTTTCTGATCGTTGGTTCTCAGCTCTTTTCATCCGATGCATTTCTCGTCAAGTTGATTCGACCCTCTTTGTTTTCGCTAGATAAATCCTCAGTTCTTCCTCAACGAAGTTGTTTCCCTGTCCTCAGTTGTCTTTCTTGTTCCCACCCGCCCACCCTTTTTCTTCTCGGAGCCAGAGTCTGTAATCGAGTATCCTTCCTACTCGTGCGGAGCCTTTGCATTCTTTCCTCAATTATTTCAACCGGTCTTTTTCTCTTAAAGTTATTCGTCGGTTCGCCCTTCCAAGTTGCCTTTGTTTTCCCACCCTCCCACCCTTTTTCTTTCCGGAGTCTGAGTCTCTTTCGACCATCAATTTCATTTGTGCGGAGCTTCTTCAGTCTTCTCTCAATTATTTCAACCGGTGAATTCTGGTTTTGTTCAACATTCTTCATCACTTTTTATTTTCCGGTGGACTCAATTCAAGTTTTTCGGCTTCATGATATTCTTTTCCTTCTATCAAATGTTCCCCTTGCTCATTCGCCTCTCGCCATTTAATTGTTCCGGAGTGCGGAAGACATCTCAGGAGATTTGTCTGTGTTCCAATTAATTTGAGGTTCTCACCTCACTCAAGTCCTTCAGTCGTTCTGGTGCATCGTCTATTCCGCAATCCTTTTCAATGGTGTTTTCTCTTCAGTGGGCCCTAACCCATAGGTCTTTTCCCAGGATCTTACCTGACTCTTCTAATTATTCCGGAGCTATTCCCATTTCTTTTCAAAGTGTGACGTAAGAATGGATTCCATCAGTCACATGCCTTCTCCAAGATTGCTTTCAAGTCTTCTCATCGTTGGGTCAACCTTTCCTCTTTTCATTCTCCCGGAGTATCTCAGTAATTTTGGTGGTGTTTCTCATCGTCATTCTCTACAATTGAAGACCGAAGAAGAGTTTCTCCTAAATCTTTTCCATTCTCTCGAAGACTCGTGGTTCTAGCTTCATGTTATCCTCTCGAATTGTTTCGCTTGTCAGATATTATTTCTTACCTATCTGGAGTATGTCAGGAGTTGTTTTCCGTTTCTTTTCACCGGAGGCCATCATTCTAGAAGAATTCTTTGTTCTCACATTCCAGCTATCATTATCCAATTATCCCGACACATCTGTCAAGTACTCTTTAATCAGCTCCTGATCTCTTTGTTCTTTTGCATCTAAATCCCATCAAGCATATTTGTTCTTCTAATTCTCACCGGTGATTCATTATCTTTCTTCATTCATTTTCAAATTCTTACGGTGGTTCGTTCAAAATTCTTTTCCTTTGTTATGATATCAATTCATTCATTCTTTCCAATTCTGCCGGTGGTTCGTTGAAGACCTTCCTCAAGGTTGCGCCATATCCCCCTTAATCCACTACTAGGAAAAGGCCTACTAATGGTGCATCAGTTTTGCCTACTAATGGCGCACTAGCGGTGCGCCATTAGTATCACGCCACTAGAATTTTTCACTAATGGCGCACCACTGGTGCGCCATTAGTATCTGGTATGCTAATGGCGCACTAGGCAGTGCGCCATTAGTATGTAACACCATGCGCCATTAGTATGCCTCCCGAAATCATATGTAACCATGTGCTTTGTCATATTAATGGCGCTCTCTGTCTTGATGCGCCATTAGTATCCTTTGGCATACTAATGGCGCACCTTGTGGTGATGCGCCATTAGTATGAATATTTGGGTTTTTTTTACTTTTCTGATTTTTGCACAGGTTACAAAATATATTATTGGACAGAATATAGACAGCGGCACACAGCAACAGCAAATTCATCGAATACAATAGAAGATTAGTCTCCGAATACAATTCATCATATTAGTCTCCAAATTCAAAAGACCAAACAAAGATAAAACATTACAAGTCTCAAGACCGCGAGTATCGAGTTTGTCTTCACATTACAAGTCGATATCGATCATCTAAACTACCATCACATAGAAGAGAGCTGCGGTCATCACGATGAGCATCATCGCGATCAAACTAGTCTTCATCCAGTTCCTCCAATGCTCCCTCCTCTCTCCCGCTAGATAGCGGGCGTATCTAGATTCGGCCTCCGCCCTAGTGGTGTACCCTTTGTAACTGTTACCGCTGAAACGGTGAACCTGTCTCCGACACTCCTCCCGATCGTCGTGAGACTCAGGAACCTTACCCTTGTACCACGACATCGGCGGCATCTCTATGCACAAGCCAAACAATAGACAATACATAAGTAATATGTAAGTATGCAACAAAAGGATCGGAAGAGAAAAGCAAGACATTAATAGCATGATTCATGGTCCTACTAATAAATAGCATCGATTACATCTAAGTTAAACGACTGTCCAAACCAAAAAGACATACAAATTCATTAAAGTTTAATTACAACATGAGCCAATCAATGTTTCAGAACTACACATCACTACTTTTGACTCGACTCATAGGACAGGAGCGTGGATGAAGCCGCCGTCTGTCGTGATGGTCATGAAATCGCGGTCGTTGTCACCCTGCATTTGTAGCGTTTCATCTATCTCACTGTTGGACGGTTGATATCTGAGGAAGAACTGCCCCGAGGTATGAAGGACATCTTGATGGATGATGTCCGCAAACTCCGACTGGATGCGAAAAATTCTTGTCTGAGGTCCGCGTCCTGGATTGCCGACAAGTTCGCGGCCCAATCTTTGAGATTATCTGGTAGCAGAAGGTGATGATGGTCCCTTACGATCGCCCGCATGTGATGGAGGGCGTAGTAGGCATCCTTCTGACCGCCAGGCGGCTGCTTGACGCAATAGAACTTCGTATTGTGTGAGAACATGTGCTTGCCGTACTTACGAACTGCCCTGGTGAAGGTGCCTCCAGATTTGGTGTAGCCGGGGAGAACATCATCAAGAACTTTCTTGACATTTGTGTAGTCTATCTTGGAGTTACGGTTCGAATTGAAATCGTGGCCATGGAATATTTCGGGCTTAAGAGGATGAGTGTGCAATGTGTGTCCTTTGCACGAACACGGAATGTTAGAAAAAAAAACGATCGAAATCTAAGAAATCATATGTTACGGGGAGGTTAAGGGATGACTTACTCGAGAAAGTAAGCCACAAGGAAGTTATCCTTATCCGGGTTTGCGAATAGCGCCTTCAAGGTGTGAACTTCGCAACTTAGCGGTCCCAGTGCTGCTCAAGTGCTTGCACGCATGTAGAAGGGTCGACTATCATGATGTCCGGGTCTTGTCTCTAATGATCCGCATCTCCATACTCAGCGAAAACAGCCGAACGAAGGTGTAGTACATCGGATGAAGGTTAAACATAGCAAAGATGTCATCAAACCGTAGGACGATCGTACCCCCGATGTCGCCATCCACAAAGCCCTTGCCCTCTGGCACCTTGGCCACGAAAACCGGGTATGCCACATCCTTCTCTCTGGGACCCCCGTTTCCCAAAAAAAAAAACCCTTCGGGGAGACTCCGCATAGCACCGGTTGCAGCCATTCAGCATATTTGGTGGTAGCATCGCCCTACCGCCACATGCACCCTCCTCGAGATATCCTTAGGTGAAGGTGGCCCGTCCCCGAGCACGGATCGAACTTCGGTGCGGTTGGCTGGCTCGCACGGCGCCCTTGTTAGTCTTCGTTTCCGTCCCTTCTTCTTGATCTCCTATAATGGGACGAGTTACGCTCCTGATCGCCTTCTTGGCGTGTTGGGGCTGATAATATTTCGCACCTCAGCTATCGAGGCTCGGTGAAGGAGCTGGAGGTGTGTCCTGAGAACTGAACGCCAGACGACGCCTGTTGCAATTGGATTTCTCCGCCGTACCAGCTAGATCGCGGTCGTCTTGGTCGGGTTCTTGAGAAAGAGGCCCGCAGAACTCGTCAGCGTACCCATGTTCGGCAAAGTACTTACCAACTTTGTTAAATGTACCCTCGTCGTTGTCGTTGCCGTCCGGATCATGTGCCATAGGGCTATCCGGATCCTGTGCCATAGGGATATCCGGCAGGTCCGGTAGCGTTGTGGCGTTCTTGCCATGGCTTGGCGCCGGCACGATTGGCAGTCTTGTCTGTGGGGTGGTGTCCCCTGCCAAACGAATCGGCTCTTGGCGAAGCGAGGGCGGTTTATGCGCGCCGAGGTCATCTCATCTTCTTCGTCGGCCCGGTAGTCGAATCGAGGTAACAACTCGTCGCAGCTGGCAGCACCGAACCACTTCAACCCTATAAACTGTGGGTGGCATCGGATTACCGTGGAACATGGGGTTGCCCGGTTGAACGATTCTGCCCTTGGCGACATCGACCAACTCGCCGCCCACGAAGTGCAGAAGAGTGTAAGGAACGTCGGCGGCGCCCTGCGAAAACATGTAGGGCGTCAGGGATGCCAGTCAAAGGCAAGGAGATGAAGTCATCGACCAAGAGGCTTAGTTACCGTGATGCCATCGAGCTCGGCTAATGTCGAGGCACCGCCAACGGCGGGCGTGCAACTGACGGAGCGGCCGCTTGCTGGCGAGGTGCCGGCTGGTGTACACCCGGGTGCATTAAGCTCCAATGCCCGTGCCGGCGCCGAAGACACGAATACCGCCTCCGCCGGAGACAGCAATGGCGCCGCTGCTGCTGTCTTGATTCTTGTCTGGCCGTGAAGCTGGGAACCGGGAGGCCCCTGATGCCGCCCGCAATCCACGTCGTCGACCCATGAATCAACCTAGGCACCATGGCGTTGAGCTTCGTTCCCGATTGTTGTTCCACTTGCTCTTGGACAAGCTCAAATCCGCGCCACTTGTGCCTTGAGTGCTTCAACCTCGCGGCGGGCTTTCCGAGCTGGTCTTTTCTCCTTTCGCCCACCAGCGGTATAGTATGATGACCATTTTGTGGACAAGCCTTTGCAGCCACACGACCACCGACGTCGGCTTATTGAGCTTATCCTTGTTTTTCATTACGTTCAGCGCCCTATTTAAAGGGGTGTCGAAGGGGAGCTGAGGCGACCCAGCGCTAATGCTTTCGGTCTCGCCGCGAGAACAAGCTCAAGCGCCTGGTCTTGGATCCGTGGTAAGCTCCTTTGTTATCGGGTCCTCCTTGTGCCGGGCCCGACATAGTTCTGATCCGCTTGTCCTTCTGTATTTCTCGAGCGGGCGGTAGGCCTTGCTCGGCACGCTCCGCGTCCTCCTTGTCCCATATAGGCTCCGCCACTCTGTAACCACCGGGACCGAGTTTGTGTTCCCCTAAGTTCAACTCCCGCATTTCTTTCCCCCACTAACTTGATTCGGAGGTTGCACTGCTCTCGCACTTGATCTTGAACTCCTTGTAGTCCTCTTCGCTGATCGAAGGATTTTTCGCCTTGATCTTCTCATAACTATCACCTTTCTCAATCATTCTCTTCACCGCGCTTCTCCAAGTAGACAGGGCCATGCTCATCCACGTGAGGGCGGCACTATTCACTTTATTCCCTGAGAGGCGTGTGTTTTCAAATTCAGCGGGGAACTTGTATCGTTCGTGCAGCTTCGTGAAGAGGAGGTTGCAAAATTCCCTCGATCCTTATGCCTAAGGTTCTCGGTGTTGATCGAGGCGATGCTCAAGAATGCACCCGAGCTAAACCGAGTACCCTTGACTATATGTTTGGGCTCCGTTGGATGCCCGTCGAATCCACTTGAGTAAATTCCTCCTTGACGGTCTTGCAGCGCGTTGGGCGCCGGTCCTTCCGTTGCTTCTTGGTTGGCTGCCATCGTGCATGCGCCGCCATCATCGATGGTGGCATCCTCGGCGGCACCATCGGTGGTGGCATCCTCGGCGGCACCATCGGTGGTGGCATCCTCGGCGGCACCATCGGTGGTGTCATCCCCGACGCCACTAGGGGTTGTGTAGTCGGGGATCGGTGTCTTCATGGCGTCCTCACAGCGGTGAGTTGTTCCTCCAACTCTGGGATAGCTCCTGAATTGCTTGCCACCAACCGCCCGGCCTCATCGTTGTGGGCCATGTTTCGCTCTAAATAGGAAAAAAGTTTGGTCAAAAAGTTGGTTATTGTCAAGGAACAAGATCATGGTCTCATCATTTAGGGTTTGTCGACACCGAGGCATCCTAAAAGCTAAGCTTTTATCATTTAAGGTTTGTCGACGCCGAGGCACCCTAAAAGCCTAAGCGTACATCATTTAGGTTCTCATCGACACCGAGGCACCCTAAAAGCCAAGGTTTCATCATTTAGGGTTTGTCGACGCCGAGGCACCCTAAATGCTAAGTTTTCATCATTAAGGGTTTATCGATGCCGAGGCACCCTAGGTTGGGCCTAATCACTTGGCACTAATCAGTTGGCTCTACTGCCACCTATGTTGGGTTTATCACCTAGGGTTTATCGATGCTGAGGAGAATTTCTAAGTTGGGCCTAATCACTTGGCTCTATTGCCACCTATGGTTTAGTGCAGCAAGAATAAAGGGGCAGTTGATCCTACTTAATTAAGTACTAAGATACCCTGGCCCATGCATTAGTAGCAAGTACCTCATATGTCCGATTAGCAAAGTCATGCTAAAATTCACGGAAAATTTCAGCATGACCTTTGCTGAAAATAGGACATATGGAGTACCCGAATTTGCCGGAATGGAAGTTAATCGACATTCCGGCAAACTCAAGGGCCTCTCGAGGTACCTGCAAAATCATTATCCCCGCGTAATGAAGTCGCCAATGGGTCATTTCAGAAGATCACAAGTAGCATCATTACAAGTACAACATCATCACAAGTACAAAGCAGCAGCGATGAGTGAATCTGAGCATAACAAGAGCAGAACAAGTTTATTCTTCTTCTTCATAAACATTAATTGGTGTGGGTGAGTCTATCTACCCTCTAATGACTCACTCAACTTAACAGGACAACCCACAAGCATTGTTTTGATTCCAACAGCTGTTGTAGTTCTCTAAAATCAGAAATACTACCCCCCAAATCTTTAGCTCAATTCTGAAAATACATGGTCTTCTAGTTACAATACTACGCCCCAACAGTCAAAATTTCAAACCACACACTTACTTTCAACTATAAACAAAACTGACTTGCTGTTAATGAACAGTGGCTAAAGATATATAAAACTCCATTGCAAATGTGCCATGTCAATAAAACAACTCATGGAAGTAAACTACTAGCAGGCTCAAAAGTCAAGTAAATCAAGATTATGACGACTTGCAAACACGGGACCATGTCATTATCATGGCAGTCCACTATATATTTTATGACAAAATACATCATTATCGGGGCACATTATGGCCATTTTCTTACATGATGCTAAGCTGCCCTAATGAACATATTTCCCACCTTGGAGGTGTTCTTTCTTTGCCTTTATGCGAACTTCACTTCCTTTACCCCTTTGGAAACACGAAATATGCGAGATGTATATGATGATTCTAAGAAAAGGGAAAAGGTGTATCAAAACAGATTCACATGTGTGGCTGTTAGCCATTACAAACTTAAATTTATCTATTTCAGATCTCACAAACTATCATAAATGAATAATAGTACACTTAGGAGCTCACTGAAAAGCAATGACATATTCATGATCTAGTTTAGCAGCAGGTTGCAAATACTTAACTGTAGAACATCACAGCATGCACAGTAATAAGAATAATGTAAACATTTGGCTTAGTTATAAGCATAGTATACTTCTTATAAACTGAAAGTGGAACTACTCACAATGAAGAAGTATTAGCAGATAGTTTGTCAACTCATGAAATAACATTTTTTTCAGCCCAAAATGGATGCCATTTTATAACATTGCATAGCATTAGTCAGACAGAGCTGAGCCTTTAACCACTATATAATATTGCCACATACAACACATGTTCACTGGGTGCCAATATGCCAAAATATAAAAAAGAGGCATACAAGAGACCCATCGAAGACAACACATGACTAATGTTGTACTAAGACCAGTGACATAAACAAAGCACAACTGATGTGGTGCTAAACTGGATACTGATAAAGTTGCGAGGATGTGATGCTACACTACATTCTAATAAAGTTGGCAAGAGCACAGCACTTGTAAGTGATACCCTGCTTCATTCACTATGTAAGATAGTCATAGAATGTCTACAATCATTACTGTAAACAGACAAGCAAAATAGTCATAGAATGTCTACATTACTGATCACTAACAAACAAGGCCTAGGAGAATAAACAAGCAAGAACCAGAACACCACCAGAGCTAGATAGATTATACTAAAATCAGTACACTAGCTAGTCGACAGACAGACTAATAGAGATGCATAATTCACCAACCCTAGAACACAGGGGAAGAGGGATGTGGTACTCGCGGGAGGTAGCCTAGGGGGGAGGAGGGGAAGGGGGAGAGGTGAGGAATCACCTGTGGGATAACGGCAGGCTGCCGTAGGAGGGCGCCGGCGTCGAGGAGGCGGCGGGCGGCGGCGCATCGAGGAGGAGGCGGCGCGTCGAGGAGGAGGCTGCGTGTCGAGCTTGCCACCCACCTTGGAGCAGGAACCCTAGGGCGTACAGGCACGGCGGACGGAGGGGACGGAGGGGGCGGCGCTCGCGGGGGAGGAGGGGCTCGGGGGGAGGCGGTGCTCGAGGGGGAGGAAGGGGAGAGGAAGGCGGCGGGGGCGTGTGGGCAACTGCAGCGGGCGGAGGCGGCGGATGGCGGGGGCGCGTGGGCGGCTGTGGCGACGGCGGATGGCGGTGGTCGATCGAGGGGAATCTAGCGAGGGAGGGAGGGAGGACACAGTGCAAGGGCAGTATGTGGAGTGGGGGAGGGTTCTAATGGCGCACCACCCCCTCGTGCGCCATAAGTACGACTATTCTAATGGCGCACCTCCCCTCGGTGCGCCATTAGAATTTTGTTTTAATCTAGCCCACTAGCCCTATCTACAACCTAACCCTATCTACAACAGAACCCCCCACTAGCCCGACCGGTCAAGACGTGGCGGTCGTGAGACTTCATCCCACAACTTCGCTTGTGGGTCTAGGTATCTGCTTATCTTCCCAGCGTAATCAGTAAGGAAGTTTTACTCCTCGAGGCGGTGAAAAACTGCTCGGTCTCCTCGACTTAGAGTGAAGCATGCGGGAGGGTAGTCATTTCGGTCTTCTTGGCCTTTTTGCCTTTCGGCGAGTTTACGTGTCTGCTTCGCCTCATCATCATCAGCATCATTAGCGTGAAGCTCCTTCCTGATGCCCATTGATTTCAAGTCTGCCCTTGCTTTCGGCCCATCTTTGGTCCTCTCTGGCATGTTGAGCAGGGTACCAAGCAGACTCTCACACACGTTCTTCGTGATATGCATGGCATCAAGGCTGTGAGGCACGGTGGATCTTCGAAGACGGCAAGTCGAGAAAATGCAGACCTCGTTTTCCATACCTTGGCAAGAGCTCTGGCGCCTTCGCTTCTTTCGGCTCTGGCGCCTTTTGCTTCTTTCGGCGGTGGGCAATCTTTCCAATTTTCAACATCTCGTCTATTTCCTCACGCTCCTCGTCGCTGGCGTTTTGAGTTCGGTTTCACCATCGAACAGATCCTTGCGTTTCCTCCACGGGTCATCGTCACGGCCACCTTCGATGTCCCATGAACATGGTTTTTGAAGACACGGGATCTCTATCTAGCTGGCGTTACGTTGTGTCATCCATGCACCTTACGCATCCAGAAAATCCGTAGACTACCTGCCCCGCGAGATATCCATAACCGAGATAGTCGTGCACCGTCGTGAGCAGTGCGGCTCTCATAGGGAAATATTCTTTCTCTGCAGCGTCCCACGTATTGGCTGGCGTTTTCCACAGCTCCTCTTTCAGTAGCCCCAGATACATATTGATGTCATTCCCTAGTTGTTTCGGCCCTTCAATTAGCATACTCATGTGAATGTACTTCCTCTTCATGCACAACCAGGGGGAAGGTTGTACATCCACACAAACACAGGCCAGGTGCTATGTGTGCTTCTCGGCTGCCAAGCGGATTAACTCCATCGGTGCTCGCGCCCGACGATGTTCCTTGGATCCTTCCCAAATTCAGGTATTTGAAGTTCAACGCTTGCCTTTGGCTCGCATCCTTAGGGTGACTCGGCATCTTGTCTTTTTATTTATCTCCGGATCATTTCCGTCATCTTCCGCTTCTTCTCCTCCCTATCCGCGTGCAACACAGGAGCTTTGCTACCTTAGGGTCCGCGAAATACCGCTATGAGCGAGGAGTGATCGGAAAGTACCACACCGATTTTCGAGGAGCTTTCTTCCTCTTCTTGTATCGAGTGGCGCCACACGGACATATGGTAGACTCCGCGTGCTCGTCACGATAAATGATGCAATCGTTCATGCACACATGGTATTTCACGTCGCGGTAAATCCGGAGGACACACGATTTTCTTTGCCTCCTCGAAACTGGTGGGGCACTTGTTCCCCTTGGGAAGACGTTAGTGCTAGAATGACATGTTCTCGTTGAAGCATCGTCGGTGATTTTGTGTTTTACCTTCATCTCGAGCCATGGCGTTACTTTCAAAGGGTATCCTCGGGCTGCATCCTTCATACAATGGAGTAACGCGTCTATCTCCGGTTGATCCAGCTTGGCTTTCTCTCGGCGGCAGCTCTTGCGTTATCCGTCGCTTGAGAAGCGCTCTTGAATATGAGGGTCCTGCACCCAGCCTCCATCGTCGTCTGCTCCGGCATCTTCATCTTCATTATCATGCCCTTCGTCTTGATCTTCCTCATCATCATGTACGACATCTTTTACATGATGACTGCGTACGGCATCACCGTCGTGATCATGTCCTGGAGATTCTTCGTATTCTCGCCCACCCTCGCCGCGGTGGTTGTCTTGTTGCCCTTCCTCATTTCTTGCCCGGCCCCCATGGACGACTTCATAGTCATCTTCATCACCTTGCCACCGATAGCCATCCATGAAACCACGCAAGAGCGGTGGTCCCTTTTGCACGGAATCCGGTCCGCAATAAGGCTCTTCAGCTTGCATCTTTAACACGAACATCTTATCTCCGTGTCGTTCTTTTGAAGCATCTCGGCCTTCGCGGAGCTCAAAGCCTATTCACGATGCCTTCGGTCATCGTGCGGACCATGGTCGCCTACGGGGTAGAGCAAAACGATATTTTAGAACCTAGAAAAATTTGGCATGACCTTCCCTAAAAATAGGACAAAAAAGAATGCATAGTGCCAAAATTCTGCTTGAACGGAAATGAATCAACATTACGGCAAAATATTGGCAACTATCGCATTTCAAATACCGATACTGCAAACACAAACATATATGCAACACCACAAACACATGCAACACCACAAACATACATAGATCTAGCTAGGCCACAAAAAGTGCATGTGCACATTGTTGGAGCGAGCTAGGGAGAAAAAAAGTAGATCTACATCATGAAGATAGCTTTCCCCTTACTTACCTATCAAAAAAAGGTAATTTCACCACTTAATTTTGATGTATCTATGGTGGAAATGAGGTGAGGAGGAGGAGGCAGCCGAAAGCTTGGAGAAGGAGGTGGAGGGAATGAAGTGGGGAAAGTGAGTGGGTAGGTGTGGCTGTCCAAAATATCTTGTTGGGGTCTCAGATTACTAATGGCGCACCACCTGCAAATGCGCCATTAGTAACCCTGGTTACTAATGGCGCACTTGCAGGTGGTGCGCCATTAGTAGTTTTGCAAAGAAGTAATATATATATATATATATATACTAATGGCGCACTGCGCAGAGGTGCGCCATTACTAGTTTAAACTAGTAATGGCGCACTGTGACACGGTGCGCCATTAGTAGTTTTGCAAAACAAAGAATAAAAAAATTCAGTACTGGCGCACTCCATGGCTGGTGCGCCAATACTAGTTAGAACTAGTAATGGCGCACTTCGGTCAGATGCGCCATTAGTATGTATGTAAAAATGAAAGAAAAAAACCACTAGTGGCGCACCTTTTGTCTGGTGCGCCATTAGTGTCTTCCACACTAATGGTGCATCACCAACTGATGCGCCATTAGTATATAGTAGTGGCGCACTACTTCTCTGGTGCGCCATTAGTATATAGTAGTGGCGCACTACTTCCCTGGTGTGACATTAGTGTGCATCCCATCTTTAGCCCTTTTCCTAATAGTGATCCTTTTCAACAAGAATAAGTAGTATGCAAAATCCATTGCTTGTCATCAATTTAATTTGATGAAGGACAAGCATACCAAAATCTTATTCTTATTTCCTCGAAGTGATTAATCTTTTCTTCCGGAGCTTGTTCCCATTATCAATTTCCCGGTTCTAAGCTATTCATCTTTTCTTTTCTGGAGTTCCAAGTTTTACTCGCTTCTCTCGTCGGAAGCTCCATCTTAATCAGTGCAGGGCCTTAATCTTATTATTTTCATTATTCAATTCTATCTCATCATCCTTTTGTCACCGGAGTTCTTGATGGTGGTTCTTCATGATTTAATTCATTCTTTCAAGTGTTCATCAAGGTTCTTGTTGGTGGAGTTCAAGTATCGTTTCTTCTTGCATCTTGAAGTGCAATCAATTCTCCGTATTCTTTTGAAGTGGAGTTTTGCATTTCTTTGTTCTTCTCAGCTATTCAAGTATTCGGTTGTGGCATAATTTCACCTCAAGTTTTGGGATGTTTTTCCATAAGTCCACCACAAGCTTATTCTTTTGTTGTTGAATATCTCAACAACTTTGTTCTACCCTTCCTCTGAGGATGTTGTCGAATTCATTCATGGTGGAAGTTGTTGTTCTCTCACTCATTCTTTTCATTCCATTCTTCCAATTCTTCTGGAGGCATTGCGTTGTTCATCTCGTCAAGTGTCATCCCATCTTGTGAAGTTCATGTTTTATTCCTTTCATGTTCAGCCGGAGTGCTGCAGAAATTATTTTGTTCTTATTCCTTTCCTATCTTATTCTAACCGGAGTGGTTTCAGAGTCTATCTTATTCCTTGAGCTTTTGATTCTCATCATATTCGCCATTCCTCTTTTCTACCCGAGTGCTCTCGACTTTGTTCATCTTCTCTCTTGCGTTCTTACTTCACCTCTTCCTCTTTCTCTTCTGTCTCGTTCCTGATATCTCGGGACGTGATCTTCTGTTAGTGGAGAAGAGTTCTAACGCCCCAAGACCGATGCGCCACGTGTCTTCCAGTTATTCGTTGTCGTTGCCATGTCATGTGCTTGCGTGTTGCACTTTGCCATGTCATCATGTGAATTTCATCTGCATGTTTTTCAAAACTTGCATCCGTTCAGGTTCCCTCGGTTCTCTCTGTTGTTCGTTCTGAGCCCCAACCACACGCATGCACCCATTGCACCCCTCAGATCTTGTTTCGTGAGCGGGAGAAAAACATTCTCGGAATGGGCCGAGAGTTGATGAGTGGTCTTGGTACATCACCGGTAGACCGCCTGTCAAATTTCGTTCCATTTGGACGTCATTTGATACCCCAACGGTTAACCCTGTAACCACGAAACCCCCCTTCTCTTTGTAGCCCAGCACCCCTCCACACAACAGCCCGCCTAGCCCATCTAAACCCCCTCCATGCCCTTCGTCGTTTGATCATGATCGTGTGGGAAAAAACCGCACCTCATTTTGACTCTCCTAGCTCCCTCTACCTATAAAAAGGGCTCCCCCGTCCAAATCTCGAATCAAAACCACCCCTAACCTAGTCTCCCCTTCCTCCGCACCACCGGACACATCGCCCCGCCGCCGCCGGACATGTCCAACGACCACATCGCTCCAGCCAATCAAGGGCCAACACCTCAGCGTCGCCGCCTCCCCGAGCCATTCCCATCGCGCCAAGTGTCCCGCCGGCTTCCCCCCAGCCACGCGGCCCGCGGGGCCCAGATCCGGCCTGCCGGGCCCGGATCCCTACCTCGCCGCTCGCAAGCCGAGCGCGTCGTTGCCTACAGTTCCCCGCCGCCTCTACCTCACCTTCGACAGCCACGCCGGCGAGCTCGTCGCCGGACCTGAGTGCTGCTAGGTCGCGCCCCATCGCCTTCTCCCTCCTTCTCTCTCTCTCTCTGCTCCCTAACCCCTCTCTCTCCCCCCTGACAGGAGCTCGCCACCGGCCCCACCTTGCCTCGTCGACCCCTTTGTCGGCCGGATCCATGACCCCGCCTCCGCCATGACCCGTTCCTGGCCTCCCCGCCATATTCCCCGCCGCCGCCGGAGTCCCTACCGACCGCCGCTGACCTCGCTCGTCCTCTGCATCGAGGAGAACGCCCTTCACGTGGGCCACGGCCCGCAGCTGCGCCACGTGGGCCCTGTCCGGCCCAGATCCCATGCCAGCCCGGCTGGCCTCACCCTCCACTGCCCTTGGCCATGGCCAATGTGAGCCTCCCCAACCCCCAGTTTGGCTCGTAGCTTGTTTTTTTCTGTCCTACGAAATATGGCCAAGTCCCAGGATTTTCAACATACGTGTGCATCTTCTCATATCATAACTTGGTGCATGTTGCTCCGTTTCATGTGCATAATATGTCAAAATGTTCATCTCTTGATGCTCTACATGTTAGTTGCATTTGCATTCATGCTACTGATAATCTTGATGCCTTAATCTTCGTTGAAAAACAGCTAAGTGATATAAACTCCTGAAAACTGCTGCATGTTAACATTATTTAGCTGTTTTGTGAGTGCTATAACTTTCTCCCTGTTGATCCTATGATGATGATCTTGATATGAAAGTATTCTGCTCTTAATGCTCTACATGTTGATGTGCTTTTCATTCATGTTAGGGTGAATCTTGATTTCTTAATCTCTGTTGCAAAAGTGCTTGCTGATGTTAACTGTTGAAAACTGTTATAACTAGATGATTACTCGCGCGTTGCTGCGGACATCCTTGTACAACTTGCTATAAATATTTGGTTTCCCACAGAAAATTGAATCATTGAAGTCTGCAATTCAGTTATTTCACGGCAGTTTCATGTGGCCATATAATCGAAGGTACATCGATAGGCATGAAAAATACTTCAACTCAGCTAGTGACCCGAATGGGTAGATCTATACTCCCAAGATCTGAAAGCATTACAATTACATAGTACTCCCTCCGTTCCTCAATATAAGGTGTATTATTTTTCCCAAAAGTCAAACTTCTCGAACTTTGACCAAGTTTATAGACAAAAATATCAATATCTAGAATACCAAATCGTTATCACTAGATTCATCATGAACTATATTTTTACATTTTATATATTTTGTATTATAAATCTTGATATATTTTGCTGTAAAGTTGGTCAAACATAGACAACAGTTGACTTTTTGAAAAACTAATACACCTTATATTTAGGAACGGAGGGAGTAGATGGTATGACTATAAGTTGTGAGAGGCAAAGATTGTTACTTAAAACTCATCGCTTGGGTGAGACAAAGCTATCGACTTGCCCAAGGAAGAGGAAAAGGTCTCACACAGGGAGTCCGGACGTCATCCGCTATGCACCTTTCCATTGGATCCGAACGGCCGCCAATGGTATTTGTCATCTCATAGGTGAATGTATAAGTGCGTTGATGCTCACCTGATTAACTGATGTGCCAGACCCGAAGATGGAGGCCCGGGGAAGCCGTCTTCGCTGATGAAGCCCGACTCCTTGCCGCTCGTTGCCGCTAGGTTAGGCCTTCATCGACGATCTGTGATTCTGGGCGGCCGGCGATGGAATGTTCCCATCCCGTGTACCAATGCCCAGAGCGACTCGGAGTCAAGACAGATCGAAGATGTAGGAGCTGCAGACTTCAGAGCAGAGGAAGGCATACATAGGCTGATTCGGATGTGGTCACGATCTGACTGGGCGACAAATCGCGCACAGCCCATGTACAAGGGCCCCAGAGTGGCATCGGTGGTGTGGAAGACCGGTGGTCCTGTGGACTGAGGGGACTTCACGCTGGAGCTACCTTGGCTAGAACGGAGACAGAGAATGGATGGGAGCAGGAGGGCACCACGGACGCCGTCTCGAGGACTCATGCACACACCGCCAAGGTGTATTTTGCCTGAGAGAACCCCGGAAGCCGTGGAGACGAGCCGAACTGGTAGTCGCGTCGGAGGAGCCGCCGCATCATACGTAGATGATTTCCCTTGGGAAGGGATAAGTGAGGGCTCGATGTGTTCCCGAGAGGGCTCGATGGTTTGTGATTAAAAGGATTAGGTACTGAATCGTAGGGAGGTGGAACGAAAAACATGGGGCGGATGGTTGGGCTTCTCTCCTCTTCTCTTTGCGTATTGGAGTGTGGTGGGGAGTCTAAGACGATGTGTCTCTCCTCTTAAATCTCTCATCGGTTATACAGAACATGAAGATGAATCGGTCCGTTCTAAAGAGAAATTAAATCGCATAACTAGTTGAAATAGATAAGTAAGGAAACTGTTGACGTGGCAAGATGGCTAGTGGTAGTGGGAACTGAAACCCTGATGTGGCATGCGTGCTGAGGTGGAGTGTGTGCATGTTGAGAGAATGCCTTATAGTAGGGAGCAACTTCTTAAGAATGTAAGACTTGCCTATTTGTCATTTTTATATCTTTTTATTTGATTTACTTTTGAGCATCATGTCTACATGTTTTAGTAGCATAATTATGCCATCTTTGTTGTGGTGCAATCCATGTATTTTGATATTCCCTGTAGTGAGTGCATCAAGCTTGTGAAGTGGGCTGCTTGTTGTTAACATTCTGTCAAGTCTGATCTGTCATATCATGTTGCTATGTTTTCTTGATGCTACGAATTAATCCATGCATAATCTGGAGATGATTAGTTGACAAGTTTTGTTGCCCATGCTATGCTCTATTATTCCAAGCCTTTTTATGCCTCACACATGTTGAAAGTGCAACTAATCCCCGGGTGGTTTTGGTAATTAATAACAACATATATATCATTGAACTAATTATTTCTTGAGAATATTTCAGAAAGTTCAGTGATATGGGTATGGCAATGACTGATGATGTGGACCCCTCAAAATGCTAAGGAAAACATTGGCAAAAGCTCAAGACTCTATTTTTGGTTTAGTGATTCAAGATCACATTGAGTCCATAGGAAAGCCAATACTATTAAAAGGGGATGAGGTTATGATGATGATCTGGTTGCTCAAAGTGCTTAGTGATTTATCTCTCAAACTATCGCAATCTTTCATTCCAACATAAACCCATAAGTAATCTCGGTCCCACCGATTCCATAAACTCAATCACACCGAGATGAACCACCTCACCATATACCCAAACCCTAAAATTTCGGATTTTCCGATTCCAAACTCGGTCTTACGAAATTGGTGTTGCCAAGCTTCAGAACATACGTACTCAAATCGGTGTCAACGAGATGAGAAAGTCGGTCCCACCGAGATTGGCAAACCCTAGACTTTGGAAGAATCGGACTCACCGAGATTGTATTTTCGGTCCCATCGAAAATCCCAACGTTCACAAGATTTGAACTTTCGGTCTCACCGAGTTGTCAACTTCGGTCCGACCGAGATTGGTCAAATGTGTGTACAGTTGGATTTTGTGTGGAGGCTATAAATACCCTCCACCTCCTCTTCATTCGTGGAGAGAGCCATCGAAAAGAACTACCACTCCTACCTTACATTTAGAGAAGAAAACTACCTACCCTTGTGTTGAGATCAAGTTGCTCCACTCCCACCATATGAAACTTGATTTCTAGCCTTCCCAAGTTGCTTTCCACTCAATCCTTTCTTACACCACAGCCAAATCGGTGAGGAGAGTTGAGTGTTGGGGAGATTATCATTTGAAGCACAAGAGCAAGGAGTTCATCATCACCAACACCATCTATTACCTTTTGGAGGGTGGTGCCTCCTAGATTGGTTAGGTGTCGCTTGGGAGCCTCCGTCAAGATGTGGAGTTGAACCAAGAAGTTTGTAAGGGCAAGGAGATCGCCTACTTCGTGAAGATCTACCCCGTATAAGGCTAGTCCTCCGTGGGCGTAAGCCATGATGGCATAGACAAGGTTGCTTCTTCGTGGACCCTTCGTGGGTGGAGCCCTCCGTGGACTCTCGCAGCCGTTACCCTCCGTGGGTTGAAGTCTCCATCAACGTGGATTGACGATAGCACCACCTATCGGAACCACGAGAAAAATCTCCATGTATCCAAATTGCGTTTGCTCTTCTCCACCTCTTATTTACTACATGTGCAATTTACTTTCCGCTGCCACTACTCTAGAATTGCATGTGTAGGGTGATACTTGACTTGGTCATCATTGTGAACTTGCTAAAAACTTGTCCTAATCAAAAGGCTAAACTTTTAAGTTGTCAAGTAGTCTAATCACCCCCCCTCTAGACATACTTCCGATCCTACAAGTGGTATTAGAGCTTTGGTCTCCATTGGATTGGTTTTCATTGCATTGGATTCCATAAGCTTGGTTTCACAACCTAGGAGAGTATGGCGTCTAGTGAGGGTAATTTCCGTAGAGGTCCTTACTTTGATGGTTCAAATTTTGCTAGTTGGAAGCACAAAATGAAAATGCATATTCTTGGACATAACCCTGCCGCATGGGGCATTATTTGTGTTGGCTTGCAAGGTGAGTTCTTCAAGGAAGGAAAAGTTCCGGATCGCAAAGCTACTGCGGATGAGTTGCGGATGTTACAGAACAATGCTCAAGCTTGTGACATTCTCTTCAATGCTTTGTGTCCCGAGGAGTTCAACAAGATCAGCCGTCTTGAGAATGCAAAGGAGATTTGGGATACTTTGGTCGAAATGCACGAAGGTACCGAGTCCGTGAAGGAATCAAAGCTAGATGTTCTTCAAGGTCAACTTGACAAGTTCAAGATGAAGGAAGGTGAAGGAGTCGCTGAAATGTACTCTAGGCTTGCTCTCATCACCAATGAGATGGCAGGCTTAGGAAGCGAAGAAATGACCGACCGATTCATCATCAAGAAGATTCTCAGAGCTTTGGATGGAAAGTATGACACCGTGTGCACTTTGATCCAAATGATGCCAAACTACAAGGATCTCAAGCCTACCAAGTCATTGGAAGGATTGTTGCTCATGAGATGACACTTAAAGATAAGGAAGAGCTTCACAACAAGTCAAGTGGTGCTTACAAAGCTGCAGTTGAAGCTCCCACAACCTCAAGTGACAAGCTAGTTTCCAATGAAGAGATAAGCCTAATGGTGAAGAACTTCAACAAATTCTACAAGAGTAGAAGCAAGGAAAGAAGCTCAAAGTCTAGATCATATGATGAAAAGAGATCTTCTAGTCGTGATCGAAACTGCTACAATTGTGGAAGACCGGACACTACTCAAATGAGTGTTCGACTCCCCACAAGAGAAGAGAAGAATCTCCAAGAAGAAGAAGCTCAAGAGAAGAGTCGCCTCGAAAAGAGAGAAGGAGTAGAGATGATCGTTATGAGCGAAGATCCTCTCGGAGAAGCAAGGATTCGGAAAGGAAAGACAAGTCATCAAGGAGCTACACAAGAAGAAAACATCAAGCTCATGTTGGTGAATGGGTTTCGGCTCCGACTCAAACAATCACTCGAAAGAAGCTATCACTCCAACTCCGAATCTGATCAAGATGAAGGTGTTGCGGTCTTGCTCTCGTGTCCTCCAACTCCAACTCCTATGACTTGTTTGATTCACCAAATGAGGGAATTGGAAGATGCTTCATGGCAAAAGGCCCCAAGGTATCACACCCTGAATTTATTGACTTTGATAGTGATGAGGATGACTTGCTTGGTGAAGATGAGTTTTACATGATAAATCTAGTGAGCTTAGTAATGATGAACATGCTAGTAGTCTTTATAGTCGAGAAGAGTCGAATGACAATGCTATGAAGGAGATTGAGCGTCTAACTAAAGAACTAAACACTCTTAAGTTAGCTCATGAAACAACTCAAGAAGATCATAGAGAGCTCCTAAGATCTCATGAGAAGCTACGCTTGAGAAGCTCAATCTAGAGCAAGAACATGAGTTTCTAAAAGCTATCAATGACGATCTTGAAAGAAGAGTTCTTCATATCTTGCCAAACGACTTCTCTTGTCTAATTTCTTGCCACCTATTAAAACTAAGCATGACAAACATAAGAAAAATTCTTCATCTAGTAGTAACAATAATCATGCTAAATCAAATGTTGTTACTTCTAGTAATTCTCTTGATTCCACTAACAATGTTTCAAGCCAAGTTTCACTTGAGCAAGAAAATAGTCTATTGAAAGGGATTATAGAGAAGGTGTCTACAAGAGCCTTGCGGAAGCAAGAGCTTTGAGGAAATTGTTCGCAAGCAAGGAAGACACCGGAAGAATCAAGGAATTGGTTTTGAGCGAAAGTTCAACGCCGAGGGTGTTGAATGGGAAGAAGGTCAATATCCCACTCCAAAGTTTGTTTCTCAAAAGGAGAAGTATGATCCTACTTCTTCCAATGTGGAACAAGCTCAAGATGACCTTCCACCACAAGACCACAAGCTAAAAGGCAAGGACAAGCTTCAAGAGGAGATTGATGCATTCATTAAAGCACCCAAGGCCATGGTCAAGTGGGTTCCCAAGGCAACTTCAAGTTCTACTTGACAAGCTCAACTACTACCCCAAGGATTCCCATCAAGATGATGTGGATCCCAAGAAGAAGAACTAGAGAGTTCTTGAGGGTGACTCATGCCAACATACTTCACTCACATTCATTTTGGCAAAGAACTTGTGCAATCAACTTCCACATCTTGCACTAGTTCATGGAGTCACAAACCCTCATGTTGGTAAGTCAAGGGACAAGGTAATCATTGCTTTCATGGACATCATCTATTGTGTACTTCAATCTATGTCCATGGATATCCTTGTTTGTTCCTTGTGGGACTAACCCATGTAGGTATTGAAAGTGCCCGAATCCAAAGGATTGCTCCCAACTCTTGATGATCTTCATCAACATTGAGCATCCACATCTTCAACATCTACATGAAGTCTTCAACGACAACCCAAGGTTAGTTTGACCCTTTAAAAGGGGTTCTCACATCAAGGGGGAGCTTTGCTCTAAAGAAATGAGCTAAAGCATCTTCAAATGATGTGAACACATTAATGCTTTATGTAAAAGTGGTAACCCCACTTGTGCTTAAACGATGAGTATGACCTATGATCAAATGTTCTCATTTGACTCCTAAGTCAATATACTCATATATAGATGACCTAGTCATCGCCAAATTGTGTGCTAGTTGCTAGTGTTTTGTTTGTGCATGTTTGACACATATTTTGTTTGCTATCTTATTGTGTGAGCATGTTGGATGCATGATTTTATCCATTCGAGGACATCCATTTGTTGCTTTGGTCTTTTGGATTTTTCTTTTGACCAAATGGATGGACAAGAATGCCTAAGTTCCTCCCCTAGCTATCTATGATTTCTTGTCTCAAACTCTATTCATGCTTATATCACAAACTTTGAACAAGACTTTTTCGACGCACCGAGTGAGGAGCACTTTCGAGCCACCGATCCGTCAAAAGCTTAAATTCCAAAACCTTCTAAGTACTTTCGGTCAAACCAATATACTCAAATCGGACGGACCAAATCACTTGGATTGATCTAGGTTTTCATCTTGGTGAAACCGAGTTGCAAATTCGGCGTGACGAAGTGAGTAATCGCACGCATTAACCATCTCGGTCCCACCGAAGTTTTCCAACTCGGTCCCACCGACAACCGAAGGGTATATACCGAGGGCAGCGTTGATTATTCCTTCAAACGTCTAGCCCCAAACCCTTATTTGCCGTCGCCGTGGTCTTGGATCGTCTCCGCTGTCGCTTTGTGGCCCTGCGCCATGGTCTCCATCGCCGTCAACGGTCAATCTCACCGCACTGTTGCGCCGTAGTGAAACTCCACCAGATTGGGTGAGTTTCATCCTCTCGTCTTCAACCTCGATTCTATGCACGATAGGTTATGCCTAGCTTCTTGCCAAGATTGAAATCTTCCTATCCAGTGATTAGATCATAGAACAAAATTCGAGTGAAAATCTTAGGGTTAGGTTTCATGAACACATCTCGGTGTGACCGATTCTACATTCTCGGATCGACCGATTTGGCCTCTGGCCATTGCACTGCACTTTTCGGTTAAACCGAGTTGTGCAAATCGGTAAGACCGAAGTGAGGATTTAGTGAAACCCTAGTGCTCTCGGCTAGACCGAAACCCATTTCGGTCCAACCAAAAGTGGTGTGTACGGTTAGGTTTAGACACTTCGGATTCACCGAATTTTTAGACTCGGTCAGACCGAAATGCATTCTGTGAAAACCTAAAACTAATGTTTGAACTCATTCATTTTGCAAAATCCTCTGCAGTTTGTGATAACTCTTCTATTCGCCTATACCTATTCTTTTCACGGGTTGTCGGTCATGTCCGATCCAAGTGACAGCCGAACAGTCCGAATCGCCATTGAGATTCCAGAGGCGATTACAAGTCCCAAGCAAGCAGTTTTTCAGATGATGGAGAGAGGAGCACTCCAAGTGGATTGCCTCCAGCTGCCACGAGGCCAGGAAGAAGAGGAATTCGATGAGGAAGACTCGACTTTGTTGCGAGATGAGGAGATTACTTCCAAGCCTAAGAGGAAAGTGGTTGCCAAAGGCTATCAAGGGCAACAAGCAAAGAAAGGCACCAGCAAAGAGAAGAAATCCACAGTTGCAAAGAAGCTGAGCATGGAAGAAGAAACCTCCAAAGAAGATCAAGAAAACTTCCAAGAGGAAGAGGCTAGTTCATGAAGAAGCTGATGATGACTCGATGAGGAAGCACCCCAGCCTCCTCGAAGCAAAAGTTGATGGGAGATGCCATCGAGGCGGGAGCACCCATAAAATCTAAGCCATCAGCTCCAGCCAAGGCAGCCCAAGCCAAACCTCACTGCCAAGCCAAAGAAAACTGTGAGAAATATACCGCTTGAGAGAAGAAGAAGGACAATGTGCCACCGCTGAATCGATGAAGAGGTACATGTTCTGCTGAAGCTCGATGAAATTGCCGAGTTCATAATGATGCTCATCCTCGAGCTGAAAATATGAAGGAAAGGAAGGACAAAGGTCTCGAGCTATGGAGGCAAGTTGTTCCATATGCCACCGGAGAAGGACAGTTTGTTGACTCTAGGTTCCACACCGAGAGCAACAAGATTTCTATGAGACAGTGCTCATGGACAAGAAACCAATTGTTCTTGACACGATACGTTGACCGGGATTACATCGACAGTGAAAGCACAGAGACTACTTCCCACATGTGCATGAGAGCTTCACCGCATGTGGAGTTCTTTGAGTTTGTTGGTCGAAATTGCTTGGAATGATGAAATGATCATGCGATTCTATGCCACCGCACATTTCTATCCAGATGGCGTAATTGTATGGATGATGTAGGCGTAGATTCTCCTCAACTGTTGAGGAATGGAGAGCATTGCTGAATGCACCAATATCAAGAGATGATGATGTAGATGTCTATGGCATTCCAAAGAAGAATCACGAGTCTATGAAGAACATGTACAATGAGGTACCGACAAGGATGTTGAGATATGGAAGCTTGGATCAGTTTATCATCTTGAGCGGTCTCCCAACCACCAACACCATTCGAGGCATACTTTGATGCCCAAGTCGAGACCACCGCATGATAAGAGGCTATTCTATCAACATGCTGCACAACTGGATCAAGACACCTTTTAAGGTGATGGACCCGATAGTAGAGACTATCAAGAGGACAATGCAGACCGAGAAAGAGGTCATGTGGGTTTGCTCCGCACATTCAGATGCTCATCAATGCCAAGTTTGGCACGGACACCTACCGTTGGATAGACCCCACTTGCCACTTTGCAGCTGAACATGAAGATAATGAAGTTGTGATGACTGAGGATGCTCCCACATCTGTTGAAGGACACGCTAAGTCTGAAGCTGCCAAACAAGCTAAAGCTGAGAAGGAAGCAGCAGCAAAGCCCAAGAGCGTTGGAGAACAACTTCTTGAAGCCACTCGGAGAATTGAACTACGCTTTGGCCAGCATAGTGCGCCTCGGGAGAGCCTTGAGAGGATAGTTGAAGATAAGTTCCATGCTCGGATGTCAAGTCGATCAAGTGCAGGTCACCGTCAACAAGCTTGAGGCAGACATTGAGGAAGCGAAGAGGGAGAAGGCAGAGCTCATGAAGGAGATGGAAGGTGATCTAGTCCAGGATGACTATGAGCAGCCTGCTGCAGTGCCCACAAAGCCCAGATCATTTGCTATTCCAAAGGATGACCCTGTATACTACATCAGCACCTCCCACAGCTCCATCGGTTCCAAAGACCAGCTCCAAGTGTCTACTCCTCCAGCTCCACAGACTTGGCGAAGCTTTTGCAGATGCAGCTATCTCCACTCCATCGACACGCATGAGAGCCGCCAGAGAGTCCCTAGTGACGATTAGCTCTATACCTTTCGAACTTTTGGTAACTTGTTGCCAAAGGGGAGAAATTGTATAGATCATAGGACTTCGAGAGAGAGTGCTCGTTTTTGCTCTTTCGTTTGCGGTTTTCCTTGAGATACTTTTGAGTTCTTGAGACATTTCGTGTGTTTGATACTACATTTGCTCTATCTTGATGAGTGCTTGATCATACTATGCTTAATGTGTGCTTAATGCTTATCATATTCTATTCATATCTTGTATGATCACTTACTCATGTCTTGGTGATTGGGTGCATGTTATTCATTCTTATCATTTTGTGCGCTCCACCAAGATGTATGTGACATGGAAGAGTAACCCATGATCCTAATCGATTGTGCATTTGCATTCAAACGCAAATCTTAAATAATGCACAAATTTAGGGGGAGCTCTTGCTTATCACATACTTCTCAAAGCGACGATGTTATTCATTGATTATATCATTTTGAAAGTGCAACTAATCCCCGGGTGGTTTTGGTAATTAATAACAACATATATATCATTGAACTAATCATTTCTTGAGAATATTTCAGGAAGTTCAGTGATATGGGTTTGGCAATGACTGATGATGTGGACCCCTCAAAATGCTAAGGAAAACATTGGCAAAAAGCTCGAGACTCCATTTTTGGTTTAGTGATCCAAGATCACATTGAGTCCATAGGAAAGCCAATACTATTAAAAGGGGATGAGGTTATGATGATGATCTGGTTGCTCTAAGTGCTTAGTGATTTATCTCTCAAGCTATCAGCAATCTTTCATTCCAACATAAACTCATAAGTAATCTCGGTCCCACCGATTCCAAACTCACCACACCGAGATGAACCACCTCACCATATAGCCAAACCCTAAGAATTTCGGATTTTCCGATTCCAAACTCGGTCATACGAAATTGGTGTTGCCAAGCTTCAGAACCTTCAGACTCAAATCGGTGTCACCGAGATGAGAAAGTCGGTCCCACCGAGATTGGCAAACCCTAGACTTTGGAAGAATCGGACTAACCGAGATTGTATTTTCGGTCCCACGAAAATCCCAACGCTCACAAGATTTGAACTTTCGGTCCCACCGAGTTGTCAACTTCGGTCCGACCGAGATTGGTCAAATGTGTGTAACAGTTGGATTTTGTGTGGAGGCTATAAATACCCTCCACCTCCTCTTCATTCGTGGAGAGAGCCATCGAAAGAACTACCACTCCTACCTTACATTTCGAGAAGAAAACTACCTACCCTTGTGTTGAGATCAAGTTGCTCCACTCCCACCATATGAAACTTGATTTCTAGCCTTCCCAAGTTGCTTTCCACTCAATCCTTTCTTCCACCACAGCCAAATCAGTGAGGAGAGTTGAGTGTTGGGGAGATTATCATTTGAAGCACAAGAGCAAGGAGTTCATCATCACCAACCCCATCTATTACCTTTTGGAGGGTGGTGCCTCCTAGATTGGTTAGGTGTCGCTTGGGAGCCTCCGTCATGATGTGGAGTTGAACCAAGGAGTTTGTAAGGGCAAGGAGATCGCCTACTTCGTGAAGATCTACCCCGAGTAAGGCTAGTCCTCCGTGGGCGTAAGCCATGATGGCATAGACAAGGTTGCTTCTTCGTGGACCCTTCGTGGGTGGAGCCCTCCGTGGACTCTCGCAGTTACCCTCCGTGGGTTGAAGTCTCCATCAACGTGGATTGACGATAGCACCACCTATCGGAACCACGAGAAAAATCTCCGTGTCTCCAAATTGCGTTTGCTCTTCTCCACCTCTCATTTACTATACGTGCAATTTACTTTCCGCTGCCACAACTCTAGAATTGCATGTGTAGGGTGATACTTGACTTGGTTATCATTGTGAACTTGCTAAGAATCTACTCCAATCAAAAGGTGAAACTTTTAAGTTGTCAAGTAGTCTAATCACCCCCCCTCTAGACATACTTCCGATCCTACAAGTGGTATCAGAGCTTTGGTCTCCATTGGATTGGTTTCCATTGCATTGGACTCCATAAGCTTGGTTTCACAACCTAGGAGAGTATGGCGTCTAGTGAGGGTAATTTTCGTAGAAGTCCTTACTTTGATGGTTCAAACTTTGCTAGTTGGAAGCATAAAATGAAAATGCATATTCTTGGACATAACCCTGCCGCATGGGGCATTATTTGTGTTGGCTTGCAAGGTGAGTTCTTCGAGGAAGGAAAAGTTCCGGATCGCGAAGCTACTACGGATGAGTTGCGGATGTTACAGAACAATGCTCAAGCTTGTGACATTCTCTTCAATGCTTTGTGTCCCGAGGAGTTCAACAAGATCAGCCGTCTTGAGAATGCAAAAGAGATTTGGGATACTTTGGTCGAAATGCACGAAGGTACCGAGTCCGTGAAGGAATCAAAGCTAGATGTTCTTCAAGGTCAGCTTGACAAGTTCAAGATGAAGGAAGGTGAAGGAGTCGCTGAAATGTACTCTAGGCTTGCTCTCATCACCAATGAGATGGCAGGCTTAGGAAGCGAAGAAATGACCGACCGATTCATCATCAAGAAGATTCTCAGAGCTTTGGATGGAAAGTATGACACCGTGTGCACTTTGATCCAAATGATGCCAAACTACAAAGATCTCAAGCCTACCGAAGTCATTGGAAGGATTGTTGCTCATGAGATGACACTTAAAGATAAGGAAGAGCTTCACAACAAGTCAAGTGGTGCTTACAAAGCTGCAGTTGAAGCTCCCACAACCTCAAGTGACAAGCTAGTTTCCAATGAAGAGATAAGCCTAATGGTGAAGAACTTCAACAAATTCTACAAGAGTAGAAGCAAGGAAAGAAGCTCAAAGTCTAGATCATATGATGAAAAGAGATCTTCTAGTCGTGATCGAAACTGCTACAATTGTGGAAGACCCGGACACTACTCAAATGAGTGTTCGACTCCCCACAAGAGAAGAGAAGAATCTCCAAGAAGAAGAAGCTCAAGAGAAGAGTCGCCTCGAAAAGAGAGAAGGAGTAGAGATGATCGTTATGAACGAAGATCCTCTCGGAGAAGCAAGGATTCGGAAAGGAAAGACAAGTCATCAAGGAGCTACACAAGAAGAAAACATCAAGCTCATGTTGGTGAATGGGTTTCGGCCCGACTCGACAATCACTCGAAAGAAGCTATCACTCCAACTCCGAATCTGATCAAGATGAAGGTGTTGCGGTCTTGCTCTCGTGTCCTCCAACTCCAACTCCTATGACATATTTGATTCACCAAATGAGGGAATTGGAAGATGCTTCATGGCAAAAGGCCCCAAGGTATCACATCCTGAGTTTATTGACTTTGATAGTGATGAGGATGACTTGCTTGGTGAAGATGAGCTTTTACATGATAAATCTAGTGAGCTTAGTAATGATGAACATGCTAGTAGTCTTTATAGTCGAGAAGAGTCGAATGACAATGCTATGAAGGAGATTGAGCGACTAACTAAAGAACTAAACACTCTTAAGTTAGCTCATGAAACAACTCAAGAAGATCATAGAGAGCTCCTAAGATCTCATGAGAAGCTACGCTCGAAAAGCTCAATCTAGAGCAAGAACATGAGTTTCTAAAAGCTATCAATGACGATCTTGAAAGAAGAGTTCTTCATATCTTGCCAAACGACTTCTCTTGTCTAATTTCTTGCCACCTATCAAAACTAAGCATGACAAGCATAAGAAAAATTCTTCATCTAGTAGTAACAATAATCATGCTAAATCAAATGTTGTTACTTCTAGTGATTCTTTGATTCCACTAACAATGTTTCAAGCCAAGTTTCACTTGAGCAAGAAAATAGTCTATTGAAAGGGATTATAGAGAAAGGTGTCTACAAGAGTCTTGCCGGAAGCAAGAGCTTTGAGGAAATTGTTCGCAAGCAAGGAAGACACCGAAGAATCAAGGAATTGGTTTTGAGCGAAAGTTCAACGCCGAAGGTGTTGAATGGGAAGAAGGTCAATATCCCACTCCAAAGTTTGTCTCTCAAGAGAAGAAGTATGATCCTACTTCTTCAAACGAGGAACAAGCTCAAGATGACCTTCCACCACAAGACCACAAGCTAAAAGGCAAGGACAAGCTTCAAGAGGAGATTGATGCATTTATTGAAGCACCCAAGGCCATGGTCAAGTGGGTTCCCAAGGCAACTTCAAGTTCTACTTCAACAAGCTCAACTACTACCCCAAGGATTCCCATCAAGATGATGTGGATCCCGAAGAAGAAGAACTAGAGAGTTCTTGAGGGTGACTCCGCCAATATACTTCACTCACATTCATTTTGGCAAGGACTTGTGCAATCAACTTCCACATCTTGCACTAGTTCATGGAGTCACAAACCCTCATGTTGGTAAGTCAAGGGACAAGGTAATCATTGCTTTCATGGACATCATCTATTGTGAACTTCAATCTATGTCCATGGATATCCTTGTTTGTTCCTTGTGGGACTAACCCATGTAGGTATTGAAAGTGCCCAATCCAAAGGATTGCTCCCAACTCTTGATGATCTTCATCAACATTGAGCATCCACATCTTCAACATCTACATGAAGTCTTCAACGACAACCCAAGGTTAGTTTGACCCTTTAAAGGGTTCTCACATCAAGGGGAGCTTTGCTCTAAAGAAATGAGCCAAAGCATCTTCTAATGATGTGAACACATCAATGCTTTATGGAAAAGTGGTAACCCCACTTGTGCTTAAACGATGAGTATGACCTATGATCAAATGTTCTCATTTGACTCCTAAGTCAATATACTCATATATAGATGACCTAGTCATCGCCAAATTGTGTGCTAGCTGTTAGTGTTTTGTTTGTGCATGTTTGACACATATTTCATTTGCTATCTTATTGTGTGAGCATGTTGGATGCATGATTTTATCCATTCGAGGACATCCATTTGTTGCTTTGGTCTTTTGGTTTTCTTTCTTTCTGACCAAATGGATGGACAAGAATGCCTAAGTTCCTCCCCTAGCTATCTATGCCTTCTTGTCTCAAACTCTATTCATGCTTATATCACAAACTTTGAACAAGACTTTTTGGACGCACCGAGTGAGGAGCACTCGGAGCCACCGATCCGTCAAAAGCCTAACTTCCAAAACCTTCTAAGTACTTTCGGTCAACGATATACTCAAATCGGACAGCCAAATCACTTGGATTGATCTAGGTTTTCACCTCGGTGAAACCGAAGTTACAAATTCGGCGTGATCGAAGTGTGTAATCGCACGCAGCTAACCATCTCGGTCCCACCGAAGTTTTCCAACTTCGGTCCCACCGACAACCGAAGGGTATATATACCCGAGGACAGCGCGCTGATTACTTCTTCAAACGCTCCGCCTCAAACCCTTCGCTGCCGTCGCCTTGGTCTCCGGATCGTCTCCGCCATCACCGTGCGCCCTCGCCGGTCTCCATCGCCGTCAGCGGTCTTTCTCATCGCGCCGTTGCCGCCGTGGTGAAGCTCCACCGCATTGGGTGAGTTTCATCCTCTCGTGCTCAACCGCTGATTCAATGCACGATAGGTTTTGCCTAGTTTCATGCCAAGATTGAAATCTCCTATCCAAATTGTTTAGATCATAGAACAAAATTCGAGTGAAAATTTTAGGGTTAGGTTTCCGCCAACACATCTCGGTGTGACCGATTCGACATTCTCGGATCGACCGATTTGGCCTCTGGCCATTACCTTTGCACTTTTCGGTTAAACCGAAGTTGTGCAAATCGGTAAGACCGAAGTGAGGATTTAGTGAAACCCTAGTGCTCTCGGCTAGACCGAAACCCATTTCGTCCAACCGAAAGTGGTGTATGTGGTCTGTTTAGACACTTCGGATTCACGAATTTATAGATTCGGTCGACCGACATGTATTCTGTGAAAACCTAAAACTAAAGTTTGAACTCATTTTTTTGCAAAATCCTCTGCGGTTTGTGATAACTCTTCTATTCTGCCTATACCTATTCTATTCACAGGTTGTCGGTCATGTCTCGATGGAAGTGACAATGAAACAGTCCGAGTTGCCGCTTGAGATTCCCGAGGCAAAGACAAGTCCGAAGAAAGCAGTTTTTCAGATGATGGAGAGAGAAGCACTCAAGTGGATCTGCTGCAGTGCTACCAGGGCCGGAGGAGGAAGAATTTCGATGAGGAGGATTCAGACTTTGTTGCGAGATGAGGAGATAACTTCTAAGCCAAAAGGCAAGTGGTTGCCAAGGGCTATCAAGGGCAATAGTCAAAGAAAGGCACAAGCAAGGTAAAGAAATCCACTGCTGCAAAGAGGCTCAAGATGGAAGAAGAAACCTCCAAAGAAGATCAAGAAAACTTCCAAGAGGAAGAGACTAGTTCATGAAGAAGTCGATGATGATGATTACGATGAGGAAGCACCCCACCTCCTCGAAGCGAAGTTGATGGTAGATGCCATCGAGGCGGGAGCACCCACAAAAGCTAAGCCATCACTCAAGCAAAGGCAGCCCAAGCCAAACCTGCTGCCAAGCCAAAGAAGACTGTGAGGAACATACCGCTTGAGAGAAGAAGAAGGACAATGTGCCACCGCAGAATCGATGATGAGGCTCATGTTTTGTGAAGCTCGATGCGAAATTGCCTGCTCATAATGATGCTCATCCTCGAGCTGAAAATATGAAGGAGAGGAAGGATAAAGGACTCGAGCTATGGAGGCAAGTTGATCCATATGCCACCAGGAGAAGGACAAGCAGTTGACCCAAGATTCCACACCGAGAGCAACAAGACTTTTATGAGACAAAGCTCATGGATAAGAAGCCAATTATTGCTTGACACGGATATGTAGACCGGAAATACATCGACAAAGAAGAGCACAGAGACTATTTCCCACATGTGCATGAAAGCTTCACCGCTTGTGGGATTGCAGAGTTTGTTGGTCGGTATCGATCGCTTGGAATGATGAGATGATCATGCGTTCTATGCCACCGCACACTTCTATCCAGATGGCGAATTGTATGGATGATGAAGGGCGAGATTCCATTCAACTGTTGAAGAATGGAGAGCATTGCTGAATGCTCCAAATCAAGGATGATGATGTTGATGTCTATGGCATTCCAAAGAAAAATCATGAGTCAATGAAGAACATGTACAATGAGGTACACGAGAAGGATGTAGAGATATGGAAGCTTGGTTCAGATCTATTATCTTGAGCAGGTCTCCCAACCACCAATACCATTACGAGGCATACTTTGATGCCTAAGTCGAGACCACCGCATGATAAGAGGGTATTCTATCAACATGCTGCACATTCTAGATCGAAGACACCTTTTAAGGTGATGGACCCGATAGTAGAGACTATCAAGAGGACAGCAGCAGACTGTAAGAGGTCGTGTGGGTTTGCTCCACATATTCAGATGCTCATTAATGCCAAGTTTGGCACGGACACCTACCGCTGGATAGACCCCACTTGCCACCGCAGCCTGAACACGAAGATAACGTTGTGATGACCGAGGATGCTCCCACATCTGTCAAGGACATGCTAAGTCTGAAGCTGCCAAACAAGCTAAAGCCGAGAAGGAAGCGGAAGAAAGCCCAAGAGTGTTGCAGAACAACTTCTTGAAGCCACTCGAGAATTGAGCTACGCTTGCCAAGCATAGTGCGCCTCGGGAGAGCCTTGAGAGGATAGTTGAAGATAAGTTCCATGCTCGGACGTCAAGTCGATCAAGTGCAGGTCACCGTCAACAAGCTTGAGGCGGACATCGAGGAAGCTAAGAGGAAAAGGCGAGCTCATGAGGGAGATGGAAGATGATCTAGTCCAGATGACTATGAGCAGCTGCTGCTTTGTGCCCACAAAGCCCAGATCAGCTGCTATTCCAAAGGATGAACCTGGGCTACTACATCAGCACCTCCTACAGCTCCGTCGGTTCCAAAGACCAGCTCAAGATCCACTCCTCCAGCTCCACAGACTTCAGCAAGCTTTTGCAGATGCAGCTATCTCCACTCCATCGACGCAGACAGAGCCGCCAAAGAGTCTCGAGTGACGATTAGCTCTATACCTTCGAACTTTTGGTAACTTGTTGCCAAAGGGGAGAAATTGTATAGATCATAGGGCTTCGAGAGAGAGTGCTCGTTTTGCTCTTTCGTTTGCGGTTTTCCTTGAGATACTTTTGAGTTCTTTGAGACATTTCGTGTGTTTGATACTACGTTTGCTCTATCTTGATGAGTGCTTGATCATACTGTGCTTAATGTGTGCTTGATGCTTATCATATTCCATTCATATCTTGTATGATCACTTACTCATGTCTTGGTGATTGGGTGCATGTTATTCATTCTTATCATTTTGTGCGCTCCACCAAGATGTATGTGACATGGAAGAGTAACCCATGATCCTAATCGATTGTGCATTTGCATTCAAATGCAAATCTTAAATAATGCACAAATTTAGGGGGAGCTCTTGCTTATCACATACTTCTCAAAGCGACGATGTTATTCATTGATTATATCATTTGTCGAAGCTTTGATCTATATGTTGTCATCAATTACCAAAAAGGGGGAGATTGAAAGTGCAACTAATCCCCGGGTGGTTTTGGTAATTAATAACAACATATATATCATTGAACTAATCATTTCTTGAGAATATTTCAGAAAGTTCAGGGATATGGGTATGGCAATGACTGATGATGTGGACCCCTCAAAATGCTAAGGAAAACATTGGCAAAAGCTCAAGACTCCATTTTTGGTTTAGTGATCCAAGATCACATTGAGTCCATAGGAAAGCCAATACTATTAAAAGGGGATGAGGTTATGATGATGATCTGGTTGCTCTAAGTGCTTAGTGATTTATCTCTCAAACTATCGGCAATCTTTCATTCCAACATAAACTCATAAGTAATCTCGGTCCCACCGATTCCAAACCCACCACACCAAGATGAACCACCTCACCATATAGCCAAACCCTAAGAATTTCGGATTTTCCGATTCCAAACTCGGTCATACGAAATTGGTGTTGCCAAGCTTCAGAATCTTCAGACTCAAATCGGTGTCACCGAGATGAGAAAGTCGGTCCCACCGAGATTGGCAAACCCTAGACTTTGGAAGAATCGGACTAACCGAGATTGTATTTTCGGTCCCACGAAAATCCCAACGCTCACAAGATTTGAACTTTCGGTCCCACCGAGTTGTCAACTTCGATCCGACCGAGATTGGTCAAATGTGTGTAACGGTTGGATTTTGTGTGGAGGCTATAAATACCCTCCACCTCCTCTTCATTCGTGGAGAGAGCCATCGAAAGAACTACCACTCCTACCTTACATTTCGAGAAGAAAACTACCTACCCTTGTGTTGAGATCAAGTTGCTCCACTCCCACCATATGAAACTTGATTTCTAGCCTTCCCAAGTTGCTTTCCACTCAATCCTTTCTTCCACCACAGCCAAATCAGTGAGGAGAGTTGAGTGTTGGGGAGATTATCATTTGAAGCACAAGAGCAAGGAGTTCATCATCACCAACCCCATCTATTACCTTTTGGAGGGTGGTGCCTCCTAGATTGGTTAGGTGTCGCTTGGGAGCCTCCGTCATGATGTGGAGTTGAACCAAGGAGTTTGTAAGGGCAAGGAGATCGCCTACTTCGTGAAGATCTACCCCGAGTAAGGCTAGTCCTCCGTGGGCGTAAGCCATGATGGCATAGACAAGGTTGCTTCTTCGTGGACCCTTCGTGGGTGGAGCCCTCCGTGGACTCCCGCAGCCGTTACCCTCCGTGGGTTGAAGTCTCCATCAACGTGGATTGACGATAGCACCACCTATCGGAACCACGAGAAAAATCTCCGTGTCTCCAAATTGCGTTTGCTCTTCTCCACCTCTCATTTACTATATGTGCAATTTACTTTCCGCTGCCACAACTCTAGAATTGCATGTGTAGGGTGATACTTGACTTGGTTATCATTTTGAACTTGCTAAGAATCTACTCCAATCAAAAGGTGAAACTTTTAAGTTGTCAAGTAGTCTAATCACCCCCCCCCCCCTCTAGACATACTTCCGATCCTACACATTTGTCGGAGCTTTGATCTATATGTTGTCATCAATTACCAAAAAGGGGGAGATTGAAAGTGCAACTAATCCCCGGGTGGTTTTGGTAATTAATAACAACATATATATCATTGAACTAATTATTTCTTGAGAATATTTCAGAAAGTTCAAAGATATGGGTATGGCAATGACCGATGATGTGGACCCTCAAAATGCTAAGGAAAACATTGGCAAAAGCTCAAGACTCTATTTTTGGTTTAGTGATTCAAGATCACATTGAGTCCATAGGAAAGCCAATACTATTAAAAGGGGATGAGGTTATGATGATGATCTGGTTGCTCAAAGTGCTTAGTGATTTATCTCTCAAACTATCGCTAATCTTTCATTCCAACATAAACCCATAAGTAATCTCGGTCCCACCGATTCCATAAACTCACCACACCGAGATGAACCACCTCACCCATATACCCAAACCCTAAGAATTTCGGATTTTCCGATTCCAAACTCGGTCTTACGAAATTGGTGTTGCCAAGCTTCAGAATCTTCAGACTCAAATCGGTGTCACCGAGATGAGAAAGTCGGTCCCACCGAGATTGGCAAACCCTAGACTTTGGAAGAATTGGACTCACCGAGATTGTATTTTCGGTCCCACCGAAAATCCCAACGTTCACAAGATTTGAACTTTCGGTCTCACCGAGTTGTCAACTTCGGTCTGACCGAGATTGGTCAAATGTGTGTAACGGTTGGATTTTGTGTGGAGGCTATAAATACCCCTCCACCTCCTCTTCATTCGTGGAGAGAGCCATCAGAAAGTACTACCACTCCTACCTTACATTTCTGAGAAGAAAACTACCTACCCTTGTGTTGAGATCAAGTTGCTCCACTCCCACCATATGAAACTTGATTTCTAGCCTTCCCATGTTGCTTTCCACTCAATCCTTTCTTCCACCACAGCCAAATCAAGGAGGAGAGTTGAGTGTTGGGGAGATTATCATTTGAAGCACAAGAGCAAGGAGTTCATCATCACCAACACCATCTATTACCTTTTGGAGGTGGTGCCTCCTAGATTGGTTAGGTGTCGCTTGGGAGCCTCCGTCAAGATGTGGAGTTGAACCAAGAAGTTTGTAAGGGCAAGGAGATCGCCTACTTCATGAAGATCTACCCCGAGTAAGGCTAGTCCTCCGTGGGCGTAAGCCATGATGGCATAGACAAGGTTGCTTCTTCGTGGACCCTTCGTGGGTGGAGCCCTCCGTGGACTCTCGCAGCCGTTACCCTCCGTGGGTTGAAGTCTCCATCAACGTGGATTGACGATAGCACCACCTATCGGAACCACGAGAAAAATCTCCGTGTCTCCAAATTGCGTTTGCTCTTCTCCACCTCTTATTTACTACATGTGCAATTTACTTTCCGCTGCCACTACTCTAGAATTGCATGTGTAGGGTGATACTTGACTTGGTCATCATTGTAAACTTGCTAAAAACTTGTCCTAATCAAAAGGCTAAACTTTTAAGTTGTCAAGTAGTCTAATCACCCCCCCTCTAGACATACTTACGATCCTACACATGTCCTGTAGAATATGTTTTCTTTGCCATGAACATGCCCATATGATGTTCCAGTTTTCTGTTAACTTCATGATGCTATGTTGTGAGCTTGATATTAATTAATCTATGTTACCTTTGGAGATGCTCCAATTACGTGATTTGAAGTATGCTATGAGTAATCTGTTCAGATGCCATGGTGTTAATTTTGGATAACATATGCCTCTGTTTCATGCTTGCTAACATGCTATCATAATGCTGCTGTTTTACACTTGCTGAAACTGTTTCGTTGCAATCGTGAGGATTCGTTCAACTATGCTTGGTTCGTCTTGTCTGTTCGTCTTCTTCATGGACTCCTTCTTCCTAGCGGGATTTCAGTCAAGATGACCGTTACCTTGGATCTCACTACTATCATTGCTATGCTAGTTGTCTCGATGCTATCGCTATGTCGCGCTACCTACCACTTGTTTATCAAGCCTCCCAAATTGCCATGGCAGCCTCGAACCTTTTTCACCCTTCCTAGCAAACCGTTGTTTGGCTATGTCACCACTTTTCTCAGCCCCTCTTATAGCATTGCTAGTTGTAGGTGCAGTTGCAGGTTGTTCTTTGTTGGGACATGGATATCTTGGGATATCACTATATCTCTTATTTTAATTAATGCATCTATATACTTGGTAAAGGGTGGAAGGCTCGGCCTTATGCCTGGTGTTTTGTTCCACTCTTGCCGCCCTAGTTTCCGTCATACCGGTGTTATGTTCCTTGATTTTGCGTCCCTAACACGGTGAGGGGTATGAGACCCTCTTGACGGTTCGCTTTGAATAAGACTCTTCCAGCAAAGCCCAACATTGGTTTTACCACTTGCCTCATAATAACTAAAGCTTGCATAGGGGATTTTCTCCGGACCCCGAGTTACTTTAATCAACCCCCAGGCCAGTGCTCCTCATGAGTGTTGGTCCAAATTAGAGCACCTTGTGGCGCCACCTGGGCAACTGGGACCTCGGTGCTCGTAAGTGTCAGTGTTCTGGGAACGGGGGTAACTAGACTTGCCTGCCTATGGCCTGCGGCGTGGCTCGAGTGGGGGCCCAACGCAGCCCAGCTTCATCAGCTCAAGCTCAAGACCCTCGCGAGGGGCCAAGCCTCGCGGGGCGGACGACAGGGAGCTTCCTCAGGAGCAGCCTCCTCAGGCAGGCTCGCGAGGAGGTGGAGAGATCAAGGCAGGGAACCTCCCGAGGGGCCCGTGACGCAAGCCATGACGATCGGAGGCCAGGCGGGTGCCAGGCGGGCGCCGGCCTACGCGGTGTCCTTGTTTCCCTTTCGGTGCAAAGGGGGCAAGCACAGGCCAAGGTATCAGGCAAAGGTTACCGTTTCGGTGCAACAAGACCAAGACCAAGACCAACAGAACGGCAGGATGGAGGTCATCGTGGAGCCCAGGGCGGCGTCACCGTCAGGGACTTTGGCAGACGAACACCAACTTTAGTCAGGATAAGTGTATCAGATGTTCCCCTTCAAAATGGCCAATTGTTGGCGCCCTTCCCGCTCATTATTTGGGAAGAGGCCCAGGGCCTCCGCCTATAAATAGTACTAGCCACCCACAGGGTAGAGGCATCTGGAGATCATCTAGAGATCAACCGCAGAGAGAGAGAGAGAGAGAGAGAGAGAGAGAGAGAAGCGAGTGAACTCACCCAAGCAGTTCATCGCACCAGCTCAAGAACAGCCCCTCGTGAGGCTGTTCTCCCTTTGTACTATTCATCATCAGCCCCTGAGGCAATCCACCACACCACACACTGGAGTAGGGTATTACACCACAATGGTGGCCTGAACCAGTATAAATCTCGTGTCCCTTGTGTGGTCACCTTTCTTGCTTAGATCTTTGCGAGACTTCGAGACGTGAGCTGGTAGGGGAGAGATCTTCATGCGCACCCGAGTGTTCGAACCTCAAGGGTCTGCCGGAACCCGAAATCCAACATTTGGCGCGCCAGGTAGGGGTGCGCCGGAATCTTTCTTCCGCTGGTCATGTCTGATATTCCGCCGTGACCATGGCTGACGCTCGCCGAGCCCGCGCCGAGCGTCGGGCTACTCTCGCCACCCGCGTCGCCCAGACGGCGCCCGTCGGCGGACGCCCCCGTTGTTCCCCGTCGCCTGCTGCCAACGCCGCCACCGACCCGACGGGGAATGAGCAGCAGGCCTCATCCCTGCATCCTTCGGTGCGGCGCGATGGCCGCACTGCCACCCCGTCGCTGACTCCAACCGGTTCGTCGTCCCACGCCCGTCGAGCCCCCACGGACGCGCATGCCGCACTGCTCCTGGCACATGAGCTCTTGCACTACCGCCCCGTCGACGACCTCTATGAGGACTGGCTCGCCTGCATCACCGAGCTCGTCAGTGCAGCAGGGGGCTCTCCCATGCGTCCCTCTCGCTGCCTCGCCCTCCATCCTACGCAGGAGGCAAGGAGCAGGAGGTGCCTCCACCACCTCCTCCCCAATAAGGCGCTCTGGCTCCAAGGCGCGCGGCTCCAGGTCGAGACCCGCCACGTCTGGCGCCTGCGCGACAAGAAAGGAGTTGCCAAGAGATCCCTCGCCCCCAAGAAGGTGCTCGCGTGCTCCCAGCACCAGTGCGCCATGACCGCATCCCTGCACCGCCATGTCAAGACCCAGCGTTGCTCCAGGCAGCGGCGCGCAGGAATCCCCATGAGCAAGCCCCATCTCAGCAGAGAGCTTCGGTGGCCACTACGGGCTGCCGCGCTTTCACCTCTGAGCTGCGTAGCGTCGCGTGGCCCGGCAAGTTCAAGCCAGACCTGCCTCTGCACTATGACGGCACTGCGGACCCCACGGAGTTCCTCCAGCTCTACGAGCTGGGCATCGAGGCCGCCAACGGGGACGAGAAGGTCATGGCGAATTGGTTTCCCATGGCACTCAAGAACGGTGCCCTCACCTGGCTCCTGAACCTGGCCCCAGGCACAATCTCCTCCTGGGACGAGATGCGCACCCGCTTCATCGCCAACTTCCAAGGTACTCGGAACCGGCCCCCAGCCATGACTGACCTACGCCGCATCAAGCAACAGCCGGGAGAGACCCTGCAGAAGTACATCCAGCGCTTCAACAACGCCCGCCTCAAGATTCCCAAGGTGACTAAGGAGGCCATCATTTCAGCCTTCTCCGATGGCGTGCGCGACATCAGGATGAAAGAGGAGCTAGCGATCCATGAAGACCTGTGCACATCGCTGGATCTGTTCAACTTGGCGACCAAGTGCGCCAGGGCTAAGGAAGGGCGCCTCTCCCTCCTCGAGCTTCCGGCTGCCGACCCAAAAGAGAAGAAGCCCAAGGTCAAGGACGTGAAGCGCAAGGGGGCTGCTGTGCTCGCAGCAGAGCCAGACACCAAGTGAGGCAGGGATCGGCCTGAGTCATCTAAGGGCAGCCGGTACTGCGTGTACCACGACCTCCACACCCACAACACCAATGAATGCCAAGAGCTCAGAGCTATGCGAGATGGACGTATCGGTCGGTGCACCAACCGAAACAACCGGGGCTATGGCCGAGGAGGAGGAAGAGGTGGAGGACGATGGGAAGACTGTGGCCCTCGCCAAGGGTGGCGTGACCGGCCTCACGAGGACCGCTGGCAGGACCAGCCTCACGAGGGAGGTTGGAGGGATCAGCCTTGCGAGGACCGCCCTCAAGGCAACGCAGGCCTCCCTCCTCTACCACCGCCACCCAGGAGGAATGAAGACCATCACCAGGATGAGGGGGCTGGGGGCTTCCAGGAGCCGTGCGCAATCGCTTGCATCTGGCGGCGCTCAGCCCCACCTCTCAACAAGATCTTCAAGCGGTTTACTCATGAGGTGAATGCAGTCCTCCCAAGCTTGGGGCCACGCGCTCTCTCAGGTGGTCTGCATGCGCTATCACGTTCAGCTCAGCGGATCAGCTCAAGTGTGCGGCAACGGCCGGGGTACTCCCGATGCTTTGTTCCCCAGTCATCAGCAATGTGCAAGTCACCAGGACCCTCATCGACGGCGGAGCTGGGCTCAACGTCCTGTCCGTCGAGACGTTCAACAATCTCCAAGTGCCATATGATCAGCTTCAGCCAACCAAGCCTTTCTCAGGAGTCACTGATGGTTCAACTATTCCGATAGGGCAAGTTCGTCTTCCCGTCACCTTTGGGCAGCGCAACAATTACCGCATCGAACTCATTGACTTCGACGTCGCTCACATCCGCCTGCCATACAATGCCATCCTCGGGTACCCAGCTCTGGCCAAGTTCATGGCAGTGACTCACCATGGCTACAATGTCCTCAAGATGCCAGGAAGCGGTGGAATCATCACAGTGCCTTGCGAGGAAAGGGATGCAGTGTGTTCTCTTGAGCGTGCCTTCCAGGCCGTGGCAATTGAAGACCCAGATCACAGGAGCGGGAGGCTCCCCGAGGCGGTCCCTAAGAAGAAGAAAGCTTCACCTGGCCCAAGCGCTCGTGAGGCATGCCCCTCCGGAGGCGTTGCGTCAGGATCCACGCCCGTCCAAGGGGCGCCACCCTCTGTCGCATAGGAAGGCGTGCCCGGCGCCCTCCTCGGGCAGGGCTTGGGGGCTCTCTCCTGGAGGGCCACCGACCTCACCAAGGTCACGAGGGAGGCGCTCGGGCACCACTTGGAGGCGTGCTTCAAGGCACGTTTCCCTCAGGAAGGTATAAGGCAAGGAAGGCAAAACCCCCAGGAGTTCATCGCGAGGAACATTCAGGAGCTACAGGAGTCAAGAGTCATGCATGGTAGTCGCCGCCTACCCGCTGTAGCCCCACATCCCGGTGAGGATGGTGGGCTGCGTGTCTGCATCGACATACCGGGGCTCAACCGAGCCGCGTCTCAGGAGCGCCTCTGGACTTCACGTGTGGGGCGCTGTGAGGGTCCACCTCACAGCTATGTTTGCATGCCCTTCGGCCTGCCGAACGCGGCTGCTGCCCACCAGCGCCTGATGAGGAGCATCCTGGAAGCTCAGATTTCAGGCATCGCGCGTTTCTGGAGGAGATGGAGATGGGCCTTGAGGAGCCGCCCGGACCCTCAGAGCCTCCCGAGGCTCAGGGCCCCGAGGGCTCGTGAGGGTTGGCTGCTTCACCGCGCGTCGACAGCTACTCCGACACCCGCTCTGCAATGGTATCAGGTGACATCTTTTCAAGTTTTATCTTCAGCTGGGAGCACCCGCAGGGCCGCATCATTCCCAGGTTGCGTGGGTCCGTCCTTGCGGCATGTATCCATTTTGCTTATGTTTTTCATCTGCTTTGTTGGGGGCGCCCCTCGGGCTGCATTATCCCCAGGCTGCTCGGGCCAGACCCAGTGGCGTTTACTTCTATGCATCGATCTAAATGAATTCGCTCCTTCGTTCTTAACATGCTATACCTAATCACCTGCTCGATTGACGCCTACCTTTGGCGCCGCTCGCTCTGGCACGGCATTTGCGCACGGGTCTGTCCCTGCAACGCCGAAAAATCTGAGCGGCTGAACTCTAGCCGCGGCAGCCCCTCAAGGCACCACCTCACCAGGCCCTTAGTGCCCCTATCACTCCCTCGGAGTGACCGATGGTTAGCTGACAACCGAGACAACAGGCCTTGTTTCCCCTCGTGGTTGGTATACAGGACCCGCTCTAGGAGTAACGCTGGTGGCATCGCGAGACTTCTTCTCCTTCTCTCCGGCATGACCCACTTGCACGTTAAAAGGGGGGCGCCTGAGCATCGTGACTCATGGGCCCTTACTGGCTCTCCAGCCCTCACCCCCTGGCCTTGACCCACGGCATCGCGACCTGTCATACCAGCAGCGGCTGAGCTCGCTCGAGGGCCGGGACCTGAGGACGTAGAGCATTAAGGGAAGCGCGGGGGAGAGGGAAGAAGCTCACGAGGGCCTAACCCAGCAGCACCTCAGTTGCCGTCGCGCAAGCCCAACACCTCAACGGAAACTACCCCGATCCTACAAGATAAGTCACGTGAAAACTGATCCAACTCAGCGCTTAACCCTCGCCTACTGTAGCTCTATCATGGCAACGTTGCTTGCCTTTCTCTCCCAGCAGAGGCTGCTTGAGCGCTAAAGGGGACCTCCTGAGCATCGCGACTTAGGGGCTCTTTATAATGCCCTCGATGCGGCTATATCTCCCACGTGTCGAAGCACGACTTAGAGGCATAACCGCATTGAAATCAATGTCGCAAGTGAGGTAATCTTCACACAACCCATGTAATACATAAGGGAAAGAGATACATAGTTGGCTTACAATCACCACTTCACACAAATACATGAATAAAGCATTACATCATCCAGATACAATCAAGGTCCGACTACGGAACCAAAATAAAAGAAGAACCCCAAATGCGACAGAAGTCCCCCGATCGACCCCAACTGGGCTCCACTACTGATCAACTAAAACGGAACAACACAAAGGGCAAGATCTTCATCGAGCTCCTCCTTGAGCTTGGTTGCGTCACCTGCTCGGTAACATAGGCACCTGCAAACTGGTTTGAAGTATCCGTGAGTCACGAGGACTCAGCAATCTCGCACCATGAGATCAAGACTATTTAAGCTTATGGGTAAGGTAAAGGCATGAGGTGGAGCTGCAGCAGCGACTAGCATATATGGTGGCTAACATACGCAAATGAGAGCGAGAAGAGAAGGCAAAGCACGGTCGATAAAAGTATGACCAAGAAGTGATCCTATAGCAACTTGTGTCAAGCATAACTCCAACATCGTGTTCACTTCCCGGACTCACGGAAAGAGACCATCACGGTTACACACACGGTTGATGTATTTTAATTAAGGTCAACTTCGGTTTTCTACAACCGGACATTAACAAATTCCCATCGCCACATAACCGCGGCACGACTCTCGAAAGTTTAAACCTGCGGGGTGTCCCAACTTAGCCCATTACAAGCTCTCGCGATCAACGAAGAATAAACCTTCACCCAGAAGACCCGATCGGTCTCGGAATCCCGATACATCAAGACATTTCGACAATGGTAAAACAAGACCAGCAAAGCCGCCCGAATGTGCCGACAAATCCGATAGGAGCTGCACATATCTTGTTCTCGTGGCACACCGGATTGTCCAAACTTCGGTAGGCCAGCCCGAGTTGCCCTGGTACACCGGCGGTCGACGGTTTGGACCAACACTCTAACGAGCACCGCCCGGGGTAAATAAAGATGACCCTTGGGCTCCGAAACCCAAGGAAAAAAAAGGGCTAGGTGAGGCAAATGGTAAAAGGCAATGTTGGGCCTTCTTGGACAAGTTTTATTCAAAGCGAACTGTCGGGGGTCCCATAAATCACCCGACAGCGTAAGGAACGCAAAATCCGGGAACATAACACCGGTATGACGGAAACTAGGGCGGCAAGAGTGGAACAAAACACCGGGCATAAGGCCGAGCCTTCCACCCTTTACCAAATATATAGATGCATTAATAATATAAGAGATATTGTGATATCCCAACATAAATCCTGTCCACCATGGAGAAATCTTCAACTTCACCTGCAGCTAGCAACGCTATAAGAGGGGCTGAGCAAAGCGGTAACATAGCCAAACAACGGTTTGCTAGGAATGGTGTCAAAGGTTAGAGGTTCATGGCAATTTGGGAGGCTGACAAGCAAATGATAGGCATCGTAGCATTTGCATAGCAAAAGAGCGAGCAAACTAGCATAGCAAAGATAGTAGTGATTTCGAGGGTATGGTCATCTTGCCTGGGATCCCGCAAGGAAGAAGAACGATTCCATGAAGAAGACAAATGGACGAAGTCAAACGGATCCTCACAACTCCGGAACGAAACCGAAGCTAACGAGAGAAAGCACCCGGAAAGAAACAAACAACATTGTAAACAACCATCACATAAAACATGGCATGATGCACAAGCAAGTATGATGCATGTCCGGTTTAAAGAGGCATGGCATGGCAAAATGCAACAAACTATACTACAAATTAAGTGGAGCTCAATATGCAACGAGTTGCATATTGACGGAACACCACATCGAATTATTTAGTTTGATCTCGGTTATGCTACTCAACAATGTTAAATGTTGTTAAACATGGCAAGTGGTGAGGCATAACAAAACTATACCATCTAAACAATTTAAATGGGGCGGATATAAAAACAACAAATCGTAAATCCCCATATGCATTTAGCAATTTAATGCAACAACAATTTTAAGCATTTAAATGTTGTTATCATGATGCGGATGACATGCACAAGTTTTATGCAATTTTTAGGAAAATGTTGACATGAGCATGATACGAGGCATTTGGTCACCATGGCGGAACAAAAGGGGTGCCACGGCGGCGAAACGAAAAGGGTGCCACGGCGGCGAAAAGGAAATGGTGCCACGGCACCATATCCGAAAATGATGCCACGGCAACATATCGGTTCCGGTAGCTCACGGAGATACCGGTGCAAAAGAAGTGGGCGTGAACAAGTCATGCAAGATAGTGGGGTGCTCCCGGTTACCGGGTTCCCACGGGATAGTGGCATGGAAACGAGGAGGGACATGCATGAAGCAAACGGGCACGATGCAAACATAGGGTGCAACTCATACAACAAAGCATTCGTTCACGGTCAACGTCTCGGCGGTTATACCTTTGAAGCGTGCATTTTCGAAGCGGTTCGGGTTCGGTACGATGTAGAGGAAGTAGTTGTTCACGGGTCGTCGTGGGAAGTAGTTGATCTCGGCCGTAGCGGAAGTAGACGTTCTCGCGACGGTAGTGGAAGTAGTGGTACACGACGACGGTAGTTGTACACGTGTTGTAGTAGAACTTGACGGAGCCAACGTCCTCAAGGGTAGTCGTGGTACTTGGGGTCTTCGGACTTGCCGGTCTCGGTTCTTGCGACGGTAGTGGTACATGGCAACGTTGGGGTACTTGTCGGATCCACGGCGACGGTAGAGGTACAAATGTTCTCGCGGTACTTGTCGGTCCAGTCTTGGTGTAGATGTACATCGCAACCGTAGTGGTACTCGCGGACTTCGACGTCGGTAGTCGTACACGGTTCGAAGATGAACTTGACGGGTCCTGACGTCCCGGTACTTGGCGAAAATCACCGATGGTCTCCGGGTGTCTGACTTGACCTGGCCACGACAAAGGCAGCAAGACCAACGGGCAGCCAGCTCGTCGGGTCCGGCGCGAGGACGCCTGAAACAGCGGCGATGGGGCTCGCAGCGGAGGCCAGAGCCCGACGCGACGGCGCAGGACGACGGCGGGCGACGCAGGACTCCGGCGGCGGGACTTGGCGCAAGAGGATGGCCGGGTGCACGGAGCGGCACGGAACGACGGCAGCTCCGGGCGGCGGAGCAGCTCCAGCGATGGCGGGTACGAGGCGAGGACGAGGAAGCGAGAGGGAGACATCGCGACGGGGTGGTCCTCCTGGAGGCTGGCAAGGGGAGCGAGGAGCGCGGGGCGGCAGCCAGCAGCGGCTCCGGCTGCCGGCGGATTTGGAGCTCCGGGAGAGGTGGAGAAGCGGGGATGGCTGCGGGCGCCATGGTGGGCTCGCGGTGGAGGCAGGGAAGGAGAAGCAGGGCGCGGCGAGCTGCGGGTGGCCGGCGAGGAGGTGGAGGCGCGAGGCGGCGGGGTCTGGCGCTGGAGGCGCAGGCGCCGGCAGAGGAGGAGTGGTGCCGGGGTTTCGAGGAGGACGAGCGAGGGGATCGAGGGGGACTGCGAGCGAGAGAGGTGGGGATCGGGCGAAGGGGTGGCGGCGCTGCACGGGGGGAGATGGGGATCGATGGGAGGGGGTTCGATCGGGCTAGGGTTAGGAGGGGGCGCGGCTGGGCCTTGGGCCTAGGGAGACTGGGCCGGCCTGGTGGGAGGATGGGAGTGGCCAGAGGCCTGGCTGGGCTCTCTCTCTCTCTCCCTCATATTTCCTTTTAACAGAAAAATATTAGAGAGAAGAAAAAGAAATAGAGGGTTAGGAAAAGAAAATGCGCAAGGGGTTAATTTTCCTGGACTCATAAAAATGAGCTTGACCCAAGAAAAATGGAGTGGGCAAGATTGCAAGAATTAAATTCAAAGTCATTTGAATTTAATTTAAAAGGTTTGAACAAGGACTAGGATTTAGAAGAGACCAAAAATGTTGGGAATTTTAGAGGAGCCTCGATAAATGGGAAAAGAAATATTGGCAAAGTTTGGGGACCAAACTTGAAGTAGAAAGGGCATGGGAATTTTGCAAGTGTGTTACGGTTAATTCCAAGCTAATGGAATATTTTATAATAGCTCCACTAATATCGGGAGGATATATTATAAAGAGAAATCACCATCGTGAATTCCCTCGATTTAAATAGATCAAAAGATCTATGCAATTTATTTAGTTGAGGTGCAAAAGATTTATGAGATGATGGCATGATGACATGATGCAATGCAAATGATGCAATGATGAAAGCATCAAACAAATAAATCACACGACGAAACTCGGAGACCCTGGAAGTCTTCTGGAGCGTCGGTCTCGGGGCGTTACAACACTCCACCACTACAAGAGGATCTCGTCCCGAGATCTAGAATGGCACCGGAGGGAAAACGGAAGAGAAAAAGAAAGGTAAAACTAAGTTGCTTCTTCGACAAACTGAGTGAAACCATGAACCTTGAGAGATTGAGCAAAATGAATGAAAGAAAACAACGAAGATGAACAAAGTTGAAAACACTCCGTTAGAAAAGAGGAACAAGGGATACGACGAGAACCAAGAGGTTTAGTGATAAGATAGATATTGAAACCACTCCGGTTAAAACAAGATGAGAGAGGAAGAATGATATAATTTGGGCAGCACTCCGGCTGTAAATGGAAGGAATTGAACATGAACTTGACAAGATGAGAGGATACATGATGAAATCAACAACACACTGCCTCCGGAACTATTGAAAGAATGGCACAATGGGTAAGAAGGATTTCAAACAGCACTCAGGTTGAAAAGAGTGGCAAAACTTGATAAGATGAAAAGAACTTGAAGAGATGACACAACACTCCGGTTAAATGGATAAGCATGAAAAGAGCATGATCCAAAACAAGGTGATGGGTGAAGAGCACAACATCACAATGCCTCCGGGACAAATGAAAGAGTGGAATGGAATGAACGGAGGGAAACAATATGTTGAAAGAGCACGCTTACAAGAAATGCAAAAACGGAGTTGTTGGAAAACCAACAACGAAACGAATAAGCTTGTAGTGGCCTTATGGAAAACATCTCAAGACTATGAGGTGACATTCTGCCACTAACGAAAACAATTGATTGCTAGAGATTAACGAAGAGATGAAAGCTTGTTCCATCAAGATGGAAAAGAGATAACTTGGGTCATTAATAAGCACCAAAATAGCACCTTTCCTTAGGGAAGGCTTTTAGGTGAAATCTATACCAAGATAACTCCAATGAAGAGATTGACGGTTGAAAAGATCTCTTGAACAGAGAAAATGATGGATTTAGTTAGCTCAGTCCTGACAACTTGTGAATCATGAAACATGAGGAGAAATTGCCAAGAGTGACATAACACCACCTCAAAAGCTAAGGTAGAAAGAATTGCACTTCAAAATGCAAGAAGAAGAATACTTGTAACGCCTCAAAACAAAACATGTGTTGAGCACCATGTTATATAATTTTTGAGTATAGCTTGGCGGGTCATAACTTCGAGAGAAATCTTGAAGAACAATTCGAGATTGAAAGGAATCCTTGACGAACCATCATGTAAAGCCTCCATGAAGAAATCCGGTAATAAAAGGATGATAAAAAGGAAAGGGAAGTTGAAAACACAAGGTGAAGCCTTGCAATGATTTAGATAGAGCTTCACGACGAGATAAAGCGGAAAACTTGGAACTCCGGAAAAGAAAAAATGAACACTAGAACCGAGAATTACTTCATCATGAACAATCTTCAGAAGAAAAGAATTAAACACTTGGATGAAACAAGAATAAGAATTATGTTATGCGTATCCTTCACCAATTTAAATTGATGACAAGCAACGGATTTGGCATACTACTTATTCTCGTAGAAAGGATTAAGAGAGATATGGCGTAAACTTGAGAAGGTCTTCAACGAACCACCGGTAGGATTCGGAAAGAACGAATTAATTGATACGATAACAACAGAAGAGGAATGTTGAAAGAACCACCATAAGAATTGAAAATGATCGAAGTAGGGGTGCATCACCGGTAAGAATTAGCAAATGAACGAAGGTGCTTGAGACAAACTAGACACATGAGAACAAAGAGATCAAGAACTGATTAGAGGATATTCGATTGATGCACCGCAAGATAGGAGAATGATAAGCGATACCGAGAATGAATAAACCTGAATTGATGGACTCGGATGACAAACCGAGAAGACTCTTGAATATATCCCGATGGGTGAAAAGATTCTCACAATCGAAAACAATTATGAGAGGATGGCAACAAGCTAGCACCATGAATCTTGAAGAGAATAGAGCAAGATTAAAGAGAAACTCTTCTTCGGTCTTCAAATGACGAGAATGACAACGAGAAACACCACCAAGAATTATTGAGGCACACCGAAGAATCAAAAGCGAAGAGGTTGAGCCAACTATGAAAAGAATTTGAAAGATCTTGGAGAAAAGCATTTGGTGATGATAACTCATTCTTACGTCAAACTTGGAGAATAATTTAGGATAGCTCGGGAAAATAGAAGAGTCGTAAGATCCTCGAAAAGACACGTGGGTTAGGGCCCACTCAAAAGAACACCGTTGAAAAGATTTAAAAGAGATGTTGCACGGTTGAATTAAATGACTTGAATGAGATACCAATCTCAAAAGAGCTTGAACGAATCTGAGTGGAAACACGAATCTTGAGATATCTTGAGCACTCGGAATAACAAATAGCGAGAAGAAGAATGATAATGAGGTGCACGGTATGAGAAGACATTGAAATGAGGAAAAAGGTATGATCAACAAAACTTGACTTGAATCCACCGGAGAAGAGATAGGAATGAGGAATTACGAACTAGTAGAACATCTTCTTGAGAGCCACCGGGTAAGAACATTGACGGAAAAGAATGGAGAAACTTCACAAAAATAAAAGGATACTTGGTAAAGAAATCTTAGTCTTTGAGGAAAAAGGGTGGGTGGGCGGGAAAAAACAAAGGCAACTTGGAGACGGATGAAACAAACACCGTTGAGAAGAAATGATAATTGGTCTTGCTGATGTTGAAGTGATCGGATCCACTTGAAGAGAAACACGCCGATTGAAAAGGATTGACATGACAATCTCGATTGTCGAGAAGGATTGGTATTCACATCGGAGTATGAGAACACCATTTAGGAAAAGTATGGAATCAACACTTGACATTGAAGCAACTCGAATACCACAACTCAAAACAAAAACAAAGGACTAGCTTGCGAGATAAGCGGAACAAACATATGATAGAGATTTCGTCCAAGCTTTAGTGGTGGGGCCTACACGGCTCAATCGTCAAAGACCATCATGTACAAGGCGGTGCACATGACATACGAAGCGTCCCCGAGTCGGCATAGCCAAGGACTCTTTAAGACACAACGAGACCATCAGAAACCAACCGTGAATAGGCGGACCACTAGACGTCAAACCCCAATTTCATATCATACATCCGTCGGAAAGATATCCTAAGAGCTACTTGAATTCCCACCTATGAAACTCCGAAACTTTCTCGGTTATGCAATCTGTGTTGAGGATACAGGGGAAGCAATATATCTCACCCAAACTAACAATACCTACATCCAAGTCAGTATCCATCCGTCAACACATAACCAAGAAACCTTCGAAATCGTGTACCTCAACCTTCAAAAGCATCCGTTATACGAGTCATGGCAATACTCCGTACTCACCTCAAGATTAGGTTAGCGGGATTATCTCACCAACAAGCTGCATAAAAGAGATTTTCGATGTCGGCGAACTAAACTCGGGTATTCGAATCGCAACGATAAAATTATGACGACAACACCTCCGAGCTCAACTCCCGGGACACCGCCACAACCCCTAAATGTCGAGGCACCAAGAACAATGTTCTCGTCATAAGAATATCGGAACGATTCCAAGATACCAGCGTGATCCTAAAAAATTTAGTGAAATTTGAGAAGAGAAGAGTCAAAACTCTCGTCGGGATACCTCACCGTAAGGTCGAAGGACCGGGAGTAAAAAGAATTCCTAACTCTCCGATATATATAATCCTAAATGACTCAAAACATTTTTCTAGACACAACTCGCCGCTAAAAGCGATCAAGCGGTGGGGCTCCTAAGGTCGGGATGGCTCGATTACCAACTTATAACGCCTCGATGCGGCTATATCTCCCACGTGTCGAAGCACGACTTAGAGGCATAACCGCATTGAAAGCAATGTCGCAAGTGAGGTAATCTTCACACAACCCATGTAATACATAAGGAAAGAGATACATAGTTGGCTTACAATCGCCACTTCACACAAATACATGAATAAAGCATTACATCATCCAAATACAATCAAGGTCCGACTACGGAACCAAAATAAAAGAAGAACCCCAAATGCACAAAAGTCCCCGATCGACCCCAACTGGGCTCCACTCTTGATCAACTAAAACGGAACAACACAAAGGGCAAGATCTTCATCGAGCTCCTCCTTGAGCTTGGTTGCGTCACCGCTTTCGATAACATAGGCACCGCAAACTGGTTTGGAAGTATCCGTGAGTCACGAGGACTCAGCAATCTCGCACCATGAGATCAAGACTATTTAAGCTTATGGGTAAGGTAAAGGCATGAGGTGGAGCTGCAGCAAGCGACTAGCATATATATGGTGGCTAACATACGCAAATGAGAGCGAGAAGAGAAGGCAAAGCACGGTTGATAAAAGTATGATCAAGAAGTGATCCTATAGCAACCTCGTCAAGCATAACTCCAACACCGTGTTCACTTCCGGACTCACGGAAAGAGACCATCACGGTTACACACACGGTTGATGTATTTTAATTAAGGTCAACTTCGGGTTTTCTACAACCGGACATTAACAAATTCCCATCTGCCACATAACCGCGGGCACGACTCTCGAAAGTTTAAACCCTGCAGGGGTGTCCCAACTTAGCCCATTACAAGCTCTCGCGATCAACGAAGGAATAAACCTTCACCCAGGAAGACCCGATCAGTCTCGGAATCCCGATACATCAAGACATTTCGACAATGGTAAAACAAGACCAGCAAAGCCGCCCGAATGTGCCGACAAATCCTGATAGGAGCTGCACATATCTTGTTCTCAGGGCACACCGGATTGTCCAAACTTCTGGTAGGCCAGCCCGTAGTTGCCCCGGTACCACCGGCGTCGACGGTTTGGACCAACACTCTAACGAGCACCGGCCCGGGGTAAATAAAGATGACCCTTGGGCTCCGAAACCCAAGGAAAAAAAAGGGCTAGGTGAGGCAAATGGTAAAAGGCAATGTTGGGCCTTCTTTGGACAAGTTTTATTCAAAGCGAACTGTCGGGGGTCCCATAAATCACCCGACCGCGTAAGGAACGCAAAATCCGGGAACATAACACCGTATGACGGAAACTAGGGCGGCAAGAGTGGAACAAAACACGGGCATAAGGCCGAGCCTTCCACCCTTTACCAAATATATAGATGCATTAATAATATAAGAGATATTGTGATATCCCAACATAAATCCTGTCCACCATGGAGAAATCTTCAACTTCACTGCAGCTAGCAACGCTATAAGAGGGGCCGAGCAAAGCGGTAACATAGCCAAACAACGGTTTGCTAGGAATGGTGTCAAAGGTTAGAGGTTCATGGCAATTTGGGAGGCTGACAAGCAAATGATAGGCATCGTAGCATTTGCATAGCAAAAGAGCGAGCAAACTAGCATAGCAAAGATAGTAGTGATTTCGAGGGTATGGTCATCTTGCCTGGGATCCCGCAAGGAAGAAGAACGATTCCATGAAGAAGACAAACGGACGAAGTCAAACGGATCCTCACAACTCCGGAACGAAACCGAAGCTAACGAGAGAAAGCACCCGGAAAGAAACAAACAACATTGTAAACAACCATCACATAAAACATGGCATGATGCACAAGCAAGTATGATGCATGTCCGGTTTAAAGAGGCATGGCATGGCAAAATGCAACAAACTATACTACAAATTAAGTGGAGCTCAATATGCAACGAGTTGCATATTGACGGAACACCACATCGAATTATTTAGTTTGATCTCGGTTATGCTACTCAACAATGTTAAATGTTGTTAAACATGGCAAGTGGTGAGGCATAACAAAAACTATACCATCTAAACAATTTAAATGGGGCCGGATATAAAAACAACAAATCCGGTAAATCCCCATATGCATTTAGCAATTTAATGCAACAACAATTTTAAGCATTTAAATGTTGTTATCATGATGCGGATGACATGCACAAGTTTTATGCAATTTTTAGGAAAATGTTGACATGAGCATGATACGAGGCATTTGGTCACCATGGCGGAACAAAAGGGGTGCCACGGCGGCGAAACGAAAAGGGTGCCACGGCGGCGAAAAGGAAATGGTGCCACGGCAACATATCCGAAAATGATGCCACGGCAACATATCGGTTCCGGTAGCTCACGGAGATACCGGTGCAAAAGAAGTGTGCGTGAACAAGTCATGCAAGATAGTGGGGTGCTCCCGGTTACCGGGTTCCCACGGGATAGTGGCATGGAAACGAGGAGGGACGTGCATGAAGCAAACGGGCACGATGCAAACATAGGGTGCAACTCATACAACAAAGCATTCGTTCACGGTCAACGTCTTGGCGGTTATACCTTTGAAGCGTGCATTTTCGGAGCGGTTCGGGTTCGGTACGATGTAGAGGAAGTAGTTGTTCACGGGTCGTCGTGGGAAGTAGTTGATCTCGGCCGTAGCGGAAGTAGACGTTCTCGCGACGGTAGTGGAAGTAGTGGTACACGACGACGGTAGTTGTACACGTGTTGTAGTCGAACTTGACGGAGCCAACGTCCTCAAGGGTAGTCGTGGTACTTGGGGTCTTCGGACTTGCCGGTCTCGGTTCTTGCGACGATAGTGGTACATGGCAACGTTGGGGTACTTGTCGGATCCACGGCGACGGTAGAGGTACAAATGTTCTCACGGTACTTGTCGGTCCAGTCTTGGTGTAGATGTACATCGCAACCGTAGTGGTACTCGCGGACTTCGACGCCGTAGTCGACACGGTTCAAGATGAACTTGACGGGTCCCGACGTCTCAGATTTGGCGAAAATCACCGATGGTCTCCGGTGTCGACTTGACTCGCCACGACAAAGGCAAGAAGACCAACGGGCAGCCAGCTTGTCGGGGTCCGGGCGGGACGGCGTAACAGCGGCGATGGGGCTCGTGGCGGAGGCCCAGAGCCCGACGCGACGGCGCAGGACGACGGCGGGCGACGCAGGACTCCGCGGCGGGACTTGGCGCAGAGGATGGCCGGGTGCACGGAGCAGCCTGGGAACGATGGCTCCAGCGCGGGGCGGCGGAGCAGCTCCAGCGGTGGCGGGGTACGAGGCGAGGACGAGGAAGCAGAGCGGAGACGTTGCGCACGGGGTGGTCCTCCTGGAGGCTGGCAAGGGGAGCGAGGAGCACGGGGCGGCAACCAGCAGCGGCTCCGTTTGCTGGCGGATTTGGAGCTCCGGGAGAGGTGGAGAAGCGGGGATGGCTGCGGGCGCCATGGTGGGCTCGCGGTGGAGGCAGGGAAGGAGAAGCGAGGCGCGCGAGCTGGGTGGCCGGGCGAGGAGGTGGAGGCGCGAGGCGGCGAGGTCTGGGCGCCTTGGCGCAGCGCCGGCAGAGGAGGAGGGTGCCGGGTTTCGAGGAGGACGAGCGAGGGATCGAGGGGGACTGCGAGCGAGAGAGGTGGGGATCGGGCGAAGGGGTGGCGGCGCTGCACGGGGGGAGATGGGGATCGATGGGAGGGGGTTCGATCGGGCTAGGGTTAGGAGGGGGCGCGGCTGGGCCTTGGGCCTAGGGAGACTGGGCCGGCCTGGTGGGAGGATGGGAGTGGCCAGAGGCCTGGCTGGGCTCTCTCTCTCTCCCTCATATTTCCTTTTAACAGAAAAATATTAGAGAGAAGAAAAAGAAATAGAGGGTTAGGAAAAGATCACCATCGTGAATTCCCTCGATTTAAATAGATCAAAAGATCTATGCAATTTATTTAGTTGAGGTGCAAAAGATTTATGAGATGATGGCATGATGACATGATGCAATGCAAATGACGCAATGATGAAAGCATCAAACAAATAAATCACACGACGAAACTCGGAGACCCTAGAAGTCTTCTGGAGCGTCGGTCTCGGGGCCTTACACTCTTACTGGACCTTGGGCCGCTCACCTCCTGGCCTTGACCACGGCATCGCGACTGGCGCGTGCAAGCGACAATGAAGCTCGCTGGGGACTGGACTGTCAGAGAGCACCAAGCCCTCGTGAGGAAAGAAAGGGCAAGCCAAGCCGGGACAGGACAAGCATCTCGCGTTAATTCATCGTGAGGATATAATATTCACAAAAGACGTGGCTAGCGCCTTACATACCCCCGCGGGGCGGTACTTCGATCACTCGCAGGGAACATGAGGTGCTAATCCTAAGGAGCGCAAACTGCGCATGCCTCCACCGAAGACGCCATCATCAACAGTGGACCGTCAGGCACCGGCGCCAACCCCATCCAGATCAGTAGCGTCGGCGGCCTAACGAGCCCGCCCTGCTCCGAGCGCGACGCGAGCTCGGGGGCTCGTAGCTTTCGTCGCTCGTCTCCGGAGTCGCGAGAAGCTTAGCGGAGTCGCTGGACCCTCCAGCACCTTTGCTGCCACCAAAGGAGCTGCTGGGGAAGCGATGGGCGGGCCTGGTCCTCGCCACGGCAGGGCCCCGGCCGCCTTTCTCAGGGCAGCACTCCAGCCGGCGTCCCTCCGTGTCGAAGACCTTGAAGAACATCAGGGAAGCGCCATCGTAGACGAGGTGGATCACAAGGGCGCCCCCTATTCGGCAAACCCGGGCAATCTCGCCCCAGCCACGGGTCATGTAGACCTCGCCCGGAGCAACGACCTCAACCTCCGCTCCGGTCGCGGGGGTGCCGCAGTCAGCATGCTGCAGCCAGAGCTCCAGAGGTCCCCTCGGGGGGATCTCAAAGGCGAAGGAGGAAGGAAGGCGAATCCAAGACCGGGAGCCATGGTGGCGTGGAGCACAAGCTCGCGAGAGGAACCCTCGGCGTGGACTCCAGGAGGAACGACATGCACCGCCGTAACCCGCCGGCACCGACGGTGATGCTCGGCGCCTTCTTCTCCAGGGCCCTCGATCCGAGCGTACAAGGGCAGCGGGAACCCCGGCGGTGGCCACTCGCACCAGGGCCTCGATACCTCCTGTCGTGCACCCTCGTCTCAGCGGCAGAGGACTAACTGCTTCTTCGGCGGAAGCGGGTCAGGACCCTCTCGGGGGGCCTTTCCCTTCTCTTCTGCGGAGAATCGGCGGATGGGTGCCATCGGCGTGAGACGGAGCAATGGCAAAGATGAAGAAGAGGAGGAGTAGCAGAGGAAGATGAACGGGAGCGGCTCGCACCGTTCCGCACTTATAGCCGGAGGAGGCCAACCGTCGGCCTCCACGATCATAGGTAAACATGACCCGTCTTTGCATGCAGGGACTTGTCAAGTTATGCGGTCGCCGAGGCATCATGGGAGAGCGGAGACACCCACGTCCAATCAACCGCCACGTGGCACCCAAGGCCGCAGGCTGTTGGGGGCCCGCGGCGCTTCCCACTTGCCCCTTCGCTTCTCTGCTAAGCCAAGTCTAGGCGCGCCTTGGGCCCGGGGGCTACTGTCGGCGTTCTGGGGAGGGTCCCCAGACTTGCCTGCCTACAACGTGGCTCGAGTGGGGGCCCAACGCAGCCCAGCTTCATCAGCTCAAGCTCAAGACCCTCGCGAGGGGCCAAGCCTCGCGGGGCGGACGACAGGGAGCTTCCTCAGGAGTAGCCTCCTCAGGCAGGCTCGCGAGGAGGCGGAGAGATCAAGGCAGGGAACCTCCCGAGGGGCCCGTGACGCAAGCCATGACGATCGGAGGCCAGGCGGGTGCCAAGCGGGCGCCGGCCTGCGCAGTGTCCTTGTTTCCCTTTCGGTGCAAAGGGGGCAAGCACAGGCCAAGGCATCAGGCAAAGGTTACCGTTTTGGTGCAACAAGACCAAGACCAACAGAACGACATGATGGAGGTCATCGTGGAGCCCAGGGCGGCGTCATCGTCAGGGCCTTTGGCAGCCGAAGACCAACTTTAGTCAGGATAAGTGTACCAGATGTTCCCCTTCAAAATGGCCAATTGTTGGCGCCCTTCCCGCTCATTATTTGGAAGAGGCCCAGGGCCTCCGCCTATAAATAGGACTAGCCACCCACAGGGTAGAGGCATCTGGAGATCATCTAGAGATCAACCAGAAAGAGAGAGAGAGAGAGAGAGAGAAGCGAGTGAACTCACCCAAGTAGTTCATCGCACCAGCTCAAGAACAGCCCCTCGCGAGGCTGTTCTCCCTTTGTACTGTTCATCATCAGCCCCTGAGGCAATCCACCACACCACACACTGGAGTAGGGTATTACACCACAATGGTGGCCTGAACCAGTATAAATCTCGTGTCCCTTGTGTGGTCACCTTTCTTGCTTAGATCTTTGCGAGACTTCGAGGCGTGAGCTGGTAGGGGAGTGATATTCGTGCGCACCCTAGTGTTCGAACCTCAAGGGTCTGCGGGAACCCGAAATCCGACAGTAAGCTTAGCTCAGTCGTCGTGGCCTGAGACGAGATACGCGCGGCCACTATCAGGGTGTCGGCACGCCGGGAGGTCTTGCTGGTTTTGTTTTACCATTGTCGAAGTGTCTTGTGCACCAGGATCCCGAGTCTGATCGGATGTCCCGCAATGGAGGATTGTCTCCGCGGATTGTGAGCTTGTAACGGGCTAAGTTGGGACACACCTACAGGGTATAAACTTTCGAGAGTCGTGCCCGTGGTTATGTGGCATATGGGAATTTGTTAATATCCGGCTATAGAGAACTTGGCACTAGATTCGAATTAAAATACCCAACCGCAGGTGTAACCGTGGCGATCTCTTTTAGAGTGGGTCGAGAAGAGAACACGGTGGGGTTATGTTTGAACGTAAGTAGTTCAGGATCACTTCTTGATCATTACTAGTTTACGGTTGTTTGTGTAGCTTCTCATCTTATTCTTGTATTCGTAAGTTGGCCACCATACTTTGCTTAATCGATGCTGCAACCTCACCACTTATCCATTCCATACCCATTAAGCTTTGCTAGTCTTGATATCCATGGTAATGGGATTGCTGAGTCCTCATGGCTCACAGACTACTACAACAACAGTTGCAGGTATAGGTAATGCAATGATCATGACGCGAGAGCGATGTTTACTTGTTTTGGAGTTCTGCTTCTTCTTCTTCAATCAGGGGTTAGGTTCTTGGTCGGCAGCCTGGGCTAGTAGGGTGGATGTCGTTTGAGTTTCTGTTTATGTTTCATCCGTAGAGGGATGTTGCTCTTATGTATGAGGTTGTTGTATTCATGTGGCATTGTATGCCTTTTGTATGTATCCCTAGCTTTTGTGTAATGGTACGATGTAATGATATCCACCTTGCAAAAGTGTCTCCAATATGCGCTTCTATCCTTGGTGGGACCTTCGAGTTCCTTTAGAATGGGGTCGCATATTGGGCGTGACACCACGTGAGGGAGACGGATCTCTCGGTGGTGTACACCATTGACCCAACCGTGGTGGATGACTACATCAACACCGTTGAGCTATTGGTTGCTCGAGACAATTACAAGATGGTCAGCATCGACCTCCAGTACACCGATGGTCGTCCCAACATAGATCAGAAGGTTGCGGTCGCCCAGTTGTGTGTGCGCCATCCTGTCCTCATCTACCAATACTGCATGGCCACAGAGCCTTCTGGTTGTTTCGCCAGGTTTGTCAACAGCACCGACTACAACACTAGTAGAAAAAGGGTCAAATCTGAGACACATTAGTACCGGTTTGCATATGAGCTGGCACTAATGTGTCCATTAGTGTCGGTTCAAATGACTAGGCGGGAGGAGATCGTTAGTACCGGTTCAATGCGAATCTTTAGTACCGGTTCGTGCCACGAACCGGTACTAAAGGTGCTGGCCGGGCACCAGCATCTTTAGTACCGGTTCGTGGTAAGAACCAGTAGTAAAGAGGTTGTGGCAGGGCTATTTTTTAGTCCCACCTCGCTTCCCTAGCAAGATTTTGACCACCTTAAATATGTTACTTCTCAAACTATCACAAGCATTTGGTCTTCATTGAACTCTATGTGTAGGATCTGTGGCTGCAATAGGAGTCTTCGCTGGTTCTTAAATCGGGGGTAGATTCCTATTGACAATTTAGATTCTATACAAAAAGATCATTGATGATCAATGTATTTTTATGTACTTCTCTCAGTAAAGCGATGGCTGCTTTTGGTGAAAGGCGATCGATCAATGTATTTCAAATGCACAATTTAAATATATTACTTCTCAAACTATCACAAGCATTTGGTCTTCATTGAACTCTATGTGTACAATTTGTGGACTCAATATGAGTCTTCACCGGTTTCTAAACCGTTGATGACTCATATTGACAATTCAGATTGTACACAAAAAGATCACTGATAATCAATGTATTTTTGATGTATATTTTGACATGTTTACGCCCTCACTCTCTCCACTCACTCGGTCTCCCCCTCAATCCCCCGCGACGTCATCAATTTCCAACACGTTCTGACATCATTTGCCATTTTTCAGTAACCAATTTGTTTAGATCAGAGCTTCAAAACTGGACGCACTTCGTGTACAAACTGGACAATCTCTTTCGGAGTATCAGGGTTTCGGACGAGAACTCATCAATTTTCAGACTTTTTTTGAGCCGACATTATGCAGCATTCGAAGCAACGTCATCAATTTCCAACACGTTCTCACATCATTTGTTGTTTTTCAGTCATTTACCAATTTGTTTAGAGAGCTAAATGACCATGAAACAGTAAATCACAACAAAACGAACTCTGAAAAAGCAGAAAAGAAAAAACTACATAAAAAATTACTCAAAAATAAATAGAAAAAAATAAATAATGCAGAAACGAAAAAAACTATATAAAGCAAAAATATTCACAAAGAAACTAAATACAAAGAAAAACTACTTAGAAATAAATAGAAAAAAATAAAGCGTAAAAGAAAAAACTATATAAAAATTACTCAAAAATAAATAGAAGAAAATAAATAATGCGTAAAAGAAAAAATTATATAAAAATTGTTGGGGCGCCCGTTGGGCCCGCTGGACCTAGGGTGTGCAAATTCAGCCCGTAAGGGCCGGCAGCTCACATGGCGGCGTGCCTAGTTAGGCCTAGAAGCACGCTATATAGAGGAGTTGAAAGAGCACCGCACTGGGTTTATAGACCAGTCTGGCTGCCCTTCGCTTCGGCGAGTGGGACTAAAAATAGTGCATCGCGGGTGGCGGCGACAACCATTAGTACCGTTAGTGGCTCCAACCGGTATTAATGTGTTGCTTTTTAGTACCGGTTGGAGCCACCAACCGTACTAAAGGCCCTCGTTCCGCCGCTTGGTTGGCCAAATGGGCCTTTAGTACCGGTTGGTGGCTCCAACCGGTACTAAAGACCCCCCTATATATATGGCACTTACGAAAAATCAGTTCCATCGACACTTCTTCTCTACTTCTATCGCGCGACATCTATCGCCGACGCCGCCGCGCCGTCGCCCCCGCCGCCCTCGATTGCCGCTCCCGCCACACGTTGTCGTCGTCCCTCGCCGCCGTTGTGCCGCCTGCGTGCCGCCCGTCGCCGTGCCCGCCGCCCTCGCCGTCCGTACGCCCGCTCGATCGTACCCACACACACACACACATACACACACACACTACACACACACATGTACGTACATACATACACACACGGTACTACACACACACATATATTTTTTTACTTATTTTCTGTTTTCTATTGTTTAGATGAATTAATTAATATAACTAGTTTATTTTTAGAATGTTAGAATGTTAATGCTAGATGAATTAGAACTAGTTTATTTTTAGTAAGAAAATTTAGGTATATGAGATTATTTGAACTAGTTGAATTAATATAACTAGTTTATTTTTAGTAAATGCTTAGTTGAACTAGTTGAATTAATAGAACTAGTTTATTTTTAATAAGAAAATTTAGGTATATGAGATTATTTGAACAAGTTGAATTAATATAACTAGTTTATTTTTAGTAAGAAAATTTAGGTATATGAGATTATTTGAACTAGTTGAATTAATATAACTAGTTTATTTTAGTAAGAAAATTTAGGTATATGAGATTATTTGAACTAGTTGAATTAATATAACTAGTTTATTTTTAGTAAGAAAATTTAGGTATATGAGATTATTTGAACTAGTTGAATTAATATAACTAGTTTATTTTTAGTAAATGCTTAGTTGAACTAGTTGAATTAATAGAACTAGTTTATTTTAGTAAGAAAATTTAGGTATATGAGATTATTTGAATTAATTAAAATTTAGGTATATGAGATTTTAATAGAACTGGTTTATTTTAGTAAGAAAATTAATAGAACAAGTTTATTTTTAGTAAATGCTTAGTTGAATTAGTTGAATTAATAGAAATAGTTGAATTAGTTGAATTAATTGAATTATTTGAATTAATTGAATTAGTAAGTGTTTAATGTTTGGCCTATATGAACATAGGAAATATCGTCTGACGATGGAAAATATTTCATTATGTGCGAATACTGTGAAGACCAGCGTGGCCCGTGTGACAGAAATTTCCTTGTTGATGATAGGCGATTCAGCATCAAGCTGGATGAGACCTTCGAATTCGATACAGTAAGTCACAACGACAAGTCTATTTTCGTAATTAAGCATGACTTATATATGCTTCATTTTCCTGACTTATAATTTTTAATTTTCATTATTCTACTAGCGCATCCCCTGCCATGCAAGAAATTTTGTCTTGGATAAGATAGGTTTCAATGCTATGGAAACTATGCAAGTAAAGAGAGTTTACCTGAAAACCGAGCATGATTATACTTTCAACGTCAAAGTATACAATGCAAACACGTACACCTATTTTGAATGCAAAACTTGGCAAGCACTATGCAAGGCTTATGCATTTGAGCCTGATATGGTTATCACCTTTGATATTCGTCCAGAAGATGATATTGAAGGTAATAGAGACATATGGGTCAATGTGCAGACGCCTCCAGTTCTACCATTATGTGAGTTCTTCTCAACTATGTTTTTGTCTTTGATATTGCTTATTCAAAAATAATTGACAACTAATTTCTATTGACAGCTTATTTCCATTCAAGTAAACATGTCTGACGCTTGGTAGACAGGACCTACTACTGTCCCGGAGCTGAACTAAACTGCGAGGAAATAAGTCATTATGTTTCATGGCTTGAGGATCTTCATACTATCAAGACAAATTTTCTTCTTGCACTTAGAAATGTTAGTACTCAAAACGTGCGACCAATAGTGATCGTATTGAACTATGGTCACATCTATTTAGGAATGATGGTAAGATTTTTACTATTTGTCCTCAGTGCATCTTTTGCATACATAATTTTTTTGCTAAACTTTCATTGCTAAGTATATTAATTAAGTACTATACGATGTTCTTCAACATGGACTCCCGATGACAGTTGTGCCTCAGGGGATCGAGACTAAAGGTCGCATGTCAATTGTTAGCTTACGGCCAAGATATCCTACATTGCAGTGCATTCAGGATTTCTGAAAGCGATGAATGCTTAATAGTGAAAGGTTGGAGGAAAATTGTTAACGATCGCAGAGAAGTACTAGGGGGCAGCAATGAGAAGCGCAGCCCACGATTAGGAGACAGGTTCATCTACATGCTCCATTATGATGAATCAGGAGAGCTATACATGTTCTATGTTATTTTACCTGAGAGAGAGCAGCATGAGTGATTTAGCTAGTTCATGCTCTTAGTACTTGTCCTTTCATGTCCGTGTTCTTCGTTCTGAACTTAATCTCAAAGAGTGATTTGCTTTTGTGGTGTTATATATGAACGCTTATAATATCATGACAATCATGTTGAATTCGTTGATATTTTTGCTTCTGGTACAAGTGAATGTTTCTTCTTTAAACTAGTGTTGGTGGTGATTAGATAGCGGTAATGACTATGATGATTAAATAGTGATAATGACGACTACGATGATTTTTAGCTAGCTAGCTAGAGTATATATACTCATGTTGATGATATGATGCAAGAGTTTTTATATTAATATGATGATGATGATGAGTTATTATATCATTTAATGAAAGAAACCGCAGATTAGTTTCAGCTGGATGGATCCTACCTAAGTGATCAAGTATATGCCATATCTTAGGTGATCAAGTATAATATATATGGATATGGCATATACTTGATCACTTAGCTAGTAGCTAGATCCAATGCATCCAGTCGAAACTAATCCGCGGTACTTTCACCTAATGATTTAACAACTCATTATAATGTAAAACAATCACTAAATTATATTGAAAACACAAATTAAAGGAAAAATTAAAAAAACACCCAAATATTTAGTACCGGTTGGTGTTACCAACCGGTACTAATGTCCTACACGCACCCGGGCCTAGCTCATGCCACGTGGTGGCACTTTAGCGCCGGTTCATGACGAACCGATACTAAAGGGGGGACCTTTAGTCCCCACTCTTTAGTGTCGGTTGGCGAACCGGCACTAAAGGTCGTTACGAACCGGCACTAAAGGTTGGTTCTGCACTAGTGCAAGTTCGCTATGGTGGAAACCACCAACAATGTAAAAGCGATCAGGGTTACGGGCTTGGCCTGCAAGAACCTTGTCGAAATCCATGGGCACTACAGGGTCTGGGGCAGCACGAAGAAGGACTCCCTGGTTGAACTCTCTTCGGCCATCATCAACCCATACTACGAAAAGATGAAGCAGGATGCCAACAGAACATGTCCCGTATCCTAGCACGGAGCCTGGATGCGACAATTGGATGAACCTCACCTCAGGTTCACGACCAAGAGCGTGTACACATGCTACGAGATGCACAGGCGGATTGTTGACATGAGGAAGTGCCTCATCACCCAAATCGACGAGGTCGGATCGAGCCACAAGCAGAGCAGTAGCGGCAAGCGTCACAAGAAGTAGATCATGAACAGATGATCCTTTATCCTAGTTAATTATGCATGTAATATATAGTTGACTTTGGTTTGTGGAAATGTCATGTGTGTAGTGGCCACCTATGTAATTATGCATGTAATAGTTTACTTTGGTGTGTGCAAATGTCCTGTGTGTAGTAGCCACCTATGTAATTGGATGTTTAAACTTGGTTATGCAACCATGTCCTTGTAAGTGTGTGTATATATATATATATGTGTGTGTGTGTGTGTGTGTGTGTGTGTGTGTGTGTGTGTGTGTGTGTGTGTGTGTGTGTATATATATATATATGTTGTTATGTATGCAATCCCAACGCACAACACACGTCTTATTAGCAGCAATCGTCTGTGTTATTATCGGTCTTCATACACATTTTCTGATTACACACCTGTTTGTTGCGTATCACACACATCTTGTTATATTGAACTGTTTCTGTTATCTTGGCTCAACGCAAACAGTTCATCCAAGTGAATTGTTTGCCCTCTATCGCACACACCTTGATCTGGCTGACCGTTTCTTTTGTTCCGCCCAATCACAAATAGTTCATCTGAGTGAACTGTATGTCGTATATTTCACACACCTTCATCAGGCTGCCCGTTTATGTTCTTCTGCCTCATCGTGAACAGCTCACTAAACTGAATCGTATGCCCTACATTGCACACGCAACTAAAATCTGAACCGTGATTGATGCATCCGTCATCGCAAACATTTTGCACCTTTTGACGTTTTTTTTACATCACCCTTTGCGATTATTGCATCGCACACAGTTTTGTCGAAGGGTCTCTGATCGTAGTATCGCGTTAGCAGCATCCTGCAGTAGTGTAAGGATATTCACCTGAAGACTTTCAAGGCACCTTTTGGGGACCCAGATTTTCTTCATAGGGGGGTCGTTCCTGCAGTTAGTTCCAACATATCTAGCAAACACTTCACCATTCTGATTTTTGAATAATTTATAGTTGGAGTCAAATGACTCATCAGATGAATATGAAGATTCACATGTAAAGCTAGATAAAGTGGATGGATCTACAGGAGGTCCTTTTGCCAGCATTGAGTTTCCTCTCAAATGCAATACCCTTTTTCATAGGGTTCCTGTTGAGGATCTGTTTCTTAAGCACATAACAAAGAGCCTGATGCCTTTGAGGATTTTGTACACGCCTATTACATACAATTCCTTCAACCATGCATTATCAATGATACTTGTGGTATCCTCAGATGAGGATTTTGTGACCACAGAAATTATTGAAGAATTTTCAGCAATAGAAGCATTTGAACTTTCAGGTGAAGAATTAGCAGATTCACGTTCAATGCATTTCAAACATGGTGGAATAAATTCAATCTGAGCGGAACTGATATGTTGAGCAAGCAATGAATCATTTTCCTTCTGAAATCTTCATCACTCACCCTTAGCTTCTCAAGATATTGCTTTCTTTGAAGAAATTCATAAGAGAGATTCTCATGATCAGCCAAGAGGGTTTCATGACGACTTTGAAGGTTATGAAACTTAGACTGTAGTCGCTGAAGATTATCAGTCAGAGTTTGAGTTCGGTCCATTTCCTCACCCAATAGGTCATCGCTTTTGTCTAGCATGTTTTGAACATTTTCCAAGGCTTTTTGTTGTTTAACGACAATATTAGCAAGTTTGGAATAGCTAGGCTTGATATTTTCATCAGATTCATCCTCATTTGATTCAGAGGAGGGATATTTGAGTACCTTGGCACCTTTTGCCATGAAGCAATAGGTGGGAGCAAAGTCATCGTTACCATCATCAGTAGTGTTGGAGTCGACATTTTCTTCACAGTTGAAGATGGACTTGCTCACGAAAGCAAAAGCATGAGCTAGGCTCGCCACACCAGAGTTTGACTCCTCAGATGCCTCCTCTTCCTCATTTTCCTCAGATTCAGCTTCAGAATCCATTTCCTTGCCAATGAATGCCCGAGCCTTTTTGGAACTACTCTTCTTGTGAGATGAAGACTTTGAAGATTTTGACGATGAGGACTTTGAAGATTTCTTCTTCTTCTTCGAGTCGTCTGAACTATCATCCTTGTACTTCTTCTTCTTTGATTCCTTTGCCCACTAGGGACAATCAGTTATGTAGTGACCAGATTTCTTGCATTTGTGGCAAGTCCTCTTCTTGTAATCGCGGAATGAGGAATCTGATCTCATGTCATCACCTCTTGAAGATTTGCCAAAGCAACCACGTCTTGAGAACTTCTGGAATTTCCTCACTAGCATTTCTAGCTCTTGGCTTAGTTCCTCAGGATCACCAAGGCTGCTATCAGAATCTTCTCCTTCAGATGAGGAAACCGCCTTGGCCTTCGGTGCGCGTGATCTTCCATAGCTTGGCCCATAGAGATCTCTCTTCTCAGCTTGTTGGAATTCATGAGTGTTCACCCTCTCAAGGATATTAGCAGGATCTAGTGACTTGTAGTCTCCACGTTCTTGAATCATCAGTGCTAGTGTGTCGAATGAGGAATCAAGTGATCTTAGTAATTTCTTCACCACCTCATGGTCGGTGATCTCAGTTGCACCAAGTGCTTGAAGCTCATTTGAGATGTTAGTGAGGCGATCAAAGATTTGTTGAACATTTTTGTTGTCGAGTCTTTTGAAGCGGTTGAAGAGGTTGCGAAGAACGTCAACTCGAGAGTCACGTTGAGTTGAGACTCTTTCGTTGACCTTGGACAGCCTATCCCAGATAAGCTTTGCAGCCTCCAAAGCACTCACTCTGCCGAACTGTCCTTTGCTCAGATGGCCACATATGATGTTCTTTGCTTGAGAGTCGAGTTGCTTGAATCTCTTCACATCAGCGGCGTTCACGGAAGGAGTGATGGAGGGAACGCCATTTTCCATAATGTACCAGAGATCGTTGTCAATTTCCTCAAGATGCATGCGCATCTTATTCTTCCAGTAGGGGTAGTCAGTCCCATCGAAGGTAGGACACCCAACCGAGACCTTGATCATGCCTGCAATCGACATAACCAAAACTCCAGGTGGTTAAACCAAAATCACACAAAACAAGGGAGTACCTTGTTATGATACCAATTGAAAGTGCGTTATATTGACTAGAGGGGGTGAATAAGTGATTTTTACAAATTCGTCATTGAGGAAATACAACTTGAGGAATTTGCTAAGTGAAAAACTACAAGCAGCGGAATAAGTACTCAGGTGCAAGCATAACATGGCAGTAACACAGTCATCATGATGATATGAAACAAGCACAGAGCATAGGTAGCGTGTAAACATGATAAGCATGCAGAAGATAAGATGACTGAAGAAATATGATTGAGGAAATTGATAAAGTCTTTAGTCAAACTCTTCAAACAGTAATGATCAGGTTCGTCAACACATGAATGAGGAAATGAAAGGGTTGAGGAAATAGAACCAGTACCTCGGTGAAGACAATGATTTGGTAGACCAGTTCCAACTGTTGTGACAGCCGTACATCTGGTTGGAGAGGCTAGGTATTTAAACCTGAGGAAACACAGTCCCAAACACACAGTCCTCACCATATTCTCCTTGAGCCAAGGTCACACAGACCTCACCCAATCACTCGTGGTAAGTCTTCAAGGTGACTTCCAAACCTTCACAGACTTGGTCACCCGACGATCCACAATTCCTCTTGGATGCTCTAGACCTTGACGCCTAACCGTCTGGAAGATGCATATGTCTTCAAAGGTAACAAGTGCCAGTTCGACACAGGAACAATCTCTTCAGTGATGCTCAATCACTTTGGGTTTTAGGTGTTGGGTTTGGGTTTTCCTCACTTGATGTTTTTCGCTCAAAGTCCTCGGAGGATGTGATGCTCTCAATGACAAGTGTCAGTTTCTCACCGAGCAGCCAACCAGCTAGTGGTTGTAGGGGGCGGCTATTTATAGCCGGGGAGCAGCCCGGTATGATAAGACATAAATGCCCTCCAATGATATGACCGTTAGGTGGATAGGATATTTTGGGACAGCTGGCGTGTAGCACAACAACGGTCGGAAATTTGAGCTCTCAAATTCCTCAGGGCTATCATGTTCCCCACTTGTGGGCAATCCGCACTGGCGAATTCCTAACTCCTCAGTCAAAACAAATTCCTCAAGGACCAGAAGATCTTCGTCTCTGTCACTAAAAATATTGACTAAATTGTATGAGATTTCCAATGGCTTCACTCGAAAGGATTAGGTATGTGTAGGCTTTGAGATGTGCATCACTTGGAAATTGTTTCCTTAGTTTTACCTCGACCCCTTTAACAGTACGGTGTTTCCCATGACTCAAGAAAGAGAAAATGAAACTATGAAAATAAAAGTCTTCACGCTTCATAATCCTCGCATCAATATCGAAGTCTTCAAGGTCACACCAATTTCCTCATTTTCAAAGTCTTCAAGAAACCAAAGTCTTCAAATGAAGACATTCATTTTTAGGGGTCGACTTTTATCGTAAATATCAAACTCCTCATTACACTTATAGACCCTGTGTACACTCACAAACACATTAGTCCCTTAACCTATAAGTCTTCAGTACACCAAAATCACTAAGGGGCACTAGATGCACTTATAATTATCGTCCTTTAGCTCGACCATATAAAGTTATGAATAAAGGTGTTCCATAAAAATCACCTTTTCTCCAGTTCCAAACTTTGTGATTGCTAAAACATGCACTCGACCGTACTGACTCTCATGCGAAACGTTTAAAGGGAGAGTATAAAGAGATCCTCCTATTTTCTAGACTCAGGGGCTACATCATTATTTAGACCCCTTGTAGTTGGTTTAGGTGCTGAATCCAGGTACATCGTCCTCCACTGTAAAACAAACAAGCGACCAACGGTTTGAGCTCGTTCAAGGTTGGATTCCCTTTTTGTTTGTATCGTTGTTAAAAAAGTCTTAAACAAAAGTGTTGAGAAGCATGCCCTAGCTTTGTTGCCTGCATCGACCATAGGCCAGCGCGTGCAAGCCGGACCCTCGAAAGGGGCTCCCACTTTGCAAAAATCCAAGTTACAACGTTCTGGTTTGGTTGAAGAGGAGAATTCTCAAGGTAATAGATAAAAGACTTCTCGTTCACTCGGAGTTGACTTCTCATTCACCGCGCCAGAGTTGGCTGACTGCCTCTAAATAGAGGGTGCCCGTGCAGGCAGATCAATGGCTTGAATGAGTTCAACCGTAGTTGACTTCTCGTTCACTGCGCCAGCGTGAATGCCGGGCAAGCGGACAGACGGCCAACTCGGTTGAATGCAGTAGGAAGCTGTCTCATCGTCCCACTCGGTCACGTATGCTCTAAATTGTCATTAACACGGTGCGAGTGCCGTGTCGCGACAGCTTTCTCGAACACTACACTGGTGTGAATGACGGCCGAATGGCTGACATGCGACAGTGACCCGTCATGTCTGCCTAGGGTGTTGAAGGCCTACGTGGCGGAGGCCCGGATGGCCGCAAATCTCCACCAACTTTGCTTCTAATTTGTGAACTTTTGGACGTTTGGATCGCGTCGCGGATGTTTGGTGCATGATGTTGGAGGGACAAAAACCATACTGTCTAAACATTTGCAGGCATTTTGGTGCCACGAATAGAGTTGCTCTAAGCCTACGCAATTTTCTCTTAGATTCCAGTTTTTTTTCAAATGATAAGTGCCATACGTGTGGCACGAAGCAATATGGTCCAAACGTCTTCATTACCATCTATTTTGCCACATCAAACAAATGACAACAGTGGAATCTTTTTTAGTTCGAACTTAAAAATGTTTTATCTCTTAAATAAAAAATCTGATTAAAAATCCGTTTTCATTATTAAATTCATCTCGATGAGATAAAACTAGATGGTAACGGAAACTAAAATCCGTCTCGAATCAAACTACATCCCATATTGATATGTTTCGACGACTCTTTTATTGGGCCCAAAATTGCCATGATGTTACACTGAAGTTGCAATATCGTTTAGACTAAAATTGCCATGTGTTTAATCTATTTTTTTCTTCTAGATTTAAAACTATCATTGTATTTCAACTACTTGTCACAGCAAATTTTATTAATTGACCATGGCAACTTTTAGTAACTAATTAAGTTTATGGATCATGACAATTTTAGTATTTTGACCATGACAATTTTAATATTTTGATCGAGGAAATTATTTTTTGTATGAACCATGTCAATTTTTTGTACATGTATAATGGCAAATTTAAGTAATTCAACATGCCAATTTTACTTTTTGCTTCATGGCAATTCTAAGTAATTGACCATGCATTTTTAAAGTATTTGACGACTGATTTCTTTTTAATTATAAACCATGTCAAAATTATTTCATGGATCGTGGCAAATTTTAGTAATTCATCATGGCAAGTTTAGTTCCTTTTTTTTTATAACATGTCAAAAATTAATTTAAGCCTAGAAGAAAAACTGGTTGAAATATATCATGGCAACTTCAGTATAAACATCATGAAAATTTATGTGCAATAGATATGACAACTTTTGACCGCCAAAAAAACCGTTGAAACTTATAGATGTGGGATCTAGTTTTGAAGTTCTCGTCGCGATGAATTTAATGATCAAAATGGTTTTTCAGTCAGATTTGTCATTTAAGAGATATAAAACATTTAAAAAAATTTGAAAATCCAAAAAATTCCCACTAACATCATCAATTACTTTCCTGTTTGCATGCGGAAAATAGAAAAAGGTTGACATGTCATAATGGTGGCTAAAAGGTCGTGTGCCCCCGACCTCCTTCAGCCCAAGTGGCAGTTATCAGTTTTTTTTGGAAATTCCACATTTTCTAATATCTAATTTTTTTAGGGATATTCTAATTTCTAATGAACGCCCAACCAGTTTTTTTTTCGAGAAAAGAGCACCCAAGCAGTTCATTGCTATATCAACGGACTGGTAAAGTGGGGGCGAAAAAAAACGAGAGGATCCAATCCCAGTTTCGTTTTGATTGCATCGGCAGGGAAGGAAGGAACCCCTAACCCTAAGCCTCCTCTCTCAAAGCGAGGATTGTTTTTTTTTTTTTTTGCGGGGTGATTGGATTGGAGCAGATGTCGTCGGATCCTCGGAACCCTAATCCTCCTCCTCCTCCACCTCCCGGTTCTTCGTCATCCGCGCTTCCGGCGGGGGGCAGCTATTTCCCGCTCCCTTTCCACCTGCAGCAGCAGCAGCCGGTGGCGACCTACCAGTACCAGCAGCTGCAGCAAGCGCAGCAGCTCTTCCAGCGGGACGCGCAGACCATCACCCCCGAGGCGCTCGAGAGCGTCAAGGCCGCCCTCGCCACCAGCGACGTCCTCGACCCCTCTGCTGCCAGGGCCTCCGCCTCCTCCTCCGACGCTGCCGCCAAGAAGAAGACAATCCCTCGTCGTGCAGCCGGACAGTCCTGGGAGGATCCTACCCTCACCGAGTGGCCCGAAAGTACATCCTCTCTCATACTCTTTCAGTTTACAGTTCATCCATAAATTTACTTTCCCCAATTGCTCATTCTGTTGGATTTTTTTTACAGATGACTACAGGTTGTTTTGTGGAGATCTAGGTAACGAAGTTAATGACGATGTTCTCTCAAAAGCCTTTTCGCGGTTCCCCTCCTTCAATATGGCAAAGGTAACAACTTCCTCGAGTCCACTAAATTCTTATTATTTCTCCACTGTTCAGTGTCGCAGTCTCAATTTATTCACAAGTTTCTGTTACAATACTACATTTCTAAATAACACAGAGGTTTAATATCATGACAGTATTTTGCTTGACAAAATAATTTCCATGTGTTTCAAATGTCTAAAATGATATTTTGGTCAAGTGTAAAAGTTCTGAATCTACTTATCCCTGGTAACAAGGTTTTGAGATTAGAGAGGGTACTTGAATGGCTTCTCTTTCACTTCTGCACCAACTAAAGATATGTCCTCAACAAAAAATAATCTGGACAAGTGTACAACCCAAAATTTACACTTCCTAGGAATGAATTTAGCTAGATCATAAGTTAGATAATATAAATCAAGATAGCAAAAGTTGAACATTATTTCTGATGCACCAGTGACCACATTGGTTCACATAATTTAAAAGGGCCTCTTTGGATTGTACAATTTTCATGGGAACATTGGAGGATTTGAATCCTAAGGATTTTTTCCCCTATGAAAGCCCTTTGGATCATAGGATTGTGACTACTAAATTCCATTCCTATGCCTCCCATTCCATACGAATCTTAACATGAGCTCAAACCTCATTTTTCCTTTGCGAAGTCCAATGCGCTCTCACTCGATCTCTCTCTCTACCCTCTTTCCTCAAATCATCTGAAATTCCAGTCTTCGTTTTCTGTCCTCCACCAAAGGTACATGCTTCAGGATTCTTTTGTTTTGAAATCCTGTAGGATTCCATGGTACATGACATCTCAATCCTGCGTTTTTCCTGTTCCTACGTTTTCAAATTCCTGCAATCCAAAGAGGCCAATTCAGGAAAGATTGGACGAGCGATCACCCCTTACCTTTTGACTTCACATTTGGGATCCAAAGGGCAAAACATGAGCAGGTAGATAATTACAAACAAACGGCTTTAAGGCCGGTCATAACAAGGCAATGATAAAAGGATAAACATGGGATGACAGCCATGCCACCCCGCCCAAAAGTAACAACCCGGATTGAGCTAACGAACCGAGTGACCTAACAACTAGGCATTGCCTACATGACTGGAATCAAAGTACTTGCTTATGCTGGACTCACCTGCAAAGATATTAGGATTGGAATCCCCGATGAGAACTTTCGTACTCACAAGTCATACTCATACTTGACAAGAAGTAAATAACATGAACGTGAATCATAAGTAGCAAAAGCATGTCAAGACATGGAATGAGACAATCCATAGACATGGAACAAGTCAAACTCAATTAGACACTTACCAAAATGAAGTATCGCTGTTAAAAAACAGCCACAAATTATGTCACACCAAGATTTTGGTTAAATCCACCCAAGCCACCAATGAAAATTCAACGTGTGTCGGAAATTGGTCTAGAAAGCCCATTTCCGATCGCAGAAGTGCCTTGATAGTTCTGCGTTTTTTGAAGTATCCAAGTTCTTATTTTTGAACTCCCTTGCGGTTATATATGAAGTGCGTAACACTATTTTTTCTAGCACCATGTGTCCAAAACTTACATGAAAAGAGAAAGGGGAAGAAACTAAGAGGAAGACAGACTTAACGCACAAATGCACACACGCGTAACGCACGCACACACACACACACACACACACACACACACACATTGTGCCACACACACAAGAACGCACGCTGCACACAAATGCATCACACACACACGAACACCCACCGCTGGTTGCCGCCTTCAGCGCTTCCTCTCCAACGAACCTCCATAGTATTCGCTGCTCTGCACCGCCCCTTATGCGCCGCTCCTCCCGTCGTCCGCCGGTGGCCTTCAATGATGTTGTGTGGCGCCTCCAGGCCCCCCAATGCGTGCAGTGGCATGCTCAGCTCGTCCATCCCCGCTAGCGCCGCCGCGCCCATGGAATCGGCTGCAATCAACTGCAACTGTGAGTAAATAACAAAGGACGAGAGGTAATGTAGGGTACATGCCAAAGTACCCTGATTCGTCCCCATATTCACGAATTAGAGGGGGCTACGAGGAGGAACACGAAGAACACGAAGAACACGAGGAACAAGAGGGGGAAATCACAAGAGGAACACTCCAGAACAAGTCCAATCACACATCCATTAGACAATCAAACACACAAGATCCACAGGGTACATGAACAATCAAAGGGAAAGATACAAGGTAGAGTTCATCCCAAATCCAAGAGGAGATGAGGTCTTGATGATATAGGTAGATCCTTCCCGCATGGGGGTCTTGAATCCCTCGGGATCTTCTCACATGGAGGCCTTGAACTCCATGGGAGTGTCTCTCTCTCTCAAGAGGAGTAGAGGTAAGGAGCAAACCTCAACTAGAATGAGCTATAACTTTGCTAACCCTAGAAACGAGGAGGGGGAGGTCTATTTATAGTCCTAGCCACGAAGGGGTATGTGAGGAGGGGATACAAGGCCACTTGGGCCGCATTGCGCACAGGCAAGGCCGGATGATCCGGGCATCTTCCCGATGATCCGGACGGAGTCCCAGATGATCTGGCTTCGGGTGGAAGCCTTCGGGTGTCTTCGGACGCAGTTAGCCGGATGATCCGGGAGCACGTCCAGATGACCTGGCCGAAGGCCGAATGATCCGGGAAGGGACCCGAATGTCCGGCCTGTCTCTAGCAGCCGCTCCGTCTTCTTCTCCTTCCTTCCGTCTTCTCTTCCATGCTTCCCTCGCAGATGGTGTAAGCGTACACATGCGCTCGCAATCCTCGTCGATGGTGAAGCTCCGATAATACCTATGCATGCATACGAGAGGAGTGTCAAGTAGTATGCCATGCTCGAAGGGGTAAGTGAATACGTGTAAAGGAGACGATTCACCTTTATGTATTTGAAGTAGATGTCGCGCGTTTCACTTGCCAAACGGACTCTTGACATGGTGATGTCCGTAGGATGCTTCGCATCAAGAGGGGATCAGAGAAAGGAACTATTGGGCAGGAAGGGGATTCAAACAAGCCACATACGGATGGATCTGGACGGTGTCGAGGTCGTAGTAGCTCGTGGAAGTTGTGGACTTGAGCTTGGGGAGCTTCACTTGAGAGTAATCTTGAGGTGCTTGTTGGCGTAGATGTCGCATGTCCAAAGGCAAAGATGCCTTGAAGTCGCTTGGCGAAGATGCCAAGGTAGATGGTGAAGTCGTAGAGCGGTGGTCGGCGTTGAGCTCTTGACCTTCACGTTCTTGTTGTTGATGGTGTCGATGCTGATGTGACCTTGCCGGAGATGATAGCTTAGAAGCATGTGTACTTGAGCGTCTTCTCGAAGATGAGGAAGATCTCTTGGCGGTCTTGATGAGATCCATCTTGGCGTCAATGAAGTTTTTCGTGGCATCGAACTCGTCGCTGTGGTTGTAGACCGAACTAGATGTGCTTGCCTATCCATCACAAGACTCAAGCAAAGGTAGGTAGGAAATGAGATAAACAACACCAACATACCTTTTCCCAAAGTTGAGGATGTATCCCGTGTCACTCAATGTGAATTGAGAGAATAGTCAAATTGGTACCAGACTTGTTCACTCACACCTACAAAGTAAAGCTTATTGAGTGGCTTTGTTAGGACAAGTGGCACAAAATTCAAGCAAGTGTTAGTCAATGATATCAATAAGGTCGAGGAACATTCACAAAATCGCAATAAAGCAAAATAGATCAATAGCTATATTGTGGCACCAGGAACACACACACGGATAGATAAGTGGGATTCACGCAACCAAGGAATGAGCATAAAATGTGTAACCACGCAAAAGCTCGTGTTGCACGGATACTAGAGAGACGATAGCTCGATTGCTCAAATGGGCTAGATATGCTTGTGCACCAACCTATGACAGTAAACGTGCCGTCTTCAGTCCCAAGTATGCTATGCATGTATGATCCAATATGTACCATGCAAAATGGCTCAATGCTAGTTCTATTGCTTACATGCTCTTTTGTATCTCCTCTTTTGCTTAAAAGCTTTTTCGTCCTTTTTTGTATGCTTTGCCACTATGCTTGATGCTCGAGCCAAGATATGAGACAAGTATGTAAGATATGTACGGGAGACACTTAATGGCACAAAGATGATAGCAAGATGATTGCACACTAAATGTAGCTATGCGGAGTAAGCGTATCACTAAGATGCACAATGAGCGTGGCCTGACAATTTTCAACTCGCTAGTCTCAATGGGAAAGGTACGCAATAGGCTCGGGGCTATCAATGCAATGGCAAGGAAATGTACAATGGTGTTGTCGAGGTTACCGTCCTTGCTTATGATTGCAGCGTCAAAAGGTGAAGTGGTCGTTGTTGAGTCCGTGGCGATGATGAGTGGCGGAGGAAGAAACCGTTCCTAATTAGCCGAAACACCTTAGGAAACGGAAAACCACAACTCAAAATCTCAAAACAAAATTGGGGTAAGTTGGTGGAATGGTATGGTGGTGGTTGATGAAGAAGTAACCGTCCCTAAGTAGCTGAAACACCTTAGAAGACTCGAATCACAACTCAAGCAACCACAAATGCAATGGGGATCGAAATGGGTTAGGTTGCGGAAGTTTGGGGTTCTGGTGCAGAAGTTTGGTGGATGGCCTATGCAAAGATGCCAAAATACACAAATTGATGGAGTCAAATGGTGATGGAAGTATTTTTGTGGGATATCAATAGCTACAAAACGAGCTAAAGAACGTCAAAATTTCCAGATGAATTAGTTATGACCGAAACAAGAATTTAGTCGTGTCGGGAGTAGTTGGACATCTGGGAGTAGGTCCGGATGATCCGAGTTTGTCAACTCGGGTGCTGATGTTTGGGTGCGTGGGTTAGCTGGACCCTCTCCCGGACGTCCAGCTGATCCGGAGGATGTCCGGATGATCCGTGCAGGTCAAACTGCTCGGGATTTCCTCTCGGGGACGCGATTTGGGCGGAAATTTCCGATTTCAGGGGGTCAAAATTGACGGGGAAAGAAATTTCTTGGAGGGCTTTCATGGTGGGGAGGTGGGGAAAGCCAAGATCCACTTGCCAAACAACAAAATCGTGGATCAAACACAACAATATGTCACGAGAACCAACAAAATGCAAAAATTTTGGTGAGGTTATTTTTGGTGGGGATTTTCAAATTGCGATGAAGTCAAACAAAATTAGGCTAGAACATTGGGGGGTAGGGCTCCAAATTCGTGTCAACGTGGCTCATGATGCCAAGATGATGTAGTGTACGGGCCAAAGTACCCGATTTGTCTTGATGTCCACGAATTGGAGGGGGCTACGAGGAGGAACTCGAAGAACACGAGGAACAAGAGGGGGAAATCACAAGAGGAACACTCAAGAACAAGGCCAACCACACATCCACTAGACCATCAAACACACAGGATCCACAAGGTACATGAACAATCAAAGGGAAAGATACAAGGTAGAGTTCATCCCAAATCTAAGAGGAGATGAAGTCTTGATGATCTAGGTAGATCCTTCCTGCAAGGGGGCCTTGAAACCCTCGGGATCTTCTCACATGGAGGCCTTGAACTCCATGGGAGTCTCTCTCTCTCTCTCTCTCTCTCTCTCGGAGTAGAGGTAAGGAGCAAAGCTCAACTAGAATGAGCTATAACTTTGCTAACCCTAGAAATGAGGAGGGGGAGGTCTATTTATAGTCCTAGCCATGAATGGGTAAGTGAGGAGGGGATACAAGGCCACTTGGGCCGCATTGCACACAGGCAAGGCCGGATGATCCGGACAGAGTCCCGGATGATTTGGCTTCAGGTGGAAGCCTTCGGGTGTCTACGGACACAGTTAGCCGGATGATCCGGGAGCTCGTTCAGATGATCCGGCCGAAGCCCGGATGATCCGGGAGGGGACCCGGATGTCCGACCTGTTTCTAGCAGCCGCTCCATCTTCTTCTCGTTTCTTCCGTCTTCTCTTCCATGCTTCCCTCACGGATGGTGTAGGCGTACACATGCGCTCGCCCTCCTCCTTGTTGATGGTGAAGCTCCGGTAATACCTATGCATGCACACGAGATGAGTGTCAAGTAGTATACCATCCTCAAAGGGGTCAAGTGAACACGTGTAAGGGAGATGATTCACCTTTATGTGTGTGAAGTAGATGTCGCGCGTGTCACTTGCCAAACGGACTCTTGGCATGGTGATGTCCGTAGGATGCTCCGCATCAAGAGAGGATCAAAGAAAGGAACTAACGGGCAGGAAGGGGATTCAAACAAGCCTCGTACGGATGGATCTGGTCGGTGTTGAGGTCTAGCTCGTGGAAGTCGCGGACTTGAGCTTGGGGAGCTTCACTAGAGCGTAATCTTGAGGTGCTTGTCGGCGAAGATGCTGCATGTCTAGAGGCAAAGATGCCTTGAAGTCGCTTGGCGAAGATGCCAAGGTAGATGGTGAAGTCGTAGAGCGGTGGTTGGTGTTGAGCTCTTGACCTTCACGTTCTTGTCGTTGATGGTGTCAATGCCGATGTGACCTTGCCGGAGATGTTAGGCCGGAAGCATGTGTACTTGAGCGTCTTCTCGAAGATGAGGAATATCTCTTGGCGGTCTTGATGAGGGCTTTGAGCTCCTCCATTTGAGCTTCCATTTTGGCGTTGATTGACCAGCGAGTTGAAAATTGTCGGGCCACGCTCATTGTGCACCTTAGTGATACGCTTACTCCGCATAGCTACATTTAGCGTGCAATCATCTTGCTATCATCTTGCTACCATCTTTGTGCCATTAAGTCTCTCCTGTGCATATGAGATCCAAAGGAACGTGGAGCGCTACGATGCATGCATGGCCACCCGTCAGCGCTCCATGTTCAAGATTTGGCTGCCATCCCATGCAAAATGCATCCATGATCCATCATCATCGGTGTGCAGCCACGTGGATCATGTCCATCATCATCGTACAACAGTCATTGCCCTCATGTCATCCTCATCGCCCATCACTAGCTGCATGCCGTCATCGCCGTGGAGCCTTCTCGTCGAGACGCCGCAGGACTTCTCGTGGAGCCTTCTCATGTATGCTATTGAGCAGCCCGACTGCACGATTTCTCGACTCTGATCTGTATCGAACGGGATAAGTAGTAGATGAATGCAGCGAATTAGCAAGAATACCTCATGCATCCAACCTACTCAATTGGAATTAAGGGCCAGAATATTTCTCACGTCTCTAGCAGCAGCTTTCGTTTGCAATTTGCCATCCAAGACATTTGTTGCCGCCTCAGCTGCCGCAGCTACCATCCCACCTAGACACGCTGATGGCCGCGGGATGAGGCGCACACTGCCGGGTCTCATGATGCCGACGGAGATCGTCTTGATGAGCACAGTCGGACGAGTAACCGCCTTGCCTGGTATTAATTTTGGCAAACAATGCACAATAAGAATCCCTACTATCACAAGACCAATTTTGGAAGTAAGCCTTATCCATGCAAAAGGGACTTGGACTGTGGTTAATTATGTAGTTTATTTAAAGCAAAAGGCTAAACAGGCATGCATGGGGCCACCCGATATTGCGTTGGCGAGGGCAGTTTGGTGGTGGAAGTATGTACTCCTAGGTGTATGCGCGCGCGTGTGTGTATTCTTTTATTAGGCTAAGCTACACAGTTTCATAGATTTCGTACAACATGGTCCTCACCTATATAGCTATAAGGCTTTGGTAGTTCAGTTGGACTATCTAAACAGACTAAACTTTCATGATCTGTTTAAGGCTGACCAAGATATTGAGTTACACGTAGCTGGGGTGTGCTTTTTCCTATCTGCAAAATCTGGCTTGCACCTGATGTATATGACCACCCTTTCTTATAGGTTGTTAGAGATAAGAGGACTGGCAAAACAAAAGGTTATGGATTCGTCAGTTTTTCAAACCCTACAGACCTTGCTGCAGCAATAAAAGAAATGAATGGTTAGCATTTCCAATGAGCTCTATTGATTCACTTGCTGTCACTTATCAACATGCTCTGGTTTACTGTTATATACTTGTACTTATTTTGTCTGGAACTCACTTTTCTCAGGAAAGTATGTTGGGAATCGCCCTATTAAATTGCGTAAGAGCAATTGGAAGGAGAGGACAGATGTCGAGGCTCTACAAAGACAAAAGGTTTATACCATGTTTCCTTCTTTAGCCAAGTCCGCGTTTCTTCTTGTCCGCTCTAATTTTTTTTTTCATATTTCCCATCTTTCAGAATCATATTCAGAAGAAACCTAAAACACAAAAGAAGGGTATTCTTCACAAGTAAAGCTCTATTGGGTTGTACCGGGCTGAGCCCTGTAGAACAAGACTGTAAGTTCCTTTTCAGATTACATGATAGTTTTAATTTTAAATAATCACATGGGCCCTGGAAGTACAGTGACACAGCATGTTTTTAGTGCACTGAGCCATTCTATATGTTCATAATTTGCACAAAAAATTAAAGATATACTCCCGCCGATCCAAAATAAGTGTCATGGTCTTGGTTTAAATTTGAACAAAAACCACATCATTTATTTTGGATCGAAGGGAGTACATAGCACCGACCTTGTGTCGTTTCAGGTTTATCATTTGCCCATCTGATTACAACAACAACAACAACAACAACAAAGCCTTCAGTTCCAAACAAGTTGGGGTAGGCTAGAGGTGAAACCTATAAGATCTCGCAACCAACTCATGGCTCTGGCACATGGATAGCAAGCTTCCACGCACCCCTGTCCAAAGCTAGCTCTTTGGTGATACTCCAATCCTTCAGGTCTCTCTTAACGGACTTAATTCGGTCTACCCTGTGCTCTCTTGACATTCTCCGCACGCTTTAGCCGTCCGCTATGCACTGGAGCTTCTGGAGGCCTGCGCTGAATATGCCCAAACCATCTTAGACGATGTTGGACAAGCTTCTCTTCAATTGGTGCTACCCCAACTCTATCTCGTATATCATCGTTCCGGACTCGATCCTTCCTCGTGTGGCCACACATCCATCTCAACATACGCATCTCCGCCACACCTAATCGTTGAACATGTTGCCTTTTAGTCGGCCAACACTCAGCGCCATACAACATTGCGGGTCGAACCGCCATCCTCTAGGACTTGCCTTTTAGCTTTTGTGGCACTCTCTTGTCACAGAGAATGAAGCTTGGCGCCACTTCATCCATCCGGCTTTGATTCGATGGTTCACATCTTCATCAATACCCCCATCCTCCTGCAGCATTGACCCCAAATATCAAAAGGTGTCCTTCTGAGCTACCACCTGGCCATCAAGGCTAACCTCCTCACACCTAGTAGTACTGAAACTGCACATCATGTACTCGGTTTTAATTCTACTAAGCCTAAACCCTTTCGATCCCAAGATTTGTCTCCATAACTCTAACTTCCTATTTACCCCCGTCCGAGTATCGTCAACTAGCACCACATCATCTGCAAAGAGCATACACCATGGGATATCTCCTTGTATATCCCTTGTGACCTCATCCATCACCAATGCAAAAAGATAAGGGCTCAAAGCTGACCCTTGATGCAGTCCTATCTTAATCGGAAGTCATCAGTGTCGACATCACTTGTTCGAACACTTGTCACAACATTATCGTACATGTCCTTGATGAGTAATGTACTTTGCTGGGACTTTGTGTTTCTCCAAGGCCCACCACATGACATTCCGCGGTATCTTATCATAGCCCTTCTCCAAGTCAATGAACACCATATGCAAGTCCTTCTTTTGCTCCCTATATCTCTCCATAAGTTGTTGTACCAAGAAAATTGCTTCCATGGTCGACCTCCCAGGCATGAAATCAAACTGATTTTTGGTCACGCTTGTCATTCTTCTTAAGCGGTGCTCAATGACTCTCTCCCGTAGCTTCATTGTGTGGCTCATCAGCTTAATTCCACGGTAATTAGTACAACTCTGAACATCCCCCTTGTTCTTGAAGATTGGTACTAATATACTCCGTCTCCATTCTTCTGGCATCTTGTTTGCCCGAAAAATGAGGTTGAAAAGCTTGGTTAGCCATACTATCGCTATGTCCCCAAGATCTTTCCACACCTCAATGGGGATACAATCAGGGCCCATCGCCTTGCCTCCTTTCATCCTTTTTAAAGCCTCCTTGACCTCAGACTCCTGGATTCGCCGCACAAAACGCATGCTGGTCTCATCAAAGGAGTCGTCCAGTTCAATGGTAGAACTCTCATTCTTCCCATTGAATAGCTTGTCGAAGTACTCCCGCCATCCATGCTTAATCTCCTCGTCCTTCACCAAGAGTTGGCCTGCTCCGTCCTTGATGCATTTGACTTGGCCAATATCCCTCGTCTTCCTCTCTTGGATCTTCGCCATCTTATAAATGTCCCTTTCGCCTTCCTTCGTGCCTAACCGTTGGTAGAGGTCCTCATATGCCCGACCCCTTGCTTCACTAACAGCTCGCTTTGCGGCCTTCTTCGCCATCTTGTACTTCTCTATGTTGTCTGCACTCCTATCCAGGTATAGGCGTCTGAAGCAATCTTTCTTTCTCCTATGGAGATGAAACCCATTTGCCCATATGATTCCATGGAGAGAAGTTGTGGAATAAAGAAACATTGTTCTACCATGTAGTTGTTTCTGGTGACTTTGTGGAAGGCCTGTTTTAAATAAATATAAATAAAAAAGCAGTAGAAGGCTGGAAGCAGTATCCAGGACTTGGTTGATATTTTTTATTATTATGTCCAAGTCCTTGCTTATAGCCAATTTCGGGTTGTTACTGGTTGGTTTCCAATGTATTCAAATAAACTTGTTTTGATTTATTTTTCATTTTCTTTTTCTTAAGGCTATGATTCATCTATTTGGAATGATAACTAATATCTTCATAACTTTAAATTTGTACCCCTAGTTGCTTGATGGATGTGTTCCAACAACATGCTTGGTTCACATTGCCACACTTTGGTTCTTGCAAACAAAGTGGTTATATGAACAATGGTGGAGGAACTCCCCCAATCCTAGAGTGGCTCAGAAGCTCTAACCCTAGGGGAGGAACAAAGCTCACAAGTCTCTTTCTTCTCTGGGTATTATTTAACTCTATTAGGTTACCTTTTGTATTCCACTCCACCTGCTCCTAGTGAATAATGCTCGGCCTATTACAAAATCCCACTTAGATTGATGCAGCTCCTGAACATAGTATTGGGTCGGTAGAATTGACACGCCTTGTTTCTCTTTACAACCTGGCGTTGACAACGCCGTCTTTTCAAACGTAACACAAAGTGGAGAGATATCAGCTTGCGGTCAGTTTTGTGAACTTTAGATTGTTGCAACTCAAGTAGGAGAAGATCCACCATCTGACTATCTGCAGCTGCAATTGCTTGACTTTTGATCTTGTGATCGGAACCACTTGAATAGTGCCAACTATGCTTGGAGTGATGCTGCCATAACATATAGGGTATATAATCAACCAAAAATTTCAATCAGTATCAGTTACGCAATACGGAGAACTGTGGCAATCAGCACAGTGCACCGTCTATCTGATCCTATAGAGCAGACTTGAGAGTGTTCAATTGTGAGTTTGCTTATGTTTCTTTTACTTCCTCATGTAGCTAGCTTGCATTGAACATCCCCTTTGGCCTCCCATCGCCATAAATGTGCGCATGCTAGACACTACTACCTGGTCTTGGTTTATTGGTCCCCATTGTATTTCGTGCCAAATTTTGACCATAGATTGAACTAACAAAATATTCATGCATGTCACAAAAAATTATTACATTGAAAACTATGTTCAAATACAAATCCAACTATATATTTTTTGTTGACATGCATTAACATTTTGTTAGTTAAATCTTTGGTCAAAATTTGGCACAAACTACAAAGGGGACCTATAAACTAGGACGGAGGCAGTAGATCGTAATCCCTGTCCTTGAAGCCTATCCCTGTCCCTGATTTTGTGAGTATCTTCACTTGGATTCCTACATGTTTATATTGGTGGCCCTTTAACTTGCATGAACACCATGACGTGTTAACTATAGTGAACTTTATTGTGGTAAGAGTTGTGGACTTGTGGTGCCTTGGCTCTTTCTTTTCTATACTTAACACTTTATGGCAAAACCTGCCTTGCCTCTGCAGAAGATTGATGGATGGTTTGTTTCATGCAGTGCTCCTTTGGATAAAGGACATCTGAAAAGTATAGTGGCTGGGCACCGGTCAATGCGTGCAAGGATGATACTATACCTATTGAGTTGTAACGCTTACTAAGCAATGTTCCATCTGGATGACAGGCATATTTTTACATTTGCAAGAGTTACAACGAGTATTTATAATCAGTGTTATTGTGTTGTAATGATGTCATTGTATTGCAACATAGAGGTTAGCCACTGTTCCTTTTTTGAAAGAATTTTCAGACCTGCAAATTCAAACCTTTGATCAACCAAACAAATGTGGAATATAAGATTATACTCCCTCCGTCCCATAATATAAGATACTTTTTGACACTAGGGTAGTGTTAAAAAACGTCTTATATTATGGGACGGAGGGAGTATCTGATGCTGATACTGGCAGTCTTCATGGTATATCCTCGCATGAATAGCCCACCCATGGCCTGCAATGGCTAATTTTTTTATTGACGAAATTCAGTTAGTACTGCTTTCATTCCATATAGTCCAAGGGGCAACAGGAAAAATAAGAAAACATTTTGTCAATCAATACAATTAGTTCGGCTCAAGGGGGTGAGTGACCGGAGCCTGAACACGCTTTCTTCCTGTGTGAGTTGAAGGGTGCCCAAGACGATCGTGATGCAGCTGGAGTGTGGTCCAAACACTCGTCAACTTTTCGCATTCTCTTTGTTAAGCTCGTCAAGGAGCGCTCGAGGGAAGCCTAATCGATGGCAGATCAGTCAAGGAGTGCTCCTACCAGGAGACCAGAAGACAAGGGAAGCCTAATCGATGATAGGTCAGGCTGGGTGTTGGGGTTTACCTAAAAATTCTGGTTGGGTAATTAGGATTTTAGAAATTTTCGGTTTTTAGAAATGACACCCGAAATTTAACTTTTGTTAAAAATCCGGGTTCTGATTCGGGTAATCCTGATTTGCCCGAAATAAATCATGGTGAAGGGAACGGAGACATGGAACTGAAGAACATCTGTCTCGCATCGGGCAAGATGGAGACTTCTCGTCGCCGTCTCCTCAATGGAGACGTCATCATCGTGGGTGGCACGGTGAGTAGGATCTGGTGGCAGCGCTGGGCCTACATGCAACTAGTGTCGACTGGCCGTCGGCGCCTATGACTTTGAGGGTGGTGGCCTCCCAATGTAGGGCAACAGGCGGTGTTGCCGTGCGGCAATGGCGAAGGCGGATGCTGTTATCGGGCGTTGGGAGGCGCGGCGTGAGTCTATGGCGGTGAGCAGAGAGCGACGACCGATACCGGGAGCTAGGCGGCGTGGCGATGGTAACATGGCGTGGCGGCTGCGAGCTATGGATCGGGGCTCAAGAACCTGCCGGTCCAAGGCAATGGGACAGGAACACAATGAAATCGGGTTTAGCGGGGAATTTGGGCTGGGTTGTGGCTATTTTGGGCCTTTGCGTTTTTTTACTGGGCATGATGGTTAGTTTGGGCTATTTGGGTAAATTAGGTACCGTGGATCTAAACCCGAATTTCCCCAATAAAATTTGGGTTTGCACTACTGCTACCTAATTTAGTGCTCGGGTTATACGGGTTCGTGTTATTCAAGTTCAGGATACGGGTATCAGGTTTTATGCTCAGCCTGAATAGAAGGGATGAGGGAACATGACCACGCTTGTTGAGGATGAGAGGCGCCAAAGATTCTACGCAAATGGACATGAAGCGAAGAGGTGCATCGAGGATTTCGCGGATCGCTGGCAGAGTTGTCAAGTGGGGTTGCTAGTGTAGCCTCGACGAATAAGGTTGTCGGCGATGTGGCATCTCCCTGCTCAACCAGCTAGTCAAAGAGTTGGGCACTTTGGGGGAGCTCCATGCCAACTTGGCAAACACCAGCTTGATGCAACCTGAGAAGTGCAACACAAATGCAAAGTTTGCAGAGTACTTCCAGTCAGAAGTCAGGACCAAGTGTCGTGGTGAATGATCACGATCACCTATGGGGCCATGGGCCCCTTTGTGGTTCGAGGGGGGGGGGGATGATCGCATTGCACAAAGAGCAGAGGCAACATGAGCAGTGCGGTGAGGAGGCTCTTTTTACCTAGGTTCGGGCCGCTTTGCAGTGTAACACCCTATTCATGCTTTGGTGTATTGATCGGTGGGAGCACGAAGACACGGAGCGCTCTAGCCCGGCAAGGGTGCTCGGGGAGTGCAGCTACACGCGTACAAGTGCTAGGGGATCAAAAGTTTGAACCCTTTGCTAGCTTGCCTCGGGCCTTCTTTTATAACTTGAGGAGCGACCACAGTGGCAAAATAGTCATTATACGATGATTAGATAGTAAACAACGCTATCATACCTAACTATGATAGTTTAGGACAAAATGCCATAAATGCTATCTTAGGTGTCGCGTGGAGAGGCAGCCCGGCAAGGTCCTTCCACCGCTTGCTTAACCACCTCTTATTCACTTGACACGCCTCTGGGACGGGTGTCAATAAAGGTAATCTTCCCCCCAGCGTGCTGCCACGTTCCCGACAGGATCCACCTAGCTGCCTGGGGGCTCGACACCGCACGGGTTAGCGACTGGCGACTCGGTGAGGTGGAGCGGTAGCAACTGGCGGTGGCTTGCCGGCACAGAGCTTGCCGGGCCTTTGCCTTGAGGCTTTGCCTTGGCCTTGGCGGTCCCGGAGACCTTGCCGGCGCGGCTCGGTCTCGATCCTAGCCATAGTTTCGATCCTGCCGGCCTCGTCTGGTCAGCAAGGGAGACTTCTCTGAGAATCTTTAGATTAGTTGTTGACTTGGTCTTCTTAATGCGCTCCTTTATCTTACGAAGAGCAGCTTCTTTGGCTTGGTTGCTGTGTGGGACTTGAAGCTTGTCGGGGGAACTGCGATGTGTCTGTGCATGAGCCAGGGTAATAAACACCCATATTTGTTGCACCGACAGGAGCCCCCGGGCATGGACCATACGTGATGTCGGGCATTGTTGGGCTAGGCCCAATAATGCACAGACGCATTGATCTTGCCAAAAACTACGTTGTGCTTTGAGACCTTCTTTGCTTCATTAATCCTGGCATCTTTGGTGTTTGGGCGACGTGGACCGTTCCTACAAAAAAAACAGGGGCGCTCGCGCCCATGGGGTGCCATTAGGGCACCCGCGCGTGAGCCGGGGTAACTGTCAATTTACCTTTTGTTCACCCACCGCCCTGCCGTTTCCGCCACGCGCGTCGCATGCATTGCACGGGATTAGTGGTGGACGAGCGGGGCTCGGGAACATGTGCCTTGGCAGAAGACGCATAGCCGCAGATTGGTGTAGTGGGATGGTTGCTGGAGTGATGCGCCCGCCCATGAGCTCGGGTCGTGGGATTGGTGGAATTTGGCGGTTGCTCAAGAGCTACGAACAGCCAGCCCCCGTGCTCCTTTTATAAATCGCAGGCTACGGCGAGCGATGCTCATTGATCCTCCTTCCATCTCAACGCCCAAGTGTCACAGTCCTCCTTCTGGTCTTCGGCCAACCCTTCAAGTCCCCATGGCTAGGGGGAAGAGCCAGGCTCATGCGCCTGCCGCTGTAAGGGCCTCTTCTCACAGTCGCACGCAGCCCACGACCTCGATCGAAGACACCGGACCAAGCGCTCATGGAAGAGGTGCTGGACGGGGGCACAGAAGGCACGGCGATCACGACATGGGCAGCCGTGGTGGCGCGCTTGTCGTTGCCTCCTCGGCTGCTCCATTGCCGGCGGAGGGCCACATGGGCGACACCGCGCCGGAGTTTGTTGTGGAGCCGCGCCACCGCCCGGAGAGCAGGATGCAGCTTCCACGACCTTTCTCGAGGGTGATGGAGGAGGACCGCCCGCGCGGCCTGTGGCTGCGCGCAAGCGGCTGCATCAATGGTCCTTCATGGGTCACGGTGGAGTTTTCCGTCCATGGTACCATGTACCTTGCTCATGGATGGAAGACTTTCGTCCGTGCTCATTGCTTAGGAGAAGGGCATCTTCTCCGCTTCATGCTCATGGAAACGGGTACGCTCCCTGTGAAGTTCTTCGGGGTGTCTGGATTTCGCCTTGGTTGCTGCGCAGAAAGCCCGAGCGACTCCAACACCGCTTCCTACAGCGACAAAGAGGACAGCGGCGACGGTGATCCTCGACGCGTCAAGAACGGAGACGACAGCTCCAACGCGGAGTGACCGCCGGCGGCACGATCATCACCAGCTGGGCGCCGACAGCACCATCATCTGCACCTGGCCCCCCGGCTTCGTCTTCCCTACCGGCGTCCCTGCTGCGCCGCGTCCTTGTGGTCTGGCGGGGGTGACCAGGGCATCGCCTAGCCGCTCTCTCCGTTCCTGGCTTCATCTTCTCCGCCGGGGAGGCGCTCTCCCAATCTTGCCCTCCTTGCTCTCGATGTAAACCCTAGGAGGAGAGGGACAAGAGAGGCAATATGGAGCACTTTTCTTTTCCAACAAAAAAGATGTATGATGTTGCCGCGTTTGAATCAAATACAAACATTTCCTATCTACATTTGTATTTGTATGATTTGTACTTGTTGTCTCACGCAATTTGAGAAGAAACCTGTCGAAAAAGCATCCTCGTCTTGGACGTTTGGGGGGGAGAGGGGCAGCGGGCAACCCCTAGCAGTCTCTTGCGAGTAAGTTGTCGGGTAAAGCTTCTTGCTGATCTCAAATGCAGCTACTACTAACCCTTGCCGAGCAAACTCGAGGAGAGTTTAGGAGCACAGATGGAAGCTTGGCCTCTTGCCGGTCTCATACGCAGCTGCAACTAATCCTGTCGAGCGGACTCGAGGCAAGGATAAGAGTGCGAATGAAGGCGTGAGAAGGTCTCCTCGTGTGCAAGTTTCTCATACATAGACGTAATATAGAATGATGGGAAGTTTTCTTAAATGAAACAAACTTTTGACTTATCTTTCTTTGCTCTTGTTCTGGTTTTGTCACGACAGATGTCCTAGATTGAGGATTTAGTCGTGAGGCCATCACAACTAGGTAGTCGCTTGAATGGGGTTGGTCGGAATCGAGAGACGCGAGATTTTACCAAGGTTCGGCCTCTCGCGGTGGAAGTAAAAGCCTACATCCTGCTTAATTGATATTGATAATGATGATGATCTCGGTTACAAGGGCGGTGATTTGCTACCTCTATCTCGAGAGCATCTACTTTGATCTTGTCTAAGACTAGTTTGTCTATCTCAAACTCCTCCCTCTTGGGGTGCCCTGCTCCTCCTTATATAAGTTGAAGGGGTGGCTTACATGTAGAGTCCTAGTAGGATTAGGATTAGTCTATTTTCTTATTTACAAGTGGAATCCTAGTCTAGATCTTGCTTCCCTTGTAAGGGAAATATATTCCTTATGCCTTTCCTCCCAAGCCGGCCCACCGGATACCGTACTTTGAGCTAGTCTTCTCACGAGCCGCCTTCTGGGCCGTTGGGTCTTGTCATTCGTCTAACCAGCCTGCCGGGTCATCAGTGAGTCGCCAAGTCCGCCCGGGTCACCAGTGAGTCACCAAGTTCGGTCAGGTCACCAGTGAGTCGCCAAGTCCCGGCTAGGTCATACTTCAGGCCGGGTTATATGATGGCTCGTGTCCACGTCAGTATTTTCCCCGAAGAGGAAGGGATGATGTAGCACAACTACGATAGGTATTTCCCTCAGTGATGAGACCATGGTTATCGAACCAGTAGGAGAACCAAGCAACACTATGTAAACAGTACCTGCACACAAATAAATACTTACAACCCGACGCATAAGAGGGGTTGTCAATCCCTCTCGGGTAAAAGATAGATTGGTTTTGTAGTAGATTGGATAAATAGATCTCGTAGAAACTCGAAATAAAATAAATAACAAAAAAATATAGCAAGGTATTTTTGGTTTTTTGGAATAATAGATCTAAAAATAAAAGTGGCAAATAATAGATCGAAAAGTAAATATGATAAAAAAATAGACCCGGGGGCTGTAGATTTCACTAGCGGTTTCTCTCAAGAAAAATAGCATACGTCAGGTAAACAAATTACTGCTGGGCAATTGATAGAACTTCAAATAATTATGACGATATCCAGACAATGATCATTATATATGCATCACGTCCAAGATTAGTAGACCGACTCCTGCTTGCATCTACTACTATTACTGCACACATCGATTGCTATCCAACATGCATCTAATGTATCAAGTTCATGAAAAAATGGAGTAATGCAATAAGAACGATGACGTGACGTAGACAAAATCTATTCATGTAGGAATAGACCCCATCTTGTAATCCTTAATAGCAACGATCAATATATGTCTTGCTGCCCCTTCTGTCACTGGGAAAGAACACCGCACGACCGAACCCATCACAAAGTACCTCTTCCCATGGCAAGAAAAATTGACCAGTCGACCTAACTAAACCAAAGATTCGAAGAAGAAATACGAGGCTATAAGTAATCATGCATATAAGAGATCAAAACTCAAATGATAAAATAGATCTGATCATAAACTCAAAGTTCATCGGATCCCAACAAACACACTGCAAAAAGAGTTACATCAAGTAGATCTCCAAGAGACCGTTGTATTGAGAATCAAAAGAGAGAGAGAGAGAGAGAGAGGAAGCCATCTAGCTACTGCCTATGGACCCGTAGGTCTACAATGAACTACTCATGCATCATCGGAGAGGCACCAATGAGGATGATGAACCCCTCCTTGATGGTGTCTAGATTGGATCTCGTGGTTCTGGAACTCGCGACGGCTGGAATTGTGTTTCGTCGACTCCCCAAGGGTTTTTGGATTTTGGGGTTATTTATAGAGCAAAGAGGCGGGTCGGGAGGCAGCTGAGAGGTGGGCACAACCCACCAGGGCGAGCCTGGGCCCCCAGGCGTGCCCAGGTGGGTTGTGCTCCCCTCGGAGCCCCCCTCTGGTATTTCTTTGGCCCAACAGGTGTCTTCTGGTCCAGAAAAATTCTCCAAAAAGTTTCACTGTGTTTGGACTATGTTTGGTATTGATTTTCTGCAAAGTAAAAACAAGCAAAAAAACAGCAACTGGCACTGGGCACTATGTCAATAGGTTAGTCCCAAAAAATGATATAAAGTTGCTATAAAATGATTGTAAAACATCCAAGAATGATAATATAATAGCATGGAACAAGAAAAAAATATAGATTCGTTGGAGACATTTGTACTTTTATATGATTCAAAGCAGTAGTCTAGTTTTGTCATGAAGATTTCAATACTCAAGCATATCAACAAGCAACCATCATGCTCAATCATTGATCAACACTAAAGCAAGTTATCCCTAGCCCACCATGCTCAATCATTGATCCATTCATGAAACACACTCGCATATTAGGTACACCCAATGCTCAAGTACGATCATAGTGCCCCTTAATTGGTGCTTTTATAAGAGAAGATGGAGAATCAAAAAATAAATAAAAATTACATAAATTAAATAGAAAGGCCCTTCACAGAGGGAAGTAGGGATTTGTAGAGGTGCTAGAGCTCAAAGCAAAAAGATAAGAGATAAAGCATTTTGGGTGGCATGCTTTTCCTGTCAACAAAAACGATCGTGTAATTCCCAATAATTTCCATGCTAGATATATCATAGACGGTTCCTAAACAGAAAATAAAGTTTATTCCTTTTTTCACCATACTTTCACATTCCATGGCTAGCCATATCCATGGGTGCCGTCCATACCACCAGTTTCCAAGGAATTTATTATTTGACAACATAAAGTAAATTCATTTTTCATTTTGGGACTCGGCATCCCTAATACCTTTGCCGTACTCTCGTGCAGTGACAAGTGAATAAACACTCATCTTGAGAATAACACATCTAGCATGGAAAAATTTCAGCCACCCCTACCGTTTCATGAGCCGTACGAGCACAAAAAAGGAAATTATTTTGAAAATTAGAGATGGCACATACAAATTTGCTTAGAACGACAAGAGAATACCGCATATAGGTAGGTATGATGGACTCATATGGCAAAACTGTGTTTTAGGATTTTGGATGCACAAGTAGTATTCCTACTTAGTACAAGGGAAGGTAGCAAAAAGATTGAGAAGCATCCAACCAAGAAACAAAAAATCACATAAGCAAGCATTAAGCATAACTAACACCGAATAATGCACGGGGCGGCGGATCCAAGAAGCTGCCTGGAGATTTCGAGGAGAAGAGCGTCCGAGATTTTTGGTAATTCGAAAGGTGAGACCCCCTTTATTCCTTCAGGGGGAGGATTGATCCGATCTTCTGGACCGCTTGTTGGTCCGGTTTCTGCGGATTTGGCTGATTCCGAAAATTGTGTTGGCTGTAATGGGGATTTGGAAACTGCGGTTGATATTTTGGAAGGGCACTCAAGTGTGGTAGGATTCAGCGAGAGGTTTCAGCATGGAGTAGTCATGCCTTGGTTCAATTCTTTGGAAAGTGATGGCTTTTTTATATTGGGGGGAAATAGAGTAATCTCCGCTCGGGATTCTAAGGCAGTATTTGTAGAAATAAACGGGTTTTCATCCTGTCCAGATTACAATAGGAGTCATCAGCGGGAGCTGATTGATGCCCCGATTTTTGTTCTTGCCGTTGGTGATCCTTTTGAGGAAAAGGGAGCTATTTTTGCTGTAGTTATTAGGAAACTGATCATTTATGGTGAATTACTCATGATTATTAGCATCAACTCTGTTTTTGATACGGGGTGGAGGGGGTTCCTGGCATGCTATATTTGTGGTACAGAGAGAGGTCAGTCCACGCCATTGCTCTTGCCAGTGCAGGTTCATCTGTTTTCTGTTCTTTCTACCACTTGCCGTGATCGAGGGGAGAGTGTCATGGCGGGTCAGGGAGGGAGTGTGAGCGATGTTTTGGGGAAAACACCTGCGAGTGGAGAGGGGCCGAGGGTGATGACGGCTGCCACGGCAGCTGAATCCTCTCTCCACCAGCTGGGGATGAAGGTGGCCACTGCCCCTTCCATGACCCCTGAGAGTAAGGGGAAGTCGATGCCGAGACACCCCCGTGGCGATGGCTCGGCTCTGATTATCGACATGGAGGCCGCGCGGAAGGCTATCGGTGGATCACGGGTGGTGGGGCGGCTTCTTTCGCCCTTCCAAGTGAACCCGCAGGTCATCGTCGATGAGCTTCGGGCTTGTTCAGCATGGAGGCTGCACGGAACGGTCACTGTTCAAGATGTGGCCAGCGAGGACGGGAGGTTCGTCCTGAACTTTTCCGCCGAGGAGGACCGGCGGTTCATTTTGAAGGCCCAGCCATGGCACCATAAGCGTGATGGAGTCATCTTCGCCGAGTTCGACGGCAAGGGAAACCCAGCAGAGGTTGACCTTGGCGTAATGCCAATATGGGTGCAGGTTCGTGATCTAGATTTTGAACTCAAAACTGAGCGCATGGGCTGGACTTTAGGAGAACAAATTGGGGATGTGATTGCTGTTTCCCATAGAGATCACTTAATTGTAGAGAAATATCTGCGTATAAGGGTGGAAATTCCTCTGCATGAACCTCTTAAGACAAGAGTAGAATTCACTCCTTTGGGTAGTTCTGAGAGTGTAAAGTATGATGTTAGATATGAGAAACTTCCTTTGTACTGTGAGTGTTGTGGGATTGTAGGACATACCTCAGAGCGCTACTGTAGTATACCTAAGGATAAAAGGGTTGTTTCTTTTCCAAAGAATCTTAGTGTAGAGGCATATTGGAAGGGAACAGGGGCAAGTAAAAGAACACTTTTGTTCACCGGCTCCAACAGCAACAACTACTCTAGAGCTGCGGAAAAGAGTGTGGTCAAGGTGACCAAAGCCATGGCTAACCTCACGGTCACAGATATGCTCACTACGACGACAACGACGCCTACTTCTGCGGCAATTGGTGGGCCAACCCAGGAGGGCGTCACGCTCGGCCAGGAGGGCCGGGTGTATGGGGCTCCAACGCCGCTCCACCCAGGCGCTGGTTCTGGTCAGGAGGACCAGCAAACTCTTCCGAGGCCCTCTGCTTCTCTCGCCAGGCGGGCGGGGAAAGGAGGCGGGGCGGCTCTTCCATTGGTGCTAAGCACGGCCAGAGGGCCATGTGCTTGAGCGCCGAGTGGTGACGTCTACTCCATCACGGCTCTAGTGCATGCTAACGGCAGCATGTTTGACTCGAATTCGAGGGAACCAGGGCTCATCCTGCGGTTGTTGCTTCTAATGTTGCTGCCGTTGGCAAAAAATATGCGAGACATGTTGTTGTTCAAGCCAGCGTCTCGGAGGCACTCTCGAGGCGATTGCGGCAAGGCTGGTGACCAGAATCTGACCAATGATATGGGAGTGTTTACTTTTGCTGCTGATAAAATTACCATGCAGGTCGAAAAAGAAGAAAGAGAGAAAGGATAGAAAGAAGGGAGGAAAGGAGAAGTCGAGAGTGATAGAACTCAAATCATAGGGAAAAGAGGAGTAACCCTTTTGATGCCCCACAAACGGGTAGTGATTTAAATTTTTCTTTTGAGAGAGAGATGGATAGCTATGAACGTCTGTTGTATGGTGAGACGAGTGTTTCATCAAAGAGAGTTTGTATGGGTAGAGTTGAAACTAGGAGGGATGTGGATGGGATCATTACGCATGTAGTGAAGGAAAATGAGGAGGAGGAGGTTTACACACAGCAAAGGAAGGAGTCAATTGGAGAGGACGATGTTGTGGGCACTGATTTGGCGGCCTCTGCTCCGGAGGACCGCCAGGAGAAATGAGAGCAATTAGTTGGAACTGTCGTGGAATGTTGTCTTCCACGGCAGTTCGAGAGCTCCGGGAGCTCCAAGGTAGTAATTGTGCGGAGTTGATTTTTCTTTCCGAGTCGCATTTGAATAAAAGTAAAGCTGACGAGCTACGTTGTATCTTAGGTTTTAGTTCCGTGTTTTTAGATGAGAGTGATGGCAAGTCTGGTGGTCTTGTACTTTTTTATCAAAAAGAGAATAAGGTCGAGTTGAACTATTTGTCTTCCCATTTTATTGATGTTGTATTTATGAATGATAATTCTGTAAATTGGCGCTTTACGGGTTTCTATGGTTATCCGGCATGGAATGACAAATATTTATCTTGGGCGGATCTTCGTCAACTGCATTCCCTTGCTGATTATCCTTGGGTAGTCATTGGAGATTTTAATGAAATTATCTACTCTAGCGAAAAAGAAGGTGGCAATGCTAGACCAAATGAAATGATGCAGGAATTCCGTAAGTGTTTGAGTGATTGTAACTGGAGGATATGGGCTCATTGGTGATCCATTCACTTGGAGAAGGGGGGACATCCGTGAAAGGCTTGATCGAGCTGTATGTAATCTAGAATGGGCAAACAAATTTCCGCGTGCGGCGATTATTAATGGGGAGCATGTACACTCAGACCATCGTCCGTTAATTCTTGACACAGATTATTTTGATAGTAACTTGTTTAATCGTCGGAATGGTCGTGTGAGACAATTTGAAGCAAAATGGCTGAAAGAAGATCTTTATTGAGGAGATTGTGAAGACTGCTTGGGAAAAAGCAAAGTTGGCGGGTATTGGTCCCTCTCTCGCAAAGACGGACTAGAGCGGTGCATGATGATTTACATTCTTGGGACCGAATTACTTTGAAAGGACCAAAGAGAAGAATAAATAAGTTAAAAAAGAACTAGAGAGGCTGAAACGTGGTCCTATTAGTGGTGAGTCCGCTCAAGGCAAAAGGAAATTCTAGTACTGTCGAAAATCTTTTGGACCAAGAGGAAATTTTTGGTTCAGAGAGGTCGAGCAAACTGGCTGTTACATGGGGACCGTAATACTTCTTTTTTCATAATGCTGCAACGGCCGGAAAAAAGGAACAATATTAGAAGACTTCGGATGATCTTTGGGGTTTGGAAACAAGGAAATGATCTCAAGGAACATATTATGGGTTATTTCTCCAATCTTTTTACATCGAGGTTTTATACCCAAATCAGAAATTTTGTCTCTTGTCCGAGTAGAGTGACTCTTGAGATGAATAGCGCCCGCTCGCCCCTTATACCGCTGATGATGTTCGTAAGGCTCTTTTTGATATTGGCGATCTAAAGGCTCCGGGGCGGATGGTCTTCATGCTATTTTTATAAAAGATTTTGGCCCATGCTAGGGGATGATTTGGTGGATGAGGTCTTGAAAGCAGTGAATACTTGTACAATTCCACCGGGTTGGAATGATACTGCGATTGTGTTGATTCCCAAGGTCAACTCACGTGAGAAGGTATCCCAATTTAGACCTATCAGTCTTTGCAATGTGGTATACAAAATTATCCCCAAAATGTTGTCGGCGCGGTTGAAGGTTTTACTACCTGATATTATCAGCCCAACCCAAAGTGCTTTTGTGCTGGTAGATTGATTCTGAGACAATGTTTTAGTGGCTTATGAGAGCTTTCATACTATTAAAAATAAGAGGGTGGGAAAAGAGGGCTTATGCGCTATCAAGCTTGATATGCACAAAGCTTACGATCGAGTCGAATGGCCTTTTTTGAAGGGAATTATGTTGAAACTCGGTTTCCAGGAGAGATGGGTAAATCTTATTATGAAATGTGTCTCTCTTGTTGAGTATAGGGTGCAGATTAATGATGAAGAAACTGAAAGCTTCAAGCCTACTAGGGGCTTAAGACAAGGTGATTCATTATCTCCCTACCTTTTCTTATTATGCACGGAGGGCCTTACTGCTCTCTTGGCGCATGCGGAGGAGATTGGGGATATTTCAGGAGTCAAGGTTTGTAAACAGGCCCCTACTATCACAAATCTCCTTTTTGCGGATGACTCATTAATCCTCATGAAAGCTAATCAACAAAATGCGGAGACACTTAAATCAATTTTGGACTTATATTGTGCTTTGCGTCTCGACAAATGGTGGCGTTGAAAAATCTAGCATATTTTTAGCCCAAATACGAGTGGGGACATTAGAGAACAAATTTGCTCAATTTTAAATATCATGATCGAAGCTCTCAATGATAAGTATCTGGGCTGCTGCGCATGTGGGGTTAGATAAGACTGATTGTTTCCAATATCTGATTGATCGCATTGTTATGAGAATTAGCGGATGGAAAGAAAAACTCTTATCCACCGGAGGCAAGGAAGTTCTTCTCAAGTCTGTTGTTCAAGCTATCCCAACTTATGCTATGTCGGTCTTTAAAATTCCTAAAAAAATTTGTAAAGGAATAACTGACGAGATGTCGCATTTTTGGTGGGGTGATGACGACAACCAGAGAAGGATGCATTGGATGGCGTGGTGGAAAATGTGTGTCCCAAAAAGCCAAGGTGGAATGGGCTTTCGTGACATTCATTGTTTTAATTTGGCGATGTTGGCTAAACAAGCTTGGCGTCTCCTTGAGAATCCAGACTCCTTGTGTGCCACCATTTTGCGAGCTAAGTATTTTCCCGAGGGAGATTTATTGAACGCAAAGTTAAAAAAGGGATCATCCTTCACATGGCAAAGTATTATGGCGGGGGTTAATACCTTAAAACATGGCTATATTTGGCGTGTTGGAAATGGTCGAAAATTGACATTTGGGAAGATGCTTGGATCCCTAAGCGTGCTAACAGAAAGTCATGACTCCAAAGGGACAACATTTGTTATCAAAAGTGTCGATCTCATTGACCCCTCTTGAGCAGGTGGGATGAGGATCTCATTAGATGACTTTGTGGCCTGTTAATTTACAGCGGGTCCTTGCTATCACTCTGCCTCAGTTTGATATGTTAGATTTTGTTGCCTGGAGTCATACTAAGAGTGGGATTTTTTCTGTTCGATCTGCATATTTTGTTGAGTGGGATTATCAACATGGAAGGAAACTTCGTCGTACTAATGGAATGGGTCGAACAAACTTTAATCCAATTTGGTATAAGATTTGGAAGTTATCTTGTCCGGCGAAGGTGAAAATTTTTATTTGGCGGACGCTGCATGGTACTCTTCCATGTCGTGTTACGCTTGCTAATAGACACATGAAAGTTTCACCTTTATGCCCTTGTTGTGCTACGGTTTAGAAGACACAAAGCATATGTTGTTTCAAAGTCGGGAAGGCAAAAGAGGTCCGGAGAAGGCTTGGATTAGACGAGATCATTGCTCAAGCTTGTGAAGTTGATCGTCTTTGGAGGCGGTCCTCGAGTTTTTGTTGCTCATGCCCGACCAAGATTTATCTATTATGGGGTTCCGAATACTCGGAGATGATTGCCATTACGTCTTGGTATTTATGGTGGGAAAGACGTAAATTAGTACATAAGGAGATAATTCAAGATGCAAAACAGATTTCAATGGGGTACAAGCTCTTCGACTAATTATGTTGTTGCTTCGGTCAAGGGCTTCTATGAAAAGAGGGGTTGGATTCGTCCCCGGTGGGTTTTGTGAAACTTAATGTTGGCGCTTCTTTTGATCATGATCTTCTTAATGGTGCGGCGGGGCTGTCCCGAGGAACGACAAAGGAAGTTTATTGCGGGGTACTTGGAAAATTGATCATTGCATCGACGCTCTAACAATGAAGCTTGGGCTCTCAGATTCGGTCTTTCACTAGCTTAACGTCGGGTTGCAATCGCTAGTTATTAATTCGATAATTTGGAGGTTATTGAAACGATGAATAATGGCGGACGGTCGGCAGGGGCGGCGGCAATCTTTGATGATTGCTATTTTTTGGCGTGTGATTTTTCTACCTCTAGGTTTGAACATTGTAATAGGGAAGCCAATAAGGTTGCGCACGAGCTTGCTAGGTTGGCTAGATTTTCTTCTACCATTGATTGGTTTGAGGAGCCTATGTTTGAGATTGTACCATTCCTCACAAACGATGTATTTGTTATTTCCGCTGAATAAAGTCCATTTGTTTTTTCAAAAAAAACACCGAATAATGCACCACAAGTAGGATGTAATTTCACTACATAACTATTGACTTTCGTGCTTGCATAGGGAATCACAAACCTTAACACCAATTTTCTTACTAAAGATAATTACTCATCAACATGACTCACATATCACTATCATTATATCGCAAAACTCTTACAAGGAATCAAGTTTCTTTTGTCCAATGATCTTCATGAAAGTTTTTATTATATCCCTCTTGAATATCTATCACTTTGGAACTAGTTTCAGATGTTGCTTTTGATATCTCAAACAAATCTAAGTGAAGAACATGAGCATACTTTTTTTTCCATCTCTCAGAATAATATAAGTGAAGCATGAAAGAATTTCTTCAAAAGTTTACTAACTCTCAAATAAATATAAGTGAAGCATGGGAGTATTTCTTCAAAAAAATTAAAGCACACCATGCTCAAAAAGATATAAGTGAAGCACTAGAGCAATTCCATAGTTCAATTTTTTTAAGTGAAGCATAAAGAGCAATTCTAACAAATCATAGCATAATTTTGGCTCTCTCAAATAGGTGTGTCCAGCAAGGATAGATGACATAAACTAAAAAGCAAAACAAGCAAAGACTCATATAATACAATATGCTGCAAGCAAAACTCATGATATGTGACGAATAAAAATACAACTCCAAGTAAAACACCGATGGTCGTTAGAAGAAAGAGGGGATGCCACTCGGGGGCATCCCCAAGTTTAGTTGCTTGTTTCTCCCCTAGGGTTTTTGGATTTTCGGGGTATTTATAGAGCAAAGAGGGAGTGCGAGAGGCGACCGAGGTGGGCACAACCCACCAGGGCACGCCTTGCCCCCCAGGGCCCAGGCGCGCCCAGGTGGGTTGTGCTCCCCTCGGAGTCCCCTCTGGTACTTCTTTGCGCTAATAGGTGTCTTCTGGTCCAGAAAAATTCTCCAAAAAGTTTCGCTGTGTTTGGACTCCATTTGGTATTGATTTTCTACGAAGTAAAAAACAAGCAAAAAACAGCAACTGGCACTAGGCACTATGTCAATAGGTTAGTCCCAAAAAATGATATAAAGTTGCTATAAAATGATTGTAAACATCCAAGAATGATAATATAACAACATGGAACACGCAAAAATTATAGATACATTGGGGACGTATCATTATACCGATGGGTATATCCCCGACATTAGCCCCCAGTTTAATTTGGATTTATCCATGTTAAACTTATCCTGCAAAATAAAAACAAGACCAAATTTGATAGGTTGTGCACCGGGTCGAAGGTTCTTCTGAGCCTCCATATATTCATCCTTAATTCCTTGTCATTTCCTTCTGTGAAAACACTCGACCGAGTCAATATTTGCTGGGTCATGCAATTATTGAGTTATTTGATATCGTGTCTCTTCGTTATATTCAAGGGAATCCCTCCTGTAAAGTCCAGGTCTCTTCATTATAACAGTAGGCAGCTTCAAAATCAATTTGCTGACATTGGTTTTTTACAGAAAAATATTGGGGAAAAATAATCCATTTGAGTCGGCTTCCAATGCTCTGGCTTGACAAAAAGTATTGGACTTAAGATATTCATCTGATTTTTAGCCGCGTTGAGGATGTAGAGCTTGCCGAGTTGCTCCGCTGAAATTGCCGAGTTATAGAAACTGATCATACCAGGTCATGATTGTTACAAACGCTGGGTCACATTGTTGGTGCAATATCTTCCTACGTTGTGCTTTGGAGATTGTTGATAGAAAGAAGTATGGACTGATTTGTTTGCTAGTGCATAACAGAGCGAAAAAGTCCATATACAACTGAAGAGAATGTTGTCTCCGATGCTGAGTTCGAAGAACTTCACTGAAGTACATCTGCGTTGCAGAGAAGAACGAAGTATATTTGTTGAAGTACTAGAGTCGAGGAGATTGATGTGAAGAGATCGACCCCTCGAAAGTTTTCTGCTGAAGCAAAGCTTTTGGTTTGGTACTGTCGTCCGAAGAAATTGACTGCAGTGATTGAAGTCGAAGACAAAGCGAAGACATAGTATTCATTTCGTTCTTCTTCTTTCATTCTTTCGAGTCATAGGACCTCTGTACTATTAAGAGGGGTATCGGTTCTCGATGCTTAGATCACTGTGATGCTTACCCAAATCCTATGAAAGTTGTGACAGAAATCTCTTTATGCTCTGAGCAAATACTTGGCAGCAAGAGATTGTGATCTTCTTCGCTGCGACAGATTTGCCTCGAACAGAGAAGTTAGCATTACTTGTTCCTCAAGTAATGTTAGCTTTGCTCCAAAATCCGACCATTGTGAACGTGTCGGTTGCCATTGGCTGGACCTCATGTCCAAAATGGTCATTTCCCATCAGTGAAGGCCGCATCTATAAATAGCCACCGCGCGCCAGCTTTGTCCGGTGTCTGCTCCACTTGAGATTTCTGTGAATATTGATTTGGGCAACCCCTCTTTGAGTGATTTGAGTTTAAGATCGACTAAGAGAAAAACCAAGAGCCCAAACTTAGACAGTGGTTTAGCATCACAGTAGTTCCGAGTGAGAGTTCTTGTACCTATTACTCTTGAGAGCTGCGCACTCTCTAGACGGATAGGTTTCGGCTTCGAGTGTTGAAGAGTTGTTGTCTTCACCGAGCCTGATCTTCAGCAACCAAGAGTGATTGTGGTTCGTGAAGGTCGGCCGAAGGTTTGGAGATCGCCGACAAGGATCTACCACGAGTGAAATCAACCTGAGTCTGATCAGCTCTGTGTTGAAGGAGAATAGGGTGAAGAGAGTTTATCTCCAGTGTTAAGTCATAGCCCCTCCAACCAGACGTAGCCCACGTAGCCCTTTGGCAGAAGGGTGAACTGGTCTACAAAATCTCTCTGTCGCCATCGAGCACCACTAGTTACATCTTTGTCACTGTATTTCATTCAACAGTTGTTATTCATGCTCTGTGTCGATAGTTTACTTGATCATTTTGTTCTGTTGTCTTCATCCTGTGTATCTGTGTTCATCATTCTCTTTATCATCGCCTATATTATTTCATTATCATCTTGTATTTAACTTGTGAAATCAGTCTGTAGCATTAAATTCAGCATCAACAATGTTGTACCTTATTCTGATGCATCTATTTGCATGTTGCATCACTCTCATTTTAGTTAAACCTGTGATCCATCAAGTTCGCACTCTCGTCAATGCCTTTATCGATGAATATGCCTCTGACGAGGAAGATTGATTAAATCCACTTTCCTCGGTACTCTATTTTGTTGTCGTGAGTGGGTTAATTTCAAAGCATTCGAAAGAAAATTCGAATCTCCCATTCACCCCCTCTCACTACTAGGGAAAAGGCTAGCAGGAGCGCGGGTTTTAGATGTATCGATGGCGGGTACCAGCGCTACTAATAAGCGCTCTAACTAACTCATAGCGATGGCGGCGTGCACCAGCCATCTTGCTACACAAGTGTAGCAGCAGCGATTATAGGAAGCTTCGCTACGCTAGTAGCGCTAAGCGCTCTTTGGTTGAATACGCCATCGCTATTGAGGCGCTTTGCTGAACTTTTATACACTCGCTCTGCTAATTTAAGTAGTTTTTTTGGCATATTTGTTTTGTATTTGAACCGTCTTTGTAGAAGAATCTTTAGCACATAGAAATGTCATCATGATACACATACAAATGCTGCGAGACCACAAATGTAATCATAGCATGTACATACAAATAGTCTCATCATAATCATCATCCAACACAAAGTGATATCTTGTCATCATCTCAAAAATAGCAATACATGCAAGTCTCGAATACTTGCAACTACAACAACGTCATCCATCTAAACAAAGGTATCGCAAGAAGTGCTATCACTATGAATGAGGCGGAACTATGCATTACATGAGGTGGCGATTCTGAGTCCTCTCTCGCTAGCGTGAACCTCAAGTAACTAGCTTCTCCTTCTTATGCCTTTTGAAGCCTTTATGGCTGGCGCCCGTGAACCCATTCACTTGCGCCGACACTCATGCCACTCGTTGTACACCCGGAACCTTCCTTTGTACACGACATAGCATTTCCATCTCGCCATCAAGGAACGAGGTACCTGTTAGAGATGCATGTTCATGAAGAGGATGTACAACCATATATATGCAACAAAATATACTAGAGCAACACCAAAAAAGAAAGGGTTAGGAACTAGATGCAACATATACAGTATGCAAATTAATTAACTAGAGGTACGCAGGTCATCGTACGCAAACTAACAAAGTAGCGTTACGCAAGTTCGGCAGGGACCGTGGACATCACAAAGTTTCATCGCTACAAAAAGTATACAAGTTCAACCGACACATATCATCATCATCGGCATCATAAATCACTAGAAGTTCCATCCTTCCATATCATCGAGGACGAACCTAGCTTCTTGAGCGGCGTGAGGTCTAGGCGTTGCATGCCTATGCGAGTTGGACGTCGGTTTGCGATATAGGGCCGTGGTGGAACATCCCTTCTCATCGGCGACTTCTTTCATGATGATCGTCGCAATGTCGCTTTGGATGCGAAAGAAGTCATCTCTAAGTTTATAATTCGCTTCTCCATGAGATTCTAGCCACTTGTGGATATGATCATCATTTCTGCTGTTAATGCGAAGCTTTTGGTGATCCGTGTTGAACTGAATCATGAGATGGATGATGTAGAATCCATCCTTCTTGCTTGGTTTTGGGACATGGATGCATTTATGCGCGAAACCCATCTTCTTGTTCCTTTGTTTCTTGATATGCATGTGGCCACCTCTAAAGCTGAAGCCTTGGAGAGCATCATCTAGAATATTCATTATGTGGGTGTAGTCCTTTTTCTCGTAGTCTCTGGAAGGGTCAAAATACACGTGGGAGACTTGCGGGTAAAAACGATAAGGGCGGTGCTCCCGTTCTTTGAGGGAAAAGACACCTGAAATTATTCCCCATATGAGAGAGAAGGAATGATTGAAATGTACAAAAGGGTTGTCGGAACTGACTTACTTTGGATGATAAGGCACGAGGACAATTTCCGGTCCTTATTCTGTACCATGAAGTTTTGGAGGTACTCCCTAGCAGTTTCATGCTCAAAGTCGCCGAGACTCAAGAAAGACTTCGTGCATGTAATGCGGATCCGCCACACAGATTTGCGAGACTTCTTCACTCTTCATGGCGGAGCTCATATGTAGCGCAAAAAGGCGGACGATAGTAAAATCAAGCCGCCTTGTTAGAAACATCTCAAAGATATGGTCAAACCGCAGAAGAACACCTCCATGGGCCGTGTGTCGACGTAGCACTTCCCTCGAGCACACGAGCGCGTATGTCGGATATCCCGGATCCTTTGAGGCTAGTAGGCTTTTCTCGGTCGGCGACATGGTCGTGCGATCTCTGAGATCCCGATAGTGCCTCCAGCGGTTTCGGCGGTAGCATCAGCTCGCCTGTGAGATGGAACATGACCGCACCTTTCACGGGTACACGCTCTTGAGAATGCATCGTCGGCTGCTGTGTGTGCTCGCTTGTTTGGGCGATTACCTTCCCGATCTCTTCCTCTCCTTTTTCTTGGGCACACCTTCCGACCCTTCCTTAACCCCTGCCCAAGTGTTCCCGGGCTAAATCTTGTCAGACGACCCTCGCGCCGGCTAGTTGAGCTGTGTTGGCGGCATCTTGAGCGTGTCTGTGAGGATTTCATGAAGAGACTTTTGCAATCCATGGTACGACCCTGCGGGCATATCATCCATATTCTCATTAGCAAGCGATAGCCCGATTAGTCATATGGTTGACTCATCATATCTATGTCACGATCATACGCGTTTGTATTGAGGTAATTCATAGGGTCGACCTCCGTGTCATCATCCATTCTCATTCTCTGGGAGAAATTACATCAGCCATACTATTGCACCCCTTCATCATGTCGTCCGCCGCTCTCACCCCGCACTTCTGAGAGCTGGTAATTGCGTGGCGGGGTGGTGGTCTCTGCACATGCTTGTTGATGTGTGGTAGTTATTGGTGTGCTCTCGGCGGCTCGCATTTAATAAGATTCTTGACCATAGCAGCACCCAACCCTTGCACTTCAATCATGGCGGGGTCTCGTCGTCCGCTCCCACATGCTGTATTGGAGGAGGTAAATCCTCGTGCCCCGATTTCACACTGGTCAAGCTAACCCTGAAGTGCCCAGCGGGGATTGGCTGGTTGTGGAACGTGCGTTGAGAGGGGTCCATTATCATCCCCTTTCCCATGTCCACCTTCTGGCGTTTGATCAAGTAGAGTATGGTGCATGGGGTTTCTTTCGCCTGCAAACACATATGTCTGTGGCGTAAAACAACCGAAAGGCAACAAAAATGGAATATTATATATATATATATGTTGGTGAGACATGTAATTACCGTGGACGGTGTCGAGCTCAGCCAAATCGAAGGCCCACCTAGCGCTTTGAGGCCGAGGACGGCTGCTATGGCGGAGGCGGCTGCGAGAGGAGGCCCAGTTGCTTGAGCAAGTGATGGTGTGATGGTGTTGTTGTTCATGGAGTTGCTCACGTGGCGGGGGCATCGAAATCATGTACCGTCTTATGCGGATTTTCCTTCGCCCGATTGATGATAATCGGAACCAAGTTAGTAGCAAAATCATTTACTGCGGCGATTCTGGTGCATTGATTTTCTTGTAGCAACTCATATTTGTCCTCGATCGCTTTTTTCGCATCCTCGGTGCTTTTTCTCGACCGCAAGCTTCACCTTTGCGTCGATGTCCGCTGACTAAACTTCTTTTTCGCTTCTTGGCCTCCGGGCGTCGTTGTAAACACCTTCCATGTGGTGCCGTCTCGGCACCGTGCACACGACCATATTGTGGCCGCTGGTCCAGCGGGAGTCCCTTAAGTTCGTTCAAGGCCGGTTGAGAGGGGTGTCCCACTTGGGCCTCATCGAGAAGTAGGGCTTTGGCTGCAAGCGGTGTTGCTTCTCGATGGTCTAATCAATTTCCTCGTGATCTTGTCCATGTAAAAACCTTTTCTCCTTGTCCCACTTGTAGCGGGCTCGATGAAGTCATGCTCCAAGGGGTTGGTGAACTTTCGCAAAGGGGTGCAGGAGACCCGCGGCTTCACGTTCGCGTCCTCCTTATCCCATATGGGCCTTTTACCGATGTAGCCACGGCTTTCGGCGATGCTTCCCGTGTTCGGAGCTGAAGGCTTTTGAATTTCGCAGCCTTAGCCTTGGCTGCCTCGGTAGCGCAAGTGTCCTTGAACTTTTCAACTCCTCTTCCGTAAGTGTCGGATTTTCCTCTAGAATCTTGGACGGGGTTCATCAGCCTCAATAGCTCGTTTCACCCTCCCTTTCCGGAGGCCAAATCATTGCTGAACATGCCCATGGCGTGATTGTTAATCTTTTTCATCTTGGATCATCCACGGTTGTTCTATGTTATCTTCCCGTCGGGAACTTGAATCTCTTGTGCAACCGTTAGGAGCAAGCTGCGTCAAATGTTCTTTACTCCTTAAGTCATCGTCGTTGATGCTCGCGCATTCCGTAGGATGCATCCTAATTGGTTCCCATAGCACTTGCGAGGTTCTTCCGCTCTAACGACTCAAACTTGCGGTGCCATCTTTGTGATCACAAGTCGTCCAATCCCTAGTTTGTTAGGTTTTCGTATCCTCTGCTTCTTATGCTTCCTCTTTTCGGTAGCGGCATCGGGGCCGGTACCTTCCCCGTCGGTACCTTCCCCACCGGTCTTGGTGCCGCCATCGGTGCCGGCGCTGTCGGTGTCGATGTCGGCGTCAGTACCATCATCGAGGCCGACCTGCAAACCTTGCTTAGCAGTCAAATAGTCGAGGTACTTTTGTTCACCCTCATAATCCATCTCGTCTGCATCTTGGTTAGAAGGCCCAGTTTCTTCGTTGTTCGACATGTTTCCTATGATTAAGTGGCGTCATTTATTTCTAAAAGTATGAATAAATGAGAAATGACATAAAAAGAAATCTATGTGCCAGCACTCGATATGCCAACTATGTAGCACAAATCATGCCTTTATTCACGGGAAATTTTGGCATGACCTTTGCTAAAAAATGGACATATCGAGCACCTGAAATTGACCGAAACGGGAATGAATCAACATTCCGGCGTAACATAGGCCACTCGGATCATTTTCCAAACATGACATGTCCAAAACATGACATATGCACATATCACATGTCCAGTTCAAATTTGCATATAAATTCAACTAATTTTGAAACCTAGCTAAATTCATAACGAAATAGACAACCTAATTAATTAACATAACCAAGAACCCTAGCAGAGAGGGGGGGTTTCTGAGAGTGCTTGGGGCGAGGCAGGCCCGACGACGGCCGGCAGGGAGAGGAGGGAGGCGAGGCCGACGGGTCGGGGCGAGCCGCCGGGTCGGGTCGGGGCGAGCGGCGTGGTCGAGGCTAAGCGCCAAGACCGGTCGGGTCGAGGGCCGACGGGCGAAGCCTGAGGCTAAGCGCCGGCGCCAGCGAGTCGGGGCGGCCTTGGGCTGGTCGGGCGGCGGTGCGACGAGAGAGAGTGGGGATTTGGGGGAAATGGCGGGATGAAGCAGGGCGAGTGAGAATTTTGGGTTAAGTGGACGTGGCAGTAGCGCGTTATGTCAAAACACGCTGCTACTAACATCAGTAGCTGCAGCGGTTTAGGAGAAACGCGCTACTACTAAATTCTGTAGCTGCAGCGGTTTTGGTGAAACACGCTACTACTAAATTCTGTAGCTGCAGCGGTTTATGCAAAACGCGCTGCTACTACCGTCGCTACTGCCAGTTTTCCTTTTTCTTTTCCTTTATTTTATCCCACTTTTATTTCTCGAGGGCAGTGAACGAAGGGAGGGCGATATATATTGCATCATTAGACGGTTAAATATGTATGCAAAATAGGAACATATATATTACACATCATTGGACCCATGCATAATAATGGCTAAGTGTGTATACAAAATAGGAACATATATATATTACACATCATTGGACCCATAACATACGTTTCCTTAGTCTTTGGCGTTTTCGTTTTGAGTCAGCTTCTTTCCCTTCTTGTTAAATCGAAGAATAATTGAGCCCCTCATTGTGACTTTGCCTTTTCCATGGAGTACGATTTTTCTTAGGTAATGTAGTATTGATTCTTCTTTTGGCGTATACTTCATCATCATCGTCATCTTCCCTCATTGGGTTGCCGTCTTGATCATAGTCTTCCTCGTTGGCGACTCCATCCATTCCAATGATGTTCCTTTTGCCTCTCCTCCGACAACACGGCTGGGATTGCGGGTCGATTATGAAGAAGCATTGTGTCACGTGCTTAGCGTGTACCCATGGCTCATTTTTTGCGATAGCGTTCACGGTGGCGCTCTTGGCGTCGGGTATAGTCATGGTAGTGAACATCCGGCTTTCTTTTCGACATTCTTAGCCCATCGACACGGAACATCGTCGTGTTGTGCGTCGAGTAGTCAAGCTCCCGGATCTCCTCGACCCTTCCATAAAATCGTTCGGTTGTGCGTTGTCGCTGCGGTCATGCATTCCATCGTCAACCCCGAGTTCTAATCATCACTGTCCATATCTTTTGCCTCTGTGTAGAACGTGTATCCGTTGATATCATATGCACGATAGGTTACGAGGTTGGGCGAGGGCCATGTGCTAAGGCGATATGAGCAATCTGTCCTTAGAGCCCTCCTCCGGGATTAGCAATAATATGCTCTTTGAACCAATGCAGAAAGTGGAGTTGTGCTCTCTAGTAACCGGCGTCCGTCCCGCATACCCCGGTCACGATACTTCTTTGCGATAATTTCTTTGTGCGATGCCACGAAAGGATCTACCTTGTCTAGGTGTTGTAGCACTACCAAGTTTGCTTTGTCAAAGTCATTGCGTCGATCTGAGTATGCCACGTGCAGTTCCTGCGACCGTTCGCGATGACCATCTCCTTGAGCCTCCCATCGTGCTTGTTAAAGGGCAAACCAACACTAACACCGGAGGCTGGTCTGCGCCATATAGAAAATTCTCACGAAAGAGATGCACTCTTGTGCCAAATAGCCACAGATGATGCTTCCATCCGGACGGGACATATTCTGAAACGAATCCTTTGATGATCCCATTCATCCTCTCAAACAGCATCATGTTGTGTAGGAATGGCGGCCCCAGTCTATTATGTCATCCACAATATGGACACACAGATGCACCATCACGTCGAAGAACGCGGCGGGAAGTACATCTCAAGCTCATTCAATATCACAACGATCTCTTCCTGTAGCCTTTGGAGCTGCTTCACACCGATCGACTTTCGAGAGATGGCGTCGAAAAAGTTGCGAGACCAATAAGCGTGTCATGGACATGCTTGTCCATTATCCCTCTAAGGGCAACAGGTAGTATCTGCGTCATCATCACATGAGCGGTCATGAGACTTCATCCGCTGAACCTTTTCTTGTCCATGTCTAGATATCTGCTTATCTTGCCACGATGAATCGAACTAACTTTCACTCCGGTAAGGCACTTAAAGAATTGATTGATCTTAGCGACTTAAGGTGAAGCAAGAAGGGGGCAATAATCCTCTTTCTTTATTTTCTTGCCCTTCTTCTCCGTGCCTCTGTCTCCGTCTCTGTCTCGTCGACATTTTACGGGCGACATGTGCAGATCTTCCTGATTTTCAAATATTGCAAGTCTTTTCTTGCCTTCGGCCCATCCTTGGTCTTATCCGGCATGTTCATCAGTGTTGCGAGCAAGCTCTCAAGGACATTCTTACAGATATGCATTTGATCAAGGCAATGAGGTGTATCGAGTTTGTGCGATACTCAAGTCCCGAACACGACCTCGTCTTCCATACCTTCAGCAGCGGCTCGGCGCCTTTCTCATCGTCTTTCGTGCGGGGCACTCCTTCCAGATTTTCAACAGCTCATCGATTTCGCACCGCTCCGCTTACGTGGAGGTCCTCGATGCTCAGCGTGACCATTGAATATATCTCCACGGTTTCTCCACGGGTCTTCTGTTCAAGCCATCTTGATGCCCCATGTACACGATTTTCCCAGACCGCCATCTTTCCTTGGCGTTAGCTGCCGAGACGTTGTATCATCCATGCACGCGTGCATCCGCAATATCCATGGCACACCGGCCTGCCACATATCCGTAATCGAGATAGTCCTGCCTTTGTCGTGATCAGCGCGGCTCTCATGTTGAAATACTCACCTTTCTTTGGCGTCCCATGTCTTGGCGGTGTTTTCCATAACGTGTCTAACTCCTCTTGAAGTAGCCCTAGATACAAATTAATATTATTTCCTGGTTGTTTCGCCCTTGAATAAGCATGCTCATGTGAATGTACTTGATTTCATGCACAACCGGGGGAGGTTGTACATCCATACAAACACGGGCCATGTGCTATGGTTGGTGTTACGGTTGCCAAACAGTTCATGCCGTCGGTACGCCCGAGCACGATGTTCCTTGCATCACATTCAAAATACCGATAGAAGCTGTTCAACGCTCTCCACCGGCTTCCATCCTTCACGTGTCTCGACTTCGGATCATCTCCATCGTCGGGCTTCTTCCTCTCCGCGTGCGGCGCATTAGCTTTGCTTCCTTGGGATCTACAAAATACCTCACGAGGCGGGAGTGATCGGTAAGTACCATACAACTTTATGGGGACATTTCTTCCCGGCCTTCTTGTATCGAGAAGCATTGCACACCGGACATCTTGTTTTTTCCGCGTGCTCCTTCTGATAAATTATGCAATCGTTGATGCATGCATGGTATCTAACGTGTGGTAGATCAAGAGGGCACACGATCTTCTTGGCCTCATCAACACTAGTAGGACATAGATTATCCACGGGAAGAACATCCTTTAGGTACTTGAGATGCTCATCGAGGCTAGTGTCGGTCCATTTGTTTTTAGCCTTCGTCTTCAGGAGTTGGAGCGTGAAACTCAAGCGAGTCACCTCAGGATTGCAACCATCATACAATGGAGTGTTCGAGTCTACCACCAGTTGCTCCAGCTTAGCCTCCTCTCTAGAAGCAGCTCTCTCAGTACTCGTCTCCTTGCGAAGCAATGCTTGAACATGAGGGTCCCGCACAATTGAACTTAGTACCGACGAACTCTGCTGCGTGGAGTCCATGTCGTTCTCTCCGCCGCCATGTCCGGCCCTTCTCCTCCGCCATGTCCGGCCCTACTCCGCCGCCATGTCCGGCCTCTTCCCCCGCCATTATCGATCATCTCTTCGTCTTGCCCGTGTCATCATTGCCTGCCCGTCGGCATCCTCAACATCGTCATCCTCATCTTCAATTATCCACAGTATAGCCATCCATGAAACCAGTCATGAGCAGGTGCGCCGACACGACCATCGTCATGGGGGTCGAGCCAAACTATTCCTTTGCATTTTCGACACGGACATAAAACCTCTGTCCGGTTATTTTCTTTCATGTCCTGCACCGCGACCGCAACCACACATCCACCATCGTTCCACCGACCATCGTCAACTCTGCACGGTAATAATAAAAAATTGATTATAAAAATGCATGCATGCATCAAAGTCATAAAAATTTTGGCATGACCTTCCTAAAAATAGGACATATATGGATCTAGAGTTTGCGAATTAGCGAAACGAAATAAATCGACATTTCGCAAAACATAGGCAACTCAAAAGCACAATTTGGCGGCCAACTCATGCCACACACACAATTTCCACAAACATATCACACACACATAAACACATTTCCATTTTGCAAAAGCATGAAAATTTCATCACCTCTATCTCGATCGAGATCGAGCACACGGTGGAGATGATGTTGTAGGGGGATCAAAAGTGCACAAAGCTCTTCTTGACAAAGATAGATCTAGTTAGGGGGCAAATAGGTCACTTAACTAAATCCTACATCTACCTAGCTACCTAATTTGGGAGGAGACAACTTCAACTAGTGGAGGGGGAAGGAAAAAGAGAAAGGAGATGCATTAATGGAGGTGGTGTAGTTATGTAGGAGTAATGAAGAGAGAGAAAGGTGGATAGAAGAGAGGGAGTAATGGGGGAGAAGTATTGAGGAGATGAAGAAGAGTGAGAGTGGGAGCATGTGGTGGAGGTAGGGGGAAGGGAAGAGAGGAGGGGGAGGTAGGGGAAGGGAAAAGAGGAGGGGAGGGAGGGGCGGGTGGGGAAAGGTGTTGGGTTGGTGCGGGTTAGCGATGGCGGGCCTAAAACGTCTTGCTGCTAAGATTTAGCAAGAGCGCCGCTTTGCGATGGGCGCTCATCGCTAATCGGGACAAAAATTGTGGCAATTTGAAACTTACTAGCAGCGATCTCGAAAAAGCGCTACTACTACATACTTAGCAAGATGGCGCTGTTCTTGCGACAGCTCGCTACTTAGAGTTAGGTGAACACCGCCAGTCGATATTTGTAGCAGCGTGTTTCTGGCCGAGCGCGCTACTGCTAAATCCTTATCAGCAGCGAGTTTACATAACACGCGCTACAACTAGTTAGCAATAGTGCCCCATTTTGAACCGCGCTGCTGCTAAGATTCTGTGTATAGGCTTTTCCCTAGTAGTGTATGGTCGATATACTCTCAGTCCTAACAATTGGTATCAGAGCAGGTACCTCCTGTCTTTGTTTATTAAAGGTCTAACGTCCTTGGAGTTTTGAGTATTTCGTTCGCAGGTAGATCTTGCACTCTGAAAGGTTCCCATCTTTGATGGAAATGACTATTTGTATTGGAAGGAACGAATGAGAATCATAATTCAAGCTATCAACTATGATCTGTGGCAGATTATGGAAGATGGCTACACAATTCAGCAACAAAACAATTTGACTGCGGATGACAAAGCAAATTTGTAGTTGGATGCTCAAGCAAAAGATATCATATGTGGTAGTTTATCAAAAGACATTTTCTTTCGATTCCACAGGCTCAACACAACAAAGAAAATTTGGGATGCTCTCAACAGTGCTCATGAAGATTTTATTACCCGATCAGATCCTCACATTCAAATGCTTCGTGCTATGTGCACTGGATTCAGAAGCCTGCGTAAAGAAAGTGTAATGGAACTCAGTGATCGATTGACAAACATTGTCGAAAGACTACATCAGCGAGGAGTAACTGATATCACCGATAGAGATGTAGTCAACAAGCTTCTGAGTGTTCTTGATGAATCCTTCGACTCTATTGCGTCTAAAATCAAGCAAAGACCTGACTATGAAGAGCTTCACTATGTTGAGGTCATGACACTACTGTCAATTTATGAAGCAAAGATGGATCTGGTAAATGCCAATCAAGAATTTTCTTCAGAAAGTGAAGGAGAAATTCTCTCACACTATGGCAGTTCTAAAGAAGAAGATGTCGAAAATCAACACACCATCACTCAAGAACTTGAAATGCTCACGCAAAGGCTAAGTGATATAAAAAGACACAATCTCTACCTCATAAATGATGAAGAGTTTCACGCACCAGAATCATCAAGAAGATGATTGCCTCCGAAAGATATGAAGTGCTTCAATTGCAAGTTATACGGCCATGTCATCACTGATTGCCCTGGTTGGGAAGGAAAAGCTAGCACCAGATGGAAATACCTTCACTACAATGGTTTTACTGGAGTGGATCGTCATACTAAGATCTCGAAGGAAATTCCATATCCGTTATCTTCTTCGACGAGACCAGTCATTGACATGAAAGCTAGAGATATCATTGAATCAAATATGAAGAGGATGCCACGGCTAAACAGAGCATGTGTTGATCTGACAATGGACTCTGAAGAAGAAGCCACTGACACTGATTTAGATGATGAAGAATTCTACAAAAAGATTGGGAGAAGCAATGCATATGTTGCCATTGAATCATCGAAGAGTTTCAGTGAATCAGATACTGATGATGATGCTTCAAGTTACGATGATTCAAGCGATGATGAACCACTCGCCTTCTGTCTCATGGCAAAATCTTCTAAGGATCAGGTATCCACAAAACACCAAAGATCCATGAACGAATATTCTCCTAAATATATATCTTATGCCAAGTTGGTCAAGATTGCTAAATCCCAACATGATCAACTTGAAATGCTTGAGAGAAATCTCAGGAAAATTGAAGGATTACTGCTCGAAGAGATGGAGAAGAATAAAAAGTTGATTGAAGAGCAAGATGCTCTTTCATCAACTACTGATCTTACCATTCGATATGACTCACTTACAGTTGACTACGAGAGTTTTTAAATGAACTCCTTAACAGGAGTCAAGAACTCATGTCACTGAAAGAGTCTCATAATGAGCTGGCTTTAGAGAAAGTTTCTCTCTTCGCCGATCAATCTTTTCAACTTCCTGATGGTTTTTTACCCCCTTGCTTAACTTGCCTAGAACATAGCAATGTAGATTCTCATGCTAAAACTTCAAATGCTGTGATAGAAAATACTGCTACTACTGAGTTGATACTACTAACCCCTCTTCTGAGGATTTTGCTGTTATTACTGAAGAAAATTGCAGGTTAAAGGGCTTACTTGAGAGTTGTAAGTGCATCTAGTGCTCCTTAGTGATTTTGGTGTATTGAAGACTTATAGGTTAAGGGACTAATGTGTTTATGAGTGTACACATGTCTATAAGTCTATGAGGAGTTTGATATTTACAAAGAATGTCGACCCCTAAAAATGAATATCTTCGACTGAAGATTTTGGTATTCCTGAAGACTTTCCTGAAGACTCTGAAAGTGAAGAAATTGGTGTGTCCATGAAGACTTGATATTCATGCAAGGAATATGAAGCTTGAAGACTTTCGTTTTCATAGTTTTGTTTTTCTCCTTCTTGAGTCATAGGAAACACCGTACTGTTAAAGGGGATCGAGGAAATACTAAGGAAAAATTTCCATGTGATGCTCAACTCAAAATCCTACACCTACCAATCCCTTCGAGTGAAGCCATTGGAAATCTCATACAGTTCGGTCAATTTCTTAGTGACAGAGAGTCAATTTCTCCAGTGACAGAGACGAAGTTCTTCTGGTCGCTGAGGAATTTGTTCTGACTGAGGAGTTAGGAATTCGCCAGTGCGGATTGCCTACACTATGAGGAACATGATAGCCCTGAGGAGTTTGAGAGTCAAAATTCTGACCATTGCTGTGCTGCGTGCCAGCTGTCCCAAAATATCTTATCCACCTAACGGTCATATCATCGAAGGGCATTTATGTCTTATCATGTCGGGCTGCTCCCTAGGCTATAAATAGCCGCCCCCTACAACCACTAGCTGGTTGGCTGCTCTGAGAGAAACTGACACTTGTCATTTGAGAGCAACCCATCCTCCGAGGACTTTGAGTGAAAATAATCGAGTGAGGAAAACCCAAACCCAAACACCTACAAACCCAAAGTGATTGAGCATCATCAAGAGATTGATCTGCATGGATCCGGCGCTTATTACCTTTGAAGATCTGTGCCTCTTCCAGACGGTTAGGCATCATGGTCTAGAGCATCCAAGAGGAATGTGGATCGCCGAGTGACGAAGTCTGTGAAGGTCTGGAAGTCGCTCAAGACTTACCACAAGTGATTGGACGAGTGCATGTGACCTTAGTTCAAGGAGAATAGGGTGAGGACTTGGTGTCTGAGCTGCGTGCTCGGCGATCGGGTGTCCGGATGTGTCCTCGAGTTTAAATACTCAGCCGCTCCAACCAGACGTACAACTGAGACAACAGTTGGAACTGGTCTACCGAATCATTGTCTTCACCAACCTTACTGGTTCTATTTCCTCAACTCTTTCATTTCTTCATTATTGTGTGGAGTGATTGTTCATATATGTGTTTGAAGACTTTGACTGAAGACTTTCTCAATTTCCTCAGTTCAATTTCTTTAGTCTATTTGTCTTCATCTTGTGTTATCCTATGTTTACGCTTTCTGTACTCTTTGTGTGTCTTCATTTCATCATGATGACAACGTGTGTATGCTGTCATGCTTACTTCTGAGTACTTATTCTGCTACAAGTAGTTCTTCGCTAAGAAATTTCCTCACCGGCAAATTCCTCAGTGAAGAATTCATAAAAATCGCCTATTCACCCCCCTCTAGTCGAAATAACGCACTTTCAATTGGTATTAGAGCAAGGTACTTCCTTGTTTTGTGTGATTTTGGTTTAACCACCTGGAGTTCTAGTTATGTCGACCACAGGTATGATCAAGGTCTCTGCTTGGTGTCCTACCTTCAATGGCATGTGTAAGTGCATCTAGTGCCACCCCTAGTTGGTTTTGGAGTATTGACAACAAAGTTGGTTGAGGGACTAATGCGTTTGTGAGAATTGCAGGATAACGCAGGTAGTGTCCCTCATCGATTCGGTTTACCTACTGGAGATGACCCCTAAAAATGTATGAAGACATTGAAGACAATGGTGGTATGAGAAGATTTTCATATTGAAGACTATGACATGAAAAGACATTGCGTGAAGACTATGGGCCTTGGCTGTGTGGTTTCGTAGTTTCATTTCCTTCTTTGTTGAGTCATAGGAACCACCGTCTTTGTTAAGTGGGGTCCAAGTGAACTAAGTCGAGTGGTCAAGTGATGCTCAACTCAAATCCTATGTCTTGAGCGAAGACAATGAGAGCAAACCTTATCGAGAGCTGGATGAGTCGACTTTGCTTGTAGCCCAAGTAAAGTTGCAGCGTGTGTTTGAAATCGACCGTTGGAACACGTGTCGGTTCCTCGATGACCTAGGGTCATTTTGGACAAATCAGGCGGGTTGCCAAAGGCTATAAATACCCCACCCCTACACCATAAATTGGTGGCTGCAAAGAGTTTGTGCACGGCTTTTGTCGTTTGAGAGCAACCCACCTCGAAGCATTTGAGAGAGAAAATCCTTGCGAGGACAAAGCCCAAACACCCGAGCCAAAGAGTGTTAGGCATCATCAAGTCTTTACATCTATGTGACCAAGACTTATTACACTTGAGGACTGTGAATCCTCCACCGGTTAGGCGTCGCATTCTGAGCATCCAAGAGTCATTGTGGATTGCGGTGAGCGAAGTCTGTGAAGGTTTGGAAGTCTCCTTGAAGACTTACGAGTGATTGGGCGAGGACTGGGTGTCCTTAGCTCAAGGGAATAAGGTGAAGACACGGTCTTGAAAGTTAAATCTCAGCCTCCCTAACCCAGACGTCTGAGTTCTCACAAAGAATGGAACTGGTCTAACAAATCTGTGTCTTCAACAAGCAACTAGTTCTATCCCTTCCCAACCTTACTTAAGTTTGTCTTCATGAAGTCATTGCCTATCTGTATATCTGCTTGACTTCATTGCTTTACTACTTCGTTGATTGGCTTCATACTATCTTCCATCTGATCCTACTACCTAGCTGCTATTAGTCTGTACTTTCACATCATTGCATACCGACTATGGCTTGCTTAGGGTAGTTTATGTTCATTGCATATCAATTAGGTCATTTACATTGTTTGTCTTGAAACTTCTAAGTTTAGAAGACTTTCATAAAATCGCATATTCACCCCCTCTAGCCGATACTAGCACTTTCAATTGGTATCGAGCAAGGTACTCCTTGTTACGTGTGATTCTGTTTAACCACCGGAGTTTTAGCTATATCGACTACGAGTTGAGGAACATATCTTGTCCCACCTTTGGCGGTCATGAGTATCCCGATGGAAGGCCATGATGAAGAAGCGACTCATGTCCATGGATAGCGAATTGTGGATCACATCGAGATTGGACTCAGCGATCTATGCAAGATGGCAGAGGCTGATGACATTCACAAGTATACTCTACTGAACCTTACAGCGAAGGATGTCATCTGCTCTCATTTGTCTCGAAATCAGTTCAGGAATGTTATGCACCTCAATCACGCGAAGCTAATCTAGGACCGGCTCTCTGAGGTATATGAAGGTCATCGTACTCGTCATGATCCGTGGTTTGAAGATAGGAGTCTCTCAAGGAGATGACCTTTGCACCTGAATCATCATCATCCTCATCGTGCCACATGGCAAGGGGTGATAAGGTAACTGAATGCTATCTCTCTGAATCTAGCGATGATGAATCAGGTGATGAATTTGGCCCTAGTTATGACAAGCTTGCTTCCCTTGCCACTAAACAACAAAGAATCTTGGAAAAGGTTCAAGACATGCTTAGTAAGAGCGATGATATGTTGGGTGAAGAAATGGATCAGTCAAAAGCTTTGGCTGATAGTCTTTAGAGACTTCATGCTAAGTTTGACGCCCTTCAAGGTCAACATAATGCTCTCTTATGCGATCATGAAGCTCTCTTCTGAATGTCTTCAAAGAAAGCTAGACCTTGAAAAGATAAGAGTGGATTATGAAGATCTTCAAAAGGAGCGAGATTCATTACTTGCTCAACAGATCAGTTCTGCTCAGGATGGATTTGAACCACCATGTCTAAAATGCATTGAGCGTGATAACGCTACATCTATTGCTGAATGTTCCATTCTGCTCTTTGCTGTTTCATTGTCTTCACCTCTTGATGTGGTTACTAACCCCTCTGCGGAGGATACCACTCTTTGTTCTTGATGAAAATGCTATGTTGAAGATATTGCTTGAAACAGGGATGTACAAAAGTTTGAAGGGACATCGGACTCTCTGCGATGTCCTCAAAAGCGGATTCTCGAACCAAACCCTAGGAAAGAGGGTGTTGGGTTCAAAAGGAAAATGAATGTTGATGGCTCGTCTTTGGAAGCTTTGAGTAGTACCCCAAAACCACATGGGTTGCTGCAAAGGAACCTTGATAGATCCATCCACCTTATCCGGCTTTACTGTGCTAATCCTATTATCATTGATGAATCCTTTGATGCAAACTATAAGCTGTTCAAAAATCAGAATGGTGAAGTGTTTGCGGTACATTGGTACTAATCTGCAGAACGGACCACCTATGAAGAAGATCTGGGTACCTAAGCGGTACATTGAGAATCTTCTGTGAATGTCGTCATGACACCACCAAGGAAGAAGACAAACCCCAGGACCTACAGCTTCATGTGGCCCAAAGGCTTCATCTGATACATGACTCACATGAGTCACCCTAACGCCAATGTTTTGCGAGGAAATCATGCTCGACTTATGAATATGGCGTGTATCTTCAAACCGCTATGTTCATAGGGACTACTGTAGTTGCTCACCACTTATTGTCCTCTCACCTTAGCCTCTTTTTAAAATCTTGTGTAAATGATCTTTGACCAAGTAAAAGTATTTTTACATTTTGCAACTCTTAGCAAATCTCGAGGGCGAATTTTTTTTTTAAGGGGTAGTGTTGTGACACCCAAAATTTTGACCTTGTTTTATTAATTAAAATTTTGCCGGAAATTAAAACTTTTGTTTTGGGCTCCTTTTGATTTTGAAACTTTTCTCCTTGCTATTATGGAGTTTTCCCCATAGAGACAACTTTTCAGATATGTTATTGGACTTGTTTAACCTCTCGAAAAACTTTTCTTTTATTAGTAAGACTAATTACATAATTATTTTGCTTGATCTTTGTTTTTCTTGAAAAATGGTTTTCAAGGTTATATGGCCCTATTTGAACTACAACCAGTTGATATATTTATCTAAAATCCAAAAAATTTGGAGAGGTCATGTGATGTTTTAAATCACTTTTAATCAAAAATATCTTTAATCTTGAATTATTTTGAGTGCTACACATGTTTTCTTCTCGGTGAGAGGCAACTTTTGCTGCAACCCTTTTAAATAATTCTTTCTAGCCTCCACAAAATTATGGGATGTCGGTAGGAGCATATCATTCCACTTTGTGCAAAACCCAGTTCATTCTTTGAAAATTTTGAGTGAATCATCCTCATTTCCATTACGGTCCAACTTGAGGTTTTGTACTACAAATATATTTTAACTTGCTCTCTTTCTTTGTGATTATTTCTCCTACTTATAGCCATCCCTACTAAACCCTTAAGTCCAGGAGAGTGGACCCATAGGATGATTCTAAGCGCTTACCATTTGCCATTTGCTTCTGTCGGGAATGGAAGTTTTGCAAAACTTACTAGCAAGTTTCTCCTTTGCAAACTAACTTCACCACTCTCTTGCATCGAGAGACCCCCTTTATGGGAGTTTGGCCTCGAAAATTGCCTAGATGCCTCGGCATTTTATCAAACACCCTATGTGCATGTCAGTTGGCATGAGTTCATGTCTACACTATGAACTTGAGCCCCGACCAATCCACCATGTCCCTTAGATCCATTACTAACCCTAGACTAGAACTGGTTGTTTCGGCCTCAGCAAGTAGCCTCTAGGCTTTCTGGCATTTACGTCGAGCACGTCCGTGCACACCAGGCCTTGACGTCGTTTGCTGCCTTGTCTGTGGCCCAAACGCTGGCCCTCGGCTTTGTCACGCTCTGCGGCCTGCAGCGCTCCGTGCTCACCACCGCGCCAAGCCGCCCTCGCCACTCCCGGGCGAATAGCGCTAACCCGCCATCGTCGCCCGGCCCCACTGCTCATGTCGGCGTCGGTAAAACCCGCTGCCACGGCCCCCAGCACAGCCGAGCTCATCCGCAGCTTTGTCGCAAGCCCTCGTCGCGCCCGTTGCCCTAGCACAAGGCGGTTCGCCGCCGTTCTTATCTCCGCGTACGGAACCCGACCTCGGCAAGCTATAAAAAGGCAGGGAGCTCATACAAGCCTTGACCCTCATACCACCCATGACCACCCCACGGCCCATGATCGTCAAGGACGCCGTCTTCCTCATCTCCGGCCCAACGGCCGCGCCACTGCCTCGTCCACTCCGGCGCCTCCAGGCCTCCCTCTCCGTTCTCTTCACCAAGAGCTACCTCATCCTCCGTGAACCATTTCCCCTAATCAATTTGGTTAGGGAGCATGCCCTCCTAAAATCACTCCGTCCAAAGCCACCTCTCCGGTAAGCTCCTTGCAAACTCCTCCACCCCGGTGACCTACGATACAGAGGAAGGAGCCTAGGGTGGCGGATCCATCCACACTTTCGGGCGCCGCGCTTGGCTGACGATCGCGGACTCCCCCTCGGCTGGAGACGGAGGAGAGGGAGGCGACTAGTCAAACGACTAGTGGGCCCCCTGGACCATCGGTGACTCCCATCCCAGCGGGATAAAATGGCGTAAATGCGATCGTTTCCCGCTCTGCGTAATCCCCTACGAAGCGTTTTCTTTTTCATTTTATTTAAAAACAGTTTGACGGAACTTTATTGGTTATATCTTTTAAATACAACTCAAATGAATTAATTCTTTTCCCACCTCTCTGAAATATTGTCTAGTTTATTTTAAGATTTATTTGAAAAATTTTCCAAACAACTTTTGGTGCTGTTTTATTTTGTGTGTTAATTCTTTATATTGCTAAAATAGGAATTTTGATAATTTTTTGAAGTGTGTTTGTTACATTTCTTTCGTTATTTCATGTGATATGATCATTTGCATGGATGCATATTGGTGATTTCCATGCTGTTGGAAATGAGTATACTTGTGATGGTAATCATCTCATGTATCTTTACCTACTTAGGAGAAAAGTCAGAAGCCTCTGCCTTGGGTGAGTGTGAGCTTGTCGCGGTCTCCGTCGAGATGGTATGTCAGGTATGGCATGATAAGATATGATGAGGTTGATTGCATTGGTTGGAATATATTTGTTATACATGTCATGCGAGAAACTATAAACCTCAGGTGGTAAGTAGATCGAGTCTTGTTCGATAACCCCCACTTGTTTACGTACCACTTGTCCCTGCCTGATGAAGTGCAGTTCGATGGTTATCAACCCTTTCTAGCACACAAGTCGGAGGATGAGGTACCATGGCCACAGATTAAAGCCGGTCATCCGAGCGGGGGCATGGGTGTTCGGTTGGGACAGGAGGGAGGCCACCTTAGTCTTGTGATATAAATTTGATCCCATGCTAGGTTGTAGCCTCCCCATAAGTTTGCTTGACAAGTGTCGTGGGTGATTCGGAACACAGTGAGTTAAGGTGGTGTGTGCAAGTCGGTGTGTTTTCATTTAAGGCCGTGGCGGAATTAGTCGATGGACTAAAGGAATCCGTTGCTCGTGGGTAAAAGTACATCCTCTGATTTAAAACCTATTAGAATAGCCGTGTCCATGGTTAAGGATTTGATGCGGGGCCAGGTCAAGTGTCGGTCTTAGTGTCGGTCTTGGGCGACTATTGAGAGCTGGAACAACATGGTGTGACTCGTGACTAATGATGATTATGAATATTATTAATGTTGACTAACTTGTGATATTATTATTATTGTGTATCTGGGATGGTTCTACCTCAGGGTACTCACTATGTTTGTTCATTCTTTTAAAGCCCTTTATGTGGTGTCGCTCGAGGCCTTCGTAACATTTCTTTTAAAGCCCTTTATGTGGTGTCGCTCGGGCCTTGGTGAAGCATTTCTTTTAAAGCCCTTTATGTGGTGTCGCTGGGCCTTGCATTGTAACATTTCTTTTAAAGCCCTTTATGTGGTGTCGCTCAGACGCGTATGTATTCTTTTAAAGCCCTTTATGTGGTGTCGCTCAGGGCCTTGAGTAGCATTTCTTTAAAAGCCCTGTATGTGTATTTCAGGCCTTCCATTATAACATTTCTTTTAAAGCCCTTTATGTGGTGTCGGCTCGGAGCCTTGGCGTAACATTTCTTTTAAAGCCCTTTATGTGGTGTATTCAGGGCCTTTGACGTAGCATTTCTTTTAAAAGCTCTTTCACGGTATCTACAGGATGGTTCTACCTCAGGATATTACGCTATGATTATTATTTTTAAAGCCCTTTATGCGGTATGGCCGGGCCTTACATTATGGCATTTGGTTATTTACTTCACAAATTTTGATACTATATCTTTTACATTCATAACTAACTTGCTTGCGCATCATAGTTACATTTATCTTGTGACGGCGTCATGAGCATCATATATTTTCATCACACCATAGATATGTTATACATGTTCATAATGTTTGCGGTACATTCAAAGTACTCCTTGGCTTGTCACGGCTATTGTCTTGGCAGATTTTGTGCGGAGAAAAGAAGCGATCTGACGACAGCCGGGAACCTAAGCAATGGAGATAGCAGCCTCGCGAAGATAAGGAGTTAACACAGTGTTGTTCACCTTGAAATGGAGTCCCATAGACCTGAGAGGATCCACCGCTTCCGCCAACCACTAGAAACCATTTGTTGTACTCACGGGCGAATGGTCTTGCTACATATTTTGTATTTTGGCTTGGAATTTACTATCAAGTTGGAGCCTCATCGATAAGTAATCTGGGGCTGATGAGCAAGACGATCTTTCTGAAATTGATTTCCAGAAAACGGTCGTGACACCTGACTATCTTGGTGATCATGTGGACCGCAAGTCAACATCTCCAGTACTTGTCATTTCTCGAGACGATCTTTGGTCTGTTGGTCCTCGAAGAAAGCGGAACTGCGTATCGATGTCTACTGCGGAAGCTGAGTACATTCTTGATGGTTCTTGCTATGCTCCAATGCTTGGATGAAGCAAACTCTCAAGGACTTCGACATCAGCGTGAAGAATGTGCGGCTCTCTTGACAATGAGAGTGCCATCAAGATTGCTCTAGCCAGTTCAGCACTCAAAGACAAAGCACATTCGATTAATCATCATTTTCTTTGCGATCATGTGTTGAAGGGTGACATCTTTATTGATCATGTGAAGGCGAAGAACAGCTAGCGATATGTTCACAAAGCCCTTGGATTGAAGTTGTAAGTTGCGGTGTGAGCTAAATATCTTAGAGTCTTGAATGTTCTTTGAAAAGGACACTCATCCTAACTTATGCAAAATTGATGACTTAGATGTGGAGACTTGAAGAGCGTTTTCTTCAATCAATGAAGAATAACACTCTAAGTGTGAAAATTAATGAAGAATTTGATTCTCGAACCCTCGACAATTGTGGGTGATAAGAAATCATCATTCTTATCTGATGGATCACGCCACCACAAAGTTGAAAATCTTTATTTTTGAAATTCCTCAGTCTTGAAATTCTTGATTTTTAATTCTTCAACTTTGCAAAATCTTCCTGTTTAGTCGTTTTCTTCATTATATATATATATATGAGTTTATGTATACAACATTCTTGGCTATTTCTTCAAGTTGCATTTTACGCTAAGTGAATGTGATCGGACCCTTTCCCCTCTATGCTATACTCAACCCAATCTATTCACAAGTTCTTCATGTGTTGTTCTATTTGAAACTTCGTTAAAATCTTCTTTGTGTCCTTTGGATTTGAAGAAATTCGCGACGAAACTTAAAATCTTATCTTATCAAATTTTCAGTTTTGCCGCTCAAACATATAAGTATCCTTTATCCACGCCCAAGATGCGACCCTATCCTAAAGGAACTCGAAGGTCCCACAAGTTTAGAACATCTTGAAGGCGCTTTTAAAGGTGGATATCATTACATCAACATTACATAATAGAAAGGGATACATACATAAAGGCAAACAATGCCACCTGAATACAACAATACCACATACAAGAACAACATCCGACTACGGATGAATCATATGAGAAACTCAAACAATATCACCGCTAGCCTAGGCTGCTTGAGCACGGAACCTATACCACGATCGAAGAAGAAGGAAGAAGAAGAACTCCAAACAAAAGCAAACATCGCTCGCGTCCTGATCATCGCATAACCTATACACTGTTGTTGTTTGTAATGTCGTAAACCACGAGGACTCAGCAATCCCATTACCATGGGTATCGGTAGCAAAGCAATGGGAAAGGAAGGGGTAAAGTGGTGAGGTTTGCATGACTAAGCAAGTACATTGGCTAACATACACAAGAAAGGCGAGAAGAGAACAAGCGAACAGTGCGTGAAGCTAGCAATGATCAAAGGTGATCTGAACACCTACTTACATCAAACATAACCCGAAACCGTGTTCACCTCCAGGACTCGCCGAAGACACCATCACGGCTACACTCGGTTGATGCATTTTTAATTCGGATCTGGTGTCAAGTTATCTACAACCCGGACATTAACAAATTCCCATCTACTTACATAACCCAGACACGGCTCGAAAGTTTATACCTGCGAGGTGTCCCCAACTCATGAACAAGCTCTTACGATCAGCGAAAAGGTAGACCTTCTCCGGAAGACCCGTCTGTCTCGGAATCGGTTTACAAGACATTTCGAAAATGGTAAAACAAGACCAACAACGCCGCCCGGATGTCAACAAATCTGATAGGACTGCACATATCTGGATTCTCGAGCACCGGATTGTCCAAACTTAGGTGGGCGAGCGAGTTGCTGGTGGCCACCGTGACAGTTTTGGACCAACTCTGGCGAACCTTTGGCACGGGGTAAATAAAAGATGACCCTTGGGCTCCGGTAAGGGAAAAAGGAGCTAGGTGAGGCAAATGGTAAAACCAAGGTTGGGCCTTCTTTGGACAAGTTTTATTCAGCGAACTGTCAGAGGGTCCCATAAATCACCCGACCGGCGTTGAGGAGTAAAATCCGGGAACATATCTGAGGTATGGCCAAAACTAGAGGCGGCAAAGTGGAACAAAACACCAGGCATAAGGCCGAACCACCCTTTACCAAATATATAGATGCATTAATAATATCGAGAATATTGTGATATCCCAAACCCTATCACCATGGAAATCTTCAACTTCTGCAACTAACAGCGCTATAAGAGGAGCTGAGCAAGCGGTAAAATATCAATCAATGTTTTCTAGGAATGGTGTCAAAGGTTGAGGTTCATGGCAATTTGGGGCTTGAAGGAACAAGTGATAGGAAGCGCCCAGCATAATGATAGAACGAAGCAACTAGCATAGCAATGATAGTAGTGAGATCCGGTGTGATCATCTTGCGAAATCCCGCTAGGAAGAAAAGCGAGTCCATGAAGAAGGCGAGCGGATGAAGCCAGAACCAACCGTGAGCGAGACGGATCCTCCGATCATAGCGAAACGGGAACTAACGAAGAAGCACACAACATAGGTAAGCACACCACACATGAACAAGACATGATGCACAATAAGCATGATGCATGACAAAGCTACATGAAGCTACTCATGACAAGAGATGATGCAAACAGAACAACACATCAAGGCCAAGTTTAAATGAGGCAGGAACAACATATAACAATTCCAGGTAAAAGTCCTCATATGCAAATTTCAAAATTGGTCCAGAACTGAACAAACATTAATTTGAAGTTGTTAAACAGCAAGTTAAAGAGCACCAGAGGATCTACATGAAATTCTAGTCAAGTTACATATAAAGTTCATTAGATTACGAGACGGCCTAGAAGATATAAAGCAAAACAAGTTAAACATGGCATTGATGCAAAAATGCACCCAAACATCAAACAAACACACCAAAAAGGGATGCAACATGATAATATGAAACTACATGCAAAATCAAGCAAGTTTCATATAGAGCACACTCAAAAGCGACATCGATTACCATACCACCTCTATACAAGTCATAGCAACAATCATCCAAGCAACAACTAGGCATATTGCAAGCATCAAAACAATATACTACAGCACCCCAACATAAGAACAAAAGGCATGAGCATGAAGTATAGGTAAGTACTACAAAACATGAACATGAGCTATCTCCGAAACAACTAGAACATGCTCAAAAACACATGGTAAGATTGCAAATATTACAGTTTTAGGACTTCGTGAAATAACATCGAGGTTGCAATGTTTAGAGCTATCAAACAACATATTCACGAGGAACTTAACATGGCAAAAAAGACATGGCATGAATCTACTAATTGCATAGAACAAAAAGACCCTTCTTGACCATGAGCCAAAAGGCATAGAAAATATGATGGCACCCATGTAAACATGACAAGATATTACAGATTCAAACATGGCAGAAACAACAATAAGTAGGCATGTTGGTGAGCTTGTTACACTCACCCTGGAGCAATTCATGGCATGGCAAGGCAACCAACATTAAGAAGGCATGTTTAGAAGCTAAGAATGTTAAGATCGAGGTCATAGGGTGCATGGATCACTAGGAAAACACATGGGAACAAGTGAACTTAATGTTAACAGAGGCGACTACATTATCAAGCAACTTTGGAGCAAGATATGAACAATCTACCAAGCCATAAATGCAACGGAGGCATGGATGGATAGGGCATGACATGTAGATCAAAACATATTTATAGAACATCTCAGTTATGCATAGAATGATTAGTAGAAGCATGTTTACATAGCAACAAAATATAACGAGAATATGCCTACTAAAGCAATGACAAGTACCCTCCTTAACAAGCTCGATTCACTCACCACAAGTCATTGCATGACAAGATAAGCATAGCATCATCAAGAAGACATGTTTGTGAAACAAACCAAGTCAAAAAAAAAGTCCATAGCATGCAAGGATCAACTATATAACCTTAGCTAAATTGAATAACAAATAAACAATACATGAAACATTTTGAAGCAAAATGAAACCGCGAAAATGACATGCTAGACTACTCGATAATTTTAAAAAAGGGCATGAATGGATGAACAATAACCATATGTTCAAACCACCCTTCTTGAAGTATCTCAAAATATGCATGGATCTCTCACAGCAGCATCAAGTTTACATGGCATCAAAATATATTGAGAGCAGGGGACTAAAATCAGCAATATCCACGAAGCCTAGTTTGCATGCTTGTGCTAGTCACCACATTGATCACAAAAGTACATGTCATACACCCCTGGAAAGATGGCATGGCATAGATCAAAACACATGAGACATCAACCTCTAGGATGCACACATCAATCATGGCAAAATGACAAATGAGCAAGTTATAACTGATTTAGTGATTAACATCAACATGCACTCTTCCAACAGCATTTCAGGCATCAAGATGAGCTCAAATGAAAATGGCCAATAAGATTAAGTATTTTCGTCGAGAAGAACAATTTGACATATTATACGCCAGCAGACTCACAGTGCAGAATCTGATATGATGAACATGGCATGATTAAGCAGATTTGATTGCAGTTTTTCACCTCGGGGAAAAATCAACACGAACGCATTCGATGTGAACGGAGTCTGCGGAGTGGTGCATTTGGAGAGAGGTCGGAGGAGGTGGCCGGACCGGATCGGATTTAGATCGTGATGATGGCCCAAACTCGTGGGAGGCTAAATGAGTAATGGCCTTTCGAGCCTTGTGGCCGACAGCAGGCGCATCCCGGTAACCCTCTTGGAGGAAGGTCTTCGGTGATACAGAGGCAAGCGTAGCGAGAAAAAGAAAAGCGGTAATGACGTGGCGAAAATATACCAGCGGCGTCCAGACGAGCGCCGGCGGCCAGGGAAAGCCGTAGCGAGGGCCAGCAGGCGGCGTCGCGCTGTTGGGAAGCGTTGCGAGAAAATTAAATTTTTCCTCTGGTTTCACCAAGATCCATCTATGAGTTCATCTAAACAACGAGTCATGGGAAAGTTTGCATCTACATACCACTTGTAGATCGGCGTCACGAGCTTGCAAGGTGATGATGGAGTCGTTACTCGGCGTGATTGAGATCACGATGTCCAAGTCTTGAGCGGACAACACCTCTGCGTTCAACACCGTGCGGAATGGAGGCGTCTCCTCCTTCTTGATCGGCCAAGGGAAAGGAGAGGTTGAGGCTTCGCTCAGCGGTGGCATGACGTGGTGATGTTGGTGCAGCGATACTCAAGAGGCGCTTATGGCGCTTACGGAGGAGGAGAGTGTTGGGGAGGAGGGCTGCGCCTTGGAGATGGGGTGCAGCAGCCCCCCACCCCTCTATTATAGGGGAAGGGGCAAGGGGCCGACCCCTCAGATGGGATCTAGAGGGGGTGGCCGGGAGGAGGCTTGCCCCCCAAGCAGGCGCCCCTGGGGTTTCCCAACCCTAGGCGCATGGGCCCAAGGTGGGGCGCGCCCAGCCGTCGGGGCTGGCTCCCTCCCTTTTGGCCCATGTGGCCCCTCCGGGAGGCCCCTCCAGTGGACCCGGAACCTTTCATGGTCGGTACATTCCGATAGACCCCGAAACTTTCCGGTGTCCGTGACAACTTCCATATATAAAACTTCACCTCAGGACCATTAGGAACTCCTTGTGACGTCAGGGATCTCATCGGACTCAGAACAACATTCGGTAGTCACATACTAGTCTTCCTAATAACCTAAGCGTCACGAACCTTAAGTGTGTAGACCCTCACGGGTTGGAGACATCTGAACATGAGGGGCGACTCTCGGGCAATAACTACTGGCGGGATCTGGATACCCATGTTGGCTCCCACATGCTCCTCGATGATTTCGCCGGTTGAACCCACGATGTAGGATTGATCAAAACCCTGTATGCAATTCCCTTTGTCAATCGTCGTTACTTGCGAGGACTTCGATCGTCGGTATCCCAATACCTTATTCGGTCTAGTTGCGGCAGTCACTTTACTCGTCTTAAGTAATGCATGATCCATAGCCAACACCTTGGTCACCTTGAGCTCATTATGATGATGCATTACAGTGGGCGGAGATACCTCTCAGGTCATGCAGGTGACAAATCGATCTCGATCGTGTCAACCGCAGACACTTCGGAGATACACTTAATGCACCTTTATAGTCACCCGATTCGTTGTGACGTTTGATACACCAAGGCACTCTACGGTGTCAGGGTTACGATCTCATAGTCGAAGGAAGAGATACTTGACATTGGCAAAGCTCTAGCGAGGCGAACTACGATCTTTATGCTATGCTTAGGATTGGGTCTTGTCCATCACATCATTCTCCTAATGATGTGATCCGTTATCAACGACATCCAATGTCCATAGTCGAAACCATGACTATCTTGATCTAGCAGGCTAGTCACTCTGAGGCTCACTAGGGACATGTTGTGGTCTATGTGTTCACGTGTATTCGATTTCCGGATAATACTGATTATAGCATGAACAAAAGACAATTATCATGAACAATGAAATATAATAATACTCTTATTATTGCCTCTAGGGCATATTTATGATCTCCCACTTGCACTAGAGTCACAATCTAGTTACATTGTGATGAATCGAACACCCATAGAGTTAATTGTTGATCATGTTTTGCCCGAGAGAGTTTAGTCAGCGGATCTGCGACATTCAGATCCATGTGCACTTTGCAAATCTCTATGTCTCCATCTTGAACATTTTCACGGATGGAAAGCGGCTTTATGTGCCTGGTCTTCTTGTGAAACACGGCTCCTTAGCAGGGCAATAGCTCGGTGTTATCCTGAAGAGTTTGATCGGCCCGACGCATTAGGTATGACTCCTAGGTTGGTGATGAACTCCTTCACCCAAATCGCTTCATCGCGCTGCTCAAGAGACTGCCATGTACTCCGCTTCACCGTAGATCCATACGGCGCTACCTTTTGCTACCAACTTCTGCTCCACCATTCAACATATACGCATTATCCGGTTTGTGACTTAGAGTCATCGAGATCTGAGTCGAAGCTAGCGTCGGCGTAACCGCTTCTGACTGCTCGTCTCCTCCATAAGCGAAAATCGCCGTCCTTTTAATTGCCGAGGATATTCTTGACTCTTGTCGGTGTTCCTTGCGGGATTACTTTGGTATCTTGCTACCAAACTTACGGCAAGGTTTACATCAGTGCAGTACACAACATGCATACCTTGGATCCTATGGCTGAAGCATAGGGATGACACTCATCTCTTCTTTGTCTTTTTGCGTGGTGGTGGTAGTGAGCTCAATCTCACACCTTGTAACATGGGCAAGAACCCTTCTTGGGTGATCCATTTGAACCTCTTCAAAATCTTATCAAGGTATGTGCTTTGTGAAAGACCTATGAGTCTCGATCTATCTCTATAGATCTTGATGCCTAATATATCATGACTTCTCCAGGTCCTTCATTGAAAAACATTTATTCAAGTAGGCCTTAGTGCTGTCCAGTTTTATATCATTTCCCATCAAGAGTATCATCTACATATAATAGGAGAAATGCTCTGAGCTCCCCTCACTTTCTTGTAGCATGGGCTTCTCCATAAGTCTGCATAAACTAACCTTTGATCATCTCATCAAAGTGTTTAACTCGAGATGCTTGCACCGGTCCATAAATGGATCATGGAGCTTGCATACTTTGTTAGCGTTCTTAGGATCGACAAAACCTTGGCTGCATCATATACAACTCTTCCTTAAGATGTCAGTTAAGGAATGCCGTTTTGGCGTCCATCGCCATATCTCATAATCATAGTATCGGCAATGCCAACATGATTGAGACCTTGACTTATTCACGGGAGAGAAGTCGTCGTAGTCAATCCCTTGAACTTATCGATAACCCTTAGCGACAAATCGAGCTATAGATGGTAACATTACCATCGCGTCCGTCTTCTTCTTAAAAATCCATTTGTTTTCTATAAACTGCGCCGATCATCGAACAAGTCTGTCAAAGTCCATACTTTGTTTTCACACATGGATTCTATCTCGGTTCATGGCTTCAAGCCATTTATTTGGAATCGACCGCCATCATCGCTTCTTCATAGTTTGAAGGTTCACCGTTGTCTAACGACATGATTTCGGGACAGGTTACGTACCACTCTGGCGGAGCGTGTCCTTGTGGACCTCTGAGGTTCAGTAGCAACTTGATCGGTACCTTGATCATCATCATTGTTTTCCTCTTAGGTTGGTGTGGGCATCACGGTTTCTGTTGCACCACTTTCCGTTCGAGTGAGTACTTCATCGAGTTCTACTTTCCTCCCACTTACTTCTTCGAGAAAACTCTTTTCGAGAAAGCATCCGTTCTTGGCAACAAAGATCTTGCCTTGGTATCTTAAGTAGAAGGTATACCGACCATTTTCCTTAGGGTATCCTATGAATCGCATTTTTGAGCTTGGGTTTGAGCTTTTCGGGTTGAAGTTTCTTGACATAAGCATATCCCCAAACTTTTAGAAAGCGTGACTTAGGTTTCTTCCCAAACCATAATTCATACGGTGTCGTCTCGAGCGTGGTTTAGGCGGTGCCCTATTTAAAGTGAATGTAGCTGTCTCTAGGCGTATCCCAAAATGATAGCGATGCGTCGGTAAGAACATCATGAACGCACCATATCCAATAGAGTGCGATTGACGTTCGGACACACGTTTTATTTGAGGTGTTCAGTATGAGTTGTGAAACGATTCCACATTTCCTTAAGTGTGTACCAAATTCATGACTTAAGTATTCTCCTCCACGATCGATCGTAGGAATTTTATCTTTCGGTCACGTTGATTCTCCACCTCATTCTTAAATTCCTGAACTTTTCAAGGTCTAGGACTTGTGTTTCATTAAGTAGACATACCCATATCTACAAGTCATCGGTGAGAGTGAGAACATAGCGATATCCTCCATGACCTCAGCGCTCATTGGACCCGCCTGGATCGGTATGTATGATTTCCAACAAGTTGGTTGCTCGCTCCATTGTTCGGAGAAAGCAGGTCTTGGTCATTTGCCCATGAGGCATGGTTCACATGTGTTAAATGATTCATAATCAGAGACTCTAAAGTCCATCGGCATGGAGCTTCTTCATGCGCGACACCAATGTGACCAAAGTGGCGGTGCCACAAGTATGGGACTATCGTTGAACTTTACATCTTTTGGCATCCACACTATGCATGTGTAATAATACGACAAAGAGATTCATTAAATAAACCATTGACCATTGGAGCATGACCATAAAACATATCTCTCATAAATCGAACACCATATTCTCGGACTTAAATGAGTAGCCATCTCGTATTAGCGAGATCCGGATACAATGTTCATGCTCAAACTTGGCACTAAATAACAATTATCAAGGTTCAAAACTAATCCCGTGGGTAAATGTAGAAGCGGCGTCGGCCAGCGATCCATCGATCTGGAACCATTCCGTAGCATTGTCACCTCGTCCTTTGCGGTCTCCGTTTATTCCATGCTCTGCTGTGGAGTTACAAATATGAGCAAACACGGTATCAAATACCGGAGTTACTACAATCTTGTTAAGTACACATCAATTACATGTATCAAATATACCTTTGGTGTTGCGGCCTTCTTATCCTTTCGATATTTGGGGCAGTTTCCGCTTCGATGACCCCCCCTTGCAATAAAAAGCACTTTCGATCTAGGGCTTGGGTCCATTCTTTGACTTCTTCCGGCAGCGGGCTTACAGGTAGCGACAACATCTTTCTTGAGTCCTTCTTGATTCTTACCTTGCCCTTCTTGAACTTAGTGGTCTTATTGACCATCAACATTGATGTTCTTTCTTGATTTCAGCCTCTGCTGACTTGACGTGAGAACACTTGAATGGTCTTCACCATCCCATGTTTATGATTCATCCAGCTCTTGTAGCTTGGTGGGGCAATGGAGGTCAATAGGCGCCTCATCTGGGAGGTTAATGTTAAATGGGTCATCACGGTTGTACCTTTGAACATCTTGAGATGTGCTCCTTGTGAGCTGTTTTCCTCCATCTTACTGTAGAACTTGGAGACATCATATCTCTCGACCGGGCATGATCTTGGAAAACTAGTTTCAGCTCTTGAACATCTCATATGCTCTGATGCTCAAAGCGCTTTTGGAGCCCGGTTCTAAAATAAAAGCATGCCGCATTGCGAGCGAGGAATGTTGTCAGCCGAGTTGCCAAGCATTCATAATGTCTTGGTTCTGCAGGGGCAGGGCGTCACCTAGCGGTCCTTCTAGGACATATTGCTTTAGCTATGAGATGATCCTCGAGTTCGGACCCGATCCGTATAGTTAACTTATCATCTTTCAACAGTTTTCTCTAGGGCAGCGTTGAAGTTCATGTTGACATTAGCGTTGTCCATTTTGATCTAGAACATATTTGCAAGGTTTTAGACTAAGTTCATGATAATAAAGTTCTAATCAAAATTAAAACTCCCACTTAGATTAGACATCCTCTAGTCATCTAAGTGTTTACCGATCCGAGTCGACTAGCCGTTGTCCAGATCATCACGTGAGACAGACTAGTCATCGTGGTGAACATCTTCATGTTGATCGTATCTTCCATCGACTTCGTGTTCGACCTTCGGTCTCCGTGTTCGAGGCCATGTACATGCTAGGCTAAGTCAAGTTAACCTAAGTGTTTTGTTGTGTGTAAAACTGTCTTACACCCGTTGTATGTGAGCGTAGAATCCATCACACCTGATCATCCGTGGTGCTTAGACGCGAGCATGACAATTACTTGCAGTTAGGGGAGAACACTTCTTGAAATTTTTTGTGAATCATCTTCCTCACGACATGGGATATTTTATTTCACACAGACAACGACTACGTACACTCGACCATAATCATCCGAAGCGCCTACACTGCTTGCAAAACTTTGCAACGGTGTTACATCCGCTAACCACCCCTAACAACAGCTTGGCACCGGCACACCCACCTACTCCTCGTGATTACCGCCACCACGGAGAGCCAGCACCGAAAGCAGCGGCATCACGGCGATCATCAAGGATCATCACAGACAGAGCACGGAGAGCCCCAAGACCCCTGCCACCCTCCGCCGCACAACAGATCACATACCAGTCCGGCACCACCTCCGCCATTAGAGCCTCGTCTCGAGCTCCGGCCAGCGAAACAGAGGAGAAGAAGAGGAGAACGCCATGTCATTTTATAGCTCGAGCTCGGTGTACGGTGGACGAGGTCCACTAGCGCCGCTTCGTCGCCGATCGCCGGTGTTCGAGGCGAATCCATGAGCAATGGCCGACAGCAAGACTGCCCGCGAGGTGAGTGCACACCGCACCGGCAGAGAAGCACGCCACAAGACTACCGCAAAGACGCCTAGATGCCCTACGCGCTAGACGCCGCGGTGGAGAAAGCCGGAAAGCGCAGCGGAGAGAGGAAGATGAGAGAGCTAGAGGAAGAAGGAGAGATCGACAAGGGCCCCGTCCCAAGATGTCAGCCAGAGAGAGCAACAGGTGCTCTGCACGCGACCAACAGATTGTTAAATTTAGAATTTATTCTAAATTCACGGCGTCCAGCGTAGAAATTGCCCGTTTTCATAGCATGGGTTTCTTTTTTTTTTCACGCAGCGCCAGCACTACACTGTAGTTGCTCACCACTTATTGTCCTCTCACTGTAGCCTCTTTTTACCGTCTGTGTAAAATGATCTTTGACCAAGTAAAAGTATTTTTTCTGTTTTGCAACTCTTAGCAAATCTCGAGGACGAGATTTTTTTTTTAAGGGGGGTAGTGTTGTGACACCCAAAATTTTGACCTTGTTTTATTAATTAAAATTTTGCCAGGAAATTAAAACTTTTGTTTTCTGGGCTCCCTTTTGATTTTTGAAACTTTTTCTCCTTGCTATTATGGAGTTTTCCCCATAGAGACAACTTTTCAGATATGTTATTGGACTTGTTTAACCTCTCAAGAAAAACTTTTCTTTTATTAGTAAGACTAATTACATAATTATTTTGCTTGATCTTTGTTTTCTTGAAAAATGGTTTTCAAGGTTATATGGCCCTATTTGAACTACAACCAGTTGATATATTTATCTAAAATCCCACAAAATTTGGAGAGGTCATGTGATGTTTTAAATCACTTTTAATCAAAAATATCTTTTAATCTTGAATTATTTTGAGTGCTACACATGTTTTCTTCTCGTCCAGAGAGCAACTTTGCAATCGCAACCCTTTTAAATAATTCTTTCTAGCCTCCACCAAAATTATGGGATGTCAAGAGGAGCATATCATTCCACTTTGTGCAAAAACCCAGTTCTGTTCTTTGAAAATTTTGAGTGAATCATCCTCATTTCCATTCTCGTCCAACTTGAGGTTTTGTACTACAAATATATTTTAACTTGCTCTCTTTGTGTGATTATTTCTCCTACTTATAGCCATCCCTACTAAACCCTTAAGTCCGGAGAGTGGACCCATAGGATGATTCTAAGCGCTTGCAACATTGCCATTTGCTTTCTCGTCTGCAATGGAAGTTTTGCAAAACTTGCACTAGCAAGTTTCTCCTTTCTCGCAAACTAACTTCACCACTCCCTCTTGCATCCAGAGAGACCCCACTATGGGAGTTTTGGCCACTCCAAGAATTGCCTAGATGCCTCGGCATTTTATCAAACACCCTATGTGCATGTCCAGATTTGGCATGAGTTCATGTCTACACTATGAACTTGAGCCCCGACCAATCCACCATGTCCCTTAGATCCATTACTAACCCTAGACTAGAACTGGTTGTTTCCAGCCTCAACCGTGGCCTCTAGATCGCTCGGCATTTCGCCGAGCACGCCCCTGCACACCAGTAGCGCGAAGAGCGTCGTTTACACGCATACATGCGCCGAGCCGACACATCGCCCTCGGCTTTGTCCCGCTCTGCAGCACCACGCGACGCGCTCCCTGCTCACCGCAACACGCCAAGCCGCCGCCACTCCCGGCAGGCCAAGCGCTTAGCCGCCATCGTCGCCCGACAGCCCTGCCATGTCGGCGCCGTCCGAGCCTTCCCGCCGCCACTCTGCCCCGCACAGCCCGAGCTCATCCGCAGCTTTGTCCGCAAGCCCTCGCCGCCGCCACGCTGTGCCCTACAGCACAGAGAGGCGGTTCGCCGCCGTTTATCTCCGCCGCCACGGAACCGACCTCGACGAGCTATAAAAGGAAGCCCGAGCTCATACAAGCCTTCAGCAGCCTCATACCACCCCAACGACCACCCCACAGCCCGCAATCGTCCGGAACGCCGTCTTCCTCATCTCCGCAACCACGGCCGCCGCCATCGCCTCGCCCACTCCGGCGCCCAGAGCCTCCCCTCTCCGTTCTCTTCACTAAGAGCTACCTCATCCTCCCGTGAACCATTTCTAATCAATTTGGTTCGGGAGCCATCGCCGCCACAAAATCACTCCGTCACCGGCCACCTCTCCGCCATGGAGCTCGCCGCCGCAACTCCCTCCACCCCGGTGACCTGCGACCACTGGAAGGACCGCCTAGGAGTGGCGGATCCATCCTCGCACTCAGACGCCCGCGGGAACGCCGCCGGGCGGACGATCGCCGGACTCCCGCCTCGGCTCGGGACGAGAGGAAGAGGAGGGAGGGCGATTAGTCAAACGACTAGTGGGCCCCTCGACCCACTGTCGGTGACTCCCAGCTCCACGCGGGATAAGTGAAAGCGAATGCCAAGCACGCTTCCCGCTAAAGCGTAATCCCTCTCAAACGTTTTCTTTTACATTTTATTTAAAACCAGTTGACCGAACTTTGACTGGTTATATCTTTTAAATACAACTCCAAATGAATTAATTCTTTTCCCACCTCTCTGAAATATTGTCTAGTTTATTTTAAGATTTATTTGAAAAATTTTCCAAACAACTTTTGGTGCTGTTTTATTTTGTGTGTTAATTTTTATATTGCTAAAATAGGAATTTTGAAGAGAGGGAAAACATTCAAATGTTTTGAAGTGCACCTGCCTTTCCACACATTGAAGGCAAGCATTCTGAACCCCGGCATAATTTTTTTGGTGTGTTTGTTGACACGTTTATAACACCACCTTCTTTCGAAGGACTCGTTATTTCATGTGATATGATCATTTGCATGGATGCATATTGGTGATTTCCATGCTGTTGGAAATGAGTATACTTGTGATGGTAATCATCCTCATGTATCTTGCATACATGCCGGAGAGAAGTCCGGGGAAAGCCTCTGCCTTGGGTAGGTGTGAGCTTGTCGCCGGTCTCCGTCGGGACGGGTATGTCCGGTATGGCATGATAAGATATGATGAGGGTTGATTGCATTGGTTGGAATATATTTGTTATACATGTCATGCAGAAACTATAAACCTCCCGAGTCGACCAGTAGATCGAGTCTTGTTCCAAAGAATCCCCACACTTGTTTCTGTGCTACCACTTGTCCCTCGCCACGTAAGGGTACGGTTCAAGAAATTGTCAACCCCTTTCTAGCACACACCGCATGTAGGGACGGGATGAGGGTACCATGGCCTGGATTAAAGCCACCATCCGTCTGGGGCATGGGTGTTTCCGGTTGGGACCGAGAGGAGGCCACCCTTAGTGCGCGATATAAATTTGATCCCATGCTACTCGAGGTTGTAGCCTCCCACTTAGAGTTTGCTTGACAAGTGTCGTGGGTGATTCCTGCACACGAGTGAGTTAAGCTGGTGTGTGCAAGTCGTGTGTTTTCATTTAAAAGACCAGAAGCGGAATTAGTCCCGATGGACTAAAGGAATCCGCTGCTCGTGGGTAAAGAGTACATCCTCCGCAGAGATTTAAAACCTATTCAATAGCCGTGTCCATGGTTAAGGATTTCATGCCGACGGGTCAAGTGTCGGTCTTAGTGTCGGTCTTGGAGGCTAAACTGTTAACTGTAATCGAACAACATGGACTGTGACTCGTGACTAATGATGATTATGAATATTATTAATGTTGACTAACCCGTGATATTATTGTTATTATTGAGTATCTCGGGATGGTTCTACCTCCGGTACTCACTATGTTTGTTCATTCTTTTAAAGCCCTTTATGTGGTGTCGCCGAGACGCCTCGACCGTGGCATTTCTTTTAAAGCCCTTTATGTGGTGTCGCCGACGCCTCGACCGTGGCATTTCTTTTAAAGCCCTTTATGTGGTGTCGCCGACGCCTTCGTGGCATTTCTTTTAAAGCCCTTTATGTGGTGTCGCCGACGCCGACCGTGGCATTTCTTTTAAAGCCCTTTATGTGGTGTCGCCGACGCCTCGACCGTGGCATTTCTTTTAAAGCCCTTTATGTGGTGTCGCCAGACGCCTCGATCGTGGCATTTCTTTTAAAGCCCTTTATGTGGTGTCGCCAGACGCCCGACCGTGGCATTTCTTTTAAAGCCCTTTATGTGGTGTCGCCGACGCCTGACCGTGGCATTTCTTTTAAAGCTCTTTATGCGTATCTCTGGATGGTTCTACCTCCGGATATTCGCTATGATTGTTATTTTTAAAGCCCTTTATGCGGTGTCGCCCAGACGCCCGACTGTGGCATTTCTCGTTATTTACTTCACAAATTTTGATACTACTATATCTTTACACATTCATAACTAACTTGCTTGCACGCATCATAGTTACATTTATCTTGTGACCGACGCCATGAGCATCATATATTTTCCATCACACCATAGATATGTTATACTGTGTTCATAATGTTTGCAGTACATTCAAAGTACTCACCGGCTTGTCCCTCGCTATTGTCTTGGCCAGATTTTTGTGCACGGAGAAGAGCGATGCGACGACAGCCCGGAACCTAAGCAATGGAGATAGCAGCCTCGCGAAGATAGGAGTTAACCTGGTCACTGTTCTCGTGGGAAATGGAGTCCCATAGACACAGAGGATCCACAAACCGCTCCGCCATCAACCACTAGAAACCATTTGTTGTACTCACAGGCCGAATGGTCTTGTACTACATATTTTGTATTTTGCTTGGAATTTCAGATTGTTGGAGCCTCATCACCAACAAGAATCACTGGTTGATGAGCACGACGGTCTTTTCTCGAAATTGATTTCCGGAAAACCGGTCGTGACAATCGACTATGCCGGTGATCATGTGGACCGCAAGTCAACATCCGTACTTGTCATTTCCTCGGACGATCTTTGGTCTGTTGGTCCTCGAAGAAACAGAATCGTGACGTTGTCTATCATGGAAGCTGAGTACATTGCTGATGGTTCTTGCTATGCTCAATTGCTGTGGATGAAGCAAACTCTCAAGGACTACGACATCAACGTGAAGAATGTGCCGCTCTACTGTGACAATGAGAGTGCCATCAAGATTGCTCACAACCCAGTTCAGCACTCAAAGACAAAGCACATTCAGATTCGTCATCATTTTCTTTGCGATCATGTGTTGAAGGGTGACATCTTTATTGATCATGTGAAGACTGAAGAACAGCTAGCCGATATGTTCACAAAGCCCTTGGATTCGAAGAGATTTAGCAAGTTGCGGTGTGAGCTAAATATCTTAGAGTCTTCGAATGTTCTTTGAAAAAGGACACTCATCCTAACACTTATGCAAAATTGATGACTTAGATGTGCAAGACATGAAGAAACGTTTTTCTTCAATCAATGAAGAATAACACTCTAAGTGTGAAGAAATTAATGAAGAATTTGATTCTCAGAACCCTACGACAATTGTACGCGGTGTCTGAAATCATCATTCTTATACGGTGGGTCACGCCACCACCAAAGTTGAAAATCTTTATTTTTGAAATTCCTCAGTCTTGAAATTCTTCAGTTTTTTTAAATTCTTCAACTTTGCAAAATCTTCACTGTTTCCGTCGTTTTTCTTCATTGGCTATATATATATATATGAGTTTATGTCCTATACAACATTCACTTATGGCTATTTCTTCAAGTTGCATTTTCTGCTAAGTGAATGTGATCGGACCCTTTCCCCTCTATGCTATACTCAACCCAATCTATTCACAAGTTCTTCATGTGTGTTCTATTTGAAACTCGTTCAAAATCTTCACTGTGTCCTTTTCAGCTGAAGAAATTGCGAACGAAACTTAAAATCTTATCTTATCCAAATTTTCAGTTTTGCCGCTCAAACCGCCTCGTATCCCACTGTCACGCCCAAGATGCGACCCTATCCTAAAGGAACTCGAAGGTCCCACCAAGTTTAGAAGTGCATCTTGAAGACGCTTTTGCAAGGTGGATATCATTACATCAACATTACATAATAGAAAGGGATACATACATAAGGCAAACAATGCCACACGAATACAACAATACCACATACAAGAACAACATCCGACTACGGATGAATCATAAACAGAAACTCAAACAATATCCACCCTGCTAGCCTAGGCTGCCGACACGGAACCTATACCCCGATCAAGAAGAAGCGTAAGAAGAACTCCAAACAAGCAAACATCGCTCTCGCGTCATGATCATCGCATAACCTATACCGCAATCGTTGTTGTAGTAATCAGTGCCACGAGGACTCAGCAATCCCATTACCATGGGTATCAAGACTGGCAAAGCTTAATGGGAAAGGAAGGGGTAAAGTGGTGAGGTTGCAGCAGCGACTAAGCAAGTACATTGGCTAACATACACAAAGAAGAGCGAGAAGAGAACAAGCGGAACGGTCGTGAAGCTAGCAATGATCAAGAGGTGATCCTGAACACCTACTTACATCAAACATAACCCAGAAACCGTGTTCACCTCCCGGACTCCGCCGAGAAGACACCATCACGGCTACACACTCGGTTGATGCATTTTAATTCGGATCTGGTGTCAAGTTATCTACAACCGGACATTAACAAATTCCCATCTGCCACATAACCGCGGGCACGGCTCTCGAAAGTTTATACCCTGCAGGGGTGTCCCAACTTAGCCCATGACAAGCTCTTGCGATCAACGAAGGAGTAGACCTTCTCCCAGGAAGACCCGATCTGTCTCGGAATCCCGGTTTACAAGACATTTCGAAAATGGTAAAACAAGACCAGCAACGCCGCCCGGATGTGCCGACAAATCCTGATAGGAGCTGCACATATCTCGTTCTCAGGGCACACCGGATTGTCCAAACTTCCGGTAGGCGAGCCCAGAGTTGCCCTGGTGGCCACCGTGCGGTCGACGGTTTGGACCAACACTCTAGCGAACGTAACACCGCCCGGGGTAATAAAGATGACCCTTGGGCTCCGGAAACCCAAGGGAAAAAGGGCTAGGTGAGGCAAATGGTAAAACCAAGGTTGGGCCTTGCTGGACAAGTTTTATTCAAAGCGAACTGTCAGGGGGGTCCCATAAATCACCCGACCGCGTTAGGAACGCAAAATCCGGGAACATAATACCGGTATGACGGAAACTAGGGCGGCAAGAGTGGAACAAAACACCAGGCATAAGGCCGAGCCTTCCACCCTTTACCAAATATATAGATGCATTAATAATATCAGAGATATTGTGATATCCCAACATAAACCCTGTCCACCATGGAGAAATCTTCAACTTCACCTGCAACTAGCAACGCTATAAGAGGGGCTGAGCAAAGCGGTAAAATATCCAATCAATGTTTTTCTAGGAATGGTGTCAAAGGTTAGAGGTTCATGGCAATTTGGGAGGCTTGAAGGAACAAGTGATAGGAAGCGCAGCATAATGATAGAACGAAGCAACTAGCATAGCAATGATAGTAGTGAGATCCAGGGTAGCGGTCATCTTGCCTGAAATCCCGCTAGGAAGAAGAACGAGTCCATGAAGAAGACGAACGGATGAAGCCGAACCAACCGTAGACGAACGGATCCTCACGATCGCAACGAAACAGGAACTAACAAGAAGAAGCACACAACATAGGTAAGCACACCACACATGAACAAGACATGATGCACAATAAGCATGATGCATGACAAAGCTACATGAAGCTACTCATGACAAGAGATGATGCAAACAAGAACAACACATCAAGGCAAGTTTAAATGAGGCCGGGAACAACATATAACAATTCCGGTAAGTCCTCATATGCAAATTTCAAAATTGGTCCAGAACTGAACAAACATTAATTTGAAGTTGTTAAACAGCAAGTTAAAGAGCACCAAGAGGATCTACATGAAATTCTAGTCAAGTTACATATAAAGTTCATTAGATTCGGAGCAACGGCCTAGAAGATATGAGCAAAACAAGTTAAACATGGCATTGATGCAAAAATGCACCCAAACATCAAGCAAACACACCAAAACAAGGATGCAACATGATAATATGAAACTACATGCAAAATCAAGCAAGTTTCATATAGAGCACACTCAAAACGGAGCATCGGTGCAACACATACACTCTATACAAGTCATAGCAACAATCTGTCCAAACAGCAACTAGGCATATTGCAAGCATCAAAACAATATACTACAGCACCCCAACATAAGAACAAAAGGCATGAGCATGAAGTATAGGTAAAGTACTACAAAACATGAACACTGAGCTATCTCCAGAAACAACTAGAACATGCTCAAAAACACATGGTAAGATTGCAAATATTAACAGTTTCAGACTTCAGCAGAAATAACATCAGGTTGCAATGTTTAGAGCTATCAAACAACATGTTACAGGAACTTAACATGGCAAAAAAAGACATGGCATGAATCTACTAATTGCATAGAACAAAAGACCCTTACTGACCATGAGCCAAAAAGGCATAGAAAATATGATGGCACCCATGTAAACATGACAAGTTATATTACAGATTCAAACATGGCAGAAACAACAATAAGTAGGCATGTTGGTGAGCTTGTTACACTCACCACAGAGCAATTCATGGCATGGCAAGGCAACCAACATTAAGAAGGCATGTTTAAGAAGCTAAGAATGTTAAGATCAGGGTCATAGGGTGCATGGATCACTAGGAAAACACATGGGAACAAGTGAACTTAATGTTAACAGGCTGACAGCTACATTATCAAGCAACTTTGGAGCAAGATATGAACAATCTACAGCAAGCCATAAATGCAACCAGAGGCATGGATGGATAGGGCATGACATGTAGATCAAAACATATTTATAGAACATCTCCAGATTATGCATAGAATGATTAGTAGAAGCATGTTTACATAGCAACAAAATATAACAGAATATGCCTAGCAAAACAGCAACAGCAAGTACCCTCCTTAACAAGCTCGATTCACTCACCACAAGTCATTGCATGACAAGATAAGCATAGCATCATCAAGAAGACATGTTTGTGAAACAAACCAAGTCAAGAAAAAGTCCATAGCATGCAAGGATCAACTATAGCAACCTTGGCTAAATTGAATAACAAGTAAACAATCTGCCAGGAAACATTTTGAAGCAAAAGTAGAGCACGAAAATGACATGCTAGACTACTCGATAATTTTAAAAAAGGGCATGAATGGATAGACAATAACCATATGTTCAAACCACCCTTACTGAAGTATCTCAAAATATGCATGGATCTCTCTGTAGCATCAAGTTTACATGGCATCAAAATAACAGCAGAACAGGGACTAAAATCAGCAATATCACGAAGCCTAGTTTGCATGCTTGTGCTAGTCACCACATTGATCACAAAAGTACATGTCATACACCCCTGGAAAGATGGCATGGCATAGATCAAAACACATGAAGACATCAACCTCATAGGATGCACACATCAATCATGGCAAAATGACAAATGAGCAAGTTGTAATAGCCAAAGAGATTAACATCAACATGCACTCTTCCAACAGCATTTCGGGCATCAAGATGAGCTCAAATGAAAATGACGCAATGAGATTAAATGAAGTACTCGTCGAGAAGAACAATTTGACATATTACACGCACGAAACGGAGCTACGGATGCAGAGATACAGTATGATGAACATGGCATGATTAAGCAAGATTTCAGGGACTGGAGTTTTCACCTCCGGGGGAAAAGTCAACACGGGCACGGATTCCGATGTAGGGCCGGAGTCTCGCCGGAGTGGTGGCTGGAGAGGTCGGAGGAGGCGCGGGGAGGTGGCCCCGGACCGGATCCAGCTGGATCCGGCGAGGCAGAGGCGCTGGGCGGCGAAGCTCGACGCCGGGAGGCTCGGCCGGGCGCGGGCGGCGGCGCTGGGACGCCAAGGGCGGCGGGTTCCGGCCATGGGCGGCGGCGGCGAGGCGCCCGGCGCTCGGCGAGGCGAGGCTCGCCGGCGGAGGAAGGTCTACCGGGCGGCGGACGAGGGCGGGCGGCGCCGCGCGAGGAAGAAGGCGGCGGGCGGCGCCGGCGAGCCCACGGCGGCGCTTGGACGGCGACCGGGGGCGGGAAGGCGCGAGGAGCGGGCGGCGTCTTGCTGTTGGGGAACGTTGCAGAAAATTAAATTTTTTCCTACGGTTTCACCAAGATCCATCTATGAGTTCATCTAAGCAACGAGTCATGGGAAAGAGTTTGCATCTACATACCACTTGTAGATCGCGTGCGGAAGCTTGCAAGGTGATGATGGAGTCGTACTCGACGTGATTCAGATCACCGATGTCCAAGTGCTGAACGGACAACACCTCTGCGTTCAACACACGTGACGGGACGGGAGACGCCTCCTTCTTGATCCAGCAAGGGAAAGGAGAGGTTGAGGAAGCTCGCCCAACGGTAGCACGACGCGTGGTGATGTTGGTGCAAGATTCTCTGTGGCTTCGCCAAGCGCTTACGGAGGAGGAGAGGTGTTGGGAGGGAGGGCTGCGCCTTGGAGATGGGGTACAGCAGCCCCCCACCCCTCTATTTATAGGGAAGGGCAGGGGCCGACCCTCTAGATGGGATCTAGAGGGGGTGGCTGGAGAGGGAGGCTTGCCCCCAAGCAGGGCGCCCCTCGGGTTTCCCCAACCCTAGGCGCATGGGCCCAAGGTGGGGCGCGCCCAGCCGTCCGGCTGGCTCCTCCCTTTATGCCCATGTGGCCCTCCGGAGGGGTGGCCCCTCCGGTGGACCTCGAACCTTTCCGGTGGTCCCAGACATTACCGATAGACCCCAAACTTTCCGGTGTCCGTATGACAACTTCCCATATATAAAACTTCACCTCCGGACCATTCCGAACTCCTTGTGACGTCCGGATCTCATCCGGACTCAACAACATTCGGTAGTCACATACTAGTCTTCCTAATAACCCTAGCGCCACCGAACCTTAAGTGTGTAGACCCTACGGGTTCGGAGACATGCGACATGACCGAGACGACTCTCGGCAATAACTAACAGCGGATCTGGATACCCATGTTGGCTCCCACATGCTCCTCGATGATTTCATCGGTTGAACCACGATGTCGAGGATTCGATCAAAACCCTGTATGCAATTCCCTTTGTCAATCGGTACGTTACTTGCCCGAGACTCGATCGTCGGTATCCCAATACCTTGTTCAGTCTCGTTACCGGCAAGTCACTTTACTCGTACCGTAATGCATGATCCCGTGGCCAACACCTTGGTCACCTTGAGCTCATTATGATGATGCATTACGAGTGGGCCCAGAGATACCTCTCCGCCATACGGAGTGACAAATCCAGCCTCGATCCGTGTCAACCCAATGACACTTTCGAGATACCGTAATGCACCTTTATAGTCACCCAGCTCGTTGTGACGCTTGATACACCCAAGGCACTCCTACGGTATCCGGAGTTACACGATCTCATGGTCGAAGGAAGAGATACTTGACATTGGCAAAGCTCTAGCGCATTTAACTACACGATCTTTATGCTATGCTTAGGATTGTCTTGTCCATCACATCATTCTCCTAATGATGTGATCCCGTTATCAACGACATCCAATGTCCATAGTCAGAAACCATGACTATCTGCTGATCACAACGAGCTAGTCAACTACAGGCTCACTAGGGACATGTTGTGGTCTATGTGTTCACACGTATTACGATTTCCGGATAATACAGCTTATAGCATGAACAAAAGACAATTATCATGAACAATGAAATATAATAATACTTTTATTATTGCCTCTAGGGCATATTTCCAACAGTCTCCCACTTGCACTAGAGTCACCAATCTAGTTACATTGTGATGAATCGAACACCCATAGAGTTCTGGTGTTGATCATGTTTTGCCCGCGAGAGAGGTTTAGTCAACGGATCTGCGACATTCAGATCCATGTGCACTTTGCAAATCTCTATGTCTCCATCTTGAACATTTTCACGGATGGAAACGACGCTTTATGTGCCTGGTCTTCTTGTGAAACCTGGGCTCCTTGGCAAGGGCAATAGCTCCAGTGTTGTCACAGAAGAGTTTGATCGGCCCCGACGCATTGGGTATGACTCCTAGGTTGGTGATGAACTCCTTCACCCAAATCGCTTCATGCGCTGCCTCCGAGACTGCCATGTACTCCGCTTCACACGTAGATCCCGCCACGACGCTCTGCTTGCAGCTGCACCAGCTTTCTGCTCCACCATTCAACATATACACGTATCCGGTTTGTGACTTAGAGTCATCCAGATCTGAGTCGAAGCTAGCGTCGACGTAACCCTTTACGACGAGCTCTTCGTCTCCTCCATAAACGAGAAACATGTCCTTCGTCCTTTTCAGGTACTTGAGGATATTCTTGATCGCTGTCCAAAGGTTCCTTGCGGGATTACTTTGGTATCTTGCTACCAAACTTACGGCAAGGTTTACATCGGTCCGTACACAAGATGGCATACATAATAGATCCTATGGCTGAAGCATAGGGATGACACTCATCTCTTCTTTGTCTTTTGCCGTGGTCGGTGATCGAGCTGAGCTCAATCTCACACCTTGTAACATGGGCAAGAACCCCTTCTTGGACTGATCCATTTTGAACCTCTTCAAAATCTTATCAAGGTATGTGCTTTGTGAAAGACCTATGAGGCGTCTCGATCTATCTCTATAGATCTTGATGCCTAATATATAAGCAGCTTCTCCAAGGTCCTTCATTGAAAAACATTTATTCAAGTAGGCCTTAGTGCTGTCCAGAAGTTTTGTATCATTTCCCATCAAGAGTATGTCATCTACATATAATAGGAGAAATGCTACAGAGCTCCCACTCACTTTCTTGTAAACGCAGGCTTCTCCATAAGTCTCAAGATAAACCCAAACGCTTTGATCATCTCATCAAAGCGAATGTTCCAACTCCGAGATGCTTGCACCAGTCCATAAATGGATCGCTGGAGCTTGCATACTTTGTTAGCGTTCTTAGGATCGACAAAACCTTCCGGCTGCATCATATACAACTCTTCCTTAAGATGTCCGTTAAGGAATGCCGTTTTGACGTCCATCTGCCATATCTCATAATCATAGTATGCGGCAATTGCCAACATGATTCGGACGGCCTTCAGCTTCGCTACGGGAGAGAAAGTCTCGTCGTAGTCAATCCCTTGAACTTGTCGATAACCCTTAGCGACAAGTCGAGCTTTATAGATGGTAACATTACCATCCGCGTCCGTCTTCTTCTTAAAAATCCATTTGTTTTCTATCGCTCGCGATCATCGGCAAGTCTGTCAAAGTCCATACTTTGTTTTCACACATGGATTCTATCTCGGATTTCATGGCTTCAAGCCATTTGTTGGAATCCGGCCCGCCATCGCTTCTTCATAGTTTGAAGGTTCACCGTTGTCTAACAACATGATTTCCGTGACAGGGTTACCGCACCACTCTGGCGAACGTGTCCTTGTGGACCTCTGAAGTTCAAGAGCAACTTGATCCGAAGTACCTTGATCATCATCATTGTTTTCCTCTTCGTTGGTGTGGGCATCACAGAACGGTTTCTGCTGCACCACTTTCCCGCTCGAGAGGTAGTACTTCATCGAGTTCTACTTTCCTCCCACTTACTTCTTTCGAGAGAAACTCTTTTCCGAAAGCATCCGTTCTTGGCAACAAAGATCTTGCCTTCAGATCTTAAGTAGAAGGTATACCCGACATTTTCCTTAGGGTATCCTATGAATACGCATTTTTCCGACTTGGGTTTGAGCTTTTCAGTTGAAGTTTCTTGACATAAGCATCGCATCCCCAAACTTTTAGAAACGATACTTAGGTTTCTTCCCAAACCATAATTCATACGGTGTCGCCTCGACGGATTTAGACGGTGCCCTATTTAAAGTGAATGTAGCTGTCTCTAGAGCGTATCCCCAAAATGATAGCGTAAATCGGTAAGAGACATCATAGACCGCACCATATCCAATAGAGTGCGACACGACGCTCGGACACACCGTTTACCGAGGTGTTCCAGCGGCATGAGTTGTGAAACGATTCCACATTTCCTTAAGTGTGTACCAAATTCGTGACTTAAGTATTCTCCTCCACGATCGATCGTAGGAATTTTATCTTCGGTCACGTTGATTCTCCACCTCATTCTTAAATTCCTTGAACTTTTCAAAGGTCTCAGACTTGTGTTTCATTAAGTAGACATACCCATATCTACTTAAGTCATCGGTGAGAGTGAGAACATAACGATATCCTCCATGAGCCTCAACGCCATTGGACCGCATGATCGGTATGTATGATTTCCAACAAGTTGGTTGCTCGCCCATTGTTCCGAGAACGGAGTCTTGGTCATTTTGCCCATGAGGCATGGTTCACATGTGTTAAATGATTCATAATCAAGAGACTCTAAAAGTCCATCAAGATGGAGCTTCTTCATGCGCTTGACACCAATGTGACCAAGGCGGCAAGTACCACAAGTATGTGGGACTATCGTTATGAACTTTACATCTTTTGGCATCCACACTATGCACATGTGTAATATTACGCCGAGATTCATTAAGAATAAACCATTGACCATTGGAGCATGACCATAAAACATATCTCTCATATAAATCGAACAACCATTATTCTCGACTTAAATGAGTAGCCATCTCAGATTAAACGAGATCCAGATACAATGTTCATGCTCAAACTTGGCACTAAATAACAATTATCAAGGTTCAAAACTAATCCCGTGGGTAAATGTAGAGGCAGCGTGTCGACGACGATCACATCGACTCGAACCATTCCCGACGCCAAGCATTGTCACCTCGCCCTTTGCGGCCTCCGCTTATTCCGCAGCTCCTGCTGTGAGTTACAAATATGAGCAACGACACCGTATCAAATACCGGGAGTTACTACGAGTAATCGGTAAGGTACACATCAATTACATGTATATCAAATATACCTTTGGTGTTGCCGGCCTTCTTATCCGCTCAAGATTTGGGGCAGTTCCGCTTCGAAAGGACCCTTCCCTTGCAATAAAAGCACTCGATCTCGTGCTTGGGTCCATTCTTTGACTTCTTCCCGCAACAGCTTACGGGCGCGACAACATCTTTGCCGTCCTTCTTGAAGTTCTTCTTACCCTTGCCCTTCTTGAACTTAGTGGTCTTATTGACCATCAACACTTGATGTTCTTTCTTGATTTCAGCCTCTGCTGACTTCAGCGTTGAGAACACTTCAGAATGGTCTTCACCATCCCCGCATGTTGTAGTTCATCACAAAGCTCTTGTAGCTTGGTGGGAGCGATCGAGGATTCTGTCAATGACCGCCTCATCCGGGAGGTTAATGTTCACCGGGTCATACGGTTGTGCAACCTGCACATCTTCGTGATGTGCTCATTGACGAACTGTTTTCCTCCATCTTACAACTGTAGAACTTGTCGGAGACATCATATCTCTCGACCGGGCATGATCTTGGAAAACTAGTTTCAGCTCTTCAACATCTCATATGCTCTGTGATGCTCAAAACGCTTTTGGAGCCCCGGTTCTAAGTCAGAAGCATGCCGCATCGAACGAGGGAGTAATCATCAAGACGAGTTTGCCAAGCATTCATAATGTCTTGGTTCTTCAGGACGGAGCGTCACCTAGCGGTCCTTCTAGGACATATTGCTTCTGGCAGCTATGAGGATGATCTCGGGTTCCGGACCCAGTCCGTATAGTTGCTGCCATCATCTTTCAGCTTGGTTTTCTCTAGGAACGCGTTGAAGTTCATGTTGACATTAGCGTTGTCCATTTGATCTACAAGACATATTTGCAAAGGTTTTAGACTAAGTTCATGATAATAAAGTTCTAATCAAAATTAAGAACTCCCACTTAGATTAGACATCCCTCTAGTCATCTAAGTGTTACACGATCCGAGTCGACTAGCCCGTGTCCGATCATCACGTGAGACAGACTAGTCATCGTCGGTGAACATCTTCATGTTGATCGTATCTTCCATACGACTCGTGTTCGACCTTTCGGTCTCCGTGTTCCGAGGCCATGTATGCACATGCTAGGCTCGTCAAGTTAACCCTAAGTGTTTTCGCTGTGTAAAACTGTCTTACACCCGTTGTATGTGAACGTAAGAATCCATCACACCGATCATCACGTGGTGCTTAGAAGCGACGAACTAACAGTAGCAACGGTGCACGCTTAGGGAGAACACTTCTTGAAATTTTTGTAAGGGATCATCTTATTTACTACCGTCGTCCTAAGTAAACAAGATGCATAAACATAATAAACATCACATGCAATTATATATAGTTGTGACATGATATGGCCAATATCATATAGCTCCATTGATCTCCATCTTTGGGGCTCCATGATCATCTTGTCACCGGCTTGACACCATGATCTCCATCATCGTGTCTTCATGAAGTTGTCACGCCAACGACTACTTCTACTTCTATGGCTAACGCGTTTAGCAATAAAGTAAAGTAGTTTACATGGCGTTCTTCAATGACACGCAGGTCATACAAAAAATAAAGACAACTCCTATGGCTCCTGCCGGTTGTCATACTCATCGACATGCAAGTCATGAATCCTATTACAAGAACATGATCTCATACATCACAATTCATCATTTATCACAACTTCTGGCCATATCACATCACATGATCAATCGCTGCAAAAACAAGTTAGACGTCCTCTAATTGTTGTTGCATCTTTTACGTGGCTGCGATTGGGTTCTAGCAAGAACGTTTTCTTACCTACGAATAACCACAACGTGATTTTGTCAACTTCTATTTACCCTTCATAAGGGCCCTTTTCATCGAATCCGATCCAACTAAAGTGGGAGAGACAGACACCCACCAGCCACCTTATGCAACTAGTGCATGTCAATCGGTGGAACCAGTCTCACGTAAGCGTCACGTAAGGTTGGTCCGGCCGCTTCATCCCACAATACCGCTGAAGCAAGAAAAGACTAGTAGAGGCAAGTAAGTTGACAAGATCCACGCCCACAACAAAATTGTGTTCTACTCGTGCATTAGAGAACTACGCATAGACCTGGCTCATGATGCCACTGTTGGGGAACGTTGCAGAAAATTAAAATTTTTCCTACGGTTTCACCAAGATCCATCTATGAGTTCATCTAAGCAACGAGTCATGGGAAAGAGTTTGCATCTACATACCACTTGTAGATCGCGTGCGGAAGCTTGCAAGGTGATGATGGAGTCGTACTCGACGTGATTCAGATCACCGATGTCCAAGTGCTGAACGGACAACACCTCCGCGTTCAACACACGTACGGGACGGAAGACGTCTCCTCCTTCTTGATCCAGCAAGGGGAAAGGAGAGGTTGAGGAATCTCGCTCCAACGGCAGCACGACGGCGTGGTGGTGTTGGTGCAGCAAGATCTCGGCAGGGCTTCGCCAAGCGCTTACGGAGGAGGAGAGGTGTTGGGGAGGGGAGGGGCTGCGCCTTGGAGATGGGGTACAGCAGCCCCCCACCCCTCTATTTATAGGGGAAGGGGCAAGGGGGGACGACCCCTCTAGATGGGATCTAAAGGGGGGGCGGCGGCCAGGGAGGGGAGGCTTGCCCCCCAAGCAAGGGGGGCGCCCCCCTCATGGTTCCCCCCCAACCCTAGGCGCATGGGCCCAAGGTGGGGGGCGCGCCCAGCCCTCTAGGGGCTGGCTCCCTCCCCTTTGCGGCCCATGTGGCCCTCCGGGAGGGGTGGCCCCTCTCGGTGGACCCACGGAACCCTTCCGGTGGTCCCGGTACATTACCGATAGACCCCCGAAACTTTCCGGTGTCCGTATGACAACTTCCCATATATAAAACTTCACCTCCGGACCATTCCGGAACTCCTCGTGACGTCCGGATCTCATCCGGACTCAAACAACATTCGGTAGTCACATACTAGTCTTCCTAATAACCCTAGCATCACTGAACCTTAAGTGTGTAGACCCTACGGGTTCGGGAGACATGCAGACATGACCGAGACGACTCTCGGGCAATAACTAACAGTGGGATCTGGATACCCATGTTGGCTCCCACATGCTCCTCGATGATTTCATCGGTTGAACCACAATGTCGAGGATTCGATCAAAACCCTGTATGCAATTCCCTTTGTCAATCGGTACGTTACTTGCCCGAGACTCGATCGTCGGTATCCCAATACCTTGTTCAGTCTTGTTACCGGCAAGTCACTTTACTCATACCGTAATGCATGATCCCGTGGCCTACACCTTGGTCACCTTGAGCTCATTATGATGATGCATTACCGAGTGGGCCCAGAGATACCTCTCCGTCATACGGAGTGACAAATCCCTGTCTCGATCCGTGTCAACCCAACAGACACTTTCGGAGATACCTGTAATGCACCTTTATAGTCACCCAGTTACGTTGTGACGTTTGATACACCCAAGGCACTCCTACGGTATTCGGGAGTTACACGATCTCATGGTCGAAGGAAGAGATACTTGACAATGGCAAAGCTCTAGCAGACTTACTACACGATCTTTATGCTATGCTTAGGATTGGGTCTTGTCCATCACATCATTCTCCTAATGATGCGATCCCGCTATCAACGACATCCAATGTCAATAGTCAGGAAACCATGACTATCTGTTGATCACAACGAGCTAGTCAACTAGAGGCTCACTAGGGACATGTTGTGGTCTATGTGTTCACACGTGTATTACGATTTCCGGATAATACAGTTATAGCATGAACAAAAGACAATTATCTTGAACAATGAAATATAATAATACTCTTATTATTGCCTCTAGAGCATATTTCCAACATGCTGGGCCCGGGGCGGGTTTGCCTCTGGCCCCCATGGCCGGGCGGCGGGGCCGGAGGCGGGGACAGGTGGCGCGACGGGAATGGATGGGGCGGCGGCGCGGGTGACGTGGCGGGCGCTGATAGGCCGGGGTGAGGTGTCCGGCGGACACGTCCGGCGCAGACGGACGTGTCCGGCGGCGCGAGGAGGAAGACGCTAGGGTTTGGACTGCGCGAAAAATCCGGGAGGGGCACATATATATAGGTAGAGGGAGCTAGGAGAGTCCAAATGAGGTGCGGTTTTCGGCCACGCGATCGTGATCGAACGACCGAGAGCATGGAGGGGAGTTTGCTGGGCTTTGGGCCACTTTGGAAGGGGTGTTGGGCTGCAACAAAAGAGGCCATTTACGGTTACCCGGTTAACCATTGGAGTATCAAACGATCTCCAAATGGCACGAAACTTGACAGGCGGTCTACCGGTGCTATACCAAGGCCACTTGGCAAGACTCGGTCCATTCCGAGAACGTTTAACACCCGCACAAGAGAAGAGGCAAAAAGGGGACGCCGGATGACATGGGAGCGCCGGATTGCAAAACGGACAACGGGGAAAATGCTCGGATGCATGAGACGAATACGTATGCAAAATGAGATGCACATGATGACATGATAAAATGCAACCCGCGAGCAAATGACATGGCAACGATGGCGAATAACTGGCGGACACCTGGCGCATCGAATCCGGGGTGTTACAACACTCCTCCACTAACAAGAGATCTCGTCCCGAGATCTTAGGACCGAGACGGAAGGGAAAAAGGAAGAGGTGAAGCAAGAACTCAAGGGATGAAGCAAAGAATCGAGAGCACTCGAGAAGAAGATAGGAACGACGAGGATGACGGGAATCGAAAGCTCACGGAATCAGATAGACTATGACATCACTCGTTCTATCCGGAGTGGTTAGAATGAGAAAAGAAACGAATAAGTGTGAAAGGATTTAGGCAGGACTCCGGCTGAAAATGGGATGATTAGAACAAACTTGAGAGGATGGAATGATACTTGATGAACTCTTGAAGAATGAATGAAATCATGAAGAACCACCATGAAGAACTCCGGTAACAAAAGGATGATGAGATAGAATAAAGGATGAAAGAATAAGATGAGCCTTGCAGTGATTTAGATGGGGGTACCAACGAGACGTCCAAGGAAATTTGAACTCCGGAAAAGAAAATATGAAAACACTTGGAACTAGAATTTATCCACTAAGAACAAACTCCAAAGAAAAGGATTAATCACTTGGAGGAAATAAGAATAAGATTTATTGTATTCCTATCCTTCATCAAGTTAAATTGATGACAAGCAATGGATTTTTCATACTACTTATTCTTTTTGAAAAAGGATTGAGAAGTGACATATCGCAAACTTGGGAAGGTCTTCATGAACCACCGGTAGGATTGAAACGAACGAATGGATTAATATGATAGACAAGGAAAAGAATCTGAAAGAACCACCGTGAGAATTCGAAAATGACTGATGAAAGAGACTTAATCACCGGGAAGGATTAGAAGAACAAAAATGCTTGAGGGAATTTAGATGCAAAAGAACAAAGAGATCGCGAACTGATTGAAGGACACTCGAATGAAGCACCGGAAGAATATTGAGACGAACGAAAGGGCACAGATATAGAATAATTGGAGAACGAATCTGAAAACTTAGAACGAAGAAATCTTCAGAAAAGATGGCCTCCGGATAATCAAGAGAGAAAGCAACTCCTGAAATGCTCCGGATGGATGAAAAGAATTTGCATGACTTGAAACAATTTGATAGGGTAACATCGAGCTAGCACCGCGAATCTTCGGGAGAACGGACAAGATTTAAGAGAAATCTTCTTCTTTGGTCTTCAAATGGCGACGGAAAACACCACCAAAATTACTGAGATACTCCGGGAGAATGAAAAGGAGAAGAGGTTGAGCCAATAATGAAAAGAATTTGAAATCGATCTTGGAAAGGCATCTGACTGATGAAATTCATACTTACGTCACACTTGAAAAGAATTGAGAATAACTCCGGGGAATCAGAAGAGTCAGGTAAGATCCTGGGAAAAGACCTGTGGGTTAGGGCCCACTGAAAAGAAAAACACCGTTGGAAAGGATTGATGCACCGGAACAATTGACATATTTGAATGAGGTGACAACCTCGAATTAATTGGAACACAGACGAATCTCTTGAGATGTCTTGAACACTCCGGAAGGATAAAATGGCGAGAGGAGAACGAGCAAAGGAAAATATTTGAGCTGAGGAAAAGAATATGATCAACCCGAAAAACTTGAATTGAATGCACCGAAAGAGAAATGGATGAAGAATGACGAACGAGACGAGAATTCACCGGTTGAAATAATTGAGGGAAGACTGAAGAGGCTCCGCACGAATGAAATTGATGGTCGAAAGAGACTCACACGCCGGGAAGAAAAAGGGTGGGAGGGCGGGAAAAACAAAGACAACTTGGAAGGAGAAATCGACGAATAGCTTGAAGAGGAAACACCGGTTGAAATAATTGAGGAACAAAAACAAAGATTTCACACGAGTAGGATGGATACTCGATTACAGACTCCGGTTCCGAGAGGAAGAAGGGAGGGTGGGTGGGAAAAAACAACTGAGGATTGAACTTGCAAAAACATAGAGGTTTGAGTCAACTTGACGAGAGATGCACCGGATAAAAGAGGATGGACAACGAACGAAAACTAACCGCGTGATCCTAAAGAAAAATTTGAATGGGAAGAGGAGTAATTCAAAACACCTACGTCAAGATTCCTCACCAGAGCAACGAAGGGACTGAGGAGTAAAAAGAATTCCTACTCTCCGATATAACTAGACTCTGAAAACAGTTTTCTTCTAGACTCAACAACGGCCAAGCTACACGATCAATCAAGGGGGGCTCCTAGGGTCGGTCGAGGCTCTGATACCAACTTGTCACGCCCAAGATGCGACCCTATCCTAAAGGAACTCGAAGGTCCCACCAAGGATAGAAGCGCATCTTGAAGACGCTTTTGCAAGGTGGATATCATTACATAAACATTACATAATAGAAAGGGATACATACATAAGGCAAACAATGCCACACAAATACAACAATACCACATACAAGAACAACATCCGACTACGGATGAATCATAAACAGAAACTCAAACAATATCCACCCTTCTAGCCCAGGCTGCCGACCTAGAACCTATCCCCTGATCGAAGAAGAAGCAGAAGAAGAACTCCAAACAAGCAAACATCGCTCTCGCGTCATGATCATCGCATAACCTGTACCTACAACTGTTGTTGTAGTAATCTGTGAGCCACGAGGACTCAGCAATCCCATTACCATGGGTATCAAGATTGGCAAAGCTTAATGGGAAAGGAAGGGGTAAAGTGGTGAGGTTGCAACAGCGACTAAGCAAGTATGGTGGCTAACATACGCAAAGAAGAGCGAGAAGAGAACAAGCGGAACGGTCGTGAAGCTAGAAATGATCAAGAGGTGATCCTGAACACCTACTTACGTCAAACATAACCCAGAAACCGTGTTCACCTCCCGGACTCCGCCGAGAAGAAACCATCACGGCTACACACTCGGTTGATGCATTTTAATTCGGATCTGGTGTCAAGTTATCTACAACCGGACATTAACAAATTCCCATCTGCCACATAACCGCGGGCACGGCTCTCGAAAGTTTATACCCTGTAGGGGTGTCCCAACTTAGCTCATGACAAGCTCTCGCGATCAACGAAGGAGTAGACCTTCTCCCAGAAGACCCGATCGCCTCGGAATCCGGTTTACAAGACATTTCGACAATGGTAAAACAAGACCAGCAAAGCCGCCCGGATGTGCCGACAAATCCTGATAGGAGCTGCACATATCTCGTTCTCAGGGCAGACCGGATTGTCCAAACTTCCGGTAGGCGAGCCCAGAGTTGCCCCTGGTGGCCACCGGCGGCTGACGGTTTGGACCAACACTCACAACGAGCACTGCCCCGGGGGGAATAAAGATGACCCTTAGGCTCCGGAAACCCAAGGGAAAAAGGGCTAGGTGAGGCGAATGGTAAAACCAAGGTTGGGCCTTGCTGGACAAGTTTTATTCAAAGCGAACTGTCAGGGGGATCCCATAAATCACCCGACCGCATTAGGAACGCAAAATCCGAGAACATAATACCGGTATGACGGAAACTAGGGCGGCAAGAGTGGAACAAAACACCAGGCATAAGGCCGAGCCTTCCACCCTTTACCAAATATATAGATGCATTAATAATATCAGAGATATTGTGATATCCCAACATAAACCCTGTCCACCATGGAGAAATCTTCAACTTCACCTGCAACTAGCAACGCTATAAGAGGGGCTGAGCAAAGCGGTAACATAGCCAATCAATGGTTTGCTAGGAATGGTGTCAAAGGTTAGAGGTTCATGGCAATTTGGGAGGCTTGAAGGAACAAGTGATAGGAAGCGCATCATAATGATAGAACGAAGCAACTAGCATAGCAATGATAGTAGTGAGATCCAGGGTAGCGGTCATCTTGCCTGAAATCCCGCTAGGAAGAAGAACGAGTCCATGAAGAAGACAACCGGATGAAGCCGAACCAACCGTAGACGAACGGATCCTCACGATCGCAATGAAACAGGAACTAACAAGAAGAAGCACACAACATAGGTAAACACACCACATATGAACAAGACATGATGCACAACAAGCATGATGCATGACAAAGCTACATGAAGCTACTCATGACAAGAGATGATGCAAACAAGAACAACACATCAAGGCAAGTTTAAATGAGGCCGGGAACAACATATAACAATTCCGGTAAGTCCTCATATGCAAATTTCGAAATTGGTCCAGAACTGAACAAACATTAATTTGAAGTTGTTAAACAGCAAGTTAAAGAGCACCAAGAGGATCTACACGAAATTCTAGTCAAGTTACATATAAAGTTCATTAGATTCGGAGCAACGGCCTAGAAGATATGAGCAAAACAAGTTAAACATGGCATTGATGCAAAAATGCACCCAAACATCAAGCAAACACACCAAAACAAGGATGCAACATGATAATATGAAACTACATGCAAAATCAAGAAAGCTTCATATAGAGCACACTCAAAACGGAGCATCGGTGCAACACATACACTCTATACAAGTCATAGCAACAATCTGTCCAAACAGCAACTAGGCATATTACAAGCATCAAAACAATATGCTACAGCACCCCAACATAAGAACAAAAGGCATGAGCATGAAGTACAGGTAAAGTACTACAAAACATGAACACTGAGCTATCTCCAGAAACAACTAGAACATGCTCAAAAACACATGGTAAGATTGCAAATATTAACAGTTTCAGACTTTAGCAGAAATAACATCAGGTTGGAATGTTTAGAGCTATCAAACAACATGTTACAGGAACTTAACATGGCAAACAAAGGCATGGCATGAATCTACTAATTGCATAGAACAAAAGACCCTTACTGACCATGAGCCAAAAAGGCATAGAAAATATGATGGCACCCATGTAAACATGACAAGTTATATTACAGATTCAAACATGGCAGAAACAACAATAAGTAGGCATGTTGGTGAGCTTGTTACACTCACCACAGAGCAATACATGGCATGGCAAGGCAACCAACAGTAAGAAAGCATGTTTAAGAAGCTAAGCATGTCAAGAGCAAGGTCATAGGGTGCATGGATCACTAGGAAAACACATGGGAACAAGTGAACTTAATGTTAACAGGCTGACAACTACATTATCAAGCAACTTTGGAGCAAGATATGAACAATCTACAGCAAGCCATAAATGCAACCAGAGGCATGGATGGATAGGGCATGACATGTAGATCAAAACATGTTTATAGAACATCTCCAGATTATGCATAGAATGATTAGTAGAAGCATGTTTACATAGCAACAAAATATAACAGAATCTGCCTAGGAAAATAGCAACAGCATACCCTCCTTAACAAGCTCGATTCACTCACCACAAGTCATTGCATGACAAGATAAGCATAGCATCATCGAGAAGACATGTTTTTGAAACAAACCAAGTCAAGAACAAGTCCATAGCATGCAAGGATCAACTATAGCAACCTTGGCTAAATTGAATAACAAGTAAACAATCTGCCAGGAAACATTTTGAAGCAAAAGTAGAGCACGAAAATGACATGCTAGACTACTCCATAATTGCACACAAGGGAATGAATGGATAGACAATAACCATATGTTCAAAACACCCTTACTGAAGTATCTCAAAATATGCATGGATCTCTCTGTAGCATCAAGTTTACATGGCATCAAAATAATAGCAGAACAGGGACTAAAATCAGCAATATCACGAAGCCTAGTTTGCATGCTTGTGCTAGTCACCACATTGATCACAAAAATACATGGCATACACCCCTGGAAAGATGGCATGGCATAGATCAAAACACATGAAGACATCAACCTCATAGGATGCACATATCAATCATGGCAAAAATGACAAATGAGCAAGTTGTAACAGTTTCAGCAGATTAACATCAACATGCACTCTTCCAACAGCATTTCGGGCATCAAGATGAGCTCACATGAAAATGATGCAATGAGATGAAATGAAGTACTCGATGAGACGATCAATTTGACATATTACACGCACGAAACGGAGCTACGGATGCAGAGATTCAGCATGATGAACATGGCATGATTAAGCAAGATTTCAGGGACTTGGGAGTTTTCACCTCCGGGGGAAAAGTCAACACGGGCACGGATTCCGAGGCAGGGCCGGAGTCTCGCCGGAGTGGTGGCCGGAGAGGTCGGAGGAGGCGCGGGGAGGTGTCTCCGGACCGGATCGAGCCGGATCCAGCGCGGCGGAGGCGCGGGGCGCGGGGCCGGCGAGCTCGACGTCGAGGAGGCTCGGCCGGGCGCGGGCGGCGGCGCTGGGACGCCATGGCCAGCGGGTTCCCGGCCATGGGCGGCGGCGGCAGTGGCGCTTCGGGCGCGAGGGCGAGGCCTGCCGGCGGAGGGAGGTCTTGCCGGCGGGCGTGAGGCGGCGGCGCTTCGCGAGGAAGAAGGCGGCGGGCGGCGCCGCGAGCCCACTGCAGCGCGTCGGACGGCGCACGGTGGCGGGAAGGTGCGCGAGGACGCGGGCGGCGGCGCTGGGAGCGGCGGGTTTGCACTGAGCCCATGGCCGCGGCGGCGGCCGGGGCGGGGACAGTGGCGCGACGGAATGGATGGGGAGGCGGCGCGGGTGACGTGGCAGGCGCTGATAGGCCGGGGTGAGGTGTCCGGCAGACATGTCCGGCGCGGACGGACGTGTCCGGCGGCGCGAGGAGGAAGACGCTAGGGTTTGGACTGCGCGAAAAATCCGGGAGGGGCACATATATATAGGTAGAGGGAGCTAGGAGGGTCCAAATGAGGTGCGGTTTTCGGCCACGCGATCGTGATCGAACGTCCGAGAGCATGGAGGGGAGTTTGCTGGGCTTTGGGACACTTTCGAAGGGGTATTGGGCTGCAACAAAAGAGGCCTTTTACGGTTACTCGGTTAACCGTTGGAGTATCAAACGACCTCCAAATGGCACGAAACTAGACAGGTGGTCTACCGGTGCTATACCAAGGCCACTTGTCAAGACTCGGTCCATTCCGAGAATGTTTAACACCCGCACAAGAGAAGAGGCAAAAAGGGGACGCCGGATGACATGGGAGCGCCGGATTGCAAAACGGACAACGGGGAAAGTGCTCGGATGCATGAGACGAACACGTATGCAAAATGAGATGCACATGATGACATGATAAAATGCAACTCGCGAGCAAATGACATGGCAACGACGGCGAATAACTGGCGGACACCTGGCGCATCGAATCCGGGGCGTTACACCCACGTTAGAATTATCTATTCACCCATGATCTGCACTTTTCTGTTCATGGGTGACACATGTCAAGCGAATGAGAATGGTCAGGGGCACGTTCGTCCTAAATCTTCGGGCAAACAGTTCTTCACTACGACTATAAATACCCCATGACCCCTTCCTCACTTCCTTTACTCCGCTCGACTGCTCTGTCTATCACTCGAGCTTCTCAAACCCTAGCGCCGCCGCTACTCCATCGTTGCCGGTGAGGAAGAGCTTCACTGCCTCGACCTTGTCGCCGTTGTACTCGCGCCGGCCGCGGAAATCTTCACTCCGCCGCCACCGTAGCTGTCTTCCTCCGCCAAGTTAGGGCGTGGAAGATCTGAACTGACAAGCCTCAAATCTACACTTCTCAGTTCGTCGTGTTCTTCATCAGGGTAATTAAAAGTTACTTTTACTGCCCTCTTTCATTCAAATTTTCTCAACATTATCTTCAAAGGTGTTTTATTCTTCAAATCCTCACACACAAAACACCTCACTAGTCATTTGCTCTTGATTCGTTTCTCTAAGCATCATTTATCTTCAAGATTCCTCAATTGTATGGATCCTCAATCTATACAACTCTGGAACCTAAGACAACGCTTAGTGAAATTCTTCAAGACTCATCTGGTCAAATTCCTCAAACTTGTTCTTTTTGAAAACCTTCTGAGAACGCATATGACCTCTTCAAATTCCTCGCAACTATACTCTATTCACAGGTAATCATGTCCACTGCTGAATCACTAGGTTCTCATCAACTTAACTCATTTGCAGCATTCCTCGAAGAAAAGTTGCATACTTCTTCAGAGAATTCAATTGTTCAAATCCCTCAACTAAAGAATATGGCAGACGGTAAGAAACCACAGAAAGGAGGAAAGAGGCCTAAGGTCGTGACTGCGTTTGAAATAGCTGAGGACATCTATGCTGACTATTGCACACCTGATGAGGCTAAGTTTGGAAAGGAGAACAAAAATTAGCGCAAGGTGCGCATACAGAGGATTGAAAGGAGATGGGCAAGAGAATGGAGGGAGTACAGATATGTAACTCCAAAGTATATGAAGAAATTCGCACTAAATCCTCCATGCCCAAGAGCTCCATTGGCACCTGGCCAAGAAGCTGACCCCACCAGCATCAAACGTGGTGAGGATTTCCCTGAAGAATGGGCCAAACACCAAGCCAAGTTGGCAAGACAAGCCAAAGAAGCAGTGAGGAAATTCAATGAAGACTCTGCTACTGCTGCTGCCACTGAGGCCTCTATCAGGCCCAGAAAATCAATGGCAAAGAAGCCCGCTCACAAGCCAAGTGCTTCACCAACTGTGCCCTCACGACCAAGTTCCTCAGCAATGCCCTCACGGCCAGAATCTTCAAAGCCCTCACGGCCAGTTCGTCATGCTGCTCCTGCTCCCCCAAAATCCTCAGTTGCTCCGGCAAAGTCCTCAGCACTTGTACATCTGCCCACGTGCCAAAGGACTACAGGCATCTCTATTGCCTCTGGTGTCTCAGCGAGTTCCTCAGCTGCACCAAACTCTTCAGCAGGCCCCACTCTGTTGAAGACAAAGGCAACAGCTGGTCGAGGTCCTCGGCCAAATCTGAAGAAGAAACAGGTTGCCTTCCAAGTGCCATCTGACGATGAAGATGATGATGATGAACTTGCAGAAATCATCAGAGAAAGGCAAGAAAGGGCCGCTAGAGCCAAAGGCACAAATGTGACACTGCTTTTGGATCCAAAGGCGATCCTCGACTACATTGATCTCTGGCACAAGGACCCAAACACTCCTATGCCTGATTTTGATTTGACTCCTGGCCAAAGTCACATGCTGACCCATCTCATCACTAAAGAGAAATGGAAATTTGAGAAGGCTAGACAAATCAAGAAGGATCAGTTCAGGAAAAAGAAGTTCCTAAGGAAAAACGTTGTTAAAATGACAACTGATGAAGTCCTCAAGATCCAGTCTGAAATCAAAGCCCTCAGCGATGATTTCAATGCTTATTATGCTGATTGGCAAGGAGCCAAAGTCAGGTTCGTTAAACTGACTGAGAAGTTCACCAATGTTGCAGCCCCATCGCAACAAGAAATTCCTCAAGCTGAACCCTTTACTCAACAAAACTGAAGAACATGCCAGCACCGCCGATGACTTTCGAGCTGCTTGATGAAAATGCTAGTTCTAGGGCTGATGACTCCATTCCAGCCGCTGAAGACATTGCCAGGGCATCCACTAGTGGTGCACCTGAAGAAAATGAAGAAGCCAGGGCAACTACATCAGTTGCGCCTGAGGAAATGCAAACAGATTCCTCAGCTCCTCCTGCGCCTACACCAACTCCTACCCTTCCATCTGCATCAGATGCGAGGAAGACCAAGGCTGCAGAGAGAGCTGCAGTGAAGAAAAGGAAAGCATCATCTGCTTCATATTCTTTAGCTCCGAAGAAAATGAAGCCTATGACCAGCTCACTTGAAAATCCAATTGATGCTGTTCCGATTTCCACCCTGCCATCAAAGGACCTTGTTCCTTTTGGTGAAGAATATGTGATCCCTAGCAGATCTGATGAAGAAAATCATTCTGCTGCTTCGTCAGAGCAGATTGATGAAGAAATTGAAGTGGATGCGATCCCTTCAACGCCTGTTGCTTCCTCGCCAATGCCTCAGTTCACGGCTGAAGAGGCTGGCGTTGAAGAAATTGAAGATGAAGACGTGGATATTGGATGCACTACGCCTGTGATGAATGATGACTTTTGGGAAAGTCAGCATCCCAATTCTCCACTCTTCACCCCAATACAACAAATACCTCAGTCCCCTGCACCAACCGTTCAAATGGTCTCTGAAGAAACTCACCCTACCTCGTCTGTGCATGAAGAAATTCCAGCCACTAGTGCTGAAGAAACTACTGCTGCTGATCCTTTGAACACGCAGACTGCCACTGAAGAGGAACCAGAAATTCCTTAGCCTAAAGAATCAGAGATTGTGATTCCTGAGGTTGTGATGCAACTCACTGACACTCCTCTACCCAAGCCAAAGGATCCATTCTCAAAGAAGCAAAAGTTCAAGGCTGAAGATTTCTTTAACGAGCATGTGTTCTTCACAGACTACAATCCCTATGATTCTGCTCGCATAAGGAAGAGGCATTTTTGGACTGCTAGTCAAGCCAATTTCTATTCCTCAGTGCAATTTAACAAAGACAAAGTCTTCGATCATGAACACATTCCTCACGTGGACATGGAATCTCTGCCAGGCTTCGAGCCAGTCCTCAGTGTTCTTCACGATGCTGGATTGCTGAATTTCTGCACTGACATTTGTGATTGGAATGAAGAACTCATTCTTCAATTCTATGCAACGCTGCACATCACAGGAAATTCTGAAGATGTGAACTCATGGGTGTTGGACTGGATGTCAGAAAATACTCACTACAAGGCACCAGCAACTGAATTGCTTCGTGCCCTCCCACTCAGTCCTCACCTTGAAGGTGCTCGTTGCATCTACAACGAACTTGAGCTTACAAATCATTACATGCAAGTGCTGATGAAGCCCTTGAAGCCAGGGCAAGCCCCTGGAACCAAATTCCTCGTCAAGGAATTACTGTATGTGCCACGAACTGTCTATCACATTCTGACGAAGACAATGAGTCCTATCAAAGGCCACGACTCAAATGATGAAGAAGTCGTTGGCATCATGAAGAATATGCTTTTCAATATCATTCATGGCGTTCCCGTCAACTTCCATGATTTCTTCATGAGGACTCTGGTGGATATTGCTATGTCACCATTTGAGCTGAAGCCTTATGCACCATGGATTATGAGGTTCATCAGGACAAGGTCTTCACTCAATTACAAGGCTGATACTCTGAACCACTATAAGTGCATCTAGTGCCACCCCTAGTTGGTTTTGGAGTATTGACGACAAAGGTTGTTGAGGGACTAATGCATTTGTGAGAATTGCAGGATAACGCAGGTAGTGTCCCTCATTGATTCTGTTTACCTACCAGAGATGACCCCTAAAGATGTATGAAGACATTGAAGACAATGGTGGTATGTGAAGATATTCATATTGAAGACTATGACATGAGAAGACATTGAGTGAAGGCGTGGAGCCTTGACTGTGTTGTTTCGCTGTTTCCTTTTGTTGTTTGTTGAGTCATAGGAACCACCGTACTGTTAAGTGGGGTCCAAGTGAACTAAGTCAGAATGACTGAAGTGATGCTCAACCCAAATCCTATGTGTTCGGCGAAGACAATGAGAGCAAATCTTATCCAGAGTGGATGAGTCGACTTTGCTTATAGCCCAAGTAAAGTTGCCGTGTGTGTTTAATCGACCGTTGGAACATGTGTCGGTTCCTTAGTGACCCAGGTCATTTCGGACATATCAGGTCGGGTTGCCCAGTGGCTATAAATAGCCCACCCCCTACACCATAAATTGGTGGCTGCTCAGAGTTAGTGCACGGCTTTTGTCGTTTTGAGAGCAACCCACCTCGAAGCCTTTGAGAGAGAGAGAAATCCTTGCGAGGACCAAGCCCAAACACCCAGAGCCAAAGAGTGTTAGGCATCATCAAGTCTTTACATGCTGTGTGACTGACGACTTATTACACTTGAGGACTGTGAATGCTCCAGCCGGTTAGGCGTCTTGTTCTGAGCATCCAAGAGTCATTGTGGATTGCCGTGAGCGAAGTCTGTGAAGGTTCAAGTCTACCTTGAAGACTTACGGAGTAATTGGGCGAGGACTGTGTGTCCTTAGCTCAAGGGAATAAGGTGAAGACACGGTCTTGAGTTAAATCTCAGCCTCCCTAACCCGGGCGTAGAGTTGTCACAAGAATCGAACTGGTCCAACAAATCCTGTGTCTTCAACAAGTGACTGGTTCTATCCTCTCCCTTTCTTTACTTAAGTTTGTCTTCGTGAAGTCATTGTCTATCTGTTGTATCTGTTTGAGTTCATTACTTGACTACTACTGTTGATTGGCTTCGTATTATCTTCCATCCTGATCCTTACTACTTAGCTGCTATTAGTCCTGTACTTTCACATCATTGCATACTTGACTATGGTTCGCTTATTGTAGTTTATCTTCTGCTGCATATCAATTAGGTCATTTCTACTGCTTGTCTTTGAAACTATCATGTTTTGAAGACTTTCCTAAAAATCGCCTATTCACCCCCCCTCTAGTCGATACTAGCACTTTCAATTGGTATCAGAGCAAGGTACTCCCTTGTCCTGTGTGATTCGGTTTAACCGCCTGGAGTTTTAGCTATGTCGACTGCAGGGATAATCAAAGTCTCCGTTGCTTGCCCCGTGTTTGATGGAACTGAATATCCCTACTGGAAGAATAAGATGCGTATGCATCTTGAAGCCATTCATGTCGACCTCTGGTATGTCGTCAAGAACGGCGTTCCCAAAACTGGTGAAGGTGTCACCCCTACTGATGTGAAGAAGTTCATTCAACTGGACTCTACTGCAAAGAACATCATCTGTGGTCATCTGACCAAAGGACACTATGGTCGTGTGAGTGCTCTGGAAACGTCAAAGCTAGTCTGGGACTGGCTATCCAAGGTCAACGAAGGCGTCTCAACCCAGAGAGATCAAAGAATCAGTGTTCTTCGCAACCTCTTCAACCGTTTCAAGAGAAACGACAATGAAAATGTCCAGCTCACGGTCGATCGCCTCACTGACATCACAAATGAACTTCATGCTCTTGGCGCAACTGAGATTACCAAGCATGAAATCGTCAAGACACTAATGAGATCACTCAACAGCTCCTTTGACACCCTTGCCCTCATGATACAAGAACGTCTTGACTTCAAGACACTCGATCCGTCTGATATACTTGAGAGGCTCAGCACACATGAGTTCCAGCTTTCTGAGAAAAGAGATATCTATGGTCCAAACTATGGCCGAACTCGCGCTTTGAAGGCAAAAGTTGTTTCCTCATCTGAAGAAGAATCTGACTGCAGTTCTGATGATCCTGAAGACATTGCAAAGGAACTTGCTATGCTTGTGAAAAAGTTCTAGAAGTTCACTAAGAAGAAAGGCTTCAGAAAGTCTTCACGATCCAGCTCAAGAAATGATGAAGCTTCCACTCATGACCACAAGAAGAGAGCATGTCACAAGTGCAAGAAACCCGAGCACTATATCTCTGAGTGTCCACAGTGGGACAATGAGAAGAAGAAGAAGAAGAGCTAGGAATATGATTCTGATGACAAGAAGAAGAAGAAATCTTCAAAGTCTTCTTCCAAGTCCTCATCAAGGTCTTCATCTCATAAGAAGAGCTCATCAGGCAAGGCTCGTGCTTTTGTTGGCAAGGAAATGGATTCAGAAGAGGAGTCTGATTCTGAGGAGGTGGATGTGGAGTCTGGAGAGGAGTCCGACCCTGGCATTGCAAGTCTGGCTCTAGCCACAGCTTATGTTGCCAAGTCCATCTTCAACACTGAAGATAATGACTTCCACACCAACACTGAAGCTGATGACGAAGACGATCCTACTCCCACCTACTGCTTCATGGCACGTGGTGCCAAGGTAAAATCACGTGATGCTTACTTTCAAACATCAAGTGAAGATGACTCTGATTGTGAATCCAAACCTAGCTACAAAACACTTGCTAAAATTGCAACTGAAAAACAAAAGGCTATGGAACATACTCAAAAACTGTTAGACAAAAGCGATGACCTATTGGACGCTGAAATGACACGTTCACAGTCCTTAGTTGAAGATATAAAAAATCTTCATGCTAAGTACCAAGAACTTGAAAGTCGTCATGAAACACTCTCAACTACTTATGAAAAGCTGTCCTATGATTATCTTCAAAGGAAGCAAGATATTGAGAAATTGAGAGTGGCTCATGAAGAGCTTCAAAAAGAGAATGAGTCACTTCGCGCTCAACATATCAGTCTCGCTCAGGATGGACTTGAACAACCATGTCTAAAATGCATTGAGCGTGATAACGCTACATCTGTTGCTGAATGTTCCACTGCTGCTACTGTTTCATTGTCTTCACCTACTGATGTGGTTACTAACCCCTCTGCGGAGGATACCACTACTATTGCTGATGAAAATGCTAGGTTGAAGACATTGCTTGAAACAGGAATGTACAAAAGTCTGAAGGGACATCAGACACTCTGCGATGTCCTCAAAAGCGATTCTCGAACCGAAACCCTAGGAAAGAGGGTGTTGGGTTCGAGAGGAAAATGAATGTTGATGGCTCGTCTTTGGAAGCTGAGCGGTACCCCAAAACCACATGGGTTGTCTTTGCAAAGGAACCTTCATAGATCCATCCACTTTATCTGGCTTTACCTGTGCTAATCCTATTATCATTGATGAATCCTTTGATGCAAACTATAAGCTGTTCAAGAATCGTAATGGTGAAGTGTTTGCGGTATATTGGTACTAATCTGCGAGAATGGACCACCTATGAAGAAGATCCGGGTACCTAAGCGTTACATTGAGAATCTTCCCGTGGATGTCCTCATGACACCACCAAGGAAGAAGACAAACCCAGACCTATGGCTTCATATGGCCCAAAGGCTTCATACAGATCTGAGACTCACAGAGTCACCCTAACGCCAACGTTTTGCGGGAAATCATACTCAGACTCATGAATATGAGCGAGTGTCTTCAAACCGCTATGTTCATAGAACTAAGAACTATTCTGCTTATTCATATGAGTATCATTCATCTCCTGCAAGGCTATTTGCTAGGGCTTCAAAGCCGAAACTCTCAGATGCTGCACTTAGACTCATTGCTTCTAAACCACCCCTGAAAATGTGGGTGGCGAAGAAGAATTAACCTTCTTTTGCAGAGAAAGGTCTCCAGCCTGAAATCAATGGCGTCCGATGCTATTGTAACACCCCGGATCCGATGCGCCAGGTGTCTGCCAGTTATTCGTCGTTGTTGCCATGTCATTTGCTTGCGTGTTGCATTTGCCATGTCATCATCTGCATTTCATATCATGTCATCATGTGCATTTCATTTTGCATACGTGTTCGTCTCATGCATCCCAAAGATTTCCCCGTTGTCTGTTTTGCAATCCGCACTCCTATGTCATCCGGCGTCCCCTTCTTCTCTCTGTTGTGTGCGGGTATTAAACTTTCTCGAATGGCGAGGTTTGCCAAGCGGCCTTGGTATAGCACCGTGAACCGCTTTGTCAAGTTTCGTGCCATTTGGAGTCCGTTTGATACTCCAACGGTTAACCGGGTAACCGTAAAGCCCTCTTTTGTTTTAGCCCAACACCCCTTCCAAAGTGGCCCAAAACCCACCAAACTCCCCTCCATGTTCTCGGTCGTTCGATCACGATCGTGTGGCCGAAAACCGCTCCTCATTTGGACTCTCCTAGCTCCCTCTACCTATAAATATGCCTCCCCCTTCCAAATTCGCAGATAAAAATCCCCCTAACCCTAGCCCCCTCCATATCGCGACGCCGGACATGTCCGTCCAGCCGCCGGACACGTCTGCCGCCGCCGCTCGACGAATCAGGCGTCGCCACGTCATCGTCGCCGCCACCCGCAGCCAATCTCCTCCCGCCACGTCGCTCCCGCCGCCGTCTCCACCACGCTGGCCCTGAGCTCAGATCTGCCCAAGAGGCCCCACCCATCGCGCCGCCGCCGAGGGCGCTGACCCGCCGAGCCGCCGCGCCCCGCGCGGAGCTCCTCCCGCCGTGCCCTTCAGCCTCCCCACCGACCGAGCGTCCCGCGCCCGCCTCCCGTCCATGCCGTCTACTGGTCGCCGACCCTCTCCTTCCCGTTGCGCCTCCTTTCTCCTCTCCCGGTCCGGATCTCACCCGAGCTCCCGCCTCGCCTCATGAGAGCTGCCGCCGTCGCCGGAGCTCCCTCATTGCCCAACCTGCTGCTGGCGAAATGGATCCGGCCTCCGGATTCGCTGGATCCGGCCGGGCCCCTCCCCGCCTCGCCTCGGCCTTCGCCGGCCACCTCTGCCAGCGGCGCCGCCACCATGGCTCCTGCCCGTTAGGAGCGCGGGAGGAGGAAGGCGCCTCCAGCGCTGCTTCCGCATGGGCCCCGGCCCAGAAACCCCGCCGGCCCGATCCACCATCGTTCCGGGCCAGGCCCACTGGGTGAGGCCACACCCCAGCGCCCTTTATTTTTTCCCTCCTGCTGGGCCAGCCAGATTCGGCCCAGAGTCTATTTTTTTTAGGCTCTGCGATTTTGTCCTTTTTCCAGAGTATTCCTGTTTTACAGATTAGTCCTTGCACCTCATGCATTTGATAATTAATGAACCATGCATCGGATTGAAACAAATTATATATGTAAAGTGCTTAGAATTTCGTCTAGTTTCATAATATGCCATTTTCACCCATGTTAAAAATGTTTAAAATGTGGTTTGTTTAAATTTGCTAAATGCCATGTTAAAATGATTTATTTCGTAACTAATTAACCGTAACTCCGAATTTAATAAACTTTATATGTAAATGGGGTGGAAAAATGCCTAGTTTAACATGGTCCACTTTATTTTCCTGTTTAACAACTTTAAAATATATTTTAGGGCAGAACAGTAGCAAATTCATAAATTGCATATGAGGATTTTCCGGACTTGTTGTTCGTTGTTTCCGGCCTCATTTAAACTTGCCTAGATAGGTAGTTTTCATTTGCTTCACCCTCTTGCCATGTTTAACAACATTTAATATTGTTGGGTTCATAACAAGAGGGAACTAAATAATTGATGTGGTGTTCCGTCAATATGCAACTCGTTGCATATTGAGCTCCACTTAATTTGTAGTGTTGTTTGTTTGCACTTTGCCATGCCATGCCATGCCTCATTAAACCGGACATGCATCATATTTGTCTGCGCATCATGACATGTTTATGCTTGTGTGTTTACTATGTTGTTTGCTTCTTTCCGGGTTGCTTCTCTCGTTAGCTTCGGTTTCGTTCCGGAGTTGTGAGGATTCGTTCGACTACGTCCGTTTGTCTTCTTCATGGACTCGTTCTTCTTCCTTGCGGGATTTCGTGCAAGATGACCGCTTCTACCTGGATCTCACTACTATCATTGCTATGCTAGTTGCCTCGTTCTTTCGCTATGCTGCGCTACCTATTACCTGTTTGTCAAGCCATCCCAAATTGCCATGAACCTCTAACCTTTGACACCATTCCTATGCAAACCATTGTTTGGCTATGTTACCGCTTTTGCTCAGCCCCTCTTATAGCGTTGCTAGTTGCAGGTGAAGTTGAAGATTTCTCCATGGTGGACAGGGTTTTGTTGGGATATCACAATATCTCTTATATTATTAATGCATCTATATATTTGGTAAAGGGTGGAAGGCTCTGCCTTATGCCTGGTGTTTTGTTCCACTCTTGCCACCCTAGTTTCCGTCATACGGTGTTATGTTCCCGATTTTGCGTCCCTTATGCGGTCGGGTGATTTATGGGACCCCCGACAGTTCGCTTTGAATAAAACTTGTCCAAAGAAGGCCCAACATTGCCTTTTACCATTTGCCTCACCACCACCTACTTTTCCCTTGGGAGTAATTAACCCAAGGGTCATCTTTATTATAGCCCCCCGGGCAGTGCTTGTCTAAGCGTTGGTCCAAACTAGAGCACCGTGCGGGACCATCCCTTGGCAACTTGGGTTACGTCGGTACCTGTACGCTTAGCTCATCCGGTCGTGGCCTGAGACGAGATACGCGCGGCTACTATCAGGATGTCGGCACGCCGGGAGGCTTTGCTGGTCTTGTTTTACCATTGTCGAAATGTCTTGATGTACCAGGATACCGAGTCTGATCGGAGTGTCTCGGGTGAAGGTCTATTCCTTCGATGATCGCGAGAGCTTGTCATGGGCTAAGTTGGGACACCCCTGCAGGGTATAAACTTTCGAGAGCCGTGCCCGCGGTTATGTGGCAGATGGGAATTTGTTAATGTCCGGTTGTAGACAACTTGACACTTGATCCGAATTAAAATGCATCAACCGTGTGTGTAGCCGTGATGGTCTCTTCTCGGCGGAGTCCGGGAAGTGAACACGGTTTCTGTGTTATGTTTGACGTAAGTAGGTGTTCAGGATCACCTCTTGATCATTGCTAGCTTCACGACCGTTCCGCTTGTTCTCTTCTCGCTCTTATTTGCGTTGGTTAGCCACCATACTTGCTTAGCCGCTGCTGCAACCTCACCACTTTACCCCTTCCTTACCCATTAAGCTTTGCTAGTCTTGATACCCATGGTAATGGGATTGTTGAGTCCTCGTGGCTCACGGATACTTCAAAACCAGTTTGCGGTGCCTATGTTACCGAAAGCAGGTGACGCAACCAAGCTCAAGGAGGAGCTTGATGGAGATCTTGCCCTTTGTGTTGTTTCGTTCTAGTTGATCAGTAGTGGAGCCCAGTTGGGGTCGATCGGGGACCTTTGTCGCATTTGGGGTTGTTCTTTTATTTTGGTTCCGTAGTCGGACCTTGATTGTATCTGGTTGATGTAATGCTTTATTCATGTATTGTGTGAAGTGGCGATTGTAAGCCAACTATGTATCTCTTTCCCTTATGTATTACATGGGTTGTGTGAAGATTACCTCACTTGCGACATTGCTTTCAATGCGGTTATGCCTCTAAGTCGTGCTTCGACAAGTGGGAGATATAGCCGCATCGAGGGCGTTACAAGTTGGTAATCAGAGCCTTCCCCGACCTTAGGAGCCCCACTGCTTGATCGTTTTTAGCGGCCGAGTTGTGTCTAGAAAAATGTTTTGAGTCATTTAGCATTATATATATCGGAGAGTTTAGGAATTCTTTTACTCCCGGTCCTTGACCTTCTAGTGAGGTATCTGACGTGAGTTTTGACTCTTCTCTTCTTAAATTTCACTAAATTTTTTTAGGATCACGCTGGTATCTTGGAATCGTTCCGATATTCTTATGACGAGAACATTGTTCTTGGTGCCTCGACATTTAGGGGTTGTGGCGGTGTCCGGGAGTTGAGCTCAGGGTGTTGTCGTCATAATTTTATCGTTGCGATTCTGGAATACACGAGTTTGATACGTCGACATCGAAAATCTCTTTTATGCAGTTGTTGGTGAGATAACCCGCTAACCCAATCTTGAGGTGAGTACGGGAGTATTGCCATGACTTGTATAACGGATGCTTTTGAAGGTTGAGGTACACGATTTCGAAGGTTTCTTGGTTATGTGTTGACGGATGGATACAATTTGGATGTAGGTATTGTTAGTTTGGGTGAGATATATTGCTTCCCTGTATCCCCAACACCAGATTGCATAACCGAGAAAGTTTTGGGAGTTTTATAGGCGGAATTCAAGTAGCTCTTAGGATATCTTTCGACGGATGTATGATATGAAATTGGGGTTCGACGTCTAGTGGTCCGCCTATTCACGGTTGGTTTCTGATGGTCTCGTTGTGTCTTAAAGAGTCCTTGGCTATGCCGACTGGGACACTTCATTATGTCATGTGCACTTGCCTTGTACATGATGGTGCTGTCTGATCGAGCCGTGTAGGCCCCACCACGAAAACTTGACGAAATCTCTATCATATGTTTGTTCCGCTTATTCTAAGCCAGTCCTTTGTTTTGTTTTGAGTTGTGGTATTCGAGTTGCTTCGAAGTCAGATGTTGAATCCATACCTTTCCTAAATGGTGTTCTCATATTTCTATGTGAATACTAATCCTTCTTGATCATTGAGGTTGTCATGTTAATTCTTTTCCAACCGGTGCGTTTCTCTTCGAGATGATCCCATCATTCTCCCCATCCATAAGATCAATTCTAAGTTTTCTCAACGGTGTTTGTTTCGGTCATCCCAAGTTGCCTTTGTTTTCCCGCCATCCCACCCTTTTTCTTCAAGGACACAGATTTCTTAATCAAGTATCCATTTATTCATGTGAAGTCTCTTCTTTCTTTTCAATCAATGTTCTTACCCGGTGGTTCTCAAGAAGATGTTCTACTAGTTCGTCATTTCTCATTCCTTTCTCTTCTCCGGTGGATTCAAGTCGAGTTTTGTTGATCATATTTTTTTTCCTCATTTCAATGTCTTCTCATACCGGTGCACCTCATTATCATTCTACTTCTCGCTATTTGTTATTCCGGAGTGCTCAAGATATCTCGAAGATTCGTGTTTCCACTCTGCATTCGTTCAAGCTCTTTCGAGATTGGTATCTCATTCAAGTCATTTAATTCAACCGGTGCAACATCTCTTTTAAATCATTTCAACGGTGTTCTTTTGAGTGGGCCCTAACCCACAGGTCTTTTCCCAGGATCTTACCTGACTCTTCTATTTTCCCAGAGCTATCCTAAATTCTTCTCCAAGTTTGACGTAAGAATGAGTTACCATCAGTCAAATGCTTTTCTCCAAGATCTTTCAAATTCTTTTCATAGTTGGCTCAACCTCTTTGCTTTTGATTCTTCCGGTGTGCCTCAATAATTCTCGGTGGTGTTTCTCGTTGTCATTCTCATAATTTGAAGACCGAAGAAGAGTTTCTCTTTAATCTTGCTCCATTCTCTTCAAGATTCATGGTTCTAGCTTGATGCCATCCTCTCATAATTGTTTTGATTGTGAGAATTTGAATCACCATCCGGAGTAATTCAGGAGTCTTTTCAGTTTCATTCTTCGGAGCCAATCATCTCAGAATTATTAAGTCTCAGCGTTCAGCTCTCGTTCTTGAATTCGTCCGGTGAGTCGTTCAACTATCCCCTAATCAGTTCATGTTCTCTCGTTTTCAAGTATCTTAATCCCCTCAAGTATCTTCATTCATTTTCCAATTCTTCCCGGTGATTAATTCTCCCTCGTCATTCGATTTTCGAATTCTCATGGTGGTTCGTTCAAGATTTCACTTCCTTCGTTATCATACCAATTCATTCATTCTTTCGTTGTTTCAATCCTACCGGTGATTCATGAAGACCTTCTCAAGTTTAAGCTATATCTCTTTTAATCCTTTCTACAGGAATAAGTGGTATGCCAAATCCGTTGCTTGTCATCAATTTAAATTGGTGAAGGATAGGCATAACATAATTCTTATTACTGTTCATCCAAGTGATTAATTTCTTCTTTCCGGAGTTGTTCATCATATCACATTCTTGGTTCGAGATGCTTCATCTTTTCTTTTCCGGAGTTCCAAGCTCTAATTATCGCGAAGCTCCATCTAAATCATCGCAAGGCTTCACCTTGTGTTTTCAACTTCTCTTTCTTTTCATCATCCTTTTAATACCGGAGTTTCTTCATGGTGCTTCGTCAAGGATTCTTTTAATTCTTCGATTTGTTCTTCAAGATTTCTCTCAGAGTTATGATCAGCCAAGCTATACTCAAAAATAAACATGGTGCTCAACACATGTTTTGTTTTGAGGAGTTCAAGCATTCTTCATCTTGCATTCCAAAGTGCCATTCTTTCTACCTTATCTTCTGAGGTGGTGTTAGGTCATTCTTGATAATTTTCCCTTCGCGTTTCATGATTCACAAGTTTTCAAGAGTGACATATTTAAATCCATCATTTTATCTTGTTCAAGAGATCTTTTCAACCATCAATCTCTTCATTGGAGTTATCTTGGTATAGATTTCACCTAAAGCCTTCCCTAAGGAATGTTGCTATTATGGTGTTTATCAATGATCCAAGTTTTCTCCTGTCCTCTCGGCGAAAGCAGTTTTTCATCTCTTTGGTGCTCTCAATCAAATCAATGTTTTCCGTTAGTGGTCGGTTGTCACCTCATAATTTTGAGATGTTTCCATAAGCCCACTACAAGCTTGTTCTTTTCGTTGTTGGGTTTCCAACAACTCCGTTCTAACCTTCTTGCAAGGATGCTTTCCAAGTTCATTTGTGGTAGAAGTTGGCTTTTCCTCTCCGTTCATCGAAAAATCTCTTTTATGCAGTTGTTGGTGAGATAACCCCGCTAACCCAAGATCGAGGTGAGTACGGAGTATTGCCATGACTTGTATAACGGATGCTTTTCAAGGTTGAGGTACACGATTTCGAAGGTTTCTTGGTTATGTGTTGACGGATGGATACAACTGGATGTAGGTATTGTTAGTTTGGGTGAGATATATTGCTTCCCCTGTATCCCCAACACCAGATTGCATAACCAGAAAGTTTTGGGAGTTTTATAGGCGGGAATTCAAGTAGCTCTTAGGATATCTTTCTGACGGATGTATGATATGAAATTGGGGTTCGACGTCTAGTGGTCCGCCTATTCACGGTTGGTTTTACAGTGGTCTCGTTGTGTCTTAAAGAGTCCTTGGCTATGCCGACTGGGACACTTCAGATGTCATGTGCATTGCCTTGTACATGATGGTGCTGTCTGATCGAGCCGTGTAGGCCCCACCACGAAAACTTGGACGAAATCTCTATCATATGTTTGTTCCGGCTTATTCTGCAAGCCAGTCCTTTGTTTTGTTTTGAGTTGTGGTATTCGAGTTGCTTCGAAGTCAGATGTTGAATCCATACCTTTCCTAAATGGTGTTCTCATATTTCTATGTGAATACTAATCCTTCTTGATCATTGAGGTTGTCATGTTAATTCTTTTCCAACCGGTGCGTTTCTCTTCGAGATGATCCCATCATTCTCCCCATCCGCAAGATCAATTCTAAGTTTTCTCAACGGTGTTTGTTTCGGTCATCCCAAGTTGCCTTTGTTTTCCCGCCATCCCACCCTTTTTCTTCAAGGACACAGATTTCTTAATCAAGTATCCATTTATTCATGTGAAGTCTCTTCTTTCTTTTCAATCAATGTTCTTACCCGGTGGTTCTCAAGAAGATGTTCTACTAGTTCGTCATTTCTCATTCCTTTCTCTTCTCCGTGGATTCAAGTCAAGTTTTGTTGATCATATTTTTTTCCTCATTTCAATGTCTTCTCATACCGTGCACCTCATTATCATTCTACTTCTCGCTATTTGTTATTCCGAGTGCTCAAGATATCTCAAGATTCGTGTTTCCACTCTGCATTCGCTCAAGCTCTTTCGAGATTGGTATCTCATTCAAGTCATTTAATTCAACCGTGCAACATCTCTTTTAAATCATTTCAACGGTGTTCTTTTGAGTGGGCCCTAACCCACGTGTCTTTTCCTGTGATCTTACCCGACTCTTCTATTTTCCCGAGCTATCCTAAATTCTTCTCCAAGTTTGACGAAGAATGAGTTACCATCACCAAATGCTTTTCTCCAAGATCTTTCAAATTCTTTTCATAGTTGGCTCAACCTCTTTGCTTTTGATTCTTCCGTGTGCCTCAATAATTCTCGGTGGTGTTTCTCGTTGTCATTCTCATAATTTGAAGACCGAAGAAGAGTTTCTCTTTAATCTTGCTCCATTCTCTTCAAGATTCATGGTTCTAGCTTGATGCCATCCTCTCATAATTGTTTTGATTGTGAGAATTTGAATCACCATCCGAGTAATTCAGAGTCTTTTCAGTTTCATTCTTCGAGCCAATCATCTCGTAATTATTAAGTCTCACGCTCAGCTCTCGTTCTTGAATTCGTCCGTGAGTCGCTCAACTATCCCTAATCAGTTCATGTTCTCTCGTTTTCAAGTATCTTAATCCCCTCAAGTATCTTCATTCATTTTCCAATTCTTCCCGTGATTAATTCTCCTCGTCATTCGATTTTCAATTCTCATGGTGGTTCGCTCAAGATTTCACTTCCTTCGTTATCATACCAATTCATTCATTCTTTCGTTGTTTCAATCCTACCGGTGATTCATGAAGACCTTCTCAAGTTTAAGCTATATCTCTTTAATCCTTTCTACAGAATAAGTGGTATGCCAAATCCGTTGCTTGTCATCAATTTAAATTGGTGAAGGATAGGCATAACATAATTCTTATTCTTGTTCATCCAAGTGATTAATTTCTTCTTTCCGGAGTTGTTCATCATATCACATTCTTGGTTCGAGATGCTTCATCTTTTCTTTTCCGGAGTTCCAAGCTCTAATTATCGCGAAGCTCCATCTAAATCATCGCAAGGCTTCACCTTGTGTTTTCAACTTCTCTTTCTTTTCATCATCCTTTTAATACCGGAGTTTCTTCATGGTGCTTCGTCAAGGATTCTTTTAATTCTTCGATTTGTTCTTCAAGATTTCTCTCAGAGTTATGATCAGCCAAGCTATACTCAAAAATAAACATGGTGCTCAACACATGTTTTGTTTTGAGGAGTTCAAGCATTCTTCATCTTGCATTCCAAAGTGCCATTCTTTCTACCTTATCTTCTGAGGTGGTGTTAGGTCATTCTTGATAATTTTCCCTTCGCGTTTCATGATTCACAAGTTTTCAAGAGTGACATATTTAAATCCATCATTTTATCTTGTTCAAGAGATCTTTTCAACCATCAATCTCTTCATTGGAGTTATCTTGGTATAGATTTCACCTAAAGCCTTCCCTAAGGAATGTTGCTATTATGGTGTTTATCAATGATCCAAGTTTTCTCCTGTCCTCTCGTGAAATAAGTTTTTCATCTCTTTGGTGCTCTCAATCAAATCAATGTTTTCCGTTAGTGGTCGGTTGTCACCTCATAATTTTGAGATGTTTCCATAAGCCCACTACAAGCTTGTTCTTTTCGTTGTTGGGTTTCCAACAACTCCGTTCTAACCTTCTTGCAAGGATGCTTTCCAAGTTCATTTGTGGTAGAAGTTGGCTTTTTCCTCTCCGTTCTTTTATTCCAACGATCTAACTTCTATTCTTTCGTTATGGAGGCATTGTGATGTTGTGCTCTTCAAACATCACCTCGTTTTGTGAGGATCATGTTCTTTTCTTGCTTATCCATTTAACCGCAGTGTTGTGTTCTAATTCAAGTTCTTTCAACTTGTCAAGTTTTGCCTCTATTTTCAACCAGAGTGCTGTCTGAAATCCTTCTTACCCCTTGTGCCATTTTTCAATAGTTCCGGAGACAGTGTGTTGTTGATTTCATCAAATATCACCCCATCTTCTCAAGTTCATGTTCTATTCCTTCCATGGTTAACCGGAGTGGTTTCAATATCTATCTTATCAATAAACCTCTTGGTTCTCGTCGTGGTCCTTGTTCCTCTTTTCCAACGAATTGTTTGCAATCTCGTTCATCTCTATTGTACTCTTTCTTTTAAATTGCTCAACCTCTCAAGGTTCATGGTTTCACTCGTTCGTCAAAGAAGCAACTTAGTTTTACCTCTTCTCTTCCTCTTCCGCTTTCCTCGGTGCCATTCTAGATCTCGGGACGAGATCCTCTCGTAGTGGTGGAGTGTTGTAACACCCCGGATCCGATGCGCCAGGTGTCTGCCAGTTATTCGTCGTTGTTTCCATGTCATTTGCTTGCGTGTTGCATTTGCCATGTCATCATCTGCATTTCATATCATGTCATCATGTGCATTTAATTTTGCATACGTGTTCGTCTCATGCATCCGAGCATTTTCCCGTTGTCCGCTTTTGCAATCCGCACTCCTATGTCATCCGCGTCCCCTTCTTCTCTCCTGTTGTGTGCGGGTATTAAACTTTCTCGGAATGGCCCGAGGTTTGCCAAGCGGCCTTGGTATAGCACCGGTAGACCGCCTGTCAAGTTTCGTGCCATTTGGAGTCCGTTTGATACTCCAACGGTTAACCGGGTAACCGTAAAGCCCTCTTTTGTTGCAGCCCAACACCCCTTCCAAAGTGGCCCAAAACCCACCAAACTCCCCTCCATGTTCTCGGTCGTTCGATCACGATCGTGTGGCCGAAAACTGCTCCACATTTGGACTCTCCTAGCTCCCTCTACCTATAAATATGCCTCCCCCTTCCAAATTCGCGGATAAAAATCCCCCTAACCCTAGCCCCCTCCATCTCGCGACGCCGGACATGTCCGGCTCCACCCGGGACGCGTCCAGCTTCCACCCGCCGATTCGACGAATCAAAGGCCGCCATCGCCATCGCCGCCGCCGCCGCAGCCAATCTCCTCCCGCCACGTCGCTCCCGCCATTGCCTCCACTGCAGGCCCATGAGCTCAGATCTGGCCCATGGGCCCAACCCGCGCCGCCGCCGCCACCGAGGGCGCTGACCACGGAGCTGCCTGGCCCAGCCGGAGCTCCTCCCCGGCGCCTTCTTCAGCCTCCCCACCGACCGAAGCGCCCCGCCCTCCCCCTCCATGCCGCTTCTCTCCTCGCCGACCCTCTCCTTCCCGTCGCGCCTCCTTTCTCCTCTCCCCGGTCCGGATCTCACCCGAGCTCCCTGCCTCTGCCTCGCAGGGAACTGCCGCCGTCGCCGGAGCTCCCCTCGCTGCCCGAACCTGCTGCCGGCGAAAATGGATCCGGCCTCACCGGATTCGCCCGGATCCGGCTGGGCCCCTCCCCGCCTCGCCTCGGCCTTCGCCGGCCACCTCTGCCAGCGGCGCCGCCACCATGGCTCCTGCCCGTGAGGAGCACGGGAGGAGGAAGGCGCCTCCAGCGCTGCGTCCGCATGGGCCCCGGCCCAGAAACCCCGCCGGCCCGATCCACCATCGTTCCGGCAGGCCCAACATGGTGAGGCCACACCCCAGCGCCCTTTATTTTTCCCTCTCCTGCACTTTGGCCCAGCCAGATTCGCCCGAGTCTATTTTTTTAGGCTCTGCGATTTTGTCCTTTTCCGAGTATTCTGCTTTTACAGATTAGTCCTTGCACCTCATGCATTTGATAATTAATGAACCATGCATCGGATTGAAACAAATTATATATGTAAAGTGCTTAGAATTTCGTCTAGTTTCATAATATGCGATTTTTACCCATGTTTAAAAATGTTTAAAATGTGGTTTGTTTAAATTTGCTAAATGCCATGTTAAAATGATTTATTTCATAACTAATTAACCGTAACTCCGAATTTAATAAACTTTATATGTAAATGGGGTGGAAAAATGCCTAGTTTAACATGGTCCACTTTATTTTCCTGTTTAACAACTTTAAAATATGTTTTAGGGCAGAACAGTAGCAAATTCATAAATTGCATATGAGGATTTTCCGGACTTGTTGTTCGTTGTTTCCGGCCTCATTTAAACTTGCCTAGATAGGTAGTTTTCATTTGCTTCACCCTCTTGCCATGTTTAACAACATTTAATATTGTTGGGTTCATAACAAGAGGGAACTAAATTATTGATGTGGTGTTCCGTCAATATGCAACTCGTTGCATATTGAGCTCCACTTAATTTGTAGTGTTGTTTGTTTGCACTTTGCCATGCCATGCCATGCCTCATTAAACCGGACATGCATCATATTTGTCTGCGCATCATGACATGTTTATGCTTGTGTGTTTACTATGTTGTTTGCTTCTTTCCGGTTGCTTCTCTCGTTAGCTTCGGTTTCGCTCCGAGTTGTGAGGATTCGCTCGACTACGTCCGCTTGTCTTCTTCATGGACTCGTTCTTCTTCCTTGCGGATTTCGTGCAAGATGACCGCTACCTCGATCTCACTACTATCATTGCTATGCTAGTTGCCTCGTTTTTCGCTATGCTGCGCTACCTATTACCTGCTTGTCAAGCCATCCCAAATTGCCATGAACCTCTAACCTTTGACACCATTCCTATGCAAACCATTGTTTGGCTATGTTACCGCTTTTGCTCAGCCCTCTTATAGCGCTAGTTGCAGTGAAGTTGAAGATTTCTCCATGGTGGACAGGGTTTTGTTGGGATATCACAATATCTCTTATATTATTAATGCATCTATATATTTGGTAAAGGGTGGAAGGCTCGCCTTATGCCCGGTGTTTTGTTCCACTCTTGCCGCCTCTAGTTTTCGCCATACCGTGTTATGTTCCCGGATTTTGCGCCCCTTACGCGATCGGGTGATTTATGGGACCCCCGACAGTTCGCTTTGAATAAAACTTGTCCAAAGAAGGCCCAACATTGCCTTTTACCATTTGCCTCACCACCACCTACTTTTCCCTTGGGAGTAATTAACCCAAGGGTCATCTTTATTATAGCCCCCGGCCGTGCTTGTCTAAGCGCTGGTCCAAACTAGAGCACCGTATGGACCATCCCTTGGCAACTTGGGTTACGCCGGTACTGTGACGCTTAGCTCATCCGGTCGTGGCTCGAGACGATATATGTGCAGCTACTATCGGGATGTCGGGCGCCGGAGGCTTTGCTGGTCTTGTTTTACCATTGTCGAAATGTCTTGATGTACCGGATACCGAGTCCGATCGGAGTGTCTCGGTGAAGGTCTATTCTTCGATGATCGCGAGAGCTTGTCATGGGCTGTTGGGACACCCCGCAGGTATAAACTTTCGAGAGCCGTGCCGCGGTTATGTGGCGATGGGAATTTGTTAATGTCCGGTTGTAGACAACTTGACACTTGATCCGAATTAAAATGCATCAACCGCGTGTGTAGCCGTGATGGTCTCTTCTCGGCGGAGTCCGGAAGTGAACACGGTTTCGTGTTATGTTTGACGAAGTAGGTGTTCGTGATCACCTCTTGATCATTGCTAGCTTCACGACCGCTCCGCTTTGTTCTCTTCTCGCTCTTATTTGCGTTGGTTAGCCACCATACTTGCTTAGCCGCTGCTGCAACCTCACCACTTTACCCCTTCCTTACCCATTAAGCTTTGCTAGTCTTGATACCCATGGTAATGGGATTGCTGAGTCCTCGTGGCTCACCGGATACTTCCAAAACCAGTTTGCGGTGCCTATGTTACCGAAAGCAGGTGACGCAACCAAGCTCAAGGAGGAGCTTGATGGAGATCTTGCCCTTTGTGTTGTTTCGCTCTAGTTGATCAAGAGTGGAGCCCAGCTAGGGGTCGATCGGGGACCTTTGTCGATTTGGGGTTGTTCTTTTATTTTGGTTCCGTAGTCGGACCTTGATTGTATCTGGTTGATGTAATGCTTTATTCATGTATTGTGTGAAGTGGCGATTGTAAGCCAACTATGTATCTCTTTCCCTTATGTATTACATGGGTTGTGTGAAGATTACCTCACTTGCGACATTGCTTTCAATGCGGTTATGCCTCTAAGTCGTGCTTCGACAAGTGGGAGATATAGCCGCATCGAGGGCGTTACAGCTATTGCTGGGGACCTAAAACTTATTAAGGACACATGATAAAATGTCTTACTATATACTTCACATCTGAATCGCTTACCAGTCATACTATGTGTCCTAACTTTAATCTAAGCTATGACAATCCTTGTATGTGTCAAATGCCTATGCTTCACAACACTCTTTGTGAAGCCTATCCTCCTAACTGCACTGTAGGGTATGTCACCAAAAGCTTCAGAATGGATTATGGACAGCGGATGCACAAATCACATGACTAGTGATCGAAGTCTTCTCATGGACTCAACCTTACGTCCATCTGACAAGAGTCACATCACATTTGCTGACACTGGTAAAAGCAAGGTATTGGGTCTAGGTAGAGTTGCAATCTCAAAGGATCAACACATTGATAAAGTGATGCTTGTTGAATCCCTTGGTTTCAACTTAATGTCTGTCTCAATGCTTTGTGACTTGAACATGATTGTGCTATTCGGAAAATATCGCTGCCTTGTGCTAATGGAATCTGACAAGTCTCTAGTCTTTGAAGGGTATCGAAAAGATGATCTATACATGGTAGATTTCTCAGCAGGTCCACAGCTTGCCGTATGTCTTCTCACAAAAGCTTCAGAATGCTAGCTCTAGCATCGAAGGCTGGGGCATGCTGGCATGAGAAACTTACATTCACTCATCAAGAAGAAGCATGTCATAGGCATCGAGGATGTCAAGTTCAAGAAGGATCATTTGTGCGGTGCCTGCGAAGCTGGAAAGATGACTAGGGCAAAGCACCCCTCGAAGACAATCATGACAACATCTCAACCCTTTGAGCTGCTACACATGGACTTATTTGGACCTACTCACTACTCCACCCTCAAAACAACTGCTTGTCTCTATGGCTTCGTCATTATTGATGACTACTCAAGATACACATGGGTGCATATAATTCTCTACAAGATTGAAGTGCAAGATGTCTTCAGACGCTTTGCCAATCGAGCAATGAACAATTATGGCATGAACATAAAGCATATCAGAAGTGACAATGGCACTGAATTCAAGAACACCGGACTTGATCTTTATCTGGGTACAATGGGAATCACTCATGAGTTCTCTACTCCATACACACCTCAGCAAAATGGCATCGTTGAGTGCAAGAACAGAACTCCCATTGAGATGCTCGAACAATGCTCGATGAGTACAAGACACCAAGAAAGTTCTGGCCTGAAGCTATTGATACAGCATGTCACATCATCAACCGTGTTTACATCCATAAGCTTCTGAACAAAACATCCTATGAGCTCCTTACTGGCAAGAAGCCAAATGTCAGTTACTTCAGAGTATTTGGAGCTAGGTGCTGGATCAAGGACCCCCATCACAAGTCAAAATTTGCACCTAAAGCTCACGAAGGCTTCATGATTGGCTATGGAAAGGACTCGCACTCCTACAGAGTCTTCAACCTCTATCTCTACAAAATCGTCGAAACTGTGGATGTGAGATTTGATGAAACCAATGGTTCACAGAGAGAACTCCTGCCAAGTACACTAGATGAAGCTCCTCCAAGCGAATCTATCAAGCTGATGGGAACTGCTGAAATCATTCCCTCTGAAGCACAGCCTAAAGAGGAACTTATCATTTCTGTAGCTAACCAACCTGAAGACTATGCTCAAACAGTAGAAAATCCTCCCAATGATGACAATGATCAGCAAGAGCAAAGTCTTCGTCCAGTTCATCCTCGTGTTGCAAATGAAGTACAAATTGAGAAGATAATTGACAGCATCAATGCACCTGGTCCACTTACTCGGTCAAGAGCAACACAGTTAGCAAACTTTTGTGGGCACTTTTCATTTGTGTCAATATCGTAACCCAAGAAAGTTGTCAAGCCTTTATGGAACCTCGAGTGGATTCAAGCTATGCAAGAAGAACTTCAACAGCCAAGCTGAACAATGTTTGGGAACTTGTCAAGTTTAATTCGACCTCACAAACATAACATTATTGGAACAAAATGGATATATCGAAACAAGCAAGATGAGCATGGTCAAGTCGTCAGAAACAAAGCACGTCTTGTGGCTCAAGGATATACTCAAGTAGAAGGAATTGACTTCGATGAAACATTTGCTCCTGTGGCTAGGCTTGAAGCTATTCGCATACTGCTGGCCTACGCTAACCATCACAACATCTTGCTATATCAAATGGATGTGAAGAGTGCATTTCTCAACGGCAAGATTGAAGAAGAAGTGTATGTCGCTCAACCACCTGGCTTTGAAGATCCAAAACATCCAGATATGGTGTACAAGCTAAACAAAGCACTGTATGGCCTCAAACAAGCTCCTCGCGCATAGTATGATACGATCAAAGACTTCTTGAAGAGCAAAGGCTTCAAACCTGGATCCCTTGATCCCACACTCTTCACGAAGACATATGATGGTGAACCGTTTGTGTGCCAAATATATGTGGATGACATAATCTTCGGCTGCACCAACCAGAAGTATATTGATGAGTTTGGATACGTGATGCAAGAGCAATATCAGATGTCCATGATGGGTGAGCTAAAGTTCTTCCTTGGTCTTCAAATTCACAAGAAAGGAATGGCATCTTCATATCTCAAGAAAAATACCTCAAAGATTGTCTCAAGAAGTTTGGAATGGAAGATCGCAAAGGTTACACGACGCCAATGCCGCCCAAACACCATCTTGGTCCCGACGACAATGGTAAAGAGTTTGATCAAAAGGTATACCGCCCATGATTGGTTCTTTACTTTACCTATATGCATCTAGGCCAGATATTATGCTTAGTGTTTGCATGTGTGCTCGATTCCAAGCGGCACCAAAGGAATCGCATCACTTAGCTGTGAAGTGAATTCTTCGATATTTGGCTTACAACCCAACACTCGGATTATGGTATCCAAAGGGCTCAAAATTTGATTTGGTTGGATTCTCGGATGCTGATTATGCTGGTGACAAGGTGGATCGCAAGTCTACATCAGGCACATGTCACTTTCTGGGTCGATCACTTGTCTATTGGTCTTCAAAGAAGCAGAACTGAGTATCACTCTCAACTGCTGAATCTGAATACATTGCTGCTGGATCTTGTTGTGCTCAGCTTCTATGGATGAAGCAAACTCTCAAGGACTATGGCATCAATCTGAAACAAGTACCTCTCTTCTGCGACAACGAAAGTGCCATCAAGATAGCCAACAATCCAGTCCAAAGACTCAAGACAAAGCACATTGAAATTGGCCATCACTTTCTCAAAGATCATGTCATGAAGAAAGATATCGACATCATTCATGTCAACACTAAAGAGCAATCGCGATATCTTCACAAAGCCCTTAGACGAGAAAAGGTTTTGCAAGTTACGGTGTGAGCTAAATATCTTGGAATCCTCTAATGTCCTGTGATCAGGCACACATCCTAACACTTATGCATGTTGATGACTTAGATGTGCAACACACGAAGTACTGTATATCTTCAATCAATGAAGACTTACATTCTGAGTGTGAATACATTAGCATGGAATTTGACTTCGGAGCGCCACAATAATTCTGCGCCGTGTCTGGGTCTAATACTTCCTATACGGTGGGTAACGCCACCACCAAATTTCTCTGTTTGAAGTGTTTCACTCATGGCATTATTTTGCAATGACTTTGCATTTGGTTTGTCTTCAGTTTCAATTTATCTTCATGATTCTCTTCACTATGATGATTTGATTGCCTTCTGATAAATATATATACTAGTGTTCTGTCCTCTACAGCATTCACTTATAGCTATGTCTTCTAGTTGAATCTTTTGATCTAAGTGAATGTGATCGGACCCTAACCTCTCTATGCTTTCAATCTCAAACTCTATCTGTCCAAATCATATGCATTCTATTGAAACTGTCGAATGTCTTCTCCGCGTCCTAGTCAGCAGAAGGCACAGAGACAAACATTAAGTCTATTTTAAATAACTCGTCCTTAATGTTGAAATCCGGAGAAGCCGGAATAACCATCCGACATGCCTGGCGGGCGTGGGAACGTGGGACAACTCTGAGTATGTTGCATGCTTGCCACGTGCCCCTCAGATGTGAACCGCCAGGGGCACCAGCGTAATTGCACTGTGCCGCACACCTACTTATAAATACTTGTCCCATGCGGTAAAGAAATCCTTCTTCCACCGCTCCACCTCGTCAAAACCCTAGCGCCACCGCTAGCTCGACGACGCCGGCGACGAAGCGCTTAGCTGCCGCGACTTCTCCGACGCCATCCTCACGCCGGCCGCGGACATCGTCCTCTCCGCCGTCGCCGTAGGTGTCCTCCATCACCAAGTTAGGGCACGGTGGACTGAACTGCTCGGTCTCCTATTCATCCCATCTAGCAGTTCTTCGTGCGGTAATTATAACTCTATTTTACCACCTTTTTGATCTTCAAGATTCATCCTATTTACCAAAAGTGGTTTCTGCCTACACAGTGTTAGATCTATTCTGTCTGCATCTCATACTGCCTAGTCTATTCACTTAAATTTTATATCTAGTTTGATTCCTCACTTGTACTTATTCACGGATTCATACAAATCTGGAACCAACTCACAACATATAAGTGAATGTCTTCGCATCATGAGGTCAATGTCTTCAAACTGATTTATCTTCAAACTCTTCTAAGAATGCATATGACCTCTTCCCCTTCCCTCGCATCTCTAATGCTGTCACAGGTACATGTCCGTGGGAGAATCCCTTGGTTCTCATAGCCTGCATTCGTTTGCAGAATACTTACAGCATCTCATTAACTCTCCCGAAGCCGGTTCCTGCTTGACCAGCAAGCGTAAGTCTCTGAAGCCTTTGAACGTGAAGCCATTCAGTTTGAAGTTCATGGCTGCAGAGAAATCAGTGAGGAAGGGTGGCAGACAGCGTCGAGAGGGAACATCCAAAGATCTGCCTGATGACCTAGCAGAGCTCTACAAGACAGATCCTGAAGAGAATTATCATCAGCGCAAGACACGAATCCAATGGATTCGATGCTATTGGGCTGAAGAATGGTTCAAGTACAAGTTCGTGACCAAGGAATATGCAGAGAAAAAAATACTATCAAGAGTCCTTGGGGTGATATTCTCTATCGAGGTCTTCAACCCAAGAACAGAGCTAAAGCTATTGCACATGGTTTCTATCCCTGCATGGTCCGTGGACCTCCCTCATCATTACTCTGGTGCCGTGATGATACTCTCTTCAAGCGCAACTTCCAGCACGCAAAGGCTTCGGCCAAGGAAAACAAGAAGTCATTGGGATTAGACTTCAACCCTGGTCCCTCTGCTCCCCGTGCTAAGGGCTCACGTGATGCAGAACCAAATGTCATCGGCCCCTTCTCCAACCTTGACGGCCTCATCACCTACATCTTGGTCCAGGGTGCCAGAGTAGATCATTCTGATAATGATGCTGACACTGATGAAGCCCCTGCTCCTCCTCCCAAGCCACAGAAGCTAAAGAAGCCTAAGGCTTCAAGATCAGCTGCTCCAAAAGCTTCACGTGCAAAGCGCTGGTCACTGCACCTCCTGAAGACAGTGTGCAGTCTAAAGATCAATCACGTATCTCCAAGAAGACGGAGAAGAAAAAGCAAATTGTCAGGCCTACTGATCAAACCTTAACTCCTGTTGCCATTCTGCGAGAAGAACCCATTGATCTGTGCAGTGATGAAGATCTAGCAGATGATGCCCTTGAGCAACTGATAGAGAGCAAGGAAGAAGCAGAGATTTTCAACAACTTGCCTCTCTTCGATGTGGCAATCATCCATAACTTCATTGATGAGTGGGTTGACACCCCAAATCTCAGCTTTGAAGATCTGCAGCTTCCCATTGGCCTCAACGTCTCCTTCAATGGCGCCATTGCTTCTGAGCTAGCTCTCGCTCAGTGCATCGTTGAGCTGAAGAACAAGATTGACTATGAAAAGGCTCAGTTCAAGAAGCATGTGGCGAAGCTCAGCGTGCAAGATGTCAGAAACTTCAAGGTCATGGTGCACGAGCTTAAAGAAGCTTTTCTCAAGAAGCGTGAAGAAGCTCAGGGCTCTCGCGAGCACATGAAGAGTTTGGCTGACAAATGCGTGCTTGCCTACAATGAGGCTGAGAAGCGCAAGTCTCTTGGTCGTCCTGGCATTGACCCCAGGATGGCTGCAAAGAAGAAGAAGCTCTCTACTGCCCAACCTGCACCTTCAAGTCAAGAAGCACCTCGCATTGTCTTCCCAAGCAGCATGACTGGCTCGAAGCCAAAGGTCATGTCAACCGCTTGAGAACAGAAGAAGACGAGGGCTGCCGAGGCTGAAGCCAGAAAGAGGAAAAATACTGAAGCATCTGATGCTGCTCCCTCCAAGAAGAAGCGCAAAACGAAGAATAATAGGGCTGCTCCCACAGAGCCCTTGGTTGTTGAACCCATCTCAGTGGTTCGCCCTGTGTCTGAACATCATGAAAGACGGATGATAGTTCATGAGCCTGCTTCCACAGAGGCTCATGAAGCTGAAGATATTCCAGCAATGAACCCACTTCTGTCAAGACATTGGTCAAGATGACAATGTTGAAGATGATGAAGTTCTTCCTCAGATCGAACACAACGTGGTATCATCACCTGTTCTCATGAACAGTGAACTCATCAGCATTGGTCGTCCTATGACGCCAATTGCTCAGGATGCATCGTGGGCTGATCACCGACAGCAACAAGACTCCCCAAGTACTCCCCAACAACAACAACAAGTTACACCACCCGTGCAAGAAGAAGAATAAGACTTTGAGGCCCAGCCAACTCCATCTCCAAAGGCGTTGCCAGCATTTCGTAGGCTTCACAAAGGACAAAGGCCTCAAGTCCCTCTTTCGAGCGTTCCAGAAGGAGAAGTGCATCACCAACCTGTTGCACGTCAAGTGTTTCCTGAAGCCACTCCAACTGTGAATGTCTCCGTGTCTGAAGCCCAAGCTGCTGAAGACAATCCGGCTGCATCAGCCGATGAAAGACAAGAAGACGTACATATCCCTACTGCCCTAGTTATTGAAGAAGTTGTTCCTGATGTGAACGTGCCAGTGCCCGACCCTCTAGCTCGTCAAGTGGAGGTTGAAAATCCTGAAGCTACCACCACCAACGCAAGTGAAGCCAATGACGTAGTCATGGCTGAAGCTAATGTGGAGGTTGCACCAACCAGTGTGCCTGAAGCCAATGAGGCAACTACTCTTGAAGCACCTGTTGTGCAGCCTGAAGCCTCAGTTGCTGCCACCAAGGCCCTATACAATTGAGCAAGCATACAATCATGGTCAGCTAACCACTGTCCGATGGCCCATTCTGGTCCCTCCGCCTACTGCCTCTGGACCTCAATTTGATTGTCATGTTGAGCATAGGCCTCAGGTCCAGAAACCAAAGCCAAGACTGCCAAGGTTCCCAAGTACTACAAACTCTACAGGGTCCTTCAATGCAAATGGCTTCAACAGCCACAACACCTTCTTTGACAGCGCCAAGAACCCCTACTCAAAACCAAGGATATCATCTGATCGCTTCTGGAGCTATCAACATCGAAGCTATTACTCCTGCATTCTGTATGATCAAGGGCGCATTTTCCCTCATATGCGCCTCGACACTGAAGCCATTGCTGGACTACCGTGCTTAGAAGAAGCACTTGGCTGTTTTCGTGATGCCGGCCTGCTCAGCTTTGTGACAGACAAAGAACATTGGAATGAAGAACTTTTGCTTCAATTCTATGCTACCCTCCACATTCGCGGCTACAACAGGGACATCAAGACATGGGTTCTCGAGTGGATGACTGGAAATGTTCATCATGAAGCCAAAGCTCTTGATGTCATTGAGGTTACTGGCCTACCCACTCCCGGAGAGCTCTATGAACCTGACTGTCAACTACATCGCAATGCACCGGAGAGCATCTTCCATAAGCCTGAACCCAATATGAGTCAGATGTTGAGCATGATGAAGCCTTTGCCATCTGACGCTGAATACCCAACGGAGTTCTTTGTTGATGACCTTGAGTATCTGCCTCGCACCATATATCACATCAGTAGGCGAACTCTATGGCCTATCAAGGGACATTCATCAGCGGCCAAACTTGAAGGAGCCATGAAGACATTGGTCTTCTACATCCTCAATGGCATCAGCTTCAATTGCCAAGAATTCTTCATCAGGCAACTTGTTGTGTCTGGATCTGATCTTTTTGGTCTAAAGTTCTATGCTCCATTGGTCATGCGCCTCATCAAGTGACACTCATCTGTCAACTATCAACCCTCTGCTCACAATCATCTGATCTTTTTACCAGAGGTTGATATGTCAGTTGAAGCCATATACTCTGACCCTGCCAAGAAGCCTCTTTGTCTTCAGAGTGTCGAGCACCAAAGCTTCACTCAACCCATCGAAGGAGTCCAAGCAGTAACACGTATCTATCCAATGGCTGGAAATACTCGTCTGCCTCTTCGTGCGCAAACTGAAGCCACTGAAAGCACCATTGCCCAAAGGCCTAAGAAGCGCTCTCGTGTTCTAAATGATCGAGAACTTCTTGTGGCACTTCATCAGAAACAAGATAAGCATCACTATTGGCTCAAGAGACAGATGCAAAGCCTCTTGGTGGACGTCAATCGCATTCGAAATCTTGCCACCAAAAATACATTTGTTGCTCACGAGACTTGCCGGCGATCATGGAAGAGTTGGACGCTGCTTAGTGCTGAAGCAGATCTTCAAGACGATGACTACACTGAAAGATTCAAGTTTGACTCCACTCCTCCACGGACTACTGTCCTACGTCGAACTCCATCCCTTGAAGACACTGACTATTCTTCCTCCGCGGCAACTGTGAATGCCAGAGTGATCGATGATGAAGATGATGCTACTTCACCGCCTCCAACTTCTGCACGCATCAACACTGCACCAAGTACGTCTGCACCGCCAAACAACAACGACAACCCTGCTGCTTCACCTACTCATGAGGACGAGTAGATGCTCTATGTCTTCAAACCTTTTTGGTCCTTGCTGACAAAAGGGGGAGAAGCATATGAGTTTGATAGTCTTCAAGCGGGTTCATATGGGCGGTTGCTTTACATTTTGCCTCGCGTTTACAACTCTTGCTTTTGAAACATTTGGTTCTTTGAGTTGTAACATTTAAACTTGATGGCCGTCTACCACTTATTTGCTTTACTGTGATGCGATGATAAATTCCGCATGTGCGATGATAACTTCCGCACATAGATCATTCTGCAGACGTCCATTTTTCATTATGCATTTCATTCTATTTGCTATATCATTTCATGCATGATGAATTATCTTCATAAGTTGAAGAGGATCTCCACAAGTACAACCTGCCATGTGCATTTGCATTCCAAAAGCAAATTACTTATATGCACATCTTTAGGGGGAGCCCTCGCTACTTATGAAGACAATACCCTATCCTTTACAATTTCACATACTTTATCCCCGTTGAAAACTTCAACCAGTTTGTCATCAATCACCAAAAAGGGGGAGATTGTAAGTGCATCTAGTGCCACCCCTAGTTGGTTTTGGAGTATTGATGACAAAGTTGGTTGAGGGACTAATGCGTTTGTGAGAATTGCAGGATAACGCAGGTAGTGTCCCTCATTGATTCGGTTTACCTACCAGAGATGACCCCTAAAAATGTATGAAGACATTGAAGACAATGGTGGTATGTGAAGATATTCATATTGAAGACTATGACATGAGAGGACATTGAGTGAAGACTGTGGAGCGCGAAGACTGTGTTGTTTCACTGTTTCCTTTTATTCTTTGTTGAGTCATAGGAACCACCGTATTGTTAAGTGGGATCCAAGTGAACTAAGTCAGAATGACTGAAGTGATGCTCAACCCAAATCCTATGTCTTCGAGCGAAGACAATGAGAGCAAATCCTATCCAGAGCTGGATGAGTCAGCTTTTCTTGTAGCCCAAGTAAAGTTGCCGTGTGTGTTTGAAATCTGACCACTGGAACACATGTCAGTTCCTTAGTGACCCAGGGTCATTTCGGACATATCAGGTCGGGTTGCCCAGTGGCTATAAATAGCCCACCCCCTACACCATAAATTGGTGGCTGCTCAGAGTTAGTGCACGACTTTTGTCGTTTTGAGGGCAACCCAGCTCGAAGCCTTTGAGAGAGAGAAATCCTTGCGAGGACCAAGCGCAAACACCTAGAGCCAAAGAGTGTTAGGCATCCCTGAAGTCTTTCTGTCTGTGTGACCTAAAGACTTATTACACTTGAGGACTGTGAATCCTCCAAATTGTTAGGCGTCGCGTTCTCGAGCATCCAAGAGTCATTGTGGATTGCCGGTGAACAAAGTCTGTGAAGGTTCGAAGTCTACCTTGAAGACTTACCAGAGTGATTGGGCGAGGACTGTGTGTCCTTAGCTCAAGGGAATAAGGTGAAGACACGGTCTTGAGTTAAATCTCAGCCTCCCTAACTAGACGTCATGCTTGTCACAAAGAATCGAACTGGTCCAACAAATCCTGTGTCTTCAACAAGTGACTGGTTCTATCCTCTCCCTTTCTTTACTTAAGTTTGTCTTCGTGAAGTCATTGTCTATCTGTTGTATCTGTTTGACTTCATTGCTTGACACTACTGTTGATTGGCTTCGTATTATCTTCCATCCTAATCCTTACTACTTAGCTGCTATTAGTCCTGTACTTTCACATCATGGCATACTTGACTATGGTTTTCTTATTGTAGTGTATCTTCTGCAGCATATCAATTAGGTCATTTCTACTGTTTGTCTTCGAAACTATCATGTTTTGAAGACTTTCCTAGAAATCGCCTATTCACCCCCCCTCTAGTCGATACTAGCACTTTCAACCACGACAACTACTTGCCTCCAATTGAAGTCCTCAAACGGACATTTTCCTCAGTTGATGACAAAGGCAAGGCAACTGCTGTGATAAATGAAGGCATTCGTCCATTGGATGGTCAATTTCGCAAAGCTGCATCCTACTCCACCAATGATGACTCTGGCACACATGACTCTGCCGCCAACACCTCTGCCAAGCAAATTCCTCAAGCCACATCACCCAGGGTGATGACCGATCGTGAGTTACTCCTCGCCTTCATCGTAAAGTTGATCGCAATCATAAATGGGTCAAGCATCGCTTTGGTTCAATTCTTCACAACATGACCTCCACACACAATGCAAAGTGAAGAAAACCACTACTACCTCCATGAAACCTTCAACCGTGCACTGGCTGTTCTATCTCATGTCTACAGCAGAAGATCTCAAGAGAATGGGTCTCAAGGAAGAATTTGACCGGTCCGCACCTCCACATCAAGAAATTCAAGAAGGTCAAGGTTCCTTCCTTGGTGGCCAGCTCCTATTCTTCATCGCGCGACACTGATGAAAATGAAGACTTGGACGACACTGCGGCAGGCCCTACTACGACAACCGACCCAAACAACGCTGACGCTCCTCCATCAACTTGATATTCTTCAGGGGCGTTAGTCCTCAGTTTTGATCCTTTTGGTCATTCGATGACAAAGGGGGAGAAATCTGAGTTAGTCTTCAAGCGGGTCTATTATGTGGGCATTTTTTTGCTAAGTTACAACTCTCGCTCTTCTTAAACTTTTATTGAATCGAGTTGTAATCTTAAAACCGATGGTGCTCTGATACTTTTGATACACTGTGCTCTGATTCCGCATGCTTGTTCCTCGTTAATATTATTGCACGCATGCTGAATTTCTTTAGGCACCATATATCATCATGCATTTCAAATTCTTCATATTATATGTCAAATGCATGTATGAATTACAAGATATAGGGGGAGATCTCGTTGATTCAACTTCAAGTGTGCATTGCTTCAAAAGCAAATTCCTCACTATGCACATCTTCAGGGGGAGTTCTTCTATATCTTGCAATCAAATTCCTCAATATCAGTACTTACACTTCATATGTTTATCCCCATTGAAAACTTAACCTATATTGTCATCAATCACCAAAAAGGGGGAGATTGTAAGTGTATCTAGTGCACCTTAGTGATTTTGGTGTATTGAAGACTTATAGGTTAAGGGACTAATGTGTTTATGAGTGTACACAGGTATATAAGCCTCTGAGGAGTTTGATATTTACAGAGAAAGTCGACCCCTAAAAATGAATATCTTCGACTGAAGATTTTAGTATTCCTGAAGACTTTCATGAAGACTTTGAAAGTGAAGAAATTGGTGTGTCCGTGAAGACTTGATATTCATGCAAGGAATATGAAGCTTGAAGACTTTCATTTTAATAGTTTTGTTTTTATCCTTCTTGAGTCATAGGAAACACCGTACTGTTAAAGGGGCTCGAGGAAATACTAAGGAAAAATTACCATGTGATGCTCAACTCAAAATCCTACACCTACCAATCCCTTCGAGTGAAGCCATTAGAAATCTCATACAGTTCAGTCAATTTCTTCAGTGACAGAGATGAAGTTCTTCTGGTCGCTGAGGAATTTGTTCTGACTGAGGAGTTAGGAATTCGCTAGTGCGGATTGCCTACACTGTGAGGAACATGATAGCCCTGAGGAGTTTGAGAGTCAAAATTCCGACCGTTGCTGTGCTGCGTGCCAGCTGTCCCAAAATATCTTATCCACCTAACGGTCATATCATCGAAGGGCATTTATGTCTTATCATGTCGGGCTGCTCCCTAGGCTATAAATAGCCGCCCCCTACAACCACTAGTTGGTTGGCTGCTCCAAGAGAAACTGACACTTGTCATTTGAGAGCAACCCATCCTCCGAGGACTTTGAGGGAAAATCATCGAGTGAGGAAAAACCCAAACCCAAACACCTACAAACCCAAAGTGATTGAGCATCACTGAAGAGATTGATCCTGTGTGGATCCGACGCTTGTTACCTTTGAAGACTATGCTTCTTCCAGACGGTTAGGCGTCACGGTCTAGAGCATCCAAGAGGAATTGTGGATCACCGAGTGACCGAAGTCTATGAAGGTTTGGAAGTTGCCTGAAGACTTACCATGAGTGATTGGACGAGGTCTGTGTGACCTTAGTTCAAGGGGAATACGGTGAGGACTTGGTGTCCTGAGCTGCGTGCTCAGCGACTAGGTGTCCGGGACTGGGTGTCCTCGAGTTTAAATACTCAGCTGCTCCAACCAGACGTACAACTGAGACAAAGAGCTTGAACCGGTCTACCAAATCATTGTATTCACCAACCTTACTGGTTCTATTTCCTCAACTCTTTCATTTCTTCATTACTGTGTTGAGTGATTGTTCATATCTGTGTTTGAAGACTTTCTCAATTTCCTCAGTTCAATTTCTTCAGTCTGTTTGTCTTCATCTTGTGTTATCCTGTGTTTACGCTTTATGTACTCTGTGTTTGTCTTCATTTCATCATGATGACTACTTGTGTATTCTGTCATGCTTACTTCTGAGTACTTATTCCGCTGCAAGTAGTTCTTCGCTAAGGAATTTCCTCACCGGCAAATTCCTCAGTGAAGAATTCATAAAAATCGCCTATTCACCCCCCTCTAGTCGATATAACGCACTTTCAAGACTGGAATGCTAAGGAGCCTAAAAGGGCATCAAAAATTATGTGATGTACTCAAGAAATCCATACTTCACAAAAATCCTCAAAAGGAAGGGTTAGGTTTCGAAAAGAAACTTAATGTGGATGGATCATACTAGACTCCCGGACAGTATCCTCGCACGACATGGATTCGAGCAAAGAGTAAAACCCTCAAACCTGAAACTCTATCTGGTTATCTTTCGCCCATTCTTGTTGATACTGACGAGCCAAATGCCTCAAATTACAAACTCTTCAAACAATAGAATGGTAAGGTTTTCACTCGATATGTTAGAACTAACTGCAAAGCTTCACCCACGAAGCAAATTTGGGTAAAGAAATGCACCATTGAAAATTTGTCTGTTACTGCTAACCTAACTGTGCAGGATAACTCTCGATGAGGAAATGATTATCATTCTCAGCCTACTCGAATATCATGCTCGAATGATTATCAACATGAACCACGTTAGAGGGAGTACATGCGTACATCTTCAAATCATCATATTCATGCATCTGGAAACAACTTCAATGCTTATTCTTCTGATTATCATCAAAGTGTAAAAGCTGTCTCGCAGGACACGCCGAAGAAATATCCCTGGCCAGGAAAAGCAAATGAGATCCTCACCTCCTACGCAAGTGTGGGTTGTGAAGAAGAACTAATCGCTTCTTGCAGGAATATTTCTCAGGGATATCTCATGATTATCATAAACCCTGAGTTCAATATTTGTTGGTGCTTACTCTTTCTGGGTTTCTTTCATAGTATTTGTGTTTTGAGTCAGTTCTTTTTCTGAAAATTTACTCGGTTCTTCGTGTCAGAAACATTCAACTTGATCTGAAGAAGATTCCACTATGATGTCCTTGGTCGCGAATAGAATCTAATTCAAAATTTCATCTATTTTAGCACTTGCGCTTCCTCAAACCTTTCGGCATCCAGTTCAGTTACAGAGATTTTCGTAGGAAATGGTTGACACGTGCCCACGATCTCAGATCGTGATCCCGTCCGTTGAATGTGGAACGTCCCGAGTTTTCCGTCTGTAGATTTCAGAGTGGGCAGATTCTCCCTCAGGCTATTTATACCCCCTCTCTAGGTCTCTTCTTCCTTAGTCCATTCACTGTTCAGCCTCAACCTCTCCTCTCCCTCTCCGTCCAAGCCTGAGCTCGAAGCAGCGTCAACGTCAAGCCTCGCTATGCAACTCCGGCGGAGCTTCGTCACCGTTGGTCATGCCAGTGTGGTAACTCTTCTCTCCCGTGCTGCCGTAGTCGATCTGTTTCGCCAAGTTAGGGCATTCAGATCTAGAACTTTCCCTATCCCCTTCCTGTTCTAGGGCAGTTCATCCCGATGCCAATTATCATGTGTTATTTTCTTGGGATAGATCTTTAGGATCCTCTATGTCATGTCTTGTACGGTTTGTAGCTGTCGCTCGTACTAGTCCTTTTGGATCTAGGGTTCACTGTGTATGCATCTAAAGATTAGAGGAATGATTATGTTTTCTTAAGGCATAGTGCAATTCACTCGATGATATCTTGCAAGTGTATGTCATGAATCCCTTGGTTCTTCCGAAAACTTATTTGTTTTTGAGAAAAAATAAGTCCGTGCATGTTTGTGACTCCTTCCTGTGTTTTCTTTTGAATTTGCGTTTTTCTCTCAGGAGTGGTCATGGACAACAGTTCGGATGAGCATTCTGGGTCAGAGGAAGAAATCGCCCAGCAGCCATGGGTGGCTGACAAAGCAAAGGTAGTCGAAAGAAAATCAGCAAAGCCACCAAGAGCACCGAAGAAAAGGCCGAATCAGAATCTGCTGAAGAAGAAGATGATATTCCCTCAGCACACAGTCATCCAGAGAACAAGCTTGCCACCGACTCCAAAACCTCATTCTCTGATGGAAATCCCAAGAAGGGTGGTCGCGGTAGAGAGAGAAGCACCGCGATTGAGATGTCTGATCTGGAAACCTATAGAACTCCACCTGGAGTTGAAACTGCCCAGGAAAGGAACAACAGGCTGCAAAAGATTCACCATCATTGGGAGAATAAGTGGTTCAACTATGAGAACATCCGAAAGAAATACCAGATTCTATTTTCTTTCGCTCCTCCTGGAACGATTGTATTGCAGAGGGTTGGCTAGGGCAGGAAGGTGAGAAACCAAGGCCAGCACCACCTCCCAACGCTCATGCTAATTCCTTGAAAACCATCGCTCATTTTCCCAAGGAGATTGCAGAAAGGGAAAAGGACAAGGCCAAGTGTGAGGCAAGACTCGCGAAGAAAAATCAAGTGGAACATCATAATGTTGAGTTGACCCAACATGATGTGCAAGATAAGAAGGAAAGGGCTTCTGCCCGAAAATAAAAGAAGAAGAGGAGATCTGTTTCTCCTCGAGCTTCGAAGAAGAAATCGGTTACTAGGAAATCAAGGAAAGGTTGCATCTGCTTTGTCAAGTGATTCTTCTGATGACAATGCTGGTGAAGAAATTCCCGTGTATGATCAAAGAGCGCTACATGACAAGCCGTATCAAACTCCTTCTCCAACAAAGATTTTGCCGCTAGTGAGATCTTCACCAAGGCTTGCTCCAGTCCCCTCAGATAAACCTTCAGGTTCTGCTGCCCTAGTGGCGAAGAGAAAATTGATAAGTGATGAAAAAGCTGCTGCTCCTGCCAAGAAGGCCAAGCAAATTATTCCTGCTTCTACAGAGGGATATGACTTTGATATGGTGTTCGACATCATTTAATGTGCTTCTTACGATGCAAATCCATGAGAGCTCAGTGATTTGGGTTTTCCCAAAGATGTTACCAAGATGGTAATGAAGCATTTCACTGAACTGAAAGGAATAACCAAGGAGCTGAACCAGCCCTTATAGGACAAGAAGCTGCTCGAGAAAATGAGAAATGAAGCTCGCTCTGAGTCTGAAAAGAAGGATGTGAACAAGGGAGTCCTTGATATCACCAAAGCCCTCAGTATGATGAGAAACAATGAGATTGAGTGGCACTCCAAGCTGAGGATGGATATTTCGCAACTCTGTGATCGTAGGAATGATGAGATTAAGCGTCAAGTAGATCTTGCTCGATGCAGAGAGAAAGAAGAGAAACGCCAGAGAGCTCAGGCTATAGCCAATAAGCCGAAAGAGATCAAGGATTGTCGCATCCAATTTGTATTTACCGATGGTCCTGTTGATTCAAGTGTCCCACTGCAACAGATTCCACCATCCCCTCATCCCGAGGAAGTGAGCGAACAACAAACTGTGCCTGCGATAGTCATTATTCCTCCCTCAGCAGCACAAGAAGCTGATGTCATGGACATTTATCTGGTAAATCCTAATGAAGCAAATGTAGTGCCCGAGCAAAATATTCCTGAAGAAAGAATTGACGAGGAAATTGAGATGGAAAAAGCAGACCCATCGCCTTTGAAGGAAATTCTAGTTGAACCTTCCAGATCCACAAAGGAGGGAGAGAAGGTTGAGGGGGAGCAATTTCCTGCCCAAGGAAATACCCCTACGGTCTCCTCATCTATTGCTCCTGCCCCGATGGAGGTTGACCCCGCTCCTGGTTCTTTGGAATCACAACTAGAATAGGAAGAAAAGAAGTTAGAAGAGCCCATGGATCCCGAAGAGAAAGGACAAGAAGTCACACCACCAGTTTTCCCCCACCAAGTTGTACCACTAGTGCTGCCACAAAAGGCTGAAGGAGAACGAGTTGAGACTCTAAAGTGTCAAGAAGTTATTGTGCCACCCACAGTTGAAATATAACTGAAAGAAAAGGCCTGTGTGCCTGAATCTGAAAAAGCTGTTGAAGGAGTTCTAGTGAAGGAAAATGTTGGTCAGTCTAGTGATCCCATGCCATCTGCTTCAGAAAAGGTTATAAGGCCTCATGCTCCATTGAAGTCCACTGATGAGAACACGCCAGCCTCTGATGATGTTCAGCCGATGGAAATTAGCGAGGATGAATATCAGAAGAATCCTCAGGAATCATTTCCTCTATTTTCAGCTGAGTATGTCCCCAATGTCCCAGCATTCAATGAACAACATCATTCCTCGAGGCTTGCTTTATTTGGGGTGAGCCCCTATGAAGGAGAAAGAACTTCATTATCACCGAGATTCTGGACATAGGAACATGTAGTCTATTATGCTTGGATCTTGTTTGGGAAGCACACATTTTTTAATCGTAAGATGTTGAACTTTGCCAACCTCGAAGAAATGCCTTGCTTCCTGAATCCAATTGATCACATTGAACATGCTCTTTTGAAGGGTTTCATGCGCTTCAATCATGGCTGGAACGAAGAAATTGTTCTTCAGTTCTACGCCACGATGTACATCACAGGAGAAATGGAAAATACCTCAAGCTGGATGCTAGAGTGGTTGACTGGTAGGGAGAGAATTAAATGCTCAGTAGATCATTTTCTGGCCCTGATAAATTTGCCTCGTTGTGAATTTGAGAATGACAGAGAACACATACTGCATTTCTGGGAAGTGTCCGATGCACAACTCCACATCCTGATGGATCCCACCATGGTGGGCGACGAATGCATTGATGTTGATCCAAAGAAGTTGGCTTATGATAACAAAGTGCCATTTCACATTCTGCGCAATACCATTACGCCAACAAACAGGCCAAACTCCATCGAAGGCATCATAGGAAATGCACTTGTGGCAATATCTCAAGGGATCAAGTTTGACATTCCAGATCTTTTCGTTCGGAACCTGGCATGTGCTACAGATAGCCCTCAGTCTTTGAAGCCCTATGCTCCTTGGATCATGTTCGCCATTGAGCAGCTCACTAATGAAAAATTCTTTCGGGCTTACATACCGAAGGTATTCATGCCACCAGTTTGTGACACTCTACGCATGGTGAAAGATAACTGCAAAGGAAAGGAATCTGTTGATGCTGCTGCCACTGCTTCTGCGTTTGAGAATGCATCGAAGGTTAAAGAAGCCAAGATTGAAATTCCTCATGAGTAAAATCCATCACTTCATGAGATTTGCATTCGCACGCAGTAGACCCTGGAGAGACACATCAAGATGGATAGGAAGGAAAAGATGTAATTGATGATTGAGCTGAGTTTAATTCATAATCACACTCATCAGATTCTTCTGCATGAGAAGGATGCAAGGAAGCAATCATGGACCTTCTTGAGAGAGCATTACTATCGCAAGGATCTAGCTAAGAAGGACCTCTTCAAGGAATATAATTACCTGGATTTGCTTGCTATTCCGCGCATCCAAAGACAAACTCCAGAGCTCCCACAATGTTCTGCTTCAACGGATCTGTTGTTTGTCAATCATGATGATGCAGACACTGCCGACACTCTTATGTACAAGTAGATATCCATTGCTCCAAGTCTTACAAGGCCAAGGCTACTACTCATGCTTCTGCTTCGACCATTCCGCATTCTTCTGACTCTGACTCTTTGAGTGATTTTAATTCGGATTCGGAAGACACTCCCACGGAGTAATTCCTTCTTTCCTTTTTGACACTTGACGAAAAAACGGTGAACGGAAAAAGGGCGTATAAAACGACAAAGTTTTGTGAAGTGGGCGAGAGGAAAACGAGAGGCAAATAATGAAAATTGCAAGGAGATGAGATTTGTGATTAGGAACCTGGTAGACGTTGATGATGTCTCCCCGGCAACGCCGCCAGAAATTCCTTTTGATGTCTGCTTGAACTACGTTGGTATTTCCCCGAAGAGGAAGGGATGATGCAGCACAACAACGGTAGGTATTTCCCTCATTGATGATACCAAGGTTATCAAACCAGTAGGAGAACAACGCAACACAACGTAAACAACTCCTGCACACAAAGAACAAAAATTTGCAATCCAACGTGTTAAAGGGGTTGTCAATCCCTTTCCGGTAACAGAGCCAGAAATTGGCGAGTTGACGGGAGATTAATTGTAGTAGATTGAATAAATAGATCGTGAATAAAATAAAGTGCATCAAAGTATTTTTTGTGTTTTTGGATTAGAAGATCTGAAAATAAAAGCGAATAAAAATAGATCTCGCAGGGACATATAAATATCTGACATGCATACGAAAAATATATATTGATATTATGTAAGGAGAGCATGCAAAAATCTAGAGTGATGGTAACAACCAGTGGATGGATCCAAAAATAATGATAGCAGGCTGATGATAGCTTTAATTTAATAAAAATACAAATGATGATTGCTTTACTATTTGTTTCCCACCCCAGATGAACAACATAGGCATACCCTAGGTGAACCAGATAATAGACAGAGATACTATTCATTGCTGCCTCGATATGTGCCCCATAATTAATTTTAAAACTCAAGTGTGAACATTAATTTGGACCTAACTTGGAGTCTAAGAGGTGAACAGGATGATAAAGTAGCAGGTGATATTAAGCAATGCATAACATAAGCAGAAACAAAAGAGTGCGACCTCTCTTGTGGATCTGTGTACGCCTCAGGTTCATCTGCTGAGTCGATGATGGTGATGCAGTTGTGGTGGGTGCCGGCGGCAGGGAAGGAGATCTGAGGCGGAGAAATACGGTCAGGAGTCGTGATGTCTAGTTTGGTGGATGCTTCTGTCGATGGAGAAGCTCAGGTGAGGTGGACGACGTCACGACAGGAGCAGGACAAACCACACAAAGTTTTCTTTGATACCTACCTGTAAATGAAGTAATTCTGTAAGGGCTCCTTTGGCTTGCAGGATTCTAAAAACGCAAGGATAGGAAAACACCAGAATAGGATAGGAATGCACGTGGGAAACAGAACATTTGTAAACACAGGATTTCTGTCAACTTGGGTGTTTGGTTCACATGAATTGGAAGAGCAGAGGGATGCAAAGAAACATGACCAAATTAAAGTGAAACCATATGAAAGCGTGTACATTTAGAATGTTATTCTGCCACTGATGCACTTGGTCTTGTTTCCATGAATAGGATTTTGAAAAGTAGGTCCAGGTGGTTTTGCTCCATTCCTTTCAACAAAATGAATGAATAATTGAATAGTAAAGTGCCATAGGAAAATTTCCTATTGCTATGTTTTTCCTTCACTTTTTCCTTTGAACCAAAATAGCCCTAATGGATCGACATGAATGTAGCGTAATAAGTGATGCGACAAATGTACAACCTCTTTGCCGTAGCCGTGTCGACCTCCGCATCATTGGGTTGATCAATGAAGAAGTTGCGATAGAGGTGGCTGTCGGAGGTGTGGAGGAGGATCCGAGGAATCTTTAGACGGCATCCAGGGCACTGATCTATTATTCTAGATGGTTCCGTCATTGGAGCAGCTCCGGCGAGCCGTAAGACGTCGAGGCTGAAGCAGTACAAGATAGACATCGATAATATCAAGTGGGATTCTAATAGCATCTCCAATAGATGATGTAAAATACATCACCAAAATGTGATAGATGTGAAATTTACATCACCAAAAAAACCCTGACTACAACAAATGAGGTAAAAACTGTTGACTCTGAACTTAACTGTCGAAACTAAAATTTACTGGGGAATCTTAATGTTACTGTCGAAACTGAACACACTGGTAGGAGAGAGGCGCTTCACATGTAGTTTAGGCCGCTCGAGCACTATTAGTAGAGAAACAGTGATCTTAATCAGCAGGCGATTGATAGGGAACAAAGTAGCAGATAGCAGTCGGAGCAACAACGCTTGGAGGAGCAGCGCGAACTAGAGCCAGAGCAGCAACTCGTCTAGCTGCAGCAGCCCCTGTACAAGCATCAGCAGTGCGAGAAAGAGCAGCAGCACGAGCGAGGGGGAGAGCTGAGCAGCGGCGCGACCGAGCGAGAGACGGAGCAGCAGCAACGCGAGCGAGAGCCGGAGCAGTAGCAGTAGCGCGGCGAGCGAGCGAGAGCTGGAGCAGCAGCAGATCCGGTTGGTATGGACGCTGCTGCCAAAGCGGCCTCGCACTAGGGGAGAGTTGCCGTGGAGATGTCGCTCGTGGGACCGGCTTCGAGGTAGCCGCGCCATGGGGGTGGAGGATGGAGCATCATCGGCACCGGGAGGTCGAGTTAAGGAGAAAGGTGCGATGCGATGAGTGTACAACCTCTTTGGTGGCGTCGAGTAGGCCTCGGCTTCTTCCGAGGAGTCGGTGAGGATGCTGCAGTTCCGGTGGAGCAGGTTAAGGCGGTGTTGTGGGGATGGATCGGCCGCGATTGTCGGTGTACTAAAGTAGGGGTACCTTAGTACCCCGAACTTGGGCACGGACAGTTGCAGCACCCCGCGGCAAGGCTTGCCGGGCGTCCACCAAGATCCGCCGCCAAGACCCTCCGTCATACTTATTCTATTGCCATTCAAGAACAAAGTGTTAGTAGAGAAGACAAAGCCCCGGCAAGAGGAGCTTGCCGGGAAGAACAAGGCCCCGGCAAGAGAAGCTTGCCGGGAAGAGCAAGACCCCGGCAAGAGGAGCTTGCCGGGAAGGACAGCCAAGGCACTTGCCGCGGCAGAGCCACCACTCTGCGCCTGCGCTCCAGCTCACCCGGCGACGTGTCGCCGCAGGATCACTCCCGGTGCACGTGGCGGGTGGCTGTGCAGCCTAGCGGTGCGAGGTGGCGAGCGGAAGCTGACAAGGAGGCCATCGTGGCGATCGGTGGCACCCCTAACGGTCGTTTCCTTGCACTGTTGGAGCGACCAGACGGGCATTAAATGCTCTTGTCCCCTACCGTCAGAGTTAGGTAGGGGACACTGTAGATAGCAGTGTACCAACCCACGTTTTTACCTTTCTACCCCTCTCTCTATGCTGCCACCTGTCGGTGACCCCCTTTTGACTATAAAAGGGAGGCCCATGCGCACGTAGAAGGGGTTCCGCAGTTGGGAAATTCGACACCACATCATACTCACGCTCTCAGATAAGAGCAAATACAAACACAAAGCAGCAGAGGAGTTTTATCTCTCGGAGAGCTCCGGCCGGGTAAAATCGCCTGCCTCCCGCGTGTATTCGCCTCAATCTGCTCTGCGGCGCGCCCGCCTCCTTGCGGACCGAAGGGCCCCTGCCCCATAGGTGCTCGTGGCGACCCCAGCTTCCCCGACATCTTTGCGCGCCCGTAGGGGAGCGCCGAGGTCGTCGCGACTGATTCGGGCGCCTACACGCTACATCAACATCTTCATCAACATGCCACCGAAGAAGAAGGCTTCGGAGGTAGCCGCTCCGTCTGCGACTGTCCTATCGCCACCAGAGCAAACAGGTGGTGGGGCGGACGCCGGGGGAGGAGCGGGCGCCGGCGGTGGGACTCACGTCGTCACCAGGTGTCGGTGTACTAAAGTAGGGGTACCTTAGTACCCCGAACTTGTGCACGGGCAGTTGCAGCACCCCGCGGCAAGGCTTGCCGGGCGCCCGCCAAGACCCTCCGTCATTTCCACTTACTGCCATTCAAGAACAAAGTGTCAACCAAGTAGACAAGGCCCCGCAAAAGGAGCTTGCGGGAAGAACAAGGCCCCGCAAGAGGAGCTTGCCGGAAGGCCAACCAAGGCGCTTCGAGCAGGCTTGCCGCGACGCCTGCAAGGCGTCTGGCAAAGGCCCAACGACCGCAAGCTTGCCGGTGCGACAAGAGAAAGGTCATGCGGCAAAGCGCTTGTCATGCAAGGCGCTTGCAGCGCAAGGCTGCCACCGCACCCAAGCTCCAAGGCCCAACAACGTGTCACCCTGTGGCCATCCCAGAGCACATGATGAGGCGCCGCACAGCCATGCGGTGCGAGGTGGCAAGCGGAGCTGACAAGGAGGCCATCGTGGCGATCGGTGGCGCACCTAACGGTCGCTTTTTGCACCGTTAGGGCGACCAGACGGGCATTAAATGCCTTTGTCCCCCGCCGTCGAGTTAGGTAGGGACACATTGGACACTATTGTATCAACTCGCTTTACTCTTTTACCCCTCTTTACGTGTTTGCCACCTGCCGGTGACCCCTTAGACTATAAAAGGGAGGCCCATGCACACGAGAAGGGGTTCGGTCCATTCGACACATCTAGCACCACTATACGCCACGCCTCGAAAGCAGGAACAAATACAACACAAAGCAGCAGAGGAGTTTTATCTCTCCGAGAGCTCCGGTTGGGTAAAATCCTGCTTCCCCGCGTTGACCCGATCTGCTCTGCGGCGCCCTCCGCCCCTTGCCGGACCAGAAGGGCCTCGCCCCATAGGTGCTCGCTCCCCGCCCATGACATCTTTGGCGCGCTGTAGGGAGCGCCGAGGTCGTGGGCATCGATCCGGTCTCGCGCTACATCAACGTCTTCATCAACATGCCACCGAAGAAGAAGCCTTCGGAGGTGGCCGCTCCGTCTACATCGATTCTACCACCACCGCCGGAGCAAACGGGCGGTGGAGTGGACGCCGGCGGAGGAGCGGGCGCCGACGGTGGGACTCACGTCGTCACCAGGTCCAAGAACAAGGCCCCGCAAGCGTCGGCAACCGTGCAGACACCACGCCCTTCCCAGGAGGTGCAAGGTCGACAACGCCCGGTGCTCCTAGCACCGTGCTCGCGTTGGAGCAAGGCCAAGCTGGTGGGTCGCGGGACGTTCAAGACCAGCATGCATGTCAGCATGCTGGCGCGAGTGAGGTACGGTCGCCCGGACGGGGTGTTGCTCCTTCCAATCCAGTTGGGAGTCCGAGCACATCCCGCTCCTCGCGCCGCTCGTCGCCACCGCCACCCAAGACTGCAGAGGAAGCGCTGGCCCGAGCCCAGCTACTTCTAGATTACCCTCCGTCGCCACACAAGATTGACGACTGGAGGATGACCATTTATAGCCTCGTCGGCTTCGCCAACGGCGACAAGCCCCGGCAACCGAGCGCATCGAAGCCCCGGCAAGCCGCCCAGGCACAAGCCGACGCCGACAAGACCGCTGGGGGTGCCACTTCCATGCACTCCCCGCCCCGAAGGGCAAGATCACCGACTCACCGGGCCAACCCCGACGCCGAATGCACTACGTTGTCGGATCCGCGAACTCGCCGCGATCAACGCCAAGTTCTTCAAGAACGACGACACGAAGACGCTCGTACTCGCATCGAGCGCAGAAGAGAAACGCGGCGTCAATCTGACCAGCGCGCTGGGCCCACTGTCGGCGATGCATGCGCCAGAGAACCGGGCAACTTGCAGACGCTGCAGGTTGCCTGCGCCACCCGTGAGCTGCGGCAAGTCCAATGGCCCAAGACCAAGAACTTCAAGCCGACGCGTTCGAGAAGTACGGCGGCGGATACACCCATCGGAGTTCCTTAGCATCTACACCATCGCGGTGCAGGCTGCCGGGGGGCGAGACGAGAAGATCCTCGCCAACTACTTCCCGCTGGTGCTCAAGCCCAATGTCAGGTCTTAGCTCATGCACTTGCCGGACGGCTCCATCTCTTCATGGGTGGACCTGTGTCACCAGTTTGTCGGCGCCTTCACAGGCGGCCACAAACCCCATGGCCAGGAGAGCGATCTGCATCTGCTCGTCCAGAAGGATGGAGAGCCCTTGCGCAAGTACATACAGAGATTCAGCAAAGTGGAGCGCAACATCCCAGACATCCACCCTGCCGCGGTTATCAGCGCGTTCCATCAGAATGTGCGTAACCGCAGGATGAGGGAGGAGATGGCGATGTGCAAGATCAGAGATGTCAGCGAGCTTTATGCTCTGGCCGACAAGTGTGCACGGGCTGAGGAGGGGAGGAAAATCCCTAGAGAGACTGTAGGAGCAGAGGGATCTGACAGTGAAGAGGACGCCGCTCCGGCAAGGAAGAACCGGAGGCGGGACAACAGAAAGAGAAAGGCTAAGGATGTGCTAGTCGTTGAGCAGTCCCAACGAAGGCGGTTCCGGCAAGGCCAAAGCCAGCGACTCCGGCGAGGCTGTGGTGGCCGCCGACAAGCAGGACGGCTCCGGCAAGCAATATTGCAAGATCCATCGCACCAAGGGCCATGATCTCCAAGCATGCAAGAAAGTCGAGCAGATGGCAGAGCTACAGAAAGCTGAATACGAGCGCCGCGACAAGGAGAAGGCCCAGAAAGGTGGCGGAGGATCCGGCAAGAAGCTTCTCGCCCGGGGAGGGCGCCACGGCAAGCCCAAGCAGCGGCAAGGAGATAGGCCTCCCCGGGGCCGCGACAAGGACGAAGAAGAAGATGAGGATGATGAGATGGATGAGGATGAGACTGATGATCAAGAGTTTCGTATATGCGGCGGAGGTTTTGTGCTGACGGCGGTGCTTCTCTTCGCACACCTCGCACCGGCAACTCAAACAATGGGTGCGGGAGGTGAACGCTGCAGAGCCATCAGTCGAATCGCGCAAGCCACTGAAGTGGTCCAGCACGCCCATCGTCTTGGATGTTGAGGACCACCCTGATCGCATAACCGCGGTCGGGTGCTTGCCGATGTTGGTCTCACCAACTATCCGCAACCTCAAAGTCACGAAGATGTTGGTTGACGGCGGGGCCGGCCTGAATCTCATCTCCTCCGCAGTGCTCAAGAAGCTCCAGATCCCCGACAGCGAGCTCGAAGAGACTCGTACCTTCCAAGGGATAAATCCAGGAAGGAGCAAGCCGAAGGGGAAGATAACGCTGCCAGTGACATTTGGCAGTGAATTGAATTTCAGGACAGAGAGAGTCACATTTGATGTTGCTGATTTTCCATTGCCATACAATGGGATACTCGGCCGTCCAGCGCTTGCCAAGTTCATGGCAGCCTCGCACTATGCTTACAATGTGCTCAAGATGCCTGGTCCGATAAGTGTTATTTCAGTCCACGGTGACAAGAAGGATGCACTTCTCTATACGGACAAGATCTACCGGGAAGCAGCAGCCGCAGCAGAGCACAAGCCACTTGCCGCTGAAGCTCCCCGGGGGAAGAAGAAACCCAAGTCCGGCAAGAATAGCTCTGGTGCCCACTCCGGCAAGCGCACCTCTCCGGAGGCCAGGTGCTGCCGAGGAGGCGCGCCATCGAGCTCCACCGGCAAGTGCAAAAAAGCGAAGACAGCCTCACCAAAGACTAAGTCCGGCAAGCGTAGCTCTGATGCCCACTCCGGCAAGCGCTCCTCTTCGAAGCGCTGCGCTGCCGTCGAGGACGCACCATCGAGCTCCGCCGGCGAGTAGAGCAAAGAGAGCAGCCGGTTTCAAACTTTCGAGTCGTATTCCTTGAGAGACCGTACCTTGTATGGAAAACTTGAACGCGAAGGGATCGAATCGTGGCTAAGTTGCGCCCTCGATCTATTTCGAGTCCTCTCAATGATACAACCGCGCTGCAACTAGCCAGACGAGATTTCTTGCCGGGGACAGCACCGCCAGCGGGCTGCTGATGTTCCGCACTCAGCAAGTGTGCTTGCACCGACAAGTTTCCTAAAAAAGCGTAAGGGTGAAAACATACAAGGAAGGGAATCAAGGGAGAAGTGCAGCCTTGCCGGAGCGCAGAAGACAGAAAAGCTAAGTTGCTAAAGTTTGAGTACAGAGCGCCGTCAGTTTTAAATTTTTATGTTATATTCCTTGAACGTCCGTGCCTTGTATGGGAAACCCGTGCGCGGAAGGAGCCGGCTCGTGGCTAAGTTGCGCCCTTGATTTGTTTCGAGTCCGCTCAACAATAAAAGTGCGGTGCAACTAGCCCGACAAGGTTTCTTGCCGGGGGCTACACCGCCAGCGGGCTGCTGATGATCCGCACTCAGCAAGTGTGTATGCACCGGCAAGTTCCCTAAAAGCGTAGGGTAAAAACATACAAGGGGTGCGACGGAGTAAAGGATGTAACATAGCGAGCCTTGCCGTGGGACGTCCTTTGTATGAAAAACCTGTGCGCGGAGGAACCAGCTCGCGGCTACGTTGCGCCCTTGATTTGTTTTCGAGTCCGCTCAACAATGAAAGCGCTGCAACGAGAGCCCTCGACAAGGTTTCTTGCGGAGCCAACATCGCCAGAAGAGGCTCTTTGACGCTCCGACTCAGCAAGTGTGTATGCACCGGCAAGTTCCCTAAAAGCGTAGGGTATAAACATACAGAGGATCTAACATAGCAAGCGTAACCCAGGATGAAGTTACATTTCAAAAATAACTTATTTCGGCGCTGTCTAAGTTGTTCTCATGACTGAAATAGCAGCGACAAGGAAAGAAGAGAAGGGCGCACTGGCACCTGGGCCCCGGCAAACCAGCATTGCTGGGGGCTGCAAGTACCAAGATCCCTTCACGGCAAGCCAGGGTCCCCGGGGGCTGCAACGCCAGCGGCAAATACCAAGATTCACCCCCGGCAAGCCAGAGTTGCCGGGGGCTGTGATATCAGATAAGTTTTTTTCATCCCTCATCATGCATCCTCTTATGGACTGGGAATGCGAGGCCGCGTCCTTGAACGAGCGTGCCTTGTATGAAAAACCGTCTTGAGGAACCGAATCGTGGCTAAGTTATGCCCTTGATTTTTTTCGAGTCCGCTCAACAATGAAAGCGCTGCAACTAGCCCGACGAGGTTTCTTGCCGGAACCGCACCGCCAGCTGGCTGCTGATGTTCCGTTTCGGCAAGTGTGCTTAAGGCGGCAAGTTCCTCAAAGCGAGGGGTGAAGACGCATAAGGCATGTAATCAAGTAAAGGATATAACCCGCAAGCATTCCCTTTTTCATTAGAAAACATCCCATTCCAAACAAGTCCATAGAGGATGAAAACATGAAAGAGAGGATTACAAGTTTTAAATGCAGCTAAGGCCCAAGGCTTACAAGTTGAAAAGATAAGATGCCCGTAATCCTTTTCCTGTTTCTCTCTTCGTGAGGTAGGTCAAGGAGGCCCGGCAAGAGAAGTTTGCCGGGAGGGCAAAAGGGCGCCTTAGGTGAGCTACGGGTGCCGAAGACACCAAGAGAACATCCTGGGCCGCCAGGGCTTGGCGGAGGCGGAGGCGCCGAAGCAGAGCTCGAAGACGGGGCGGCAGGACGTCAACACGCTGTCGAGGGCACCACGCCCTCGTACTCCGACTTGACGGCCTTGCCGCCACCCCTCTTCCTCTTCCACAACCTCCCTACGCCAGCCGCCCAAGGAGACGACCCCGGGGAGTTCAGAAGGCCGGCGACCCGGATGATGGGGTCGCCGGTGGCGCGCGAGGCGACGGCCGACGCCTAGTCGGGCCCACCGCCGTCCTCGTCGTCGCTGTCGCTCTCCTCCTCGTCACTCGCCGAGGGGAGTTCGCCATCGGAGGAGCTGTCCACGCAGCATCTCGCCCGGTGCCGGAGTCCCGAAGACCTTGACGGCGAGAAGGTCGCCTCCATTAACATAAAATGGAGGGTGAACCCCCGCCAAGCTGTGGATGCGCGAACGCCTTCCACCTCGATCAAAATACATCACGCCGGGCTGGGGATACGACACTAACTCGCGCCGCTGATCCCACAGCCCTCATCGCGCAATTCCAGATCTCGGCGGTCCGCCCATCGCTTCAGAACGGAGCCGCAAGCCGGAGGCGATGACGAGATGCCCGGCGCAGCTTGACGAAGAACTCCCAAGGATCGTCCCCGGTGTGGACCGCCTCGAGGAGAGGAGCTGCCGGCGGAGGCGGGGGTGGCGCACCGCCCCGGCCGCCTCTTCCCCGAGCGCTCCGACCACGCCCTCGACCTCGCCCACGACCTCGCCCCCTCCCTCTTCCCCTCATGGCTGGCTCCGCCACCACCGGTGCGGGATAGGGAGAGGCGCGCTGCCTGGTGGCGACCCTCGCCGCCACCGATGAAGGACCAGGGTTCCCTTCCTCCATGGCGGATGAGAGGAAAGGTAGCAGAAGTTGAAGCAAGGAGAAGATGAGGAATTGCGGGATTTTTGCGCTCCCCTTCCGCCCCTTTTTAAAGAGCGAGGTGGGGGCTCGGCCGCCCCGCTCAGCCAATCGGAGCATGGGGAGAGCAGAGGAACGGGGCCGACCCACCACCTCCGCCCGTGACGGCTCGGTTTCCCACCTTCACCGCCCACGACCCCACGCGCATGGGAGCCACGTGGCGGGGAGGCGAAGCCGGGGCGACAGATGAAGTGACCTCACCCTGCCCCGTGATCACAGGGGTGGGCGCCTCGAAAATCGCGCACACTACCCACGACTCCCACGACGCCGCGATTGATGCGTGCTGTTGCGGGGGGACGCGGTGGAAGCGGAGTGGGTTTTGTGTGGACCCAGGCCGCGTGTCGTGCAGATCGCTTTTGGGCCTGGCCCAACAGCTCTGCACCTGCATGGCCCAGCCCAGGGGCTCTGTCGGTGTACTAAAGTAGGGGTACCTTAGTACCCCGAACTTGTGCACGGGCAGTTGCAGCACCCCGCGGCAAGGCTTGCTGGGCGCCCGCCAAGACCCTCCATCATTTCCACTTACTACCATTCAAGAACAAAGTGTCAACCAAGTAGACAAGGCCCCGGCAAAAGGAGCTTGCCGGGAAGAACAAGGCCCCGGCAAGAGGAGCTTGCCGGGAAGGCCAACCAAGGCGCTTCAAAAGGCTTGCCGCGACGCTCAAGGCCCCGGCAAGCCAGGCGGCGACCGCAAGCTTGCCGGCGCGACAAGAGAAAGGTCAGCGCAAGGCGCTTGTCAGCGCAAGGCTGCCACCCCGCACCCAAGCTCCAGCATGGTCCCAACAACGTGTCACCCCAGTCCATCCCAGAGCACGTGGCGAGGCGCCACGCAGCCATGTGGTGCGAGGTGGCAAGCGAAGACAAGGAGGCCATCGTGGCGATCGGTGGCGCGCACCTAACGGTCGCTTTCTTTGCACTTTGTTAGCGACCGGACGGGCATTAAATGCCTTTGTCCCTCGCCGTCGAGTTAGGTAGGGGACACTGTTGGACACCATTGTACCAACTCTGCGTTTTACTCTTTTACCCCTCTTTACGTGGTTGCCACTGTGCGGTGACCCCTTAGACTATAAAAGGGAGGCCCATGCGCACGTAGAAGGGGTTCGGTCCATTCGACACATCCAGCACCACTATACGCTCGCGCTCTCGAGCAGGAACAAATACAACACAAAGCAGCAGTAGGAGTTTTATCTCTCCGGAGAGCTCCGAAGCTGGGTAAAATCCCGCTTGCCCAGCTGCTGACCCCTGATCCGCTCATCGCGCCCGCTCCCTTGCCGGACCAGAAGGGGCCCCCTGCCCCATAGGTGCTCACTCCCCCGCCCGCGACACCAGGTCCAAAGACAAGGCCCCGCAAGCTTCGGCGTCTGGATATCCACCGCGCCCCTCTTAGGAGGTGCAAGATCGACAACGTCACGGTGCCCCTAGCACCGTGCTCGCGTTGGAACAAGGCCAAGCCGGCGGATCGCGAGACGTTCAAGACCAGCGTGCGCGCCAGCACGCGGGCACGAGTGAGGTGCGGTCGCCCGGACGGGGTACTGCTCCTTCCAACCCAGTTGGGAGTCCGAGCATGTCCCACACCTCGCATCGCTCGCCACCGCCGCCCAAGACTCCAGAGGAAGCACTGGCCCGAGCTCAGCTGCTTCTGGACTATCCTCCAGCGCCAGACAAAATCGACAATTGGAGGATGACCATTCAGAGCCTCGTCGGCTTCGCCAACGCCGACAAGCCCCGGCAAACGAGCACATCGAAGCCCCGGCAAGGCGATCAGGCGCAAGCCGACGCCGACAAGACCGCTGGGGGTGCCACTATCACAAGACTCCCGCCTCAAGGCTAAGATCGCCGACTCGCCGGGCCAACCTCGACACCGACTCCACCGCGTCGTCGAACCTGCGAGCTCGCCGCGATCAACGCCACGTTCTCCAAGAACGACGACACGAAGACGCTCGTACTCGCATCGAGCGCAGGAGAGAAGCGCGGCGTCAATCTGACCAGCGCACTGGGCCCACTGTCGATATGCATGCGCCAGGGGAACCAGGCGACTTGCCGTACGTGGTAGGTTGTCCTGCGTTCACTCGTGAGCTGCGGCAAGTCCAGTGGCCCAGCACCAAGAACTTCAAGCCAGACGTGCCCGAGAAGTACGATGGCAGGATACATCCGTCAGAGTTCCTCAGCGTCTACACCATCGCGGTGCAGGCTGCCGGGGGCGCGATGAGAAGATCTCGCCAACTACTTCCGCTGGTACTCAAGCCCAACGCCGTCTTGGCTCATGCACTTGCCGGACAGCTCCATTTCTTCGTAGGCGGACACTGTGCCATCAGTTTGTTGGCGCGCATTCACGTGTGGTCACAAACCCCATGGCCGAAAGCGATCTTCATTTGCTTGCCCGTATGAAGGAGAATCCTGCGCAAGTACATACAGAGATTCAGCCAGGTGCAGCGTAACATCCCAGACGTCCACCCTGCCGCTGTTATCAGCGCGTTCCATCAGAACGTGCGTAACCGCAGGATGAGGGAGGAGATGGCGATGTGCAAGATCAGAGATGTCAGCGAGCTATATGCTCTGGCCGACAAGTGTGCACGGGCTGAGGAGGGGAGGAAAATCCCCAGAGAGACTACAGGAGCAGGAGGATCTGACAGTGAGGATGCCGCCCCGGCAAGGAAGAACCGGAGGCGGAACAACAGAAAGAGAAAGGCTAAGGATGTGCTAGTTGTTGAGCAGTCCGGCAACGGAGGCGGTTCCGACAAGGCCAACGCTGGCAACTTCGGCGAGGCTGTGGTGGCCGCCGACAAGCAGGACGGCTCCGACAAGCAGTATTGCAAGATCCATCGCACCAAGGGCCATGACCTCCAAGCATGCAAGAAGGTTGAGCAGATGGCAGAGCTACAGAAAGCTGAATATGAGCGCCGCGACAAGGAGAAGGCCCGGAAAGGTGGTGGAGGATCCGGCAAGAAGCTTCCTGCCCAGGGAGGGCACCGCGGCAAGGCCAAGCAGTGGCAAGTAGATAGACCTCCCCGGGGCCGCGACAAGGACGAAGAAGAAGATGAGGATGATGAGATGGATGAGGATGAGACCGATGACCAAGAGTTTCAAAAGGCGACGGAGGTTTTGTGCGTTGACGGCAGTGCTTCTCTGCACACCTCGCACCGCCTACTCAATGAATGGGCGCGGGAGGTGAATGCAGCAGAGCCATCAGTCGAATCGCGCAAGCCCCTAAAGTGGTCCAGCACGCCCATTGTCTTTGACGTTGAGGATCACCCTGATCGCATCACTGCAGTCGGGTGCTTGCCGATGTTGGTTTCGCCAACCATCCGCAACCTCAAGGTCACAAAGATGTTGGTTGACGGCGGGGCCGGCCTGAATCTCATCTCCTCCGCAGTACTCAACAAGCTCCAGATCCCCGACAGCGAGCTCGAAGAAACTGGTACCTTTCAAGGAATCAATCCGGGAAGGAGCAAGCCAAAAGGGAAGATCACACTGCCAGGTGACGCTTTGGCAGCGAGCTGAATTTCGAACAGAGAGAGTCACGTTCGACGTTGCTGATTTCCGTTGCCCTACAATGGGATACTCGGCCGTCCAGCGCTTGCCAAGTTCATGGCAGCCTCTCATTATGCTTACAACATGCTCAAGATGCCTGGTCCGATAAGTGTCATTTCTGTCCACGGCGACAAGAAAGATGCACTTATCTGTACCGACAAGATCTACCGGGAAGCAGCAGCCGCAGCAGAGCGCAAACCACTTACCGCTGAAGCTCCCGGGGGGAAGAAGAAGAAGACCAAGTCCGGCAAGAGTAGCTCTGATGCCCACTCTGGCAAGCGCACCTCTTCGGAGTGCTGTGCTGCCATCGAGGACGCACCATCGAGCTCCACCGGCAAGTGCAAGAAGGCAAAGACAGTTTCACCAAGGACTAAGTCTGGCAAGAACAGCTCTGGCGCCCACTCCGGCAAGCGCACCTTTCCGGAGTGCTGCACTGCCGTCGAGGACGTGCCATCGAGCTCCACCGGCAAGTAGACCAAAGAGAGCAGTCAGTTTCAAATTTTTGGGTTATATCCCTTGAAAGACCGTGCCTTGTATGGAAAACCTGCGCGCGGAGGAATCGAATCGCGGCTAAGTTGCGCTCTTGATTTGTTTCGAGTCTGCTCAACAATGAAAGCGCGCTGCAACTAGCCCGACGAGATTTCTTGCCGGAGGCAACACCGCCAAAGAAGTTGCTGATGTTTCAGACTCAAAGAAGTGTGTTTGCACCGGCAAGTTCCCACAAAAGCGTAAAGGTGAAAACATACAGGGGAGGGAATCAAGGAAGAAGTGCAGCCTTGCCGGAACACAGATGACAAAAAAGCTAAGTTGCCCAAAATTTGAGTGCAGAGCACAGTCGTTTTTAAATTTTTATGTTATATTCCTTGAATGCCCGTGCCTTGTATGAAAAACCGGTGTGCGGAGGAACCAGCTCGCGGCTACGTTGCGCCCTTAACTTTGTTTCGAGTCTGCTCAACAATAAAGCGCGCTGCAACTAGCCCCGACAAGGTTTCTTGCCGGGAGCAACACCGCCAGCGGGCTGCTGATGTTCCGCACTCAGCAAGTGTGTTTGCACCGGCAAGTTCCCTAAAAGCGTAAGGATAAAAGCATACAAGGGATGGAGTCAAGTAAAGGATATAACATAGAATTGCCCAAGATAAAGTCACATCACAAAAGTAACTTATTGCAGCACTGACTGAGTTGTTCTCATAACTAAAATAACAGCTACGAGGAAGGAGCAGAAGGGCGCACCGGCACCCGGGCCCCGGCAAACCAGCATTGCTAGGGGCTGCGAGTACCAAGATTCCTCCGCGGCAAGACAGGGTCGCCAGGGGCTGCGATGCCAGATAAGTCTTTTTGTCCCTCATCATGCATCCTCTTATGGGCCGGGGGATGCGAAGCTGCGTTACACTTCTTGAACGACCATGCCTTGTATGGAGAACCTGTGCGCGGAGGAATCGACTCGCGGCTAAGTTGCGCCCTTGATTTGTTTTCGAGTCCGCTCAACAATACAAGTGCGCGCAGAACTAGCCCCGATAAGGTTTTTGTCGGAGGCAGCACCGCCACTGGGCTGCCGATGTTCCAAGACTCAAGCAAGTGTGCTTTGCGGCAAGTTCCCTCGAGCATAGGGTAAAAACATACAAGGGATGGAATCAAGTAAAGGAGATAACATAGCAAGCAGTGCCCAGGATAAAGATGTATATTACAGTAAATAACTTGCCGCGCTCTAAGAGATTGTTCATATGACGCATCTAGCAGCGGCAACAACAAAGAAAGGAGCGCCGACACCTGGGTCCCGGCGAGCCAGTGTTGCTGGGGGCTACGAACAACAAGATTCGTCCCCGGCAAGCCATAGTTGCCGGGGGCTGCGATATCAGATAAGTTTTTCATCCCTCATCATGCATCCTCTTATGGACTGGGGAATGCAAAACCGCGTTTCTTCCCGGAAACTGTCGTGCCTTGTATGGAAGACCTATGCGCGGAGGGACCGGCGTCGTGGCTAAGTTGCGCCCTTGATTCGTTTCGAGTCCGCTCAACGATACAAGTGCGCTGCAACTAGCCCCGGATGAGGTTTCTTGCCGGAGCAACCTCGCCAATGGTTGCTGATGTTCCTTTCAGCAAGTGTGCTTGCGCCGGCAAGGTCTCTCGAAGCGTAGGGGAAGATCATACAAGGGATGCAACAGAACAAAGGATGTAACCCGGCAAGCATTCCCCTTTTTCATTAAAAAACATCCCACATAGATACAGTCCATAGAGGATGAAAAACATGAAAGAGAGGATTACAAGTTTCTAATGCAGCTAAGGCCCGAAGGCTTACAAATTAAAAAGATAAGATGCCCGTAATCCTTTTTATGTCCCTCTCTTCAGGAGGTAGGGCAAGGAGGAGAGAAGGGCAAAGGGCGCTTAGGCGAAGCCACGGGTGCCGAAGACACCAAGAGAACACCCCGGGGGCTGTCCGGAGGCTGGATGGTGATGGCGGCGCCGGAAGAGGGGCTCGAAGACGGGGCGGCAGGACGTCCAAGACGCTGTCGAGGGCACTACGCCTCAGATTCGACTTGACGGCCTTGCCGCCAACCCTCTTCCTCTTCCGCAGCCTCCCCACGCCAAATTACGCCAAGGAGACGACCCGGGGAGTTCAAGGGGCAGCGACCGGATGATGGGGTCGTAGGGGACGCACGGCGACGCCCGACGCCTAGTCGGACCTGGCCATCCCGCCGCCCGCTACCCTCATCATCGCTGCTGCTCCCCTCCTCGTCACTCGCCAAGGAGGAACTTTCATTGCCGGAGGAGCTGTCCACGCAGCACCTCGCTCGAATGCCGGAGTCCCCGAAGACCTTGACGGAGAGGAGGTCGCCCTCCATTAACTTAAAATGGAGGGTAAACCCCACCGTCAAGCTGTGGATGCGAGCGAACGTCTTCCACCCACGATCAAGATACATCACATTAGGGGTTGGGGATACAACGTGGACTCGCGTACCGCTGATCCCACAGCCCCTCATGTGCAATCTCAGCGTCTCGGGCGGATCCGGTTCCATCGCGCTCACAAACGGAGCTGGAAGCCGAAGGCGACGACGAGACACCCGACGCAGCCGGACGAAGAACTCGCAAGGGTCGTCCCCCGTGTGGACCGCCGCGAGAAGAGGAACCGCCGGCGGAGGCGGGGATGGTGCGCCGCCGCGCCCGCCTATTCCTCGAGCGCCTCGGCCCCGTCCTCGACCTTGTCCACGACCTCGCCCCCTCCCTCTTCCCCATGTGGCTGGCTCCGCCACCACAGGCGCGGGATAGGGAGGGGCGCGCTGCCTAGCAGCGACCCGCGCCGCCACCGAAGGACCAGGGTTCCCTCCCTCCATAGCAGATGAGAGGGAGAGGAACAGAAGCTGAAGAAAGGAAGAGATGGGGGTGTGCGGGCTTCTGCGCTCCCCTTCCGCTCCTTTTAAGGAGCGAGGTGGGGCTCGCCGCCCGCCAGCCAATCAGGCACGAGAAGAGCAGGGGGTGGGGCGTTTGCTGCCCCGCCGGACGGCCCGCTTTTCCACCTCCACCGCCCACGACCCCGAACGCGTGGGAGCCGCGTGGCGAAGATGCAGAGCCGAGGCGACGGATGAGGTGACCTCGCCCCGGCCCGTGATCACAGGGGGTGGACGCCTCGAAAATCGCGCACGCCGCCCACGCCTCCACGACGCCGCGATTGACGCGCGGCTGCTACGGAGGACGCGTGGATACGGAGTCTGATTTGTGTGGCCCTGTGCGCGCGTGCCCATGCTGTTTTGGGCCTGGCCCAACAGCCTTCCGGCACCGTGTATGGCCCAGTTCCGGGGCTCTGTCGGTGTATTAAAGTAGGGGTACCTTAGTACCCCGAACTTGGGCACGGACAGCAGGAAGACCAGCGGCAAGGCTTGCCAAGGCCCACCAAGATCCGCCGCCAAGACCCTCCGTCATTCTTATTCTACCGCCATTCAAGAACAAAGTGTTAGTTGAGAAGACAAAGCCCCGAAGAGGAGCTTGCCGAAGAACAAGGCCCCGCAAGAGAAGCTTGCCGGAAGAGAAGACCCCGCAAGAGGAGCTTGTCGGAAGGACAGCCAAGGCACTTGCCATGGCAGAGCCACCACTCTGCCAGGCTCCAGCTCACCCGGTGACGGTCGCCGCAGATCACTCCCTGCACGTGGCGGGTGGCTGTGCAGCCTAGCGGTGCGAGGTGGCGAGCGGAAGCTGACAAGGAGGCCATCGTGGCGATCGGTGGCACCCCTAACGGTCGTTTCCTTGCACTGTTGGAGCGACCAGATGGGCATTAAATGCTCTTGTCCCCTGCCGTCAGAGTTAGGTAGGGGACACTGTAGATAGTAGTGTACCAACCCACGTTTTTACCTTTCTACCCCTCTCTCTACGCTGCCACCTGACGGTGACCCCCTTTTGACTATAAAAGGGAGGCCCATGCGCACGTAGAAGGTGTTCCGCAGTTGGGAAATTCGACACCACATCATACTCACGCTCTCAGATAAGAGGAAATACAAACACAAAGCAGCAGTAGGAGTTTTATCTCTCCGGAGAGCTCCGAAGCTGGGTAAAAATCGCCCGTCTCCCCCGCGTGTATTCGCCTCAATCTGCTCTGCGTGCGCGCCCCGCTCCCTTGCCGAACCAGAAGGGGCCCCCTGCCCCATAGGTGCTCGTGCGACCCCCCCAGTTTCCCACGACAGCGATAGACGAGGCGATCGTCGGAGCAGGTCCTTGGAGGTGGAGAACGGGGCGGCTGAACCGGCGGGACGACGAGATCGACGACGGATCCTCATTCGGGGAGGTGGATGAGGGACGTCGGGCTGTTGCGGTGGACGACGTTGTCGGGGAAGAGGCTCCGGCTGGGCAGCGGTGGGGTGGCGGATGGAGGAGGGTGGAGTTTTGCGGCTGGAGCAAAGAGATTATGGCGGCCTGGGATTTTGAATGGGGATTTCGAATGGCAAAAAGGATGTGATGGGAGGGGCGGGTGAACCATGACTTAGGGATGCGCTTGTCCAAAATGTAGGGTTTGTTACAAAAGTACCCCACCGATTTGAACTAGCGGCTCTTTCGGCTCAGGGTTAGAAGGGGGATTTCGCGTGTCGGGATTTTGCAGCTGGAGGGAGTTTTCGCGTGCGTTGTAATTTCAGGATAGCAATGCGCGGGTTGTGAAGGCGCGAGTTTTGGGAGCACGATGTATGAATTTTAGGGATATAACAAGGCGCGGGTTGAATTTAGGGACAAGCCTAACGTGTAATATTGTACGTACCAAATCAATTCACACTTCTCTCAACGAAAAAACGAAAAAATAAAACTATTTGCACCACACAAAGAGAGAGTCTTGTCCCGTTTTACTGTACAAATGCTATTCAAAGCTATGAATCTATACTACCGCTGCTATTCAAACTAAATTTGAATTCGTTTCTCTATTTGAATAAGAATCTACAATCATGATTGTTGCCAACTTAAACCATCATTCATGTATTATCTTAACAGCACACCACATGATTACTATAGAGATAGATATGAACTATGTGTACTATATGAACTCGAATTCGAAATTTTGAATACACTTGATGTTGATTCCAAATAATAGTACATTTGATGTCCTAACTAGCACTACTAGGGAAAAGGCTAGCAGCAGCGCGGGTGGCCGCGCTACTAATAAGGTGCTACAGCTAACTCATAGTAGTAGCGCGGCCCCAACCAGCGCTACTACTGTTGAACTATATCAGCAGCTCTTTTTAGGAATGCGCTACTATTAACTAGCTGTAGCGATTTCTTCATCCCACGCTACTGCTATATCTTTCATCATTTTCCCTTTCAGTTCTCCTTTCAGATGCTAGATACTAGGTACTACTAGTACATATCAAATTCATAAACCATTACTAGATGCGGTAGTACTTTTTCGTTTCAAATTACTCGTCGTGGTTTTAGTTCAAACCACAACGAGTAATTTGGAACGAAGGGAGTACTAAGATAACAATTTCATGCATAGCCAACATGCATCCTCAAGTAGTACATGGTCATATCAACGGCCATCATCATATGTAGTTCTAGATGATATCGATGACGATCATCATATGTAGTTCTAGATGATATAGCCACACACACATATGTAGTTCTAGCTAGATGATATAGCCACACACACATATGTAGTTCTAGATGATATCGAAGACAATCATCATCCTCAAGCCTGGGCGGTTGGTGTTCCTGATAGTAATTAGGATGGCCTGTCCAACACGAAGATTCTTGCCATCGAGGAATTTCTTCCACCCAACCGAGCTTAAGTGTGTGCGACCGTCCGTGTCCACGTGGTATGTACAGGTTGTGATGGAGCCCCTTGCAGTAAGGCATAGTCCAGCTGAGCCTTCTTCATCAGGCTCGATACCATAACTCACAGATATGCTCTTTGCCAATTTCTAAATAAGAAAAACATATCAATTAATAAGCATGTGATCGAACTCTACACTAAAACATATATATCATCGACTAGATTCCACACAACATACCATATCATTGGACTGTACACTAAGTAATTCACACTATTAATTTCCATTTGTAAGTATAACATACCATATCATGTCGATCAACCATGGTATTTGTCAAGCGGGTCACGAATGGCACCCCGACAAAGTCAGCACGTGGCGGAATTATGTCCCACAGGTTGGACACCTCCTCCTCACTCAACCTTGTTCTTTGAGCTACGATGGCTTCATGAAGTGGGTCCTCGTCATCTTCATCGAGTGGGTCCTCATTATCTTCATCATCTTCGTCATCTTCATCATCTTCCACCAGGTTGAGATAAATGACAGCTAGCTTGGGTCTTTCTCGCTCGGAAGTTGAAGCTGATCAACTCACCACCAAGAAGATGCATGCGAGCGATTTAAACGGGCCCATCCATCTCCTGCAATCATGCGACATATTGCGCCATTTCTTGACCTCCATAGTGTACGGCCCCCAGAGCCTCAAATGTCACAAGTGTCTCCGTCACTTGCTGAATTTCAACCTCACATTGCATGGGACGATCTGTGTAAACTAAGCAAAATGACACAATGCAGTAATGCCAACACTAAAAATAAAATATTTATTACATTTCATCTAATTTCATCACCAGCATGATGAAAACTCGGCTGGAAGTAGATGCCGAACAGCTTGCTGGGCCAGCAAGGTCTTCAAGATCTTGACTTACACAATTGACATAGTGGTGGTGGTGGTGGCGCCATTCTTCCTAAAGCAATATGAGCAAAGGATTACTAAATCAACTAAATCAAAATGTTCCTAAGTCAACTAAATCAACTAGCCTACTAAATCAACTAAATCAAAATGTTCTAAGTCAACTAAATCAACTAACCTACTAAGTCAACTAAATCAAAATATTCTAAGGCAACTAAATCAACTAGCCTACTAAATCAACTAAATCAAAATGTTCTAAGTCAACTAAATTAACTAAATGAATTAGCCTACTAAATCAACTAAATCAAAATGTTCTAAGTCAACTAAATCAACTAACCTACTAAGTCAACTAAATCAAAATATTCTAAGGCAACTAAATCAACTAGCCTACTAAATCAACTAAATCAAAATTTTCTAAGTCAACTAAATTAAATAAATTAATTAGCCTACTAAATCAACTAAATCAAAATGTTCTAAGTCAACTAAATCAACTAACCTACTAAGTCAACTAAATCAAAATATTCTAAGGCAACTAAATCAACTAACCTACTAAATCAACTAAATCAAAATGTTCTAAGTCAACTAAATTAACTAAATGAATTAGCCTACTAAATCAACTAAATCAAAATGTTCTAAGTCAACTAAATCAACTAGCCTACTAAATCAACTAAATCAAAATGTTCTAAGTCAACTAAATCAACTAGCCTACTAAATCAACTAAATCAAAATGTTCTAAGTCAACTAAATCAACTAGCCTACTAAGTCAACTAAATTATATCAACTAAATCAAAATGTTGCATATGAGCAGGAGGGAGAAGGAGGGCGACTCGAGGAGGGAGAAGAGAGTAGGATGGAGGAGGAAGGCGGAGCCCGGAGGGGCCGGCCGGCGCAGCCAGTTGAGGGAGGACGGAGGAGGAAGGCGGAGCGAGGAGGGGCCGCCAGCAAGTAGTGGAGAGGGAGGACGGAGGAGGAGGCCGGTACCGAGTCCAGCAAGGAGGAGGAGGTGACGGCGGCCTTGAGACGGAGGAGCGGCGACGGGCGCGCGGCGCAGACGCGCGGAGGAGAGGGGCGACGGGGGCGCGCAGAATTTGAGTGGCTGTGTGTGAGTGGATCCGAAGGGAGGAGATCGAGAGATGGATGGCTTAGCAAGAGCGCTCAAACAAAACGCTACTACTAAGCTATCTAGCAGCAGCGCTTTTCCACAATAAAGCGCCATCGCTATATGTCAAGATGCAAAATACACATTGATCATCAACGATCTTTTGTGTACACTGATTCGACAATATGAGTCCTCACCGGTTTAGGAACAGGTGAAGACTCATATTGCAGCCACAAATTCTACACATAGAGTTCAATGAAGATCAAGTGCTTGTCAAAGTGTGGGAAGTAACATATTTAAGGTGGTAGAAACTCTCTTCACGGAGCGAGGTGGGACTAAATTTTTGTAGGAAACTTAGCAAGAGCGCTTGTCGGGAAATGCGCCACTACTATGCTACATAGCAATGGCGCGCGTCATATTAACGCTGCTGCTGCTATAACTAGCCTCGCTGGCGGCCTCGTAGGAATTATAGCAGCAGCGCTGCGTCTTTGGCTGGACGCGCCATCGCTATATTTGTCTCAAAGCAGCGAAGTTTCATGGTCCGCGCTCTCGCTAGTTAGCAGCAGCGAGTTATTTTGAGGTGCGCTGCTGATAAGATTCTGTGTATAGGCTTTTCCCTAGTAGTGTAGATCTTCGTAATCTAAACCATGTTTCATATGTACACTATGTTTATCACACAAAGTATAGTGCCCCGCCCCCTACATTATGACATGTATTTAGCCCTGAGCTGCAAAAGCCACACATTATCACAAATTCAAATAAATGTTCTATATATTATATGTAGTATAACATGTTCATAATCACATCATGCATATCACCATTATATATTCATGCATGCATTGGTTTAAAACACTATGATATATTCTTCAAATATCCGAATCCACTTTTATAATGAATTATGATCTCTATTCGTCTTTTACACCCACACAATCCTCTTATCCTTGCAGCTAGCGCTAACTTTCTCTCGTGCATGCACACGCCCGCCTCCCTCTCACCCTGCCTCAGCATTTTCTAGCTCCATCGCGCACATTCGTCTTTTCACTTTAGGTTGTTCAGACACGGTGTGTGTAGGCCCCCAGCTCCTTCTTTCCGGCACACACCGATCGATACGCCTCTCTAGCCAGGTGTGCCTACCACAAACGCAAGCTTTGCCTATTCTCTTCTCACCATCCATGCCTCACTCCCGCCCCTCTTTTCATCGATCTCGTACTCGCACACTCCTTCCCCCTCGATATAGTATGCCTCTCGCACCACCTCCTAGCTACATGCCTCTCTCTCTATCCTTCTCTCCGGGCCTTATTTGCTTCTAACACATACATGCATCTATACTGATCGATCTCCCTACATATACCTAGGTCGACTATAACTCTTTCCCCCCACGCATCAATCAATGTACCACACAAGTTTTGTCTCTCCCTTTTTCCGACAAAGGACGATTGATCTTCCTATGTAGTTATGTCTGCTTACCACAACCATATCGCTCCCTCATCATTCGTGAATGCCTCCTGACTCGTCTGTCACACGCACGTGCACAGACAGGCAGCCATCCCCTCTATTATTGATATTGTAGGCGTGCCCTCCGTTTGTCTAGCAGGCCTCTCCCACCATTTGTGAGAAGCAACTCGACCACCAACCCCTCCGACACTCTAGCATTGTCTCTCTCCCAACCTTATTCCTCTCCTACACATATGCATGGATGCCAATCGATCTCCCTCAATACATAAGGTAGGTCTCTCTCCTCCTCCACACATATACCAACCGTTGTACCTCTATAGTTAGGTTTTTTCCCCCACCCCCCGCACCCCGATAGTCGAGCATTGTAGGTAGGTATCCATGACACAGAGACAAAATGCACCTGTCCCCTCTCACATTTCGGTAGTCTAGCCATCCTATATCTGACGTGGGCACACACACACACACATCATCCCTCTCTTTGATTCTATGGATACCTCACGCCAATGATACCTCCACTCTCTTCTCGTGGATCACCCCCTCTATATATATGATATATCCAGGCCTCTGTTTCACACACATTGCATATGTTACATTTTTTGATTGAAATATCATCGACACATATTCCCTGTCTATCTCTCACACCCTCCCCCCCCAAAAAACACTCACAAACCCACACACTATATCTCTCTACGTTTTTATCTCTCTCACACAAACCCGTGTAGGTGGTGTACGTACACGAAGAGAATAGGTGTACGTACTCACGCTTCGTGCCCAGCCACACCCGCGCGGGTACACAATGGAGCTCATTTCTGTATGAAATGGCAGCCCACGTGCTAATTTGAGCGTGTGTAGTGGTTGTTTACCTACGGAGGTCGTGTACCACGCGTGCACGAAACAAAGTTCAACTTGATGCATTGGCGCATTATTTTTAAATAAAGTTATATTGCTCAATGGCACGTACACAGAATATAAAATGATTTTTATGCAGAAAAAGGTAGTCTGCTCCACTATATACAATGGAGCCTGCCTGCCGGGGTTTGTCTCTCTTCATAGTATCTCACACAAGGCGGCGGTGGCCTCTCTCTCTCCCTCACGTTGGTCACTGATCTGGCCGCATCCCATCCGCCGGCGGAAAGGGAGGATGTGCATCATTTCTCCATTCGACGGTGCCTAGGCAGCACATCCTGATCTGCGGTACCCGCCATTCTCTGTGACCAAGCTCCGGCGCGATAGGGCCTACGCCACTTGCTCACTGCCGCAGTATGGGCAGATCCCGCCCGTCGCCACCCTCCTAGTTACATCCCAATGACCCCCAGATATCCCCTTCGGCCTTGCTCCACTGCCCGTCTTCCAACGTCGCCGCATGTGGAAAATATTGCATGTGGATCTTCCCTAGTTCTTTGCCCAAAATGTAGCTCGCCCGGCGTACTTTCCATATTGCAATATCGTCCTCACACCGTTCTAGATAAACACAGTCGTGCTGTTATCTTCCCTTAGGACAAGGAATATGCTTCTTTTTTGTCATCAACTATTATTGGCCAGTAATTGTTTCCTGTCTACCTCTTTTTTGCAAATAGGGTTATCCATTTCACCTTGTTGCTATTGAGACCTTTTGGTGAACTACACAAATCACTTTTTTCTTAAGAGTGTTTTGTGCAGTTCTACTAAAATGTCACACGGGCAATGTCTCTACATTTTGGTGCGACTACACAAAGGGAGATTGGTTTTGCTCTATCCTCCTCATCCAACTCCGAGCCTAATATTTTCCAACTATTTTCCTAATCTTCTCCAACTAGTTAGTCTTAGGAGAGACTGCAAAGGTGACTAGCTTCTATTTGTGTGTTTATTGTTTCATCAACAGTCCTCTATTATTGTAATCACACTTAATATCTTTGGAACAGGGATTCTTAGCTTTATTTTAGTGGAACTGCACAAAATGGTCTGAATGTTGCATGCTCCTGACAGCTACTTTTTTCCCAACATGCCTTGTTGATTTAGACATAGCCGGGGGGGGGGGGAGTTGCTGCCAATGAAAGCATGGATCAATTTTAATTTAACACCTTCTCACAACTTTGTCTTCAGTTGTGATGTAAATATTAGCTCTGATCTGCTAATCATTGAGATGCATTAGCAAGGAAGTTAGTTTTTTATTTTTTCCGAAAGCGCATGGATGGCAAGACACACGAAACAAAAGCTGAAAGCTCAGAGCATTGTACAATTTCATGTCGCTAGAAAATTATTTGTATAGTATGTCAATTATGTAAACAAATGCTAGAAGCTTGATAGCATTGCCAGAAGCCTCTTCAAGATCCAGGTCTGTGCCATTTACCAAATTATACTCCGTCCGTTCCTAAATATTTGTAGATTCACTCATAGTGGACTACCACATACAGATGTATATAGACATATTTTAGAGTGTAGATTCACTCATTTTGCTTCGTATGTAGTCACTCGTCGAAATCTCTAGAAAGACAAATATTTAAGAATAGAGGGAGTAGTGCACAACCGCATGGGAGACTCAACCCGGTTGTTGCGCCGCACTAATAGTGAGTAATGAGCAGTCAAATCATAAGCCCTGCCTTTCCCACTGTAAGTTGCTCGAAAGAAGCAACCATCAAAACGCTCTTCGTTGAATCCGCTCATACTACTCGCTCTGTCACTATTTACAGAGCGCGCTTCAAAAATCTCTAGGACCAAGGCGACTAGCGATCAGCCTGAATAATAGCATTGGTAGTTATAGCACGATGTATATTACTAGAGGAAATAATGCATACACACATGCATGCAGTGATTCCACCCCGGCTACACACATGCATGCACTTACTCCACTCCGCGTACACACCTACATCGAGAGAAAATTGTGGACTTGATTGCGGTTACCACGCCCTAATTAATTGAGCATTAAACCAAATGCGTCTAAAATCTCTCTGGTGGTGGAAATGCATGGAGAGAAATGCATGAGAATGAAGGGCGCCCTATAAACTATGATGGAGGGAATATTATGAAGGTGCAAAACCAAGTACGTGTATGGCCTATTGGTTAACACACTTCCTCTTGGCATATCACTGACATGTGTGACCGGAGTGTGAGCAAACCAATCTCAATTAACGGAAAAATGGCCAACCCACCATTCCTTGAGAGAGACGAGGATCATGAACACACAGACAGACTCGCACAGAGGCCAAGATATATTCGAGCATTGATGATCGATATCATCATTACATGTTTGATGTTTTTTAATAGTACTATTGGACTGCCGTTTTCCACACTTCTCCCAAATAAATGTGTACTTTATCAGAGATTAAAATAAAATAAAAGTACAGACGCTCCACCACGCGGTTCCTAGTACCTGTTACTAGTAGTACTACTCGTACTACTAAATCTTGCGCTTGTCTCTTCGCCTCTTCGGGAAGTCGAACAATGATGATACTATAGGTTATGCTTCTGGCAATCTGACACCAAATGAACTACTGCACGTCCACCACCTGGGCGAGGGTAGGTTGCATTAGTCAAAACCTTCTCCTCGTCCTGCGAGCCACCAGGCTTGAGGTAGATAGAGAGGGCGTAAGCGAGCTTCACCTTGTCCTGCAAGCTTCTCCTCATTCTGCGAGTTGACGGGACACACCAAAAAGTAGCGCTAGTCCATACTCCCTCCTTTCCGGTTAATATGGATTAATCTTTTTTGCGGGTAAATGAGAGATATTTATTCATATATATGTATTCTTAGGACGGTCAGCCAAGAGATTGGTCACTAGGAAGCCAGGTACCCCGCAAAAAAAAGAAGGAAGTGAGGTGTTTCATCAAGCCAGCTCTCGGTCACATTCAAAGTGCAGCATGCACGGTTCGCAGAAAGATGCGCCGCCAGGTTTGCTAACCTGTTTACATGCTGAATAACAAAAAATAGAAAATATTACTGAGCGCTCCTATTTCTAACAGGATAGGAGCCAGAATTAGGCAAGAATTGTGGCGAGTATTCCATGCAATCAACTTCCATTATCACATGCGAGAACCTCAAAGAGAACCAAATGTTTTGAAGATTGCTTTATCACAAATTAAAATAAAATAAGAGTGCAGACGCTCCACCATACGGTTCCTAGTAGTATGTACCTGTATAGTACTAGTACTAGTAGTACTACACAATACTAATACTCGGAGTAGTAAACTTTGCGCTCGGTTGTTCGCCTCTTCGGGAAGTCGAACAATAATGGTACTAGTACAGTGTATGCTTCTGGCAATCTGACACCGAATTAACTGTTGCATGTCCACCACCTGAGCGAGGGAGAGCTTGCATTAGTCATTCTCCTTGTCCAGCGAGCCAACACGCACAATCTTCTCCTGTCCTGCAAGCTTCTCCTCATTCGGTAAGTTGACGATACACAACAAAGTAATGCTAGTCCATACTGCCTCCTTTTCGGTTAATATGGCTTAATTTGAAGCGAGATAAATACACTGTCTGTCACTGTATATTTGTAAAAATATGGCTAGTGGACTTCTTAATATGCCCATTGCGGTCAATATATACATTTTCCGGTGTTTATACGGTCACTAGCTCACCCTGGCTGAGTATGTGTGTGCATGCACGTGTAGGTTGAGCACTTGAGCGTGACCGTGTGTGTTTCTCGTGTGCTCGGACATGCATGCATTAGGGCGTCACACGCGTTTTTGTGTCCATCTGTACATGTGACTGTTGCACGCATGCACAAGGTGTAGTCCCTCACATTCACATGTTCATAGGTCAATGCTTTGTCAAAACATTGCATGCAAGGTTTAATCATTCGTTGTTCACGCATGCATTCCCGATATTAATACGTTGGTAAAGAAAATTTCTTGAGGAAAACGAACCCATGGATTGTGTCCAAAGGGAACCAATAGGCCAGAACAGAGGGAGTACTAGTAGTGAACCAAAAGGAGGGAGTAGGTACTAGTAGTACGTAACAACGTGCAGTAAGAAAATTCCTCTATGCGCATCCTGTCTACGTGTCATGCAAGAAAATAGAGATAAGTACAAGTGAGACTCAGGAACGGTCATACACGTAGGGGGAGTACATGTAGGGGCCACTCAGGAGCAGTCAAATCACACACTAAGTTAGTTAGATGAAGCAACCATCATTTCACTCTTCAGTGACACATACGCAATATAAAATGGTTGATATGGAGAGAAAAAGAAAACCGCTCCACTATATATACACTAGTAGGAGCCTAAGCTACAAGCCTGCTTACTTGGGTTCCTCTCTTCACAAGCATAGAACGACGGTGGCCACATCGCTGGTCACAGATCCGGCCTGATCCCGCCGCTGGGGGGAGGGGACGATGTTCTGTGTAGACATGGTCGACAATGGCGAGGGAGAAAACCCACTGTCGGTGCGTCCCGATCGGGGGTCCCCGCGGTATGGGCTGATGCCGCCTCCCAACCGCCCTTCTAGCTACACCCCGACATCCCAGGTACATCTTCCTTTTGGAGCCGGCTTGCTCCACTGCCGCAGCTCTCCACATAGCTCCATCTCCATGTGGATCTTTCTCTACTTCTACCGGCTTCTATTTGTGATGAGTTTATGTCTCGTGAACTAGTGCCAGTACTATTATTCTAATCACACTTCTTCAATATCTTTGCCAACAGGGATGCTCAGCTCGATTTTAGTGGAATTTCACAAAAGCATCATATGATCCGAGGGTGCCATGCATCTTTCCTTCGATAGGTTCTACTTAGGCAGGAAATTAAATCATGTTTAGGGTTTAGGGTTTACGGCGTCGGGACCCCATCAATAGTTTTTTGTACACACTCTCACAACTTTTGTCTTTAGTTGTGAAGTAAATATTGGCTATGATCTGTGAATCATTGAGATGCATCAGCATGCGTACTAGTTTTCCTGTGTATTTGATGGAATGTTGTAACAGGGCAACCTTGGAGTCAGGATACATACATGAAACAAAATCATAAATCTTCGTACTCCCTCCGGTCCTTTTTTGTATGCATATAAGTCTAGTCATAGTGGGGAGTATCATATACTAGTTGTAAGTGCATCTAGTGCCACCCCTAGTTGGTTTTGGAGTATTGACGACAAACATAGTTGAGGGACTAATGTGTTTGTGAGAATTGCAGGATAACACAGGTAGTAGTCCCTCCCTTGATTCGGTTTACCTACTAGAGATGACCCCTAAAAATGTGTGAAGACATTGAAGACAATGGTGGTCTGTGAAGATATTCACATTGAAGACTATGACACGAGAAGACATTGAGTGAAGACTATGGAGCACGAAGACTTAGTCGTTTTGTTGTTTCCTTTTCTTCTTTGTTGAGTCATAGGAACCACCGCACTGTTAAGTGGGGTCAAAGTGAACAAAGTCAGAGTGACTGATGTGATGCTCAACCAAATCTTATGTCTTCGAGCGAAGACAATGAGAGCAAATCTTATCTTGTAACGGATAAGTCAGCTTTACTTGTAGCCCAAGTCAAGCTGTCGCGTGTGTTTGAAATCTGACCATTGCGACACATGCCGGTTCCTTAGTGACCCAGGGTCATTTCGGACATATCCGGTCGGGTTGCCCAGTGTCTATAAATAGCCCACCCCCTACACCATAAATTGGTGGCTGCTCAGAGTTAGTACATGGCTTTTGTCGTTTGAGAACAAGCCACCGCCGAAGCTTTCGAGAGAGAATCCTTGCGAGGACAAAGCCCAAACCACCCAGAGCCCAAAGAGTGTTTGGCATCACTGAAGTCTTTCTGTCGCGTGATCTGAGGACTTGTTACACTTGAGGACTGTGAATCCTCCAGCCGGTTAGGCGTCGCGTTCTGAGCATCCAAGATCGATTGTGGATTGCCGGTGAACGAATTCTGTGAAGGTTCGGAAGTCTACCTTGAAGACTTACCAGAGTGATTGGGCGGGGACTAGGTGTCCTTAGCTCAAGGGGAATAAGGTGAAGACGCGGTCTTCTGAGTTGAATCTCAGCCTCCCTAACCAGACGTACAGTTGTCACAACAACTAGAACTGGTCGAACAAATCCCTGTCCTTCTAAAGCTACTGGTTCTATCTCCTACCTCTCTTACTTACAGTTTGTCTTTGTGAAGTCATTGCCTGCTTGCATTATCTGTTTGACTTCAATGTGTGATTATCTGTTCTGATTGACTTCATACTATCTTCCATCCTGATCTTTACTACCTAGCTGCTGTTAGTCATCGTGCTTTCACTATATTGAATAGTTGACTATGGCTTGTCTAGTGTAGTCTACCTTCCGCTTCATTCGAATAGTGTTGTTTATGTTGTTTGTCTTCGAAACTCCCATATTTTGAGGACTTCCATAAAAATCGCCTATTCACCCCCTCTAGTCGATAACTAGCCCTTTCAATTGGTATCAGAGCATGGTACTCCCTTGTTCTGTGTGATTCGGTTTAACCACCTGGAGTTTAGGTATGTCGACTACAGGGATAATCAAAGTCTCCGCTGCATGCCCCATCTTTGATGGCACTGAATATCCCTAGTGGAAGAATAGGATGCGCATGCATCTTGAAGCCATTGATGTCAATCTATGGTATGTCGTCAAGAACGGCGTTCCCAAGACTGGTGAAGGCGTCACCCCTACTAATGTCAAGAAGTTCATTCAATTGGATTCTCTACCAAGAACATCATCTGTGGTCACCTTACCAAAGGATAGTATGGCCGTGTGAGTGCTTTGGAAACGTCAAAGCTAGTCTGGGACTGGCTCTCCAAGGTCAATGAAGGTGTCTCAACTCAGCCAGATCAACGTATTAGTACTCTCCGCAACCTCTTCAACCGCTTCAAGAGACACGACAACGAGAATGTCCAGCTCACATTTGATCACCTCACTGATATCACAAATGAGCTCCAAGCACTCGGCGCCACTGAGATCACGAAGCATGAGATAGTGAAGACACTACTGAGATCTCTTGACAGCTCATTTGACACCTTAGCACTGATGATACAAGAACGCCCTGATTTCAAGACTCTCGGTCCATCTGACATACTTGAGAGGCTCAACACACATGAGTACCAGCTATCTGAGAAACGAGATATCTATGGCCCCAACTATGGCCGTACTCGAGCTTTGAAGGCAAAGGCTGCTGCTTCCTCATCTGAAGAAGAATCTGACTGCAGTTCTGGTGATCCTGAAGACATTGGAAAGGAGCTTGCTATGCTTGTGAAGAAGTTCCAGAAATTCATCAAGAAGAAAGGCTTCAAAAAGTCTTCACGATCCAACTCAAGGAATGATGAAGCTTCTGCCTATGATCACAAGAAGGGAACCTGTCACAAGTGCAAGAAGCCTGGTCACTACATCTCTGAGTGTCCAAAGTGGGACAATGAGAAGAAGAAGTAGAGCAAAGAATATGATTCTGATGACAAGAAAAAGAAGAAATCCTCAAAGTCTTCTTGCAAATCTTCTTCCAGATCTTCATCACACAAGAAGAGCTCATCCAGCAAGACCCGTGCTTTTGTTGGCAAGGAAATGGATTCAGAGGAGGAGTCAGCTTTAGAGGAGGCGGAGGTGGAGTCTGAGGGGGAGTCTGACTCGGGTGTTGCGAAGTCCGGTCAGAAGCTACGCCACGCCGCCGAGTCCATCTTCAACACCGAAGACAATGGCTCCGTCACCAACACTGATGATAATGTCGAGGACGACTCGCCTCCCACCTACTGCTTCATGGCACGCGGTGCCAAGGTAAAATCACGTGATGCTTACTTTCAAACATCCAGTGAAGATGACTCTGATGGTGAATCCAAACCTAGTTACAAAGCACTTGCTAAAATTGCAACTGAACAACAGAAAGCTATGGAACATACTCAAAAACTGTTAGACAAAAGCGATGACCTGTTGGACGCGGAAATGACCAAGTCTCAGTCTTTAATTGAAGACATAAAAATCTTCATATTAAGTACCAGGAACTTGAAGGTCGACATGAATCGCTCAAAACTTCTCATGAAAAGCTTTCCCATGATTATCTTCAAAGGAAGCAGGAACTTGAGAAATTGAGATCGGATCATGAAGATCTTCAAAAGGAAAATGAGTCACTTCGTGCCCAATAGACCAGTCCCGCTCAGGAAGGATTTGAACCACCATTCCTAAAATGCATTGAGCGTGATAACGCTGCTTCTGTTGCTGAATGTTCTACCGCTGCTACTGTTGCAATATCTTCAACTCCTGACGTGGTAACTAACCCCTCTGCTGAGGATACCACTACTATTGCTGATGAGAATGCCAAGTTGAAGACACTACTTGAGACAGGGATGTACAAAAGTCTCAAAGGGCATCAGACACTATGTGATGTCCTCAAAAAGCAGATTCAGAACTGAAACCCTAGGAAAGAGGGTGTTGGGTTCGAGAGGAAATGAATGTTGATGGGTCGTACTGGAAGCCTGAGCAGTACCCCAAAACCACATGGGTTGCTGCAAAGGAATCTCCAGTTGACCCATCCACGTTATCTGGTTTCACTTGTGCTAACCCCATTATCATTGATGAATCCTTTGATGCAAACTATAAACTGTTTAAGAATCAGAATGGTGAAGTGTTTGCCAGGTATATTGGTACTAACTGCAGGAATAGGCCACCTTTGAAGAAGATATGGGTTCCCAAAACTTGTCTTGAGAATCTTCCTGTGAATGTCATCATGACATCACCCGTGAAGAAGACAAACCCCATACCAAAGGCTTCATATGGTCCAAAAGCTTCATACAGAACGAGGACTCATTTGAGTCACCCCAACGTCAATGTTTTACAGGGAAATCATACTCAGACCCATGAATATGACCGTGTTTATTCAAACCACTATGTTCATAGAACAAAGAATTTTTCTGCTTATTCCTATGAGTATGATTCACCTCCTGCAAGGCTATTTACTAGGGATCCAAAGCCAAAATTCTCAGATGTTGCACTTAGACTCATTACTTCTAAGCCACCCCTGAAAATGTGGGTGGTTAAGAAAACTTAACTCTCTTTTGCAGGGTAAGGTCTCCAGCCGGAAATCAAAGGCGTCCAGAATTTATGCTGGGGACCTGAAACTCTTGTGGGGCGCAAGATAAAATGCCCAAATGGTCTCACTATGTATTTCGTTCCAGGATTCCTTGATACTCACCCTATCTATCCTAACCAAGATCTGAATTTTCATGTTCCACTTGTTCGTCAAATGTTTATGCTTCACAACTCGCTTGGTGAAGCCTATCCCCCAAACTGCACTGTAGGCTACGACACCTCGTACTTCAGAATGGATTATGGACAGTGGATGCACTAACCACATGATGGGCGACCGAAGTCTTCTAATGGATTCAACGCTACGTCCGTCAGACTAAAGTCACACCACATTTGCTGATACTGGTAAAAGCAAAGTATTGGGTCTAGGCAGAGTTGCAATATCAAGGGATTAGCACATGGATAAAGTGATGCTTGTTGAATCCCTTGGTTTCAACTTAATGTCTGTCGCAATGCTTTGTGACTTGAACATGATTTTGCTATTTGGAAAATATCGATGCCTTGTACTAATGGAATCTGACAAGTCTCTAGTCTTTGAAGGGTATCGGAATGAAGATCTCTATATGGTAGATTTCTCAGCAGGACCAAAGATGGCCGTATGTCTTCTAGCAAAGGCTTCGGAATGCTGGCTCTGGCATCGAAGGCTAGGGCATGCTGACATGAAGAATTTGCACACTCTCGCTAAGAAGAAGCATGTCATGGGCATCAAAGGCGTCAAGTTCAAGAAGGACCATCTATGTGGCGCCTGCGAAGCTGGAAAGATGACTAGGGCCAAGCATCCCTCGAAGACAATCATGACTACATCTCAACCCTTCGAGCTACTTCACATGGATCTATTCTGCCCTACTCACTAATCTACTCTCAATGCTACTGCTTGCCTCTATGGCTTCGTAATTGTTGATGATTACTCTAGATATACTTGGGTGCACATAATTCTCTACAAGACTGAAGTGCAGGATGTCTTCAGACAATTTGCCAATCGTGCCATGACGAATTATGGCGTCAAGATCCAGCACATCAGAAGCGACAATGACACTGAGTTCAAGAAAACTGGTCTTGACCTCTATCTGGATACACTTGGCATCACACATGAGTTCTCTGCTCCTTATACACCTCAGCAGAATGGCATCGTCGAGCGCAAGAACAGAACTCTCATTGAGATGGCCCGAACGATGCTTGATGAGTACAAGACTCCACGGAAGTTCTGGCCTGAAGCCATTGACACTGCTTACCGCATCATCAACCGAGTTTATCTTCACAAGCTTCTGAAGAAAACATCCTATGAGCTCCTAACTGGTAAGAAGCCAAATGTAAGCTACTTCAGAGTATTTGGTGCTAGGTGTCACACTTCAAAATTTGCACCGAAAGCACATGAAGGTTTTGTGCTTGGTTATGGAAAGGATTCGCACTCCTACAGAGTCTTCAACCTCTTTCACTATAATGTGGTTGAGACTGTAGATGTGCGGTTTGATGAAACTAATGGCTAGCAAAGAGAGCACCTGCCAAATGTGCTAGATGAAGTACCTCCAGGTGAATCTATCAAGCAGATGGGAATTGGAGATATCATACCCTCTGAGAATCAATCTGAAGAGGAACTTGTCATTTCTGCACCTAATCAATCTGAAGACAATGCTCTGCCTGAAGACAATCCCCCAAATGATGACATTGACCAACATGAGCAAAATCTTCGTCCTGCTCATCCTCGAGTTGCAAATGAAGTTCAGATTGAGAAGATAATTGACAGCTTGAATGCACCTGGTCCACTCACTCGTTCTAAAGCAACCCAAAGAGCAACACAGCTGACCAACTTCTGTGGACATTTTGCATTTATCTCAATCTCTGAACCCAAGAAAGTTGATGAAGCCTTCATGGAAACTAAATGGATTCAAGCTGTGCAAGACGAGCTTCAATAGTTCGAGCTAAATAATGTGTGGGAATTGGTCAAGCGTCCTGATCCTCGGAAGCACAATATCATTGGCACCAAATGGATATATCGCAACAAGCAAGATGAGCATGGTTAAGTGGTCAGAAACAAGGCTCGTCTTGTTGCACAAGGTTACACTCAAGTGGAAGGAATTGACTTCGATGAAACATTTGCTCCGGTGGCAAGACTTGAAGCCATTCGCATATTGCTAGCCTATGCAAATCATCACAACATTCTCCTATATCAAATGGATGTGAAAAGTGCTTTTCTCAATGGAAAGATAGAAGAAGAATTATATGTCGCACAACCTCCAGGTTTTGAAGATCCAAAACATCCTGACATGGTATACAAGCTCAACAAGGCACTGTATGGCCTCAAACAAGCCGCTCGTGCTTGGTGTAACACGCTCAAAGACTTCCTGAAGAGCAAAGGTTTCAAACCTGGTTCACTAGATCCTACACTCTTCACGAAGACATATGATGGTGAACTGTTTGTGTGTCAGATCTATGTGGATGACATTATCTTCGGCTGCACCAACAAGAAATACAGTGATTAATTTGGTCACATGATGCAAGAGCAATATCAAATGTCCATGATGGGCGAGCTGAAGTTCTTTCTGAGTCTTCAAATCCGTCAGCAACGCAATGGCATCTTCATATCACAAGAAAAATATCTCAAAGATTTCCTGAAGAAGTTTGGAATGCAAGATTGCAAAGGATACACGACGCCAATGCCAACCAAAAGTCATCTGGGTCCCGACGACAATGGTAAAGAGTTCGATCAAAAGGTATATCGCTCCATGATTGGTTCTTTGCTTTACTTATGTGCATCTAGGTCAGATATAATGCTTAGTGTTTGCATGTGTGCCCGATTCCAAGCGGCACCAAAGGAATCACATCACTTAGATGTGAAGCGAATTCTTCGATATTTGGCTTACACCGCAACACTAGGATTATGGTATCCAAAGGGCTTAGAGTTTGATCTAGTTGCATTCTCAGATGCTGATTATGCTGGTGACAAGGTTGATCGCAAGTCCACATCAGGCACATGTCATTTTCTGGGACGATATCTTGTCTGTTGGTCTTCAAAGAAGCAGAACTATGTATCTCTCTCTACTGCTGAATCTGAAAACATTGCTGCTGGATCTTGCTGTGCTCAACTTCTCTGGATCAAGCAAACTCTCAAGGACTATGGAATCCATCTGAAGAATGTGCCTCTTTACTGTGATAATGAGAGTGCTATCAAGATTGCAAACAACCCAGTTCAGCACTCGAAGACAAAGCACATTGAAATTCGTCATCACTTTCTCAGAGATCATGTTATGAAGGAAGATATTTATATCATTCACGTCAAAACAGAAGAATAGTTGGCCGATATCTTCACAAAGCCCTTGGATGGGAAAAGGGTTTGCAAGTTGCAGTGTGAGCTAAATATCTTGGAATCCTCAAATGTCCTGTGAATGGACACACATCCTAACACTTATGCATTTTGATGACTTAGATGTGCAACACATGAACTAATGTATATCTTCAATCAATGAATACATACACTCTAAGTGTCAATACATTAATGCGGAATTTGACTTCGGAGCGCCACGATAATTGTGCGCCATGTCTGGGTCTAATACTTCCTATACGGTGGGTAACACCACCACCAAATTTTTGTTTGAAGTGTTTCTCTTGGCGTTATGCTTGCATTGTTTTCATATGTGATTCATATTCATCCTTGGCTTATACTCAAGATTATCTTCAATTGATTGAATTGAACTAGTACTATATATATATATATATCTGTGTTCTGTCCTCTACATCATTCACTTATAGCTCTGGCTTCGTGTTGAATCTTTTGAACTAAGTGAATGTGATCGGACCCTAACCTATCTATGCTTCTACCTCAACTCTATCTGTCCAAGTCATATGCATTCTATTGAAAACTGTCGATTGTCTTCACTGAGACCTTGTCAGCTGAAGTCAATCTGACACACATTTATATCTGTTTTTAATGCTTTATCCTATTTGCCTGAAACCTGGAAAATTCAGAACGACCACCCCGACAATCCAGGCGTGCATGGGAACATGGAACAACTCCCAAGGTGTTGCATGCTTGCCACGTGTCCGTCAGATGTGAACCGCTAGGGGCACCTGCATAATTGTGATGTGTCGTCTCTGTCCTTATAAATACCTGTCACGTCTCGGTCAAAAATTCTTCTTCCTCCTCGCCACCTCTCGCAAACCCTAGCGCCTCCGCTAGCTCTCGACGACGCCGACGACGAAGTGCTTAGCTGCCGTGACTTCCTCGACGCCGTCCTCATGCCGGCCGCAGACCTCGTCTTCTTCGCCGTCGCCGTAGGTGTCTTCCGTTGCCAAGTTAGGGCACGGGAGATTGAACTGCTCGGCCTCCATCTTCGCTCCGTCTAGCAGTTCTTCATGTGGTAATTATAGTTTACTTTTTACTGTCTTTTTGATCTGATAGATTCATCCGTTTTTACCAAAAGTGGTTTCTAGATCCTCAAACTTGAATCTATCTCATCCTACATCTCATATTCTACCTAGTCTATTCACTTATGCTTCTTTACAAGTTAGATTCCTCACTTGTACTTATTCTTGGATTTGTACAACTCTGGAACCAACTTTCATCAAATAAGTGAATGTCTTCGCACTGCGAGGTCAATGTCTTCAAACTGATTTATCTTCAAAATCTTCTGAGAATGCATATGACCTCTTCCCCTTCCCTCGCACCTCTAATGCTGTCATAGGTACATGTCCGTGGGAGAATCCCTTGGTTCTCATAGTCTGCATTCGTTTGCAGAATTCTTGCAGAGTCACATCAACTCACCTGAAGCCAGTTCTTGTCTGACCAGCCGTTTGAAGCCATTGCACGTACTTAAGCCCTTCAGCTTAAACTTCATGGCAACTGAAAAGTTAGCATAAAAGGGAGGCAGACAGCGGCGTGGTAACACTTCCAAGGATTTACCTCTAGATTTGCACGAGCTATACAAGACTGATCATGAGGAAACCTATACTGGTCGCAAGAATCGAATCCAGTGGATTCGAAGATATTGGGCAGAAGAGTGGTGCAAATACCGCTTCGTCACTGAAGAATATGCAGAGAAAAATGCCATCAAGGGACCCTGGGGAGATATTGTGTACAAAAATCTTCAACCCCAGTCCCTTTCTGAAGCCCTCCAACGAGAATTCTATCTGTGCATGATTCGCAAACCGCAGCTAGAGAACGCTGATCCTTCTTCTCTGCTGTGGTGCCATGAAGACCATCTATTCAAGCGCAATTTCGAGTTCGCCAAAGACTCAGCTGCGAAGAACAAGAAGGCTCTAGGGCTCGACTTCAACCCTGGTCCTTCCTCACCTCGGGACGATGGCACCCGCGAAGCCAATCAGAACAGGATCGGCCCCTTCTACAACCTTGATGGCCTCATCACCCACATAACTGTCCAAGGTGGCAAGGTGGATCATTCTGATAATGATGCTGACACTGATGAAGCTCCATCTCCTACTTCAAAGCCACAGAAGCAAAAGAAGACTAAAGCTTCAAAGTCATCTGTTGCTCCAAAAGCTTCGCGTGTGAAGCCATTGGCAACTGCTCCTCCTGGTCCCAGTAACACCTCTGAAGATCTCTCTCGCATCTCCAAGAGGCGTGAGAAGACAAAGAAGAAACCTGTTCAGCGACAGAGTCAAGCACTTACACCTACTGCCGTTCTGAGGAACGAATCGGAAGCCATTGATTTGTCTTCAGATGAAGAATTTGGTAATGATGCCCTTGAGCAACTGATCAAGAGCAAGCACGAGGCGGAGATCTTCAGTGATCTGCCCCTCTTCGATGTGAATATCCTGCACACTTTCATTGATCAATGGTTTGACAATCAAGATCTCAGCTTTGAAGATCTTCAATTCCCCATTGGCATCAGCGTCTCCTTTCAAGGCGCCATTGCTCCTGAGCTAGCTCTGGCTCAGCGAATCATTGAACTAAACCACAAGATTGATTTTGAAAAGGAACAGTTCAAGAAGCATGTAGCCAAGCTGAATGTGGCTGATGTCCCAAAATTCAAGGTGATGCTCAATGACCTCAAGGAGGCGTTTCGCAAGAAACGTGAGGAAGCCAAAAGCTCAAGAGAGTGCATGAAAACTCTTGCTGCTAAGTGTGTTCAGGCTTACAACGAAGCTGAAAAGCGCAAGGCTCTTGGGCATCCTGGCATTGACCCCAAGATGGCTGCCAAGCACAAGAAGAAGCACAATGTGGCCTAGACTGAAGCTCCACGGCGGGAAGAACCTCACATTGTCTTCCCAGCCAACATGACAGGCTCGAAGCCTAAGGTCTACACTGTGGCTTCAGATCAGCAGAAAACCAAGGTAGATGAAGCCGAAGGCAAAAAGTGCAAAACCAAGAACACCACAGATGATGCACCACCCCTCAAGAAGAGGAAGACCAAGAAGAGAGATCGGGCTGTTCCCAAAGAGCCCCTTGTTGTTGAACCCATTGCTTTTGCTCCCCCTCCATCTGAAAATCAAGAGCGTCGATTGATTGTTCGTGAGCCTGCTTCCACAGAGGCTCCTGAAGCTCAAGAGGTTCAGTCGTTGACCCCATCACGACTGAAGACATTGGTCCCCAGGACAATGTAGAAGATGATGAAGTCCTTCCTCAGATCCAGCGCCAAATGGTATCATCGCCTGTTTGCACGAACAATGAAACTATCAGTATTGGTCGTCCTGTGACGCCAATCTCACAAGATGCCTCATGGGCTGATCGCCCCCAACCAGCAACCCCAGTTCAAGACTCACCAAGTACTCCCTGTCCTTCACCACCGCAAGGCCCCAGTCCAATTGTCAATGACGACAATTACATGGAGACCACACCATCCCCGAAAGCGTCGCCCATGTACCAACGGCTTCGCAAAGGCCAGAAGCCATCGGTCTCCATGACAACCATCACAGAATAGGATTCACACCAATCCAGCTCAGTGGCACGTCAAGTGTTTCCTGAAGACAATCCTTCTGTGACGGTTCCTGCACCCGAAGCTAATGCTTCTGAAGAGATTCCGGCTACATCAGCCGAAGAAATACAAGAAGAGCTTGTTGTTACTCCCCCTACCAACCAAGAAGTTGTTCTCGAGGAGAACGTATCTGTGCCCGACCCTCCAGCTCCTCAAGTGGAGGTTGAGAATACTGAGGCGGCCACCAACACCGTCCCTGAAGCCAATGACGTTGTCATGACTAAAGACAATGTGGCGCCTCCAGTTCACAATGTGAATGAAGCCAATACTGCACCTCCAACGAATGTGCCACCTGAAGCCTCTGCAAATGCCACTGCTCCTGTTCCGCCTCCAAGGCCCCACACAAACGAGCATGCATTTTACCAAGGCGAGCTTGTTCCTGTCAGATGGCCCATTCTGATTCCTCCGCCTACTCCTGGTCCTCAATTTGACTATCACGTGGAGCACAGGCCTCAGGTTCAGAAGCCAAAACCAAGGCTGCCAAGGTTTCCAGGCACTGCATCGACACCAGGCTCGTTCAATATCAACGGCTTCATTGCACACAACTCCTTCTTCAATTCTGGCAAGAACACATATTCCAAGCCAAGAATCTCATCAGATCGGTTCTGGAGCTACCAGCAGCGCAGCTACTACTCCTGCATTCTATACAATCAGGAGCGCATATTTCCTCATATGCGTCTGGACACTGAAGCCATTGCTGGTCTATCCTGGCTTGAAGAAGCCCTAGACTGTTTTCGTGATGCTGGTCTTCTGGAGTTTGTCACTGACAAGGAACATTGGAATGAAGAGCTTCTCCTGCAATTCTATGCAACCCTCCACATTCGCGGCTACAACAGGGATACCATGACATGGGTCCTTGAGTGGATGTCGGGCAACGTTCATCATGAAGCCAAAGCCTTTGATCTTATTGAGCTTACCGGCCTCTCCACTCCAAGTGAACTGTATGAACATGGTTGTCAACTTCACCGCGATGCATTGGAGAGTATCTTTCAGAAGCCTGAGCCCAACATGAGCCAGATGCTCAGTATGATGAAGCCACTGCCCCCGAATGCTGAGTATCCCAAGGAATTCCTTGTTGAAGCCCTAGAGTACCTGCCCCGCACTATCTATCATATCATTCGGCGTACTCTTTGGCTGATCAAGGGGCATTCCTCCTCAGCAAAGCTTGAAGGTGCTATGAAGACATTGGCTTCGACATTCTGAATGGCAAAAGCTTCAATACTCAGGATTTCTTCATTCGCCAGTTTGCTGCATCTGGGTCTGACATTTTTGGTCTGAAGTTCTATGCTCCTTGGATCATGCGTCTGATCAAGCTCCACTCTACAACTGACTATCAGCCCTCTGCTCGTAACCATCTCATATTTTTACCAGAGGTTGATATGTCCATTGAAGCCATTTATCCAGAGCCTACCAAGGAAGCGCTGTATCTTCACAATATAGATCGTCGGAGCTTTTCCCAGCATGTTGAAGGGGTTCAGGTTGCTGCTCGTGTTTATCCACTGGCTGGCAACACCCGCCGTGCACGTACTGAAGCCACAGAAAGCACCATTGCTCCAAGAACTCGCAAATGCTCCCGTGTGTTCAATCACCGTGAGCTTCTTGTGGCTTTCCATCAGAAGCAAGATAAGCATCATTACTGGCAAAAGCGGCAAATGCAAAGCCTCTTGGTGGATATAAATCGCATTCGCAATCTTGCCACCAAGAACGCCTTTGTCGCTCACGAAACCTGTCTAAGGACTTGGAAGGGATTGACAGTGCTCAGTGCTGAAGCTGATCTTCAAGACGATGGCTTCAATGAAAGATTCAAGTTTGACTCCACTCCTCCCCAGAATGCTGTTTTACGTCGAACCCCGTCTCTTGAAGATTTAGAGTACTCTTCGTCCGCAGCCGCAGTAAACGCTAGAGTTATTGATGAAGCCGATGATGCTACTTCACCACCACCGACATCAGCGCGTGTCAACACTGCACCGAGTTCTTCTGCACCAGCAAACCTCAACGACGACCCTGCTGCTTCACCTACTCCTCAAGGAATGAGTAGAGCCTATGTTGTCACGCCCAATATGCGATACTATCCTAAACAGACTTGAAGGTCCCACCAAGGATAGAACCGCATATTGATACGCTTTTGCAAGGTGGATATCATTACATCAACATTACATAATAGATGAGGATACATACAAAAAGCATACAATGCCACACGAATACAACATCATCTTACAAAAGAGCACCATCCGACTACGGATGAAACACAAACAGAAACTCAAACGACATCCACCACCTAGCCGGGATGCCGACCTGGAACCTATCCCCTGATCGAAGAAGAAGCAGAAGAAGAACTCGAAAACAAGCAAGCATCGCTCTCGCGTCAAGATCATCGCATAACCTGTACCTGCAACTGTTGTAGTAGTAATCTATGAGCCACGAGGACTCAGCAATCCCATTACCATGGGTATCAAGACTAGCAAAGCTTAATGGGAAAGGAAGGGGTAAAGTGGTGAGGTTGCAGCAGCGACTAAGCATATATGGTGGCTAACATACGCAAAAGAGAGCGAGAAGCGAGCAAACGGAATGGTCGTGAATCTAGCAATGATCAAGAGGTGATCCTGAACTCCTACTTACGTCAAACATAACCCAAAACCATGTTCACTTCCCGGACTCCGCCGAAAAGGGACCATCACGGCTACACACGCGGTTGATGCGTTTTAATTCGAATCAGGTGTCAAGTTATCTACAACCGGACATTAACAAATTCCCATCTACCACATAACCGCGGGCACGGCTCTCGAAAGTTTATAACCCTTCAGGGGTGTCCCAACTTAGCCCATGATAAGCTCTCGCGATCAACAAAGGATATTCCTTCTCCCAGGAAGACCCGATCAGTCTCGGAATCCCGGTTTAGAAGACATTTCGACAATGGTAAAACAAGACTAGCAAAGCCGCCCGAATGTGCCGACAAATCCTGATAGGAGCTGCACATATCTCGTTCTCAGGGCACACCAGATGAGCCAGACGTCGGGTTGGCATAGACCCTGGTTGCCCAGGGGGCGCCGGACATCGCTCAGGTTAGACCAACACTCGGAGGAGCACCGGCCGGGGAGGGGGTAAAATAAAGATGACCCTCGGGCTCAAAACCCAAGGAAAAAAGGGCTAGGTGAGGCAAATGGTAAAACCAAGGTTGGGCCTTCTTTGGAGGAGTTTTATTCAAAGCGAACTGTCAAGGGGTCCCATAAATCACCCGACCGCGTAAGGAGCAAAAATCCGGGAACATAACACCGGTATGACGGAAACTAGGGTGGCAAGAGTGGAACAAAACACCAGGCATAAGGCCGAGCCTTCCACCCTTTACCAAGTATATAGGTGCATTAATTATATAAGAGATATTGTGATATCCCAACATAATCCTGTCCACCATGGGGCAAACTTCAACTTCACCCGCAACTAACAACGCTATAAGAGGGGCTGAGCAAAGCGGTAACATAGCCAAGCAATTGTTTGCTAGGAGGGGTGAAAAGGTTAAACGCTGACATGGCAATTTGGGAGGCTTGAAGAGCAAAAGATAGGTAGCACAGCAAAGCGATAGAATGAAGCTACTAGCATAGCAATGATAGTAGTGAGATCGAGTAGCGGTCATCTTGCCCAAATCACGCAAGGAAGAAGAACGAGTCCATGAAGAAGACGAACGGGAGTAGTCGAATGAATCCTCCCAATCGCAACATTACCGGAACTAAGAAGCAACACCGGAAAGAAACAAACAACATGGTAAACACACAAGAATAATCATGGCATGATGCACAATCAAGTATGATGCATGTCCGGTTTAATGTGGCATGGCATGGCAAAGTGCAACAAGCAATACTACAACTTAAGTGGAGCTCAATATGCAATGAGTTGCATATTGATGAAACACCACATTCAAGTTATTTAGTTTTCTCTTGTTTATGCTACTCATCAATATTAAATGTTGTTAAACAAGGCAAGGGGTGAGGCATAAGTAAACTAACTATTTAGGCAAGTTTAAATGAGGCCGGAACAACAAACAACATTTCCGGAAAATCCTCATATGCAAATTATGGATTTGGTACTGTTCTGCCCTAAAACATATTTTATTGTTGTTAAACAGGAAAATAAAGTGGACCATGTTAAACTAGGCATTTTTCCACCCCATTTACATATAAAGTTTATTTAAAACCGAGCTACGGTTATTTAGTTATGAAATAAATCATTTTAACATGGCATTATGCAAAACAAATGAAACAGCAATTTAAACATGTTTAACATGGATTAAAGTCGCATATTATGCAACTAGATGAAATCCTAAGCATTTTACATATATAAAACATTTTAATATGATGCACGGTTCATGAGTTATTATATGCATGAAGTTCAAGGGTTTTTCTGCAAAACTGTAATACTTTGGATAATGTCTAAATTCGCAGCAGGGGAAAAAACACAACGGGCTGAATCTGGTTGGCCTAATCGGTGAAAAAAACAGAGAGGCGCTGGGCTGGGGTTCTCACCATGGGCCAAGGCCCGGTTTGTGGAGATGGCGAGGCCGCCAGGGTGAGGAGGCTCGCTGGGCCATGGCGCTGGGCTGGAGGCACGCTGGGACTTGGCGGCTTGGCAAAGGCATGGTCAACGCGGGGCGGGGTGCTCGTTCCTGAGCTGCCGCTCGATGCAGAGGAAAACATACAGAGGAGGCGAGACACGGGGAGGCTTCAGGCGATCCAGGGAAGCGGCGTCGCGCACAGGAGGTCGGGGATGGACGGGTTCATGGCGGAGGCGGCGAGATCCAGCGGTCCCCGGCCGGATCTGGCGCGGAACGACAGCGAGGTCCTACGCGGGAGCTCCACGAGGGCAGTGGCAACTGCTGTTACCTAAAGAAAGGAGGGAGATAGAGATTCAGAGAGGGAACAGGGAAAGGAGAAGGACGAGAAGGAAACAGAGGAGGGACGCGGCTGTCCTGCTGGTTCTGGTCGCCGGCTACGGAACCGATGAGGCCGCGATCGGCATGAGGGCGCTGCTGCTGCTTGATGGAGATGAAGGCGCGGCGACGGATCGAAGGAAAAGGCTGGCGATGGTGTCCTGTGGAGGCAACAGAGAGAGATGAGCGGGGAAAAGAGAAGAAATAGAGAAAGGGAAGGAAGAGCAGGGAGGAAGGGCGCGGTCCTGCGTGCTCGGGGCGAGGGTGCCATGGATCGAGAGAGGGAGCTTGAGCTCCTGGTTGCTGCCGGAGGACGACGGTATCCTGGTCGGTTGCTTCGGTTGCCGGCGGGAGAAGTGGCTCAAGGACGTGGACGATTGAGGAGGGCGATGGTTGTGCTGGTTGGTGGGATTGGATGGATCGAATCTGGGGGGATCCCGAGAGAGAGTGGCAGCGGCGCTAGGGTAGGATCCCTAGAAATTAGGTGGTTTGTCTAGGTATATATAGTAGGTGGGTTTAACTTAGGGGTATATCGTCCCTCCGATCGTAATCGGACGGTCGAGAATAAATAGCTTAGGAGAGTCCAACGAGAAATCGATGATGATTTAGAGATGTTAGGGGATGATCCGGACCCATCGGTTACAACAACCCGGGTCGGGGTCGGGACAACTTTTGGACGCGCACGAGGGGTGGTCTAAGAGGGGTCGACAAAGACGAAGTGTCTGACAAAAGGCCCCGGAGAAGACAAGAGAGAAACGAAGAGCAAAGTTTCAAGTGTGGTTGGTCTCTAAATGGTCAACGAAGGCAAGGGGATGCGGCAACTACGAACGACTACGAGTTTTAAGAAAAACATGCGGATGCAATGCGTATGATGACATGATGAAATGCAACAACAACAACATAAAGCACACGACGGTTACGCCAAACATGGAAGGCACCTGGAGCATCGGTCTTGGGGCGTTACAACACTCCACCACTACAAGAGGATCTCGTCCCGAGATCTAGGATGGCACCAGAGGGAAAAGGAAGAGGAGAGGTAAAACAAAGTTGCTTCTTTGACGAACGAGTGAAACCATGAACCATGAGAGGTTGAGGAATTTAAAAGAAAGAGTACAACAGAGATGAACGAGATTGCAAACAATCCGTTAGAAAAGAGGAACAAGCAATATTACAAGAACTTGAAGGTTGAAAGACATGGAAATAAGAGCTTCACAAACGAAAAGAATATGACCACATCGGTATAATGAGATAGCCAAGGAACAAGAATGGCAGAATTTGGACAGCACTCCGGTAGAAAAGAGAAGAAAACTTGATGAGATGAAAAGATATTGAAGAGATGATAGAACACTCCGGTTAAATGGATAAGCATGAAAAGAACATGATCCTCACAAATTGAGATGATGAGTGAAAAGAGCAACATCACAATGTCTCCGGAAGAAAGAATAGAAGATAGATCATTGGAATAGCAGAATGGAGTAGAAAATGCCAACTTCTGCCACAAATGAGCTTGGAAAGCACCCTTCCAAGAAGGTTAAAATGGAGTTGTTGGAAAACCAACAACGAAAAGTATAAGCTTGTAGTGGGCTTATGGAAACATCTCAACACTTGAGGTGAAATTCTGCCACTAACGAAAACAATTGCTTGCTTGAGATGAACGAAGAGATGAAAACTTCTTCCACCAAGAGGATAAAGAGCAAGCTTGGGTCATGCGTAATCACCACAAATAGCAACATTCCTTAGGGAAGGCTTCAGGTGAAATATAACCCAATATAATTCCAACAAAAGATTGACTGGTTGAAAAGATCTCTTGAACGAACAGAAAATGATGGATTTAAATATGTCAGTCTTGAAAACTTGTGAATCATGAAACACGAAGGAAAATTATCAAGAATGGCATAACACCACCTCAAAAGATAAGGTAGGAAGAATTGCACTTTGGATGCAAGATGAAGAATGCTAGAACTCCTCAAAACAAAACATGTGTTGAGCACCATGTTTATTTTAGAGTATAGCTTGGCGGATCATAACTCCAATAAAATCTTAAAGAACAATTGAAGAATGAAAAGAATCCTTGATGAACCACCATGTTGAGCCTCCATGAAGAACTCCAGTAATAAAAGAATGACAGAAAGGAAGAGAAGTTGAAAGAACAAGGTGAAGCCTTGCAATGATTTAGATGGAGCTTCGTGACGAGATAATTGAGAGAACTTGGAACTCCAAAAAGAAAGATGAAGCCTCTCGAACCGAGAATGTGATATGATGACCAACTCCGGAAAGAAAGATGAATCACTTGTAATCAAGAATTTATTCATCGTGAATAATCTCCGGAAGAAAAGAATTGAATCACCTCGAGGAAATAGGAATAAGATTTATTGTATGCTTATCCTTCATCAAATTAAATTGATGACAAGCAATGGATTTGGCATACTACTTATTCTTCTTAAGGGATTGAAAAGAGATATAGCGCCAACTTGAAGAAGTTATTGATGGGACCACCGGTGGGATTGGAAACAACGAATGAATTGATATGATAACAAAGGAAGTGAAATCTTGAACGAACCACCGTAAAAATTGAAAAAGAGAGTAGCAAGGGCACAATTCACCAGAAAGAGTTTGAAAACGAATGAAGATACTTGAAGGGATTTGGATACATGAGAACGAAGAGAACATGAACTGAATATTTGAACGATTCACCGGTAAGATTTGGAGAACGGTAGCTACATGCTGAGAATGAAGAATTATGACATGATGGCCTTCGGAGGAAAGACATGGAAACAACTCATGAAATGCTCCGGATGGGTGAAAAGAATTCCCACAATCAAAAACAATTATGAGAGGATGGCATCAAACTTGAACTACGAATCTTTGGAATAATGAGTAAGGATTTAAGAGGAACTCTTCTTCGGTCTTCACATGCTGAGAATGACGAGGAGAAACACCACCAAATTGTTCAGAAACTCCGGAAGAATGGAAAGCAAAGAAGTTGAGCCAACAACGAAAATGATTTGAAATCGATCTTGGAAAGGCATGTGACTGATGAAATTCATTCTTACGTCAAACTCAAAAACAATTAGGAATGGCTCCGGAATAATTAGAAGAGTCAGGTAAGATCCTGAGAAAAGACCTGTGGGGTTAGGGCCCACTCAAAAGGAAACACCGTTGAACAATTGATTGTAAAGGGGGGGTTGCACCGGTTGAATTAAATGACTTGAATGAGATAATAATCTCCAAATAGCTTGAACGGATCTTGAATGAAAAGACAGGCCTTCTGAGATATATTCAACACTCGAGAACGAAGGAATAGCGAGAAGTGAATGATTAAGAGATACACCGGCATAAGAAAGCACTTGAAATGAGAAAAAGAATATGATCAACACAGAAAGCTTGAGTTAAATCCACCGGAAAAGAAAAGAGAACGAAGAATAATAAACTTGTAGCTCCGTTAGTATCTTCTTGAGAATCACCGGATAAGAACATTGAAAGAAACGAATGAAGAGACTTCTCACAAATAAAAGGAAACATGATTAAGAAATCTGAGTCCTTGAAGAAAATGGGTGGGAGGCCGGGAAAAACAGAGACAACTTGGGACGAACGAAACAAACCCCGTTGAGAAAACTTAGAATTGATCTTGCGGATGGGGAGAATGATGGGATCATCTCGAAGAGAAGCGCACCGGTTGGAAAAGAATTAACATGACAGCCTCAATGATCAAAAGGATTAGCACTCCCATATAAATATGAGAAGACCGTTTAGAAAGGGTATGGATTCAACATTTGACTTCGAAGCAACTCGAATACCACAAATAAAACAAAACAACGGATTTGGCTTGCAGAATAAGCCGGAACAAATACATATTGAGATTTACCCAATCCCATATCATGCATCTGTCGGAAAGATATTCTAGGAGCTACTTGAATTCCCACCTATAAACTCCCGAAACTTTACGGTTATGCAATCGGTGTTGGGGATACAAGGAAGCAATATATCTCACCCAACCTAACAATCCCTACATCCAAATTGTATCCATCCGTCAACACATAACCAAGAAACCTTCGAAATCGTGTACCTCAACCTTGAAAAGCATCCATTATACGAGCTATGGCAATACTCGGAACTCCCGATCTTGGGTGGCGTCGAGGTTATCTCACCAACAACTGTATAAAAGAGATTTTCGATGTCGGCAAAACTCAGGTATTCCAGAACTGGAACGATAAAATTATGACGACAACACCTCGGAGCTCAACTCCCTGGGACACTGCCACAACCCCTAAATGTCAGGAGGCATCAAGAACAATGTTCTCATCATAAAAATATCGGAACGATCCCAAGATACCCGCGTGATCCTAAATTTTTTTAGTGAAATTTGAGGAGAGGAAAGACAAAACATCTACGTCAAGAGTCCTCACCAGAGCGATGAAGGGGGCTGAGGAGTAAAAAGAATCCTACTCTCCGATATATATAATCCTAAGACTCAAAATAGTTTTCTTCTAGACTCAACAATGGCCAACAATCAAGGGGGCTCCTATGGTCGGTCGAGGCTCTGATACCAACTTGTCACGCCCAATATGCGATACTATCCTAAAGAAACTCGAAGGTCCCACCAAGGATAGAACCGCATATTGATACGCTTTTGCAAGGTGGATATCATTACATCAACATTACATAATAGATGGGGATACATACAAAAGGCATACAATGCCACACGAATACAACATCATCTTACAAAAGAGCACCATCCGACTACGGATGAAACACAAACAGAAACTCAAACGACATCCACCCTGCTAGCCCAGGATGCCGACCTGGAACCTATCCCCTGATCGAAGAAGAAGCAGAAGAAGAACTCCAAAACAAGCAAGCATCGCTCTCGCGTCAAGATCATCACATAACCTGTACACAAAATCTGTTGTAGTAATCAGAGCCACGAGGACTCAGCAATCCCATTACCATGGGTATCAAGACTAGCAAAGCTTAATGGGAAAAGAAGGGGTAAAGTGGTGAGGTTGCAGCACCGACTAAGCATATATGGTGGCTAACATACGCAAAAGAGAGCGAGAAGACAGCAAACGGAACGGTGGTGAATCTAGCAATGATCAAGACGTGATCCTGAACTCCTACTTACGTCAAACATAACCCAAAACCGTGTTCACTTCCCGGACTCCGCCGAAAAGAGACCATCACGGCTACACACGCGGTTGATGCGTTTTAATTCGAATCAGTTATCAAGTTATCTACAACCGGACATTAACAAATTCCCATCTGCCACATAACCGCGGGCACGGCTCTCGAAAGTTTATAACCCTGCAGGGCTGTCCGAACTTAGCCCATGGTAAGCTCTCGCGATCAACAAAGGATATTCCTTCTCCCAGGAAGACCCGATCAGTCTCGGAATCTCGGTTTACAAGACATTTCAACAATGGTAAAACAAGACCAGTAAAGCCGCCCGAATGTGCCGACAAATCCTGATAGGAGCTGCACATATCTCGTTCTCAGGGCACACCGGATGAGCCAGACGTCGGGTTGGCATAGACCCTGGTTGCCCAGGGGGCGCCGAACATCGCTCAGGTTGGACCAACACTCGGAGGAGCACTGGCCCGAGGGGGGGGGTAAAATAAAGATGACCCTCGGGCTCCGGAAACCCAAGGGAAAAAAGGGCTTGGTGAGGCAAATGGTAAAACCAAGGTTGGGCCTTGCTGGAGGAGTTTTATTCAAAGCGAACTGTCAAGGGGGTCGCATAAATCACCCGACCGCGTAAGGAACGCAAAATCCGGGAACATAACACCGGTATGACGGAAACTAGGGTGGCAAGAGTGGAACAAAACACCAGGCATAAGGCCGAGCCTTCCACCCTTCACCAAGTATATAGGTGCATTAATAATATAAGAGATATTGTGATATCCCAACATAATCCTGTCCACCATGGGGCAAACTTCAACTTCACCCGCAACTAACAACGCTATAAGATGGGCTGAGCAAAGCGGTAACATAGCCAAGCAATGGTTTGCTAGGAGGAGTGAAAAGGTTAAACGCTGACATGGCAATTTGGGAGGCCTGAAGAGCAAAAGATAGGTAGCGCAGCAAAGCGATAGAACGAAGCTACTAGCATAGCAATGATAGTAGTGAGATCCAGGGTAGCGGTCATCTTGCCTGAAATCCTGCAAGGAAGAAGAACGAGTCCATGAAGAAGACGAACGGGAGTAGTCGAATGAATCCTCCCAATCGCAACATTACCGGAACTAAGAAGCAACACCGGAAAGAAACAAACAACATGGTAAACACACAAGAATAATCATGGCATGATGCATAATCAAGTATGATGCATGTCCGGTTTAATGTGGCATGGCATGGCAAAGTGCAACAAGCAATACTACAAGTTAAGTGGAGCTCAATATGCAATGAGTTGCATATTGACGAAACACCACATTCAAGTTATTTAGTTCGCTCTTGTTTATGCTACTCATCAATATTAAATGTTGTTAAACAAGGCAAGGGGTGAGGCATAAGTAAACTAACTATTTAGGCAAGTTTAAATGAGGCCGGAACAACAAACAACATTTCCGGAAAATCCTCATATGCAAATTATGGATTTGGTACTGTTCTGCCCTAAAACATATTTTATTGTTGTTAAACAGGAAAATAAAGTGGACCATGTTAAACTAGGCATTTTTCCACCCCATTTACATATAAAGTTTATTTAAAATGGAGCTACGGTTATTTAGTTATGAAATAAATCATTTTAGCATGGCATTATGCAAAACAAATGCAAACATCAATTTAAACATGTTTAACATGGATGAAAGTGGCATATTATGCAACTAGATGAAATCCTAAGCATTTTATATATATAAAACACTTTAATATGATGCACGGTTCATGAGTTATTATATGCATGAAGTTCAAGGGCTTTTCTGCAAAACTGTAGTACTCTGGATAATGTCTAAATTCGTAGCAGGAAAAAAAAAACACAACGGGCTGAATCTGGTTGGCCCAATCGGTGAAAAAAACAGAGAGGCGCTGGGCTGGGGTTCTCACCATGGGCCAAGGCCCGGTTTGTGGAGATGGCGAGGCCGCCAGGGTGAGGAGGCGCACTGGGCCATGGCGCTAGGCTGGAGGCGCACTGGGACTTGGCAGCTTGGTGAAGGCACGGTCAACGCGGGGCGGGGTGCTCGTTCCCGAGCTGCCGCTCGATGCAGAGGAAAACACAGAGGAGGCGAGACACGGGGCGGCTTCAGGCGATCCAGGGAAGCGGCATCGCGCACAGGAGGTCGGGGATGGATGGGTTCATGGCGGAGGCGGCGAGATCCAGCGGTCCCAGGCCGGATCTGGCGCGGAACGACGGCGAGGTCCTGCGTGGGAGCTCCACGAGGGCAGTGGCAACTGCTTTTACCTGAAGAAAGGAGGGAGATAGAGATTTAGAGCGGGAACAGGGAAAGGAGAAGGACGAGAAGGAAACACAGGAGGGACGCGGCTGTCCTGCTGGTTCTAGTCGCCGGCTACGGAGCCTATGAGGCCGCGATCGGCATGAGGGCGCTGCTGCTGCTTGAGGGAGACGAAGGCGCGGCGACGGATAGAAGGAAAAGGCTGGCCATGGTGTCCTGTGGAGGCAACAGAGAGAGATGAGCGGGGAAAAGAGAAGAAATATAGAAAGGGAAGGAAGAGCAGGGAGGAAGGGCGCGTTCCCTGCGTGCTCGGGGCGAGGCGCCATGGATCGAGAGAGGGAGCTTGAGCTCCTGGTTGCTGCCGGAGGACAACGGGATCCTAGTCGGTTGCTTCGGTTGCTGGCGGGAGAAGTGGCTTGGGGTCGTGGACGATCGAGGAGGGCGATGGTTGCGCTGGTTGGTGGGATTGGATGGATTAGATCTGGGGGGATCCTGAGAGAGAGTGGCAGCGGCGCTAGGGTAGGTTCCCTAGAAATTAGGTGGTTTATCTAGATATATATAGTAGGTGGGTTTAACTTAGGGGTATATCGTCCCTCCGATCGTAATCGGACGGTCGAGAATAAATAGCTTAGGAGAGTCCAACGAGAAATTGATGATGATTTAGAGATGTTAGGGGATGATCCGGACCCATCGGTAACAACAACTCGGGTCGGGTTCGGGACAACTTTCGGATGCGCGCGAGGGGTGGTCTAAGAGGGGTCGACAAAGAAGAAGTGTCTGACAAAAGGCCCCGGAAAAGACAAGAGAGAAACGGAGAGCAAGGTTGCAAGTGTGGTTGGTCTCGAAATGGTCAACGAAGGCATGGGGACGCGGCAACTACGAACGACTACGAGTTTTAAGAAAAACATGCGGATGCAATGCGTATGATGACATGATGAAATGCAACAACAACAACATAAAACACACGACGGTTACGCCAAACATGGAAGGCGCCTGGAGCGTCAGTCTTGGGGCGTTACATATGTCTTCAAACCTTTTTGGTCCTTACTGACAAAAGGGGGAGAAGCATAGGTTGATAGTCTTCAAGCGGGTCCTGATGGGTGGTTGCTATACTTTTGCCGAGTGCTTACAACTCTGGTTTTGCTACATTTGGTTCTTTGAGTTGTAACACTTAAACTTGATGGTCGTCTGCTACTTTTTCTGCTATTCTGTGTGATGCGACGATAAATTCCGCATATGCGATGATAAATCCCGCATGAACTAATTCCGCAGACGTCCATTTTTCATTGTGCATGTCATTATTCCTGTTTATCTTTTCATGCATGATGTATTGTCTTCATACGGTGAAAAGGATCTCCACAAGTACAACCTGCCATGTGCATTTTCATTCCAACGCAAAACATTAGTATGCACATCTTCAGGGGGAGCCTTTTTGCCATCTATGAAGACAACATCCTAATCCTTACAATTTCACATACTTTTATCCCCGTTGAAAACTTCAACCAGTTTGTCATCAATCACCAAAAAGGGGGAGATTGTAAGTGCATCTAGTGCCACCCCTAGTTGGTTTTGGAGTATTGACAACAAACCTGGTTGAGGGACTAATGTGTTTGTGAGAATTGCAGGATAAATCAGGTAGTAGTCCCTCCTTGATTCGGTTTACCTACTGGAGATGACCCCTAAAAATGTGTGAAGACATTGAAGACAATGGCGGTCTGTGAAGATATTCACATTGAAGACTATGACACGAGAAGACATTGAGTGAAGACTATGGAGCGCGAAGACTTAGTCATTTTGTTGTTTCCTTTTCTTGTTTGTTGAGTCATAGGAACCACCGCACTGTTAAGTGGGGTCCAAGTGAACAAAGTAAGAGTGACTGAAGTGATGCTCAACCAAATCCTATGTCTTCGAGCAAAGACAATGAGAGAAAATCTTATCCTGTAATGGATAAGTCAGCTTTACTTGTAGCCCAAGTCAAGCTGCCGCGTGTGCTTGAAATCTGACCGTTGCGACACGTGTCAGTTCCTTAGTGACCCAGGGTCATTTCGGACATATCCGGTCGGGTTGCCCAGTGGCTATAAATAGCCCACCCCCTGAAGGAAATATGCCCTAGAGGCAATAATAAAGTTATTATTTATTTCCTTATTTCATGATAAATGTTTATCATTCATGCTAGAATTGTATTAACCGGAAACATGATACATGTGTGAATGCATAGACAAAACAAGATGTCACTAGTATGCCTCTACTAGACTAGCTTGTTAATCAAAGATGGTTATGTTTCCTAACCATGAACAAAGGAGTTGTTATTTGATTAACGAGGTCACATCATTAGTAGAATGATCGATTGACATGACCCATTCCTTAGCTTAGCACACGATCGTTTAGTATGTTGCTCTTGCTTTTATCCATGACTTATACATGTTCCTGTAACTATGAGATTATGCAACTCCGTTTACGGAGGAACACTTTGGTGCTACCAAACGTCACAACGTAATCGGGTGATTATAAAGGAGTACTACAGGTGTCTCCAAAGGCGAGATGTTGGGTTGGCGTATTTCGAGATTAGGTTACATCACTCCGATAGTCGGAGAGGTATCTCTGGGCCCTCTCGGTAATGCACATCATCAAGCCTTGCAAGCACTACAACTAATGAGTTAGTTGTGAGATGATGTATTACTGAACGAGTAAAGAGACTTGCGTAACGAGATTGAACTAGGTATTGGATACCGACGATCGAATCTCGGGCAAGTAACATACCGATGACAAAGGAACAACGTATGTTGTTATGCGGTCTGACCGACAAAGATCTTCGTAGAATATGTAGGAACCAATATGGGCATCCAGGTCCCGCTGTTGGTTATTGACCGTGAATGGTTCTAGGTCATGTCTACATTGTTCTCGAACCGTAGGGTCCGCACGCTTAAGGTTTCGATGGCGCTTATTATGAGTTTATGTGTTTTGATGTACGAAGGAGTTCGAGTCCCGGATGTGATCACGGACATGACGAGGAGTCTCGGAATGGTCGAGACATAAAGATTGATATATTGGAAGCCTATGTTTGGAGTTCGAATGGTTCCGGCGGCGGAATTCTGAGTACCGGAGGTTACTGGAACCCCCGGAGGTGAATGGGCCTCGATGGGCCTTGGTGGAAAGGAGAAGGGCAGCCCAAGGTGGCCACGCCTCCCCTTCCCTAGTCCTACTAGGACTAGGAGAAGGGCCGCCCCTCTCTCTTTTCCCCCTCAGGAATCCTAGTCCAACTAGGATTGGGGGAATCCTACTCCCGAGGAGTAGGACTCCTGTAGCGCCCCTTTGGCCGCCGCCCCTTCCCCTGGCTCCTTTATATACGGGGCAGGGGCACCTGGAACACACAAGTTGATCGTGAGATCGTTCCTTAGCCGTGTCGGTGCCCCCTCCACCATATTCCACCTCGGTTATACCGTCGCTGAAGCTTAAGCGAAGCCTGCGCCGTGAAACATCAAGATCGTCCTGCACGCCGTCGTCTTGACGGAACTCTCCCTCGACACTCGGCTGGATCGGAGTACGAGGGACGTCATCGAGCTGTCGTGTGTCAAGAACTCGGGGCGTCGAGTAACGGCGCGGGATCGGTCGGATCGCGAGGAGAACGTCGACTACTTCCTCTACGTTGTGATCGCTTCGCCGGGCCTACAAGGGTATGTGGACAACACTCTCCCTCTCGTTGCTATACATCACCATGATCTTGCGTGTGCGTAGGAAAAATTTTGAAATTACTCGTTCCCCAACAAAGGGCATCCGAGCCTAGGTTTTTCTATGGTTTGATGTTTTGCACGAGTAGAACACAAGTGAGTTGTGGGCGATACAAGTCATACTACCTACCAGCATGTCATACTTTGGTTCAGCGGTATTGTGAGATGAAGCGGCCTGCACCGACATTACGCGTGACGCTTACGCGAGACTGGTTTCACCGCCACGAGCACTCGTTGCTTAAAGGTGACCGGTGGGTGTCTGCTCTCTCACTTTAGTTGAACCAAGTGTGGCTACGCCCGGTCCTTGAGAAGGTTAAACGGAGTCTATTTGACGAAGTATCGTTGTGGTTTTGATGCGTGGGTGAGACTAGTTCTTGCTTAAGCCCGTAGCAGCCACGTAAAATTTGCAACAACAAAGTAGAGGACGTCTAACTTGTTTTTGCGGGGCATGTTGTGATGTGATATGGTCAAGACGTGATGCTATATTTTATTGTATGAGATGATCATGTTTTGTAACCGGTTATCGGCAATCGGCGAGGAGCCATATGGTTGTCGCTTATTGTATGCAATGCAATCGCTCTGTAATGCTTTACTTTATCACTAAGCGGTAGCGATAGTCGTAGTAGCATAAGTTTGGCGAGACGACAACGATGCTGCGATGGAGATCAAGGTGTCGCGCGGTGGCGATGGTGATCATGGTGGTGCAACAAGATGGAGATCATGAAGCACAAGATGATGATGACCATATCATATCACTTATATTGATTTGCATGTGATGTTTATCCTTTTATGCATCTTATCTTGCTTTGATTGACGGTAGCATTATAAGATGATCTCTCACTAAATTATCAAGAAGTGTTCTCCCGGGTATGCACCGTTGCCAAAGTTCGTCGTGCCTGCACACCACGTGATGATCGGGTGTGATAAGCTCTCGTCCATCTACAACGGGTGCAAGCCAGTTTTGCACTGCAGAATACTCGGGTTATACTTGACGAGCCTAGCATATGCAGATATGGCCTCGGAACACGGAGACCGAAAGGTCGGCGTGAATCATATAGTAGATATGATCAACATAAGATGTTCACCATTGAAAACTACTCCATTTCACGTGATGATCGGTTATGGTTTAGTTGATTTGGATCACGTGATCACTTAGATGACTAGAGAGATGTTTTTCTAAGTGGGAGTTCTTAAGTAATATGATTAATTGAACTTAAATTTATCATGAACTTAGTACCGATAGTATCTTGCTTGTTTATGTTTGATTGTAGATAGATGGCTCGTCTTTGTTGTTCCGTTGAATTTTAATGCGTTCCTTGAGAAAGCAAAGTTGAAAGATGATGGTAGCAATTACACGGATTGGGTCCGTAACGAGGATCATCCTCATTGCTGCATGTAAGAGCTACGTCTGGATGCACCGCTAGGTGCGAACTCTTGCTAATGCAACTGCAGATGTTATGAACGTCTGGCGAGCAAAGCTGATGACTACTCTATAGTTCGATGTGCCATGCTTTACGGCTTAGAACCGGACTTCAACGACGTTTTGAACGTCATGGAGCATATGAGATGTTCCAGAGTTGAAGTTGATATTCCAACAGTAATGCCCGGATTGAGAGATATGAAGTCTCCAATAAGTTCTATAGCTGCAAGATGGAGGAGAATAGTTCATTAGTGAGCATATACTCGTAATGTCCGGGTACTACAATCACTTGACACAATTGGGAGTTAATCTTCCGGATGATTGTGTCATTGATGAATTCTTCAATCACGCCACCAAGCTACAAAGGCTTCGTGATGAACTATAATATGCAAGGGTTAGTAAAGACTATACCGAGCTCTTCGCAATGCTAAAGGCTGCGGAGGTAGAAATCAAGAAGGAGCATCAAGTGTTGATGGTCAATAAGACCACTAGTTTCAAGAAGAAAGGCAAAGGGAAGAAGAAGGGAATCTCAAGAAGAACAGCAAGCAAGTTCTGCTCAGAGAAGAAACCCAAGTCGGCCCTAAACCTGAAATCGAGTGCTTCTACTTGCAAGCGATAGTCATTTGGAAGCGGAACTGCCCCAAGTATTTGGCGGATAAGAAGGATGGCAAGGTGAACAAAGGTATATGTGATATACATGTTATTGATGTGTACCTTACTAGAGCTCGTAGTAGCACTGGTATTTGATATTGGTTCATTGCTAATATTTGCAACTCAAAGCAGGGACTACGATTGCTTAACTCGGCAAAGGACGAGGTGACGATCGCGTGGGAAATGGTTCCAAAGTCGATGTGATCGCGGTCGGCACGCTACCTCTACATCTACCTTCGGGATTAGTTTTAGACCTAAATAATTGTTATTTGGTGCTGCGTTGAGCATGAACATTATATCTGGATCTTGTTTGATGCGAGACGGTTATTCATTTAAATCAGAGAATAATGGTTGTTCTATTTATATGAGTAATATCTTTTATGGTCATGCACCCTTGAGGAATGGTCTATTTTGATGAATCTCGATAGTAGTGATACACATATTCATAATGTTGAAACCAAAAGATGCAGAGTTGATAATGATAGTGCAACTTATTTGTGGCACTTGCCGTTTAGGTCATATCGATGTAAAGCGCATGAAGAAACTCCATCTTGATGGACTTTTGGAGTCACTTGATTATGAATCACTTGGCACTTAAGAACCGTGCCTCATGGGCAAGATGACTAGAACACCGTTCTCGGTACTATGGAGAGAGCAACAGATTTGTTGGAAATCATACATCTGTATGTATGTGGTCCGATGAATATTGAGGCTCGTGGCGGATATCGTTATTTTCTCACCTTCACAGATGACTTAAGCGGATATGGGTATATCTACTTAATGAAACATAAGTCTGAAACGTTTGAAAAGTTCAAAGAATTTCAGAGTGAAGTTGAAAATCATCGTAACAAGAAAATTAAGTTTCTACGATCGATCGTGGAGGTGAATATTTGAGTTACGAGTTTGGTCTACATTTGAAACAATGCGAATAGTTTACGCAACTTCACGCCACCCGAACACCACAACGTAATGGTGTGTCCGAACGTCAGAATCGTACTTTACTAGATATGGTACGATCTATGATGTCTCTTACAGATTTACCGCTATCATTTTGGGGTTATGCTCTAGAGACAGCCGCATTCACACTGAATAGAACACCGTCGAAATCCTTGAGACGACACCTTATGAACTGTGGTTTAGCAAGAAACCAAAGTTGTCGTTTCTTAAAGTTTGGGGATGCGATGCTTATGTGAAAAAGCTTCAACCCGATAAGCTCGAACCCAAATCGAGAAATGTGTCTTCATAGGATACCCAAAGGAGACAGTTGGGTACACCTTCTATCACAGATCCGAAGGCAAGACATTCGTTGCTAAGAATGGATCCTTTCTAGAGAAGGAGTTTCTCTCGAAAGAAGTGAGTGGGAGGAAAGTGGAACTTGATGAGGTAATAGTACCTTCTCCCTTACTTGAAAGTAGTTCGTCACGAAACCAGTTTACGAGACACCTACGCCAAGTAGTGAGGAAGTTGATGATGTTGATCATGAAACTTGGATCAAGTTTCTGCAGAACCTCGTAGATCAACCAGTAAGATCCGCACTGAGTGGTACGGTAATCCTGTTCGGAAGTCATGCTACTAGATCATGATGAACCCACGAACTATGAAGAAGCGATGGTGAGCCCAGATTCGCAAAATGGCTTGAGGCCATGAAATCTGAGATGGGATCCATGTATGAAAACAAAGTGTGGACTTTGGTTGACTTGCCCGAGGGTAGGCAAGCAATAGAAAACAAGTGGATCTTCAAGAAGAAGACCGACGGTACGGTAATGTTATCGTCTATAAAGCTCGACTTGTCGCAAAGGTTTTCGACAAGTTCAAGGGGTTGACTACGATGAGACCTTCTCACCCGTGGCGATGCTTAAGTCCGTCCGAATCATGTTAGCAATTGCCGCATTTTATGATTATGAAATTTGGCAAATGGATGTAAAGACCGCCTTCTGAATGGATTTACGGAAGAAGAGTTGTATATGATGCAACCGAAGGTTTTATCGATCCAAAGGAGCTAACAAAGTGTGCAAACTCCAATGATCCATATATGGACTGGTGCAAGCATCTCGGAGTTGGAATAAACGTTTTGATAGTGTGATCAAAGCATTTGGGTTTGTCTGACTTTTGGAGAAGCCTGTATTTACAAGAAAGTGAGTGGGAGCTCAGAGCATTTCGATTTTATATGTGGATGACATATTACTGATCGGAAATGATATAGAATTTCTGGATAGCATAAAGGGATACTTGAATAAGAGTTTTTCAATGAAAGACCTCGGTGAAGCTGCTTACATATTGGGCATCAAGATCTATAGAGATAGATCAAGACGCTTAATTGGACTTTCACAAAGCACGTACCTTGACAAAGTTTTGAAGAAGTTCAAAATGGATCAAGCAAAGAAAGGGTTCTTGCACTGTGTTACAAGGTGTGAAGTTGAGTCGACTCAATGCCCGACCACCGCAGAAGATAGAGAGAAAATGAAAGATGTTCCTATGCTTCAGCCATAGGCTCTATCATGTATGCAATGCTTGTGTACCGGACTGATGTGTGCCTTGCTATAAGCCTAGCAGGAGGTACCAAAGTAATCCAGAGTGGATCATCGACAGCGGTCAAGAACATCCCGAATACGAAAAGGACGAAGGATATGTTTCTCGTATATGGAGGTGACAAAGAGCTCATCGTGGCAGTTACGTTGATGCAAGCTTTGACACCGATCCGGACGATTCTAAATCGCAGACCGGATACGTATTTACACTAAACGGAGGAGCTGTCGGTTAGTGCGATTCTAAACAAAGCGTCGTGAAGGGATCTACATGTGAAGCGGAATACATAGCTGCTTCGAAGCAGCTAATGAAGGAGTCTGGATGAAGGAGTTCATATCCGATCTAGGTGTCATACCTAGTGCATCGGGTCCAATGAAAATCTTCGTGACAATATCGGAGCAATTGCCTTAGCAAAGGAATCCAGATTTCACAAGAGGACCAAGCACATCAAGAGACGCTTCAATTCCATCCGGACTTAGTCCAGACCGGAGACATAGAGATTTGCAAGATACATACGGATCTGAATGTTGCGCACCGCTGACTAAGCCTCTTCCACGAGCAAAACATGATCAGCACCAAGACTCCATGGGTGTTAGAATCATTCTTGTGTAATCTAGATTATTGACTCTAGTGCAAGTGGGAGATCAAGGAAATATGCCCTAGAGGCAATAATAAAGTTATTATTTATTTCCTTATTTCATGATAAATGTTTATCATTCATGCTAGAATTGTATTAACCGGAAACATGATACATGTGTGAATGCATAGACAAAACAAGATGTCACTAGTATGCCTCTACTAGACTAGCTTGTTAATCAAAGATGGTTATGTTTCCTAACCATGAACAAAGGAGTTGTTATTTGATTAACGAGGTCACATCATTAGTAGAATGATCTGATTGACATGACCCATTCCCTTAGCTTAGCACACGATCGCTTAGTATGTTGCTACTGCTTTTATCCATGACTTATACATGTTCTGTAACTATGAGATTATGCAACTCCGCTTACGGAGGAACACTTTGGTGCTACCAAACGTCACAACGTGCTGGGTGATTATAAAGGAGTACTACAGGTGTCTCCAAAGGCGATGTTGGGTTGGCGTATTTCGAGATTAGGTTTTGTCACTCCGATAGTCGGAGAGGTATCTCTGGGCCCTCTCGGTAATGCACATCATCAAGCCTTGCAAGCACTACAACTAATGAGTTAGTTGTGAGATGATGTATTACGGAACGAGTAAAGAGACTTGCGGTAACGAGATTGAACTAGGTATTGATACCGACGATCGAATCTCGGGCAAGTAACATACCGATGACAAAGGAACAACGATGTTGTTATGCGGTCCGACCGACAAAGATCTTCGTAGAATATGTAGGAACCAATATGGGCATCCAGGTCCCGCTGTTGGTTATTGACCGTGAATGGTTCTAGGTCATGTCTACATTGTTCTCGAACCGTAGGGTCCGCACGCTTAAGGTTTCGATGATGCTTATTATGAGTTTATGTGTTTTGATGTACCAAGGAGTTCGAGTCCCGGATGTGATCACGGACATGACGAGGAGTCTCGGAATGGTCGAGACATAAAGATTGATATATTGGAAGCCTATGTTTGGAGTTCGAATGGTTCCGCTAAAACGGAATTTACTCGAGTACCGGAGGTTACCGAACCCCGGGAGGTGAATGGGCCTCGATGGGCCTTGGTGGAAAGGAGAAGGGCAGCCCAAGGTGGCACGCCTCCCCCTTCCCTAGTCCTACTAGGACTAGGAGAAGGGCCGCCCTCTCTCTCTTTCCCCCCAGGAATCCTAGTCCAACTAGGATTGGGGGAATCCTACCCGGAGGAGTAGGACTCCTGTATGCCGCCCCTTTGGCCGCCGCCCCCTTCCCCGGCTCCTTTATATACGGGGGCAGGGGGCACCTTGGAACACACAAGTTGATCGTGAGATCGCTCCTTAGCCGTGTCGGTGCCCCCTCCACCATATTCCACCTCGGTTATACCGTCGCAAGCTTAGGCGAAGCCTCGCGCCGTGAAACATCAAGATCGTCACCACGCCGTCGTCTTGACGAACTCTCCTCGACACTCGGCTGGATCGGAGTACGAGGGACGCCATCGAGCTGTACGTGTGTCAAGAACTCGGGGCGTCGAATAACGCGCCGGATCGGTCGGATCGCGAGGAGAACGTCGACTACTTCCTCTACGTTGTGATCGCTTCGCCGGGTCTACAAGGGTATGTGGACAACACTCTCCCCTCTCGTTGCTATACATCACCATGATCTTGCGTGTGCGTAGGAAAAATTTTGAAATTACTACGTTCCCCAACACCCCCTACACCATAAATTGGTGGCTGCTCAGAGTTAGTACACGGCTTTTGTCGTTTGAGAGCAACCCACCGCCGAAGCTTTCGAGAGAGAATCCTTGCGAGGACAAAGCCCAAACCACCCAGAGCCCAAAGAGTGTTTGGCATCACTGAAGTCTTTCTGTCCGCGTGATCTGAAGACTTCTTACACTTGAGGACTGTGATCCTCCAGCCGGTTAGGCTTCGCGTTCTGAGCATCCAAGATCCATTGTGGATTGCCGGTGAACGAAGTCTGTGAAGGTTCGAAAGTCTACCTTGAAGACTTACTAGAGTGATTGGGCTGGGACTAGGTGTCCTTAGCTCAAGGGGAATAAGGTGAAGACGCGGTCTTCTAAGTTGAATCTCAGCCTCCCTAACTGACGTCACGGTACCACCACAAGAATCGAACCGGGTCGAACAAATCCCTGTCCTTCTGAAGCTACTGGTTCTATCTCCTACCTCTCTTACTTACAATTTGTCTTTGTGAAGTCATTGCCTGCTTGCATTATCTGTTTGACTTCACTGTGTGACTATCTGTTCTGATTGACTTCATACTATCTTTCATCCTGATCTTTACTACCTAGCTGCTGTTAGTCATCGTGCTTTCACTATATTGAATACTTGACTATGGCTTGTCTAGTGTAGTCTACCTTCCGCTGCATTCGAATAGTGTTGTTTATATTGTTTGTCTTCGAAACTCCCATGTTTTGAAGACTTTCATGAAAATCGCCTATTCACCCCCCTCTAGTCGATAACTAGCCCTTTCACTAGTATCATGCATAAATTACATAGGGGACTAATAAACTAGGACAGAGGTAGTATGTGAGAGTGTATGGTGGCCTGGTGTGTCATGTAGTAAAATGTACTTCCTCCTTTCTGGTTTATTGGGCCCATCTCAATTTCTTAGTTTTATACCATATTATAAGTATTAATTATTTTCACTACTAGAAGAGATAGATGAGGGGGAGGACAGCTAGCTGTAGCACAAACTCCCAAGAACTTTTTTACATGCATGTTGTGGCCGACCGTGGTGACATTTGAATGCAGAGCAGTCGCGTGCACCGAGAAGCGGCACGGGCGGCACTCCCTCGATGAAGAGGGTTCGGGTTGGCCAGGGCGGTCAGGCTGGACGTACGTAAATATTGCTGCGTAATTAACAACGTAAATAATGTGCTAGTTGGATAAATATGATTGGAGATGGAGATTAAAGTAAGAAATTTACGTAAACATTGATATGCATGTATATATGCGTGTGCGCACTCACACACATAGTGACGACTCTCGCGACTGCTCGTACAACATCGATGTGTCATTCTCCCTACACACACACACACAAACTTAGTACCGCCTCATTTTGTTCCTAGGATAGGAATATCATAGGAGTGGGAAACAATATGAAGTGAGATAAATGGAGTACTACGTACAAGAAGAAATGTACACGCACTCACTCTGCCTCCGACATGCCCGCGAGTACACGATGGAGCACATTTGTACAGGAAGAGGCAGCTTACGTACGTAATAATTCGACCCTTTAGTTTGTTCACTTAATAATGGAGGGTCGGGACCACACGTGAGTGACACAAACTGTGACCTGGAAGCGGGGGCGTGTTATTGATCGAGTTTTCTTTCTTGGTACATTAAAAAAACATTTGTCCACCAGTTTTCATTTCTTTGTTCCGGGAACACTCGTATTCTATTTAAAACCACTGCTATAGAGATTTTTTTTACTCCATTATATATGCAGCCTCTTGTTTGATAGGGTTTTTGGCGTCTCACTCTCTCACCCTCTCCATATCTAAACAAGATGAGAATGTCCACTCTATCTCTCTCCTCACCGGTGGTCACAGATCCGGCTGAATCCCGTGCGCTGCGGGAGGTGAGGAGGTGCAGCGCTGACATTGTCGCCGTCGGCGATGGAGCCGATGCGCACCGTCCTCTCTGAGCTGGCGCTGGCACGGACTTGGGTCCTCCATTCCCTTGTTCACTCCCGTCGTGTGGGCAAATCCCGCCCGCCCGCCTAAGTGACATCTCACCCACCTGAGGTATAACTTCTTTTGGATTTCATGCTTCATTGTACTGGTCCAGCTCCCCAGGTCGCTGCATGCGAGTTTTCTTCTATGCCACTACTCCCCAGCTCCCCATGTACAGTAGCTAGGGTTCGTTGGCTGGTCCAACATCACCTATTTTTTACGATTATAGAGGAAACGCCACTCAAAAAGTTGTCCTGGTTTATGCCTCAGTAGAGGTATACATGTTTTTTCGACAAAAAGTACATGGTGGTTGTGCGGGCATTGTCCATATGCTCCTATTACTACTGCTAATCTAATACTATCACTGGTTAAATGAAGCAATGCCCATGTTAAAGTGACGTTCCTTTTAAGTAATGCTGATATCAATCCAGAGGCGTCGATAAATGCTTCTGTCCTGCTTTTTTTATCGGGTATCCTGTTTTAGTTCCCATCAAGATAATCATGATGCTTCTATTTGTTGGTGTACCTTTCATTAATTCTTATTGACAATTGAGATGTCGCTGTTAATCTTGTACCACTGCCAAAATGAAGTAAAAACACTATATCCCTTTTTTTTACAATTTTGCAAACAGCGATGAGTATGTCCATACCCGGGCGTGTCTTCCTCAATTTTAGTGGAACTGCACAAAATTGGATGGCAATTGTTGTTCCGCCTCACTGCCCTCTGCCACGTGGTTCTTCCTTCCTCGAGCTTGATTGCCGAGAAGAAATAGACCACAGTGAGGATTTGTCGAACTTCATTGGTGCCTCACCCAAACTTGATGCCAAATGGATGATGCATCACCACGATGACCTACCGATGCTCATGGTTGCGTTTCATTGTTGCATGGGCTGGTGAAGCTGATCGATTTTCGATGAAAAACAAGCTGTCTTCCATCCGTGCTCTTTGCTTGTTACCCACAAAGATGATATCCTTCATTAGTTCACCTTGGTTGCGTTGGAGACACAGTCGTCTTCCACGTTGGTGCAATTTTATCACACAATTGGCTATGAACAAAATGTTTCCTCGAAGAAGCATTGATGTTAGTACTAAGAGCATAAGTTTTGTATTGATTTCTAAGCCTTCTCACAACTTTGTCTTTAGCTCCCCTGTAATTTTATTTGTCCAGCTATTAACTAAATATGTGGTTAGACTTTGATTAAAAATATGGGGTGGACTAAAAACCCGGATGGATGTAGCACCCTTCGTTTTTATTTAATCTGCATATTAGATTTGAGTGAAATCAAACTTTGTAAAGTCTGACGAAATTTAGGCTGAACACAACAAACCATAATTATTGAGAGAGGGCAAACTGTACATACTCTCAAACCTTTCTGATAATTGAAATTAAAATTCTTTATTTGTACACACTCTCATACATTTCCGATAATTTGGCGCGTGTGTGGTTGTTCACTTAACGGAGGGTAGTGTACCACACGTGAAGGATAGGAAGTGCGACCAGGACGCGTGGATTGTTAGTTCATCGTAAGTAGTTTTCTTCACTGGTACTTTAAATAAAGAGTTTCGTTTCATACTTACACAATTTAAAATGATTGTTACGGAAAGAAAGAGAAAACCACTCCACTATATTAGTAGTATACACGAGTACTAGATAAGTTGGAGCCTCAGTGCTTGTTCGCTAGGGTTTGCACTCCACACACACACACACACACACACACACACACGCGCGCATATATATATATATAGTAGAAAGCCCGTGCGTTGTTACGGGCTGTAAAAATATTCTGATGCTATTTATGGAACTAAAATAACCGAGACCAATGCCGCCTCAACCAGGGGCGGAGCTATAAGGTGGATAGGATTAGTCACAGCCGATCCTGGGAGGTCTTGTTTGGCAGCGGCATGCCTTCCCTCAGGGTGGGCAGGTGATCGGGACTACTCGGTTTGACATGGGTGAGAGGAGCCGGGCGAAAGCCTTGTGCTCCAGCTCCAATGAAGACAGTGCATGTGGGTGTCGGGGTATCGCGTTCCTCCTGCGGAGTCACTGTGGCCCTCTTACCGAGCCAGGGCTCCGGGTGAAAATCGTCTCCTCGGTCTTGGCGATGGTGGCATGTTGTGCAGCTACCCTCCTGAGGGCATCGTCATGGAGCTTAGGTTTCTCTGGCGTGTCGTGTCGTCATCGATGGACGTTTTCAGATCTTGGCTGGGAGCTCCCTCGCCTCTGGCATGGGCGGATTCACTTGCCTCCTATTCTATTACACGGGTTCACTTGCCTCTTATTCTTTTACACAAGACCTTGTTGGTCTTGCTCGCGGCCCTCATTTTCTGCAGGCAGGCTCGGTTCCGAAGCGGGAGGGAAGGGGGTCCTCTCCGATGGCAACTTGGTGTGAGCGGCAAAACAAGGTCTGGCGATTTCCGTTGGCGTCAAGTCTCCTTCCTTGTCAGTAGTCTAGGTTGCTTTGTGCTAAGGTGGTGGTCTCTCATGTATTCATGTATTTTTCTTTGGTCTGCTTTGTAAGAGGATCTCCTCATCACCAAGTATCAGTTTGGTTGTGGTGCTTTATATATAAAGTGGGGCGGAAGCCTTTTTCGGCATATATGAGAAATGACATGTACATTACAACAGATCACCATGTACTAATAAAATTACTCTGATCACCATACATGAAAAATGATTTGTACATGACAAAAGTGATTCCCATCATATTTTCCTTGTGCTCTGTGTAGATTATAGGTTCGTCTCAGGTGCACGATGAAAAATTTAATTGCTTCCGAGAACAGAAAGATAGCAAATGGAAAAACCAGCTGCTGCCTGCATGACCCAGGTTTGCAGCATACAAATAGATACAGAGACTATGTATGTACTACAACCTTATAAGATACAAATTAGAACAATATACATTAATATTCCATATTGCAGGGGAAACAAATCTGTGGCATAAAGTAGAGAGAAACATGTACCTGCAACGTGTAGGATATAAGATCATCTGAATGAAAATCTTCCTCATGAGAAACATATTGATGCTGGATGCATATAAGATTTTTTTTCTCTATAAGATTGCCCTCTTAGGAATAAAATGTAGTTGTGTTTTTAATGGAACAAAATACTGTTGTAGGCCATCAATGATGCACTATCAGTTTGAAATAGGAAACAAAACTGAAGATGTTTTGGTTCCATTCACACGGAGAAAAAAAGTATCAAATGACTACTAGAGATATACATATATGCATACATTCGATTATTCTCATCTAAGGGATATGCAATGCAAGTAACACTGTACATGGGCATGATACTCAAGATGTTTCTCTAATTTTGCTATATTACAACATGTACACTTTAAAGAGAGGCACTAACGACTCCACATTTTTTTCCAAGCATCAAAGTAATTGCCTGTCAAGGTATTGATTTTGTAAGTGTTTGTTACAAATACTATCACATCAGAGCGGCAGAACCCATTTCTCTCTTAGATCAATAACAAAGAGATCAAACATTAAACATTTGAGAGGTGGTTAGCAATTCCATGGAACGTCAACTTTAGCGATTCCGTTTAGTCTGGTAAGTCACCAACAGATTTAGCTATGCAAAGGAGGGAGCTCGGACATAGATCAAGCAGGAGTGTGGATGCACCTAATGTTAGTAGTAATCTTTATTAGACTAGTTGTTAGTTGCATGCATAGGTTAGGCAGCAGGGCCGTTGTGATCTGTTGGACGTTGGCCGCGTCGTGCGCTGCTGAGAAGGAGCTACTCGAGCGGGTGTACGTGCGTATGCATGTTAGAGGCCGGTGTGTTAGCTAGTAGTTAGTTGCATGGTAGCTGGTGCCTGGCGACCAGGTGTGCGGCCGTTGAGGAAACGATGCAACCGGGATGAACATGGACGTGCATGTGGCTTAGTGGGTTTGTGCATGCAATTAGGTGGGTTAGTGGCCGAGCGTGCTGGCCGGGATAGTGGCGTGAGTTGCATGGCAGCATTGCCTAATCTTGTGTATAAATACTTCCCTGAGTAATGAAAGGTTGAGGCCGTGAGGGCTGGATACACAATGTAGCCACGGTGGGCATCATGGAAGTTTCTCTTGGCAAAGCCATTTTGTTCTTCTTCCTTGTTGCATGTGTGTGTGCGTGCGTGTGTAGAGTTCGTCACCATGTGTGAGAGTTGCGAGGTAGAAGAAGAAGGGCGCTGCGGCGAGGAGGCGGCGCCAACACCTAACAGTTCTCTTACTTGCTGTTAGTCAATTATATGCAGAAAGCAGATGCCAAACTATTGAGCTGAGAAGAACATAGCAGTTATGTTAGACAAACAACTGTGCAAGAAATTTGGCCCCTACCTTATACCAGTTGTGCGCATCACAATTAATTTGTTCGACATGCAATCCAAACGGGAGGATTTTCCTTCAAAACTTTGATGTGTCGTTCCTTCCAAATCATCCAAACCGCCAAGACAATGACAATGTTTATCATCTTCATCTAATCATTGAGATTATATAGTTCTGCGGCAATTCATTTATGATCAAAGCAATATCACCTGTCGTAGGAGTATATTCAGCAACGACTATGATGTACTACCACTCCTAGTTTCAGTAAACAAATAAGATAGATGCAACACTAACATGATGTGGGATACTAAGCAAAAGCAAAATAATTTTCAGCGATAAATATGAAGTTAACTCTGATGTGCTGCTACAGCCATCCATGCGACCTCGTCGTTCTCCACCCCATCCGCCCCGCTCTCCTCCGGTTGCTGCCCCTGCGCCTATCCATCACAAGAAGAAGACTATTCCACATACAGAATGGCGTAACAAGCACAACAAGACTATCAAATTTCAGTTACAGATCAAGCAAAACTCTCTCAATGTTTACGGAACTGATAAGCATAATTTCTCGTGGACTACGTCTCAGCAATGACATATTTACTTTCTTTTCTAGGAACTGTCAAAAAATGTCAAACTTACAGAGAAGTATTAGAAGTCCATGCTCATACCTCTTATTTATCCTGGAACTATTATCCCATCTCCATTAGAAGTTGCTGGAAGAATCTGACCAAAAATAATAGTGCATGTCATAATCAATAAATCAAGATCCAACACAAGTTTTTGTTTAGGAATCAGACCAAGAAGAGAACCGTATAAAATTTGAGAAAATATGCATCTATACTATTAGTGCAGATCATAATTAAGAAATCAAGCTCGATTTTTTACTCGAATTCTCCATTAGGAATTCTAAAATGTTAGGCTAATACATCAATCTTTGTATTTATTGGGACTCTTAGTATCTACAGACAGTTCTTGCTTGTTTTATGTTTCATTTTTACTATCATACAAATATATTTATAGGTGGGAAGAATCATTTATCTATTCTTTGATAAGTGTAAAACAAATACCACAACACCAATTCTTTAAAAGCACGATAATGGCATTTTGGTTTATTTTAGTAAGAAGAACATCTGTCAAAACTGTAAAAAAAATATAGAAAGTTCTGAAATTGCAGTATAAGATTAGGTAACCTCAGACCATGTTTACTTTTACTGGATTCTAGAAGAATCGTAAAAGAAAATGAAACATTACATCATGGGAACAAACATGCCTTGCGACAGGAATAGTGATAGAAGGAAATACTAACATGGGTAGATAAAAAATACAAGCTCAACTCCAGAATCCTTTATATTCCAGATTGTTTTAACGCAGCATAATATAGAATCCTGTATAGTCTTTTTCGCACCACGAGGAGAGAGACATCTTTCTCTCCACTCCTTCCCCTCCACCTTCATTCTTGTCGCCATGTCTGAGCCCTCTTTTTAAAAATTTGAACTTCTACAAAATCTTGCACTTTATAAACAAAACTATGTGTGAGGAAAATGTCTATGCTAAAATATACAAACTTCGGCCGTCAACATATAATAGCACAATCATTTTACTTTGGAAGAAAACCATATGCGAAGAACATGTCTATGAAAATGAACAAGTGAGTCCTAAAAGCCTGTTAAATGAGTCACCAGAGGTCTTATCGACATTGCATGACCTCTGACCTGCGTGGTTGCTTGGTTAAGATGTGATTGTTCCCTGAATTGAGGAAACAACTTTGCTATTTTGACGCCAACATAAGCAGAAGCATTGAAAGGAAAAAGAAAAAGTGAGCTTTGAGATAGTTAACATGACGAATATGATCTGCAAGTTTTGAGGGGCATCATTCTTTTCCTTCTTCCATTAGCGGCAATGGTAGGTGGGTTAGTACACGATTGTTGTGCCTCTGTGGCTGTGTGATAGCTCTTCTTCTAGAAAAGTACACTGTAGCTTAGCTTTAGTTCCAGTTATATAGTAAAATTCTGAAGAAAATTTGATGAGGTAATATAGCATACATGTGCATACTTTGATTAGTCAAATGCAAGAACTTAGAAGTTCTGTTTTTAGCTATTCAGTCAGACGGAACATATATTAGATCACAACAGATATGCAGGTTTTGAAAAATAATTGGCACTATAAGTCTCTCCCGCTACTCTGTTCTATAATAGCAAGGAAAGAGTAGGCAATTGAACAGAATACGGCCATGTGTGTCGATGGTCAGGATTCATTACTGTATGTCCAGTTTACTGTAACAGCTCAAAGATCACAGTAAATCACACATTCAGTATTATTAGCACCATATGGACCGGATCCAGTGCCAACAAGAAGCTAGAACAAACTTAACCACATCAAATTCAATACTGGTAGAGCAACAACTCCATATCTACCATACTGGGTGGTTTGACAATGACAACCAAAGACATTGCTGAAAGTTGCTGAAAAAAACTCCTATCAATATCTGACGAACCTATGGAACGGTCCTTCACCAGAGACTTTACAACCTCTTGCTAGCATGGGTGCATCGCCATCTTTAGTGAGCATGTACTCCAGCTGGTCCTGGACGGTGTACTTGGGAAGTTGGGCTCCCGTGCTATCGTTGACAGCCCAGCAGCAGTATGGTGAAATACCTAGAAGAAGATGGCGGCCGCCGGTGTCGGATCTGCCAGCGGAGGCGTGATAGGACATTATTATACTAGGTGCTGAATCACCAAAATGTGGTCATACCAAAAACATGAACAACTACCGATCCAGAAGTGGAATCACATACGTGGAGAATAGCTCTTGTGGAGGCGGCCACCGCGATCGCCTCCCACATTCGCAGCGCTGTTGACCTTGCCGCACTCCTACCATTGTCGATGTCGACCAAGGGAAGAAGTTCTTCCCGACCTGACGTGCGGGGGAGAAGGGGTCGCGCCCATAAGAGTGGACGTGCGCAACAAGAAGGAAGGAAAGGTGGCTGTGGGAGAGCGGTATCACCGGCTGGCGGTGCTGGGTTGGGGATGTGGCTCGGCTAGAGATGGGGGACGCGCCGCGATGGGAACAACAGCCTAGGGACGGAAGGCGGATAGAAAGCAGGGGTGCAAGGGCATGAGGTCGGATTGGATTGGATGAGCTCGCGTGTTGGGATGCCCGCGTTCGTGGGTTCATGGGTCATAACCGCAGGGGAGTTTTGTGGATCTTTCTCGCTGTTTTTTTTGTCGTGGGGCATCGTACGAGGGGAGGCAGCGATAGCAGGAGGTCAAACCACCAAGACGTTCGATCATATATATAGACACACACACAGCCGGTCTATTCTGCTAATATTAGCAGAATAGTTATTCTGATAACACTTCCACACTGCACGCTCAACAGAAGCGAACTGCATCGTCTTTACGTTGGGCACTACAATGCTTCACGGGAGAACTGCTTCATTTTCTGGCGTTCCGCCCGCGTTTTCTGTGTGGAATCGGGTGTTGCGGGATGATTTAGTTTGTCTCTGCATCTCATTTTAGCTTTATTCTTTCTAATTTACAGGAAAATCTACTAGAGTGCTTGCAAATCGAGGGATTTGGCGGAAGGGCTTTCTCTGTTCGTTCGTGTTCGCGTCAGATGCGATTTTTTTGTGCTCGGATGTTGTTTTTTAGTAGGAATTCTTTGATTGCGTTCATTTTAATCGGTCCGTTCACTCTATAATTTGTTAATTTTTAGGAGTTAGTTTTCAATTCTTGTTAATTTGATTGTGCGGGCGAGTGAGCTTCATCCGCTCCTCTGTTCTTGTTGGTTTTTTGGATTTTGCCCGTCCATGCGTGTTTGAATATTATAACTACTGTTGCTATAGGTTTTAATTCATATATTGCGAGTATAATTGTCATTTTTTGAATTGCATTTTTTAAATGAAAGCTGATGTTGTTCGTCCAGTTGCTGTGTCTTCCATGTAATTTTTTGCGGGGGTATTTTTCGATAGTTTAGTGTTTGTACAATTTTTAGGTGAGTTATGGATGTGCGAGTGAAATTGACACCTCTGTTAGTTACTGCTTTAATTTTATTTGTTGTAGTTGTGGCATACGTTGTAGTGCACTGCATTTTCGTTAGTAGTGTAATTCGTTGTAGCTGCATTACAGTGGTTATGGCTGCTTATGAGATTTCTCTTTTCTTAAAGTGCAATCTGTGTTCTAGATGACTGCATAATATGCAATTCCATACTGCATTAGCAGTGTGGTTAATGTTCTATTCTTCTATTAGAATGGATGGTCCATTATATGCTTGTGTTAGCTGAATAGTTATTATACGAATTTTTTTGAACTGCATACTATGATAATTGTTTTTGAACATCATATGTTAACTGCAAAGTTTCGACCATTTGCATTTCCTTGTTACTTTTCAAAGGACTACTTTTTATTATTATTATTATTAGTACCACACTATGTGTTTGAGAGAACTGCATTACTGCCAACAACAACTTTGTCTAAAAAGGACGATAAAATGACACAGTTGTGGTTGCATACTTTAAATAGGCATCGTGCGAAGTGTCTGATGGACATAATTTTAAAAGCATACAGCATAAGCAAAGCATTAGAAATATTGGTTGCTTCATATTAGACAGCCTAGAGGGCAAATATTGTAAACTTGATGGAGTCTTCTTCTTTGTAGAAAAACACCATGGCCACTTCTCTGACCTCAAAGCCATTCTGGGAGACAAAATCTTTCCAACCAGTAGTTATGTTGATGCAGTCTTCAGACTCGATGTGGTAGTCAGCTTGCATGTCTGCATACCCATTCTTGTGTTGTGTCTCCAAAGTAACCTTCCCTGAACTCGGAGCAGGAAATTTTATTGTGGATGGCAGTTTCTGCATATTGGAATGGGTGGAAAAAGAATTTTATAAGTAAACAGCAAATGTTTTTCTTTTATACATAGGACGATCTATTTATGTTGACTTAAATACTTAAATATATATGACTGCTATTTTCTAAAGTAGTTGCTACGAACAAACTTATATAGTGAATTGACCCCTAGTTTTACTAGGATACATATTATACTGCAACATGCTTGTACTACAATGTTAGTAATAGTGTACTTCGCCAGCATGTTAAGAAAACTGCAATGCTTATCTACTGACGATTTTTTTGTTCGTGTGTTGGGGTTCTGATCTAACTAGTGTCGAGACCTGGTGTGGTACTGAAGAAAAATAGGTGGAAGCATCTAGTCTTAATAGCTAACAAATCTGAACAACAATACAAATTCTGTTTTGTATTCTGCTGACACTACTGAACAAACTGATTGAACTATATATTCAGATATGGATTTGCAGGCTAGATTATGTCCAAAATTGTGAGGGGAAAAACATACCCAACTTTCTTGCAAATCTGCGGTTGTGAGGCGATGAAGAATGGCGCACGAAACCCCCTGTTGGGTATCATCAGGCACCCGAGCATGCTGCGCCACTCGGTGTTGGTGAGCTCTAGACCTTCTGCGTATAGGAATGTGTCCGCTACCGGCACCATCCTTGCCAAACACCCGCACTTACAGTCCATGGCGGGTTCAGTGGAATTCCAGCGAAGAGTTGGGGATGGGATGAACCCTAGATCTACGATTTGAAGAAAATGAGGAACGGGGGGAGGAGTTGTGTTAGTCTGGAGCATGAATGGAACGTTTTTATGCAACCAATTGAGCAACAGAAGTAATAAATGTTGTGGTTGGTGTTAGGTGGTCGATTGGTTCTGATTCAGTGTAGTGAATGCATTTGAGAAGCAACATGACTGCTTACTTGAAAATAGCGAACTGCATTGTCATATCACGATGAACTACGGAACGCGTGGTTGGGCCTGTGTTTGTGTATGGTATGTGGTATTTTTTTATTTTATTTTCAGTGGACTCTCTTTTGTGTGTTGGCCCTGTGTTCGGGGAATGAAGACGCATTGGGCCCAAGTCGGTCTGTGAGCACGGCTGGTTCCCGGTGCGTTGTGTGCGGCCTAATGTTTAGTTCCACCTCGCCCGCGGAAGGCACGCCCGACCTGTTTATAAGCGCTGGCGAGGCCGCTGTATCGAACTCCTCTGGTTACTTATTTGGGCGCTTATACATGACGCTCGCTGCTCTATGCTCTTTGACCTGTGGGCCCATGTGTGGCCAGCCCCATGCATTGTGACTCAGAAAGACTCGCCTGCTTTGGGGGCAGACCAATTAGGAAACTGGCCGGGGCCGTTTGCACCTGGGTGGTCAATTATTTTCTTTGTATTTTTCTGTCTTAAGTATTTTTTTTCAATGTCAGGGCATGCACTGCTTTTAGTAAATCATCCGCGCACTGCATTGATCAGTGTTCTGTACTGCATGTGCATGCATTCCGCACTGCATGTGCAGTTCTCATTTTTTCCAATGTATGGGAGTGCACTGCTTAGTAAATCATACGTGCACTGCATTGATTATGTTTCTATACTGCACGTTCATATATTTCCGCACTACATATACATGTCGCATTTTCCTTTTTGTGCCTTTTCTCTTATGTGTTCTTTTTTCAAATTTAGGGGCATGCACTGCTTTGTTGGGTATGTGTAAACTTCATTCGACAGAGTCTGTATTGCATTCGTACACAATTTGCACTGCATGCGTCCTATTTGCACACAACATCTTATTTTGGTTTTGTGCACTGCTCGAATCTAATGATACATAAGCAAACAACAGAAAACAAATTATCAGAAGCATTCTGTATGACAAGTTCATCATCAGCAAACTAAGTTGAACAGAAAGCAATCTAACATAATCAGAGTTCATCATTACAAGCGATTCTGCACGGCAAGCAAACTAAGTTCAGCACACAAGCAAACTAACGATACATAAGCAAACAACATAAAGCAAATTTGATGAGAATTCTAAAATGACCTTGGCATTGTTGGCTCTTGAGCGGCACCATCTTCTTCTTCTTCACCAGTTAGCGTCTTCCCATCCCCAGCTGCTCTTGGCGCGCTTCTTGGGGGCTCCTCCTTCTCCAGCTTTGCACGGCGAAGCCCGTCCTGGGTGAGGGTGATGCGGTTCCATATCTTGTACGCTACGTAGGTGTCCTTTGCCGCGTACTCGATGTGCCTCATGGACCGAGGCAGGGTGGCCCAACGCTTGTGTTCGTCGTCGGTGATCTTCTTCTTCATGTTGTTGTAGTAGTCGTCGATGAGCATGCCGGAGACGTATCCAAGGGAGTCCAACTCCTTGGTTGCCTCGGGCACCCTCCATTCCTTCTGGATGTCGACGAAGTTGGCGACCTCCAGATTGACGCGCTCTAGCCTGGTTTTGTTGCCGTCGATGGATAAGCCTGCAAAGGTGTACGTGGGGTCGACGAGGAAGTTGTCAAAGATGGTGCACCTTTCAGTGGCGCTCAGTTGGAAGAGCAACACCGGGTGATTCTTGCCTATGGAGAGTTGGCAGAGGGCGGGTTTCTGCGTCGCTTCAGGCTCGTTGTTGTACTCGAGATCAATGCCGACGATCTTGTGGTGCTGGAGGCTGAGGTGGCACTCGTACTGCGCGAGGGAGATCGCCATCTGCTTCTTGTCGTTGCTGTGGATGACGTGCAACTTGGTGTTGCCGTGGGCCTCCACGCCCTTGTACTCGTCGGCGAACGCCATCGCCGGTAGTAGGGCTTGGTGTTTTTGCGTGGACATGGAGCGATTTGGTGGCAGCGCAATGGATACTTGTGTTGTTGTGGATGAGAAGGCCTTTGGCAGGGGTCTGAATTTAAGGGAAGGGCGCGGGGTGGGATGGCCGCATTGGATGAACTGCGCAATCTCGCTGACGATGCGGTTGTGTGGATCGTGGGTTGGTGTTGCATCTGTGAATGTGTGCTTGTGGCGATGGAACCGCTCGGATTGGGTGGTTGTATGCGAACATGGTTTTTTCAATGTGGTTTTATTTTATTTTTGATCAGTAAATTTTTTACCACCACTTTCTGTGCGAACGGGGATTTGTCACGTTTATATGTATCCTGCGTGATAATGAAACTGCATTGGTTATAGTTCTCAGCCTTGCATCGCTCTACAATACTAATCGCATTTTGTCTACAAAAGTCTTCGCATCGGTTTTTGCGTGTCCTTGCTGTAGCCCCTGAAAAAAGTACAATGTATTCCGCAATTTTACGAGTTTTTCGCTGTGTTCTATACTATGTATTTATTCATGTAGGTAATCCGGAACTGGATTGCTATACCGTACTGCATCGTGTAACGAAATGCACTGCATTTTTCTAGTGCTGCATACTGCATCTATTTTTGCCTGTACTTACTTCAGTCCCTAGTATGGGAGGGGTAGGGGAAGGGGTGGGGGGGTTGGCCCCCCACTTTATTTTTGTGTGGCACTTATTTGAAGGTAGACTTTTTTTCTGGATGCGTTTTCTTAACATGCATGTTGTTTTTGATTTTAAACTTTTTACGAACGGTATGCATTTTATTTTTTTACCATCTGAACTTCATTATTCTTCACAGAGAACTACATCATGTGCGTTTTCATGTAGTCTGTCTTATTTTAGCCGGGCCGTTTTTGGGCCGACCCATTTTTTGTGACCCTTTGCCACACGTGGGCCTCCTACGTGTCCCTTCCAGGCGATCCCACCACTCCGCTGACAGGGAGAGAGACCAAGAACAATCCCCTCTCCTCTCTTGCAGTTTCTCCCGAGGCATCTCTCCCTCGAGCAAAACCGCCGTCGCCCGCAGCAATCGCCGTTGCCCGAGGAACCGCCGCCCTCAAGAGGTCCTTATTCCTGCATTCCGCGTTGCTGTCCTCTCCGCGAGCCATTGCAGCTGCGCTCCCGTAGCCCTTTCCTATTTGTTCCCATTGCCGCCCCCTCCCCCCTCCCCGCCGCCGTCGCTGCACCCTTTTTTGTGGTACGTTCCGCTTGGCCTGTTCTTGATCGTCCCCTCGTCTTGTTTTGTGATTCTCGTAGTTGTTGTTGCTATTTTTGCTTGTGTAATTTTTCCGTAGGCAGTAGATTTTATCTCGTTTTGATGTAGATAGTCGTGTGTAGCAAGGTGGATCTAGGGTTTCATGAGAATTTCGCTGATTTGTTGCTTATATCTGTCACTTTGTCCTTGTGCTGCAGGCAAAGGCCATGTCTTCGCCGAGCAGAGTGGGAGGAGGAGTTCAGGGTATGTGGACTGCTTATTTTAGGCTTTGTTTATTTTGTTTGATGTTTATCTAGTTTCCTAATTCATCCTGCATATTGGTTTATGCTCTGTTAGTTGTCAGCATTCGTTTGCATTATTTTGTCATGTGATGTTTTGTAATTTCTGTTTTCTAGTTCTTTTTGAATCCAGTAGGTGATTGCAGTGCTCATAATGATACACCAATTGATTCTTGTTGTCCTAGTGGTAAGGATCATGGTGTCGAGGGAGGACATCAAGTGAATTCGCCGATTGAATCTTCTCCCATAAGTGTGTCCCCTCCTTCTGGTATGTGATTGATTTGTTTATTTTTGTGTATGCTGGTTACTTGATGTTGTACAAATTGGTGTTGCCTTGTTGTATCTAGTTCGGCATTATGTTGGGAACAAACGTGAAGTTAGTGTATGCAACACTGCATTTATTTGTATATGTGAACTCCACTATATGTATGTGTGAACTGCATTGTTGTTTTATTCAAGTTTTTTGTAGAATGCATTATTTTTTATTTTGAGCTTATGGTTGGAGCACTGCATTTATATGTCTAAGTGTACTGCATTTTTTCTTTTTGTGCACTTTTTACTGACCATAGTCAAACTTCATTTGGACGCAGTGTCTGTTTTCCATGCTGGGGAGCCTGGGTTTCAGGAGGTTACTCAATTGATTGACCATTATTTTGTAGAGGGTAATGTTGGTGTGAGATTTGACCAGAGACGTCCCGTCTTGTCTGAAACACAATCATAGTCTGTTGATGGTACAAAGGAAGTTACACATGATTGGATGGTCTCAGAATAGCTTTGTGAATATGAGTTGAAGCAAAGCAAGAAGAAGTTGAGGTTGGCAAGTGACTCAAAAGAGTTTGCAGAGAAGGAAAAGCAGAGGAGAGCTATAGATGGTGCCAAGGGTGCCAAATTTGCCAAGGTGAAGCAGCCTTCTTTGCAGAAGAAGAGGCTGAGTACTGTTGCTGAGGAAGGTGGTATACCTCGGCGGAGTCCACGTGTTGCTGGCATGAAGAAGAATCTTGGCAAGAGAACTGCTGAAGCTGGTGTAAAGGATGATCCTCAGCGCAAGCGACTACATGTCACTGAAGGTCCCAACTCTGATGATGACGACTTTGTGCTTGCTGATTATGTGAAGGATGTTCATCCTTGTAGACGCAAAGACTGTGGTTCATCTAAGAGTCTACCCAAGTGTGCCCGTGATGATGCCGATGAAGATGTTAGTGGTGACTCTAGCGAGGAGGTGGATGCTGCTCCAAAGGTTTGTTGAAGTGCACTGCATTTGTTTCCTTCATTGCTATTCTATTTGTGTTTTCTATGTCTCTTTTTTTATGGCTAGTCTTATAATGTGGATTGCATTTTCCTTTACACAGAGGAAGAAGTCTAGTAAGAGCAATGCAACTGAAGATGATGCTGAGGGAGATGATTCCCGATTTAACAAGACCGTACGTTTGTCGCTTCCCACTGTTTGCAAGGTTGCTTCTTTGTTGAAAGAGGAACATTGTAGTCGTGTTCGGGATGCTGGATTCGGTGTTGTCTTTGAACTGACAGTAAAGAAAAATGTGTCGCACATTCTTATGTGCTATCTGATGGGAGTGATTGACCCTGCCACCATGATAATGGAGTTTGGGAATGGCAGGGTTCTTCGAATCAATCTTGATGTAGTGCATCACATTTTTGATTTACCTATGGGACGTCACATTGCACCCATGCCTACTGCCAACGGCCATGATGACTCGTTGACTCCCCTCAAGGGTGAGCTTGGCTTTGGCCATTCAAAAAGTATAGGTGTCAAGGACTTGCTTGAGAAGTTGAAGGTGTTGGTGGAGGAAGATGATTATGTGACTGTTGACCTTCCTGTGAAGGTGTTCTTCCTGATACTTTACCAGAATTTGCTGTGCCCCGGCCCGCAGCCGCTTTAGGTAGAGTTGCTGCAATGGTAGAGAACATGGATTATGCGGCTATGGCTCAGTTGGACTTTTGCCAGCTTGTTGTTTATGAGTTGCAGGCAGCTGTGGTGAGGTGGCAAACAGAAGCCAGCAAGCAGAATTGTGCAGAGGGTTGTACCATTGTCCCCCTGATTATGTATCTTAACTGCTTGAAGCTTCGCAAATTTTCAGTCATGCACACGTTGACGCCACGTGCGTCATACCCGACGACCAAGGACCTGATGAAGTTGTATAATGAGGATGTGCTTGTGAAGGGAAAGATTTACTTGGAAACTTACAAATTTGGGAAGCTGCCGGTTAGTGCATCTGATTTTTTAATATCAGATATTTTTTAAAAAATGTGCAACCATTATAAATATGAACTTTTCTAGTACTCACATGTGTACTTCTCTTTGCATGTTGTCTTTTTTTAGTGGAAGGCATCAGGTGATATTGTGTACAACCGTCCTATTGCAGTCGTACACGGCAGCTCTGATGCGGGGCCTAGCACTCATGCTAGGTTTTATGATCCTATCTGTAGCCATCTTCCTGCCTGTGATGATGAGGTGCCGCGTACTCGTGGTTTCATGGCTCAACAGATGTTTGATAATAGAAGCTCTTCTAAACAGGCATTTGTTGGCGTCAAAAAACATGAGGAGATTGATGAGCTTGTTCTGAAGGTTTTGAAGTTGACTGAAGATTTGCCAACCTCTGGTGACAGGTTGAGGACAGTTGCTGGTTTTTTCCTTGTTGGCCATGGCCCATGAGATGAATATATTGTTGCCGCTCACAATTTTGATTGTGGCGTGATTGAAAGCCTGAAGACTGCAGTGACAAATGTTCGGTCTTCGTATGCTCAATTGAGACATTCACAGGAGGAAAAATGCGGTCGGTATGAGAAGGATGTTGGGCATATTTTGGATGAAATGAACCGTCAGGACGCTGGCATTGGTGTTGATAATGTATGTTCTAGATTTTTTGTGGCTTTGAACCTCTTTTGTGTATTATGTTGACTGCTCCTCACTAATTTTGTTTTTTGTGATAGGCTGGAGTGGAATCTTCTGGTGTCGATGGAACTAGGGACGATGGAGTTGGTCAGGTACAAGTACTTCTGCCATGTCTGTTCTGCCATGCGTCCCTCTTCTCGAACTTGCATTTGTTTGCTTTCCATTTTATATTTTTTTGTGTACTTCACGGTTGTAAAGTCTGTACTGCTTGTGCATAGTTGAAGTTTTTTTTGGTGGTTACGATCTTATTTTCATTTTTGGTTTGTTCTATGCCCATAGACTGGTGTTGCTGCTTGTGATGTGCACAAAGAGTCCTACGATGGCTCTAGAAAGGATGAGGTCTTGGCTGATGCATCGTCCCCTCTGGATGTTGTAGCTGATAAGGTATAGTTGTATTACTTGTTCTATTAGTGGGTTGTAATCTAATTTTTTGTTGTTTGTTATAAACTTGATGTACGCTGTTATGTTCACTCATATGTATTTTCATTTACATATGTTAGCTACAATAGTTTTACATGTGTGAGCTTCAGTCTTTGGCAGAAGTGAACTGCAGTTCTTTTCGCATGTGTAGTCCATAGTGTTTTACATACGTAAGATTCAGTATTTAACATAACTGAACTGTAGTGTTTGAAAAAGTGAACTGCGGTTCTTTTTTACGTTTATGTGTGTTGAAGTTGTAGTTGTTTTGACACACGTGGGTTGCAGTTTTTTTGCATATGTGGACTGCAGTTGTTCTGTGTACACCACTGCAGTTGTTCTCCAAGCTTCAGTATTTAACATAACTGAACTGGAGGGTTTGACAAAGTGAATTGCAGTTCTTTTTTTACGTATATGTGGGTTGCAGTTGTAGTTGTTTTGACACACGTGTGTTGTAGTTGTTCTGCATATGTGGACTGTAGTTGTTCTGTGTATGTTGTCAGCAGTCTTTGACATAAGTGTCCTGTGTGTTGTTGTGTTAATTATCGCCACACTCATTTTTGTGTTATCGTGTGTTTTTTAAACTTTCCACAGATTGGAGAAGAAAACGTGGAAGTTCACATTGATCTGAATCAGGGCGGTTGTGCTATTGATGGTGGTGGCAGTGTTGATGCTTCTGCATCGGTTGCTGTCGACTGTGCAGATCCTTCTATAGCTCAAGGATCCCATGATGTTGTTTCCCCTAGTCGGCATTAAGATTCTGATTTTGGCATTGTAAAGCCGCTGGAGATTGTCGCCCCTACTGTTAGTGTTGTTGCTTCCCCTATTTGTCTGGCGGCCAACGATGTTCCTAAAGTATCGAGAGTGGAGCCTCATGTAGCTGAAGTACCTAAGGACATTGCGGTTGACCAGACTGTTATAAATCCAGAGAATGCTGATGTTTCTGCAGAACGGCAGTCCAGTGAGGTTGTGGTGGATTCGCCGCAACCTAGCCAAGAAAATATTTTGGTCAACTCTGAAGAACAACAGCCTGAAGACTCTGACACTGAAGACAAGAGTTTTGTTTCGAACAGTGCAGTTGAAGTTTTTCTCATTCATTTTGTTTAGTTACTATGGTATCTGTATTAGATGTTTAGTGATAAGTGAAACTTGATTTTTGTTTATGATTTTCAAAATAGCTAGCAAAATTTCCTTATCTTAATATTTAAACTTCATTCTTTGGATAAGTGAACTTTTCATCTTTTTATTACAGATGACGAACTTCCTGTTGTGACACCATTGAGCATTGATCCAGCTCTTCTGGAAAGATACAATGAGTTGTACGTTGCTGTTATGATGGTTCGGAAGGAGAAGTAGAAGAAGTATGGTTTTTTTGAAATGGTTTTATTCATATGTATTTTCTAATTGTGGGATTTACCCCTTTTTCTTCGTTGTTATTTTTTTGGTATCTTATGTTTCAGTTTTTCATGAAAAATTCAGGGACATGATTGCTTTTAAAACTGAGATGGCTGATATTACCACTGGCAAAGTTGGTCAATCCTTTTGGGATAAAGGGATGCTCACTACAAGCCTTGTACATCTTGGGGTTTCTTTGCTTGTAGATAAGTTTAAGGGATCTCCGACAATGGTTGCCCCGTACCATATTTATGTAAGAATGCAGAAATTTTTGTTTTATTTTTTGATTTTATTTTTTGATTTTATTTTCTGATTTTGTGTGACGACCTGTTTGCTTGAGCACTATTTGATTTTTTGTTTTTTTCAGCAGACAAATATTTGGAATGGTGGTACTGTAGGCTGGAGTGTTAAAATGATGTTCTCTTCAAAAGTCGAGGAGCGTGTTGATAAAAAGGATATGGTGAGTAATGTTTTTATGTGTCAAAAACTATATTTTGTGTGTTTATTTTTATAGTGTTCTATTTCTTCTTCTTATAATAATTTTATTTATTTATTTGTGCTTCCAACAGTTCCTTTCTGTAACTTTTGATCCGCGAGAGATGAGGGATGGCATTGGTCATTAATGTGTAGTTACGTTAGATGTGAAAGAAAGGCAGTTTGAATTTCTTGACTCGCTCAATAAACCTGGCAGCCCTGATGCGATCAGGGGTTTTAGGAGGATGGTTAAAAATATCAAGCGTGCATGGAAAGAACGAATCTCATGTTCTGATGAGCCACTAAATCCTCCTACACTTGACGGATTTGTGTTGAAACATGTCATTGTCCCAATGCAGGCAAATGGGTGTGTTCCGTACGGCCCCTCTCCACCATACTGCTCAAGTTTTTTTTACTTCATTTTGTGAAACTGATGTTTTTTATTCTTTTATTGTAGGCATGATTGTGGATTCTATATGTTTCAATTCTTGCAGACTTGGGATGGTGTTCGAGTTGCTCAGTTTGGGGTGCAGCACATTGGCTACATCAGAAAGGCCATGCTCTATAGTTGGCTCACATCGAGAAAGTGTTGCCTTGATTTAACATTACTTTTAATTTTTGTAGACAAAGGTTGTTTTAGTGAACTTCTTTATCCTCCATTTATTTATTTTTTGTCTACTGCTTGCTTCCGCTTCTTACAGGAAAGTGAGCTGCATTATTCTTTATATGTGGGCTGCATTGTTGTATACAAGTGGGCTGCATTGCTGTAGACAAGTGGGCTGTATTGTTGTAGACAAGTGGGCTGCATTGTTGCATACAAGTGTGCTGTATTGTTGTAGAGAAATGGGCTGCATTGATGTAGACAAGTGGACTGCATTGATGTAGACTAGTGGGCTGCATTGTTGTATACAAGTGCGCTGTATTGTCATAGAGAAATGGGCTGCATTGCTGCAGACAAGTGGGCTGCATTGTTGTAGACAAGTGGACTGCATTGATGTAGACTAGTGGGCTGCATTCTATTTCTTTAGTGAACTGTATTTTTTTATATTAATGAGATGTATTACATGTTTTTTGGTTTTGTATTTGTGCTGAGTGTTTCCATGTTTTTTCTACACGTTTTTAGGTTTTGATGGGGGCTTCATGAAGGCTGTACGTCACTGTTTGAGTCTCAAGGTTTTGAGGTGGTTATGGAGGATTGTGTCATTGAAATCTCTCCAGATAATTCTGGTTTTTGGCTGGAGATGGTTTGAACACAGATGTGGCGTCTGGACCTGATGGTGGAAGTGTCTCTCGACCTAGCTCTCCACACGATGTATTTGATGTTGATGATGATGATTTTGTTACGCTGTGTCCACGCATCACTAGGACTAGGAGGGCAGCAATTAATCGTCCTCCTATGGATGAGGTTGAAGTATTTTCGAACAAGATGGCAGGTGGGAGGGCTTTTAAGTTGAGATGCTCTATAGAGAAATTGAAGCCTCCGAGGTTCAAATATATTAATGAGGCGAGGAAAATAAAGGATCTTGTTCTCAGCAAAGATTTTGTAACCAAATACCACGAGTAAGTTTTATGTGTGTGCCCTTCATCCTTTTTGTGTGTTTTGTTTTTAATTTTAATTTTATTGATCTCATTTGTGTATGTTTACTGCAGGAACACGTTCTTTATGGTGAATAGTCCTTTTGGTGATGTTGATACTTACACTGTTGACTATATCTATAATACATTTGGCAATGGAGCTTTAAGGGATTCATATCTCATGGATTTTGTCATCAAGTACTGGAAGTAAGACCCTGAATTGGGTTTAGCTTATCATTCTAGTGAACGTGTGCTACTTTCACCTTTATTTATTACGATAAACGTGTGCTGTCATTTTTTTCCTATTATACTGGTTTTTTCATGTCCATGCCTTCATGCATTGTTTATTCTTTTTTTCATGTCCTTTTTTTGTTCTTTTTTCTGTGTAGTACGTTCTTCAAATGGAAACCTTTGTGACGAGAGATGATGATCAAAACCCTGTGTTGCCAGTTGTGCATAGCCCGTTTGTTTTAGAAGATGCAGTTGAGAAGTTCAAGGTTTTTGTGAGCGACGATGCAAACCTGTTGGATGCAAAACTGGTAAGTTCATTGTTTTACCTCATTTATTTTTCTGGTTTGTTGCATTTATTTTTATAGTTATTTTTGGAACAGTGCTCCTGGTGCTACGTGTCGAAAGAACTTTTCATTTCATTTTTGTTTTTTGATGTGAACATATTATGATGCCGCACTCCAAGGATGGTCATTATTCCTTATACATGACGAACCAGCATCACCAGATGTTTGATATCCATGACAGTAGGAAGTACACTGGCCATCCTGATGTCACGACAAAGTGGCGCAGGACTGACTACCACTCAAATTGCATTGAAGTGGTATGTCATTTTTTCTTGCCAAGTGCAAAGCTTTTTTGTGTTTCTCCTAATGCATTTTTTTGAACTGCACATGCAATCTTAGCACACATAGAACCACACTTGCTTATGTAGTGCACTGCAACATATGCATGACAGAACTGCATTTTCTCACCCCCCATAATCTGTGTAAAAAAGGGTAAAAGGAAATGACCTCGCGTGCATTTAAAAGAGGGGGTGTCTAGACGTTTGAGAACAACTTTTGTATTTTTTTAGTTCGTCTGAATAGCAACTTGATCTGTGATGTGTGTTATTTTACCTTGTGCTTCCTTTTTTTGCTAGATGAGGAGGATGACTCAGCTGCAGAAGGCGATTTATGGTGAAAAAATGTATAAATCGAAGAACCACCCTGACTGGGTTAAATTGGCAGAGAAGCCCTCTTACCCGGTCGTGCCAGCGCAAGGAGAAAACGAGTGCGGAATCTATGTTCTGAGGATGACACAGTTGTATGACGGCCAACGTCTAGTTGAGAGAATTATGAAATCCGACGTAACACCTTCTCCGTTTTCTTCTTTTTCTTGTTACTTTTTTATTATTTTACTTTTTTCACTTTTTGTTCTTTATGAGAACCTTTTTTTAATCACTTGTCTGCATTTTTTTAATTTTCTTTTTTCAGCCTGCAGTTGAAGATTGGAAGGCCGAGTACATGTTCCCGTTGCTGTTCAATCCTTCGAACATGTTGTGTTATGAAGACATGCCGCTTGAGCTACGAGATCTGATTGCGGACCTCGGGGTCACTTCCCTGTCGCAATCGCAGACGCATTCGCAGACGCAGTGACAATCATTTTGGCATTGTTTCTACTCGGTAAAAGCCTGTGTATGGACAAGAACTAGGGTTCATGTTGTGTGTTGTGTGCTGTCTAAGGTCGATAATGTATAAAAAATATTTTTGTTTTTTCTGCTGTTGTGTTTTTCGTGTTCTTTTTGCAGCAGTGTATATGGACGAATTTGTATGTGTATGTGTATTTTGTATAAGTAACTCATACAGTATATATATGTGTATATTTTTATTTTGTCGTCGACCATGTTCTGTGTGAACTGACATTTGTCACGCTTATATTTACCGTATGTGTCCCATAAACTGCATCGCATGTGATGCCGAACTTCTTCGTCGAACAAAAAGCACTGCATTTTTGTTTACAAGTTTAGTGCTGCACCTATGTGTATCCTGAAACTGCATTGCTTTATGATACTACACTGCTTTTTTGCCTAACCAAATGCACTGCTTTTGCCTAAAGTTGCATCCTACAGTTGGTTCTTTTATTGTTTGTACGGTAAGGTGGGGGGGGGGGGGTTTGGCCCCCCATTTTCTAGTTGTCTATCAATTTGTATTGCTCCCAGACGCATTATGCGTTAGCCTTGAGCAGTAGGGGTGGGAAGGGGGGTCATGACCCCCCTCCCCAACCCCTTGCGAGGCCGAGCATGTAACGAGCCGGAGCAGGCGGCGACGAGGCGTGCCGCAGCGCCGCATGCGTAGGCGAGTCCGTCACACCCCGTCGCCTCCCTGTCTATCTTAGGGGTGTGGCTCTGGGGGTTGCGTGCGTCCTATTGTTGGAAAAACATAATGTCCGCACTACGCCTGTCAACCAAGCACACTGCGTGCGTTAGCGCAAGGCCGAGTAGGGGGGGTGGGGAAGGGGGGCGGGGGTCGTGACCCCCCTCCGCAACCCCCTGCGAGGCCGAGCCTGGAACGAGCCAGAGCAGGCGGCGACGCGGCGTGTCGCGGCGCCGCATGCATAGGCGAGTCCGTCACACGCCGTCACCTCCCTGTCTATCTTAGGGGTGTGGCTCTGGGGTTGCATGCGTCCTATTGTTGGAAAAACAGAATGTCCGCACTGCGCATGTCAACCAAGCGCACTGCATGCCTTAGCGCGAGGCCGAGCCTGGAACGAGCTGGAGCAGGCGACGACGTGGTGTGCCACGGTGCCGCATGCGTAGGCGAGTCCGTTACACTCCGTCGCCTCCCTCTCTATCTTAGGGGTGCGGCTCTGGGGGTTGCGTGCGTCCTATTGTTGGAAAAATAGAATGTCCGCACTGCGCCTGTCAACCAAGCGCACTGCATGCGTTACCACGAGGCCTAGCAGGGGGAGGGGAGGTGGGTCGTGACCCCCCTCCCCACCCCTGCGAGGCCGTGCCTGGAACGAGTCGGAGTAGGCGGCGTCGCGGTGTGCCGCGGCGCCGCATGCGTAGGCGAGTCCGTCACACCCTGTCGCCTCCCTGTCTATCTTAGGGGTGTGGCTCTGGGGTTGCGTGGGTCCTATTGTTGGAAAAACAGAATGTCCGCACGGCGCGTTTCAACCAAGCGCACTGCGTGCGTTAGCGCGAGGCCGAGCAGGGGGTGGGGAGGGCCGAGCCTGGAACGAGCCGGAGCAGGCGGCGACGCGGCGTGCCGCAGCACCGCATGTGTAGGCGAGTCCATCACACCCCTTCGCCTCCCTGTCACACCCCGTGCGCCTGTCAACCAAGCCAGGGTGTGATGTGGGATTGTGTCATTGTAGCCAAGTGAAAAGATTCGCCAAGTGGAGCTGGCGGTTTGACTCGGGCTAGCCATTGTAGTGTTCTTGATTGGTTGGAAAAAATAATTGTCTAAGCGAACTGCAATGCTTTATTGACAGCACATCTTCCGTCCCATACCGGACTGCACAGTAGACTGCATTTTTTGTAGGTGAGGGGTTACTGGAGTTACTTGCTAGTTGTGCATCATTGGGCTTTTGTTTGTTTTGGGCTGTGAGAATTTGTTGGGTCTGTTGGGGTGTAAGACGCATTGGGCTCAAGTCGGCCTGTGAGCACGGCTGGTTCCCGGTGCGCTATATGTGCGCTGTAATATTTAGTCCCACCTAGCCCGCGGAGACCGCGCTCGACCTATTTATAAGCGCTGGCGAGGCATATCTGTCGAACTCCTCTGGTTACTTAGGTGGGCGCTTATACACGGTGCTCGCTGCTCTACGCTCTCTGACCTGTGCGCCCATGTGTGCACGGCCCCATGCATTGTGGCTCAGAACGGCTCACCTACTGTGGTTGCAGACCTATTACAGGACTGGCTAGGGCCTGGTTGCAGTTGGGTGGTCATTTTTTTCCTTATGTGAAGCATTTTTTTTCTTTTTGGAGTATATATATTTCGTGGTAGTACAAATGATGTCATTTGTACTGCTTGCACCAACGTTGAGTACTGCACTGCACGTACCAAGTCTATGTGTTGTGCACCGCACGAAAGTTGCTGCGGCCCGTCTCGTTCTACATTTATGCATGTACTGCACTTCATGTATACACTTTGTGAACTGCCTTATATTTGTTCTGTGAACTGTATTCACATTTGTTTAGAATGGTCTGCGGATTATATTTTTTTAGAAATATTGACATTAATGTTCTTTTTCTATAATTACTATTTGTGGACTGCATGTGGACACATGTGTACTGCTTATTTTTACCATTGTGAAATACATTAATCTTTTCTTTTTTAGGTATGATTTGTAGTCAGATTACTTAATTTTTTTGTTTAACGTTGTTTTTGAATATGTTTTGGATGTGAATAGTATGTTTTCGTATCACACATTAAATTTTTCAAAGTTGTCTAGATACTTGTTCTAATACAAACCAAATTCTGCGAAAGCAATTGATCACAAGCAAACCGACATTGTTTTTATAAAAAGAAATGTTCGGTATGAAGCAACGGACATCATCAAAAGCTTGCATACATGAAACAAAGAACAACACAACGACTAAAGTAAAGTGAAAATAAACATAGCCCTGATTATGTCTAGTTGCTGTATTGGATTACAGCCTTGTCACTACGGGAAACAGCTAATTTGCCGTCAGGAGACGTCTTTGCCGTCAGCTTTTCGTCGGGCAAGACGGCGAAGAAAGATTTGCTGTCATCACCAGACGGCAAAGAAAAGATGACGGCAAAATATACTTTGCGTCTGCGAAAAAACACAGACGGCAAAGAGCACTTTGCCATCTGCGAAACAAATCACACACGCAAAGAATCTTTGCCGTCGGTTTTGTTTTCACAGACGGCAAAGATTCTTTGCCGTCTTCATTTTTATTAGCGACGGCAAAGCGGGCTCTTTTCCGTCGTGTTTTTTTTCCCAGACGGCAAAGAAGAAACACAAGACGCGGATTGATGACATGGATCGATGACATGGCGTGATCCACTCCACTCATCCCCGGCTCCCTCTGGCGCCTCATCCCACCCCCACGCCCCCACCCTCTCTCTCTCCTTATCCTCCGCACCCACCCACCACGATCTCTCTCTCCTTATCCTCCCGCACCCACCCTCACCACGTTCTCTCCCTTCTCTCTGCTCTCGATCCACACAAGCGGCGCCCTTTCCTCTCAACCCCGGCGCCCGCCCACTCTCCGCCGCTTCCTCTCGGCCCCGCCGCCGACCCCTGCCCCATCCTCGTCGCCCCTGCGGCTTCTCGCCCGTCCCGATCGCGCGCCGTCCGCCTCATGGCGCCACAGAGCCCGCCTCCGCCCCTCAGTGACCGAGCCGCCTCCGCCAGGCCACCGAGCCCGCCTCCGCCTCGGCCTCCGCCGCCCACCACTGCCTCTGCCTCGACCTCCGCCCACCACACAGGCCCGCCTCCGCCTCGGCCTCCGCCCGGTGCCACCGAGCCCGCCTCGCCTCGAACTCCGCCGCACCACCACCTGCCTCTGCCTCGACCTCCGCCCGCAGCCACAGGGGCCCGCCTCCGCCTCGGCCTCCGCCCGAACCACCGGAGCCGCCTCGCCTCGACCTCCGCCGCACCACCTTGCCTCTGCCTCGACCTCCGCCCGCACCACGGGGCCCGCCTCCGCCTCGGCCTCCACGGGCGCCATCGAGACTGCCTCCACCCATACCACTGCCACATGACGCCGACACCGCCCTCATCCACGCGCCCCCGTCCGCCCACCTTCGCCTACGTCCGCGAGCGCCGTCCGCCCGCTGGAGCCCACCTCCGCCCTCGCCGACGCCGGCTACCGCTGGCGCCACCAGATCGAGCGGTCGAGCGCTTGTTTGTCTCCACGAGATCGAAGTCGAGGTGGATCCAGAAGATAATCATCTGTAATATTGCCGTGTATTGTGATGTAGACATGCAGTACTCCATATTGTATAATGTGTATTGTGTATAATTTAGTGTGGTATATTTTGTGGGTTTTTGTCCATATGGAATGCAAAAAAAAATCGATAATGTGTATTGTATACGAAGATTGGTAGTGGGGTTTCCTTGACCGTGTACTTGATAGCTGATCTCACCTGTGCACTGTAGGTTTATTTTTTATTTGATTAAAAAATATTTCTATGCCGTCTGTGATGTATGAGGTTGACGGCAAAGTTGCTTTTGTTTGCTGTCTGTAATTTATTCGGTTGACGGCAAATCTGATGTTTGGCTGACGGCAAAGTCTTTGCCATCTATCTGATGAAAAGCTGACGGCAAAGTATTCTTTGCCGGCTAATCTTTGCCGTCTGAGTTTGCCGTCTGCTTCCTGACGGCAAAATCTTTGCCGTCTGGATTTAGGTCTTTGCCGTCTGTAATCCACAGACGGCAAATTAACTGTTTCCTGTAGTGTGTTCTTCTTCTTCTTATTCTTCTTCTTTGCTTCTTTGTCTCTTTTTACCCTGTCCAGTCCCATTATGACATCGTAGATGATTCTCCATGACTCATATGTTGCGAATGCATCTATTGCTGCATACTTGGTAAGCTTTTCTGGCAGCGGGCAAAATCCCGACAGAGTATGGTCCTCCTGGCGGTTAATTTTTTTCTTCATGTCATGGTAGTGAATGTCTATCATCCTACCGGCAACATCAGCCACAGAGTCAAACTTCTTTTTATTGTATGGGTCTCCCCATTCCACCTGAATATCAATGTAGTTGTCGGAGTTGATCTCCAAACCAGATAGCTTCAGCTTGCTTTTGTCCCCTTCAATGGCGAATCCGACGAAGGTGTACTCACCATTCATGAGGAATTTTTCTAGTTCCATTGGCCTGCAATATGTTTCTATAGAGTGAATACAGTTTATTTCTTAGAACTACCAATGTTTTTTGTTTTTTCTGAAACTGAACTGCAATATGAATATCTGAATCTGTTGCATTGAGCAGTTGCTAATACTTTGTTAAACATAACTAGTAAAACTGATAATAGCTTGCATAAACAATGCATGTTTTGTGCATGCTTGTATTCTTGAACTGAATTTCATACATGTTTTGTATAGTAATGTTGCAGTATTCTATTGTTTAGCCAAATAATTTGTATTTGGTAAAACAAAATAAAACTATGTGTATTGCTAGATCATGTAATTCAACAATTGAGCACATGAGTGACATACATGGAGCCAGATGAAAACTGTCAATGAATTCATATGCCATGCTTTAAAAAATGAGAACCAAAGTTTAAATATTTGGCAATTGCAGTGAAGAAAATTTAAAATCAATATTGACAAGCAATAGTATAGATTGATAGTTATTCTGACCTGTCTTTAGCTGTAGAAAGGTGGTAGACAAGGCATTCTTTTTCTATGCATAGCTGGAGCACTTCTGCCCGCCGTGGCTTCACGTAGTGCATGTACTCGACATCAACGCCGACTAGTTTGACGGGCATTCCGCCGAGCTTCCTCCTGAGCATGGACAGCATCTTGTCCACGTCTTCACCCTTGCTTGTGCAAATGACATGGAGCTTGTGGTTGCCGTGGAGGTCGACATCGTGGAGCTCCCTGGTGTACGTGCGGCGCTGCTTGTACAGAGGTGCATCCGCCATGACTCTCCTCTGCTCTCTCGTGTTTGTTTGGGAGAGAGGTTAGTGAAAGGAAGTGTGGAGAAGAAGATGCAAAGGGGTTTTTGAGGGGACGAAGCAGTTGTGTTTTCTCCTCTGCTCTCCTTGACAGGACGTGGGAGAGTAGGAGCGAGGTGGTAGCGTGGTGGGGCTCTGTTTAAGTTATGTGGCAACTGCAGAGAGGTTCTCCTATGAGGAGACTCTGTTAGTGCGTTGGAAATTCAGAACATCGTCGCCTCTTTTTTCGTGACTAGTTCGAGGTATTGACGCAACTGTCAGAAAATGTGATGATTGTGTTTTCGGTGAATTTTCCAAGTCAGTGAACTTCTTTGCTGCCAGAACAGAACTGTGTATGTTCACATAGTGTACTGCATTGAATTGTAATTTATTCTTCATACACTGAATTATACCGGATTAGGATTCACACAGATGTATGCACATTTAGTTTTTTGATGGAGTTCTTTCTTTTCTTCTCTTTTTTGGTGGTAATACAGCTTTTGTGTGGATGGAGGGTAGTGTGGGTAGGGTGTCAGACTACTTTGCTTAAGTAATAGGGCTGCATTCTTCATTTTAGCCATATTGCATTGCAGTGTAAAGAGAACTGCAATTAAAAAAAGAATACTCCGTGCTTCCACATGGAGAACTGCATTGTTGTACGTCGCGGACTGCATTTGTACGTTGACTTCGGGCTTCCTGCGTATTCTTTATTAATAGTTTTTTTGCAGTGCCGATGCACATTTTGTTGTTGTTGTTGTTGTTATTCATTTAAAAAATGTTTCTCATTTTTCTTTGATGTTTTATTTTTGAACTTATTGTTTTTTCTTAGTGGGCCTTGTTGGCCCTGTGTTCGGGTAGTGAACACGCATTGGGCCCAAGTCGGCCTGTGAGCATGGCCGATTCCTGGTGCGTTGTGTGCGGCCTAATATTTAGTCCCACCTCACCCGCGGAAGGAGCGCCCGACCTGTTTATAAGCGCTGGTGAGGCCGCCGCATCGAACTCCTCTGGTAACTTATTTGGGCGCTTATACACGGCGCTCGCTGCTCTATGCTTTCTGACTTCTGGGCCCATGTGTGGCTGGCCCCATGCATTGTGACCCAAAAGCGACTTCATATACGTGGCGCGCAGACCTACTCTGAGGCTGGCTAGGGCAGTTGCACAGGGTGGTCAATTTTTTTCTTTGTATTTTTCTCTCTTAAGTAATTTTTTTTCAATGTCGGGGTGTGCACCGCTTTAGTAAATCATCCATGCACTCCATTGATCAGGGTTCTGTACTGCATGTGCACACATTCCGTACTGCATGTACAGTTCTCATTTTTGTTTTCAAGTTTTTGCTATTATGTAATCTTTTTTGCAATGTATGGGAGTGTAATGCTAAGTAAATCATACGTGTACTGCATTGATTATGTTTCTGTACTGCACGTTCATATATTTCCGCACTACATATATAGGTCGCATTTTTCTTTTTGTGTTTTTGCTCTTAATGTATTCTTTTTTCAAATTTAGGGGCGTGCACTGCTTTGTTGGGTATGTGTAAACTTCATTCGACAGAGTCTGTACCGCACTCGTACACAACTTGTACTGCATGCGTCCTATTTGGTCACTGCATCTTATTTTTGTTTTGTGCACAACTCGAATCTAATGATACATAAGCAAACAACAGAAAACAAATTATCACAAGCATTCTGCATGACAAGTTCATCATCAGCAAACTAAGTTGAACAGAAAGCAATCTAACATAATCAAAGTTCATCATTACAAGCGATTCTGTATGGCAAGCAAACTAAGTTCAGCAAAAGCAAATGATCACAAGCAAACTAACTACACATAAGCAAACAACATAAAGCAAATTTGATGATAATTCTAAGACGACGCTCGCATTGTTGACTCTTGGCCGGCACCATCTTCTTCTTCACAAGTTAGCGTCTCCACATCCCCAGATGCTCCTGGCGCACTTCTTGGGGGGCTCCTCCTTCTCCAGCTTTGCATGGAAAAGCCCGTCCAGGGTGAGGGTGATGCGGTTCCATATCTCGTACGCTGCGTAGGCGTCCGTTGCCGCGTACTCGATGTGCCTCATGGACATAGGCAGGGTGGTCCAGCGCTTGTGTTCGTTGTCAGTGATCTTCTTCTTCATGTTGTTGTAGTAGTCGTCAATGAGCATGCCGGAGATGACTCCAAGGGAGTCCAACTCCTTGGTTGGCTCGGGCACCCTCCACTCCTTTTGGATGTCGACAAAGTTGGCGACCTCTAGATTGACGCGCTCTAGCCTGGTTCTGTTACCGTCGATGGAGAAGCCTACAAAGGTGTACCTGGGGTTGGTGAGGAAGTTGTCGAAGACGGTGCACCTTTCAGCGGTGCTCAGTTGGAAGAGCAGCACCGGGTGATTCTTGCCGATGGAGAGTTGACAGAGGGCGGGTTTTTGCGTCGCTTCAGGCTCGTTGTTGTACTCGAGATCAATGCCGACGATCTTGTGGCGCTGAAGGGTGAGGTGGCGCTCGTACTGCGCGAGGGAGATCGCCATCTGCTTCTTGTTGTTGGTGTGGATGACGTGCAACTTGGTGTTGCTGTGGGTCTCCACGCCCTTGTACTCATTGGCGAACGCCATCGCCGGTAGTAGGGCTTGGTGTTTTTGCGTGGATATGGGGCGATTTGGTGGCAGCACAATGGATGCTTGCGTTGTTGTGGATGAGAAGGCCTTTGGCGGGGTATGAATTTAAGGGGAGGGCACGGGGTGGGATGGCCGCATCCGGATGAACTGCACGATCTCACTGACGAAGCGGTTGTGCAGATCGTGGGTCGGTGTTGTGTTTGTGATCATGGGCTCTTGTGGCGATGGAACCGCTCCAATTGGGTGGTTGTATGCAAACGTGGTTTTTTTAACGTGGTTTTATTTTATTTTTGATCAGTAATTTTTTAACCACCACTTTCTGTGCGAACGGGCATTTGTCACGTTTATATGTATCCTGCGTGATAATGGCGCATTGGTTATAGTTACGCCTTTGCATTGTCTACAATCTTGAGCGCATTTGTCTACATGTGCGTACTTCACCGTTTTTTGCATGTCCTTGCTGCAGCCCCTGAAAAAAGTATAATGTATTCCGCAATTTTACGAGTTCTTCGCTGTGTTCTATACCGTGTATTTATTCATGTAGGTAATCTGGAACTGGATTGCTATACCGTACTACATTGTGTAATGAAATGCACTGCATTTTTCTAGTGGTGCGTACTACATCTGTTTTTGCCTGTACTTACTGTAGTCCCTGGTACGGGAGGGGTAGGGGAAGGGGGGTGGGGTTGGCCCCCCACTTTTTTTTGAACCTATTGTTTTTTCTTAGTGGGCCTGGTTGGGCCTGTGTTCGGGTAGTGAAGACGCATTGGGCCCAAGTTGGCCTGTGAGCACGGCCGGTTCCCGGTGCATTGTGTGCGACCTAATGTTTAGTCCTACCTCGCCCGCGGAAGGCGCGCCAGACCTGTTTATAAGCGCTGGCAAGGATGCCGTATCGAACTCCTCTAGTTACTTATTTGGGCGCTTATACATGATGCTCGCTGCTCTATGCTCTCTGACCAGTTGGCCCATGTGTGGCTGGACCCATGCATTGTGACTCAGAATGACTCGCCTTCTGTGGGTGCAGACCTACTACGAGACTGGCTGGGGCCGGTTGCACCTGGGTGGTCAATTTTTTTCTTTCTACTGCTTTAGTAAATCATCCGTGCACTGCATTGATAAGGGTTATGTACTGCATGTGCATGCATACTGTACTACACATGTTTGCGCTACATTTTTGTGCACTGCATGGGTAGCATTTTTCTTTATTGTTTTTCCTCTTACGTATCCTTTTTTCTAGTGTACGGGTGTGCACTACTTTGGTGCCTCTATCGCCTTGCATTAAATCATAGTCTTGTCTTTGCGGTGTACACATTTTGCACTGTGTGCATCCTTCTTTGTGCCAAAGTTGTGACTGGTTATGCCAACGCTGCGGATTGCATGACTTACATTTAAAGACTACATCAGGTGCAGTAATTTCTGCTTTGTGCACTGCGCGAAATTGCTTCTCTTGTGCTTCATTTTGAGCATGTATTGCACTTCATGCACACATATAGTGAACTTCCTGGTAAGACATTGGAGAACTGCACACATAAAATGGTTTGTGGATTATAACTTTTTAGAGAATTATTATTCAATGATCTGCGGTTAGTTCATGGGAATTGCTGCAGTCAAAGTACACCTTCTGTTTTGGTTCCTTTTTCTTTGGTAACATAACCCTTTATTGATTGTCCTCTTTCTTGGTAACATAATTTTCATTAACTCCCCTTTAATTTTCAATTTTGATCTTTTTGCATTCCTCTTCTATAAATGTATGCTAACTTCTACACTTCCTTTGCAGTTCATTTCTCCTCTAGCCGCAAGTTCTCTCCTTTCTCTAGCCTCTCTTTATTTTTTCCTTTTCTAGGTTTTTGTTGCGATGGCACCAAGCCCCTGCATGAATCTCTTCTGCTGCGGCCATGGTTGTGGTGTGCCGACGCACTGCGATTGTTCAGCTTGCTCGCAGGCCCGTCGTGCTCGTCGTGGGGGGAAGGTATTGTGCCGAACTGGGCGACCGGAGCAGCTTGCATATGGCACAGTATTCAGGGAAGGATTGGATATAGGTCACATCAACATTTCTGCATTCTATTCCGCCCTGCTTCGCTATGGCCTTGGCCGCACAAGTCCTTTTGTCCATCAGCTTATGCCAACAGATGTGAAGACTCACTACAAGATGGTATGTTTCACTAGATATGATTTTTTCTTTGTGTTTTCTACTTTTTTTAATAATTCCATTCTATTATGAACTTCTAGTATTTTAGGAACGCACTTTTTTTTGTTTTTTGAAGTGTACTGCACTGTGTTCTTATTTCTTGTTTTTATTTTTTTGCTTGTGTGCATGCATCTTGTGTTTTAGTTTGCATGGTTAAAATATGTGAACTGCTTATATATTAGCTGAGCACTACATGTTTCCACATTTTTTCCCAATTTGTATGGTGTGTACTACATGTAGCTAGTCTCAAGAACTGCATGATAGTTCGAAGTGTACTGCATATTTGCAAGTTCCTTACTGCATATTAGATTGCGTTTTATCTGTACTACTTGTTGGACGGTTGTGCACTTCATCTAGCTCGTGTCTGTAGTGTGTGTAGGTTTTTACTACTCTGTGCACAGTATGAGAATTGTACTGCTAGTATCGTTCTCAAACAGTTTTATTATTTTTTGCAGAAAATTTCCCAACGAGCTGTTAGGTATCTCCGACTCAAGAAGAAGGGAATTCTCCAAGATGTTCTTGGTAATGGACACCTTAAACCAGCCAAGTACCGTATAGGCGTTGACGGGCGGTTGTGTCTGCAGAAAGGGTGGATGGAATTTGTCATTGATAGTGGCCTGAAGTCTGAGCAAGTTGTTGTCCTCAACTTATTTGAACTCGAGGATCGTACGGTTAGAATCACATTTGACGTGATTGGTTAAGGTTATGAGGTTGATTTGTAATAAGTACTTTTGCGTGTCGAAAGCTTCATCTTTTTGATTTGTTTTGTAATAAGCACTTTTGTGATCTGAACCGCTTCAATTATTATTCTGAACTTCGTGCTGCCAGTGAGCTAACTGCATTTTTTACATGGTTTTTGAATCAAAATGTGTCAATGTTTTACTCTAGACTGCTATATATATGGTATACTCTATATACCATTTTATCTTCACATGGTTTAGTTGAATAACTCATAGTTAGCGGGAAATTTGTGTTTACACAAAATTTAAACTGATATATAAGTCATAAAGATAAGCAAACTGCTATGCATATGATTAATTTATTGAAGTTCATCTATTTGGTCGTTAACCTGCTGCTTCTCCGCGGTGACTAGAGCGTGTCTAATGTCGCACTTTCTTTTGTTTTCCGTGGTGGTGTTGCTGGTTCTTGTCTCTGCATTGTTGTGTTTGTAACCCCTCGCGTGCTGGTTGATGGTTGCTTTGGTTTTTCAGTGCTGCGAACTGCATCCTTCTTTGCTCCCCGCATGCTGGTTGATGGTGGCTTTCATTTCCAGCGCTGTCAATTGCATCCTTCTTTGCTCCCCGTGTGCTGGTTGATGGTGGCTTTCGTTTTCCAGCGCTGTGAACTGCATCCTTTTGTGCTCCTACCTTGTATTTTGAAAGTGGCGTCGTTCTCGGTTTTTTCTGTACAACAGCATTCCCTTGTGGTGGTCTTGTTGGCATTGTTTCTTCATGTTCTTCGTCCTCTTCACTCTCTTTTTTGACTATAAACAGTATGGTAAAACCCCACTGCAATTTTTATTAATAAAAGAACGTAGAGAAACAAAGGTGTCTGAAAGGCTTGAGGTAAGCCCAAGAAACTAGAAGACTAAAGACCTAAAACCTAGGAAACAAAGGTGTCCTCTTCACTCTCTTCTTCCTCTTCCTCATCTTCATCATCTGCTTCTTCACAAGCCACTGCTTCTTCAATTTCTTCATGTTCTTTGTCCTCTTCACTCTCTTCTTCTTCCTCCTCTTCTTCATCTGCTTCTTCATAAGCCATTTCTTCTTCAATTGTGTCACCATCTTCTTCTTTCATTTCATCTTCTTCGTCTTCCTCATTTTCTGATCTTGTTCTTTTGTGGCCGGTTCTTGAATTGTGTCTCTTCCTCTTTTTGCAGATGCTATAACATCTCGGTTTCGTCCATTTCTTAGTGTTGTGAGTGGAATTTCTGTTTGGTTGTGCATCGCCATGTCCTCGTTTTTCTTGTTCATGTCTTTTTGTACATGTCCTGGAATTGTGGCCGCTGATTTCATTACATGTCTTCCACCTTCTTATTCCCAGTGGGTGACCATCACTGTCCAGCTCAGGCTGTGGCTTACTGTTTTTGTCATCATTCTTCTCCTTGCATGCAACCTTTTTCTGGGTTGCGTTGCCCCCTTTCTTCCTTCCTCTTGTGTTTGAAACAGGATGTGGAAGAATTGTTTCTTTTTTGATAGCATCAGTTCCGTTGTGTTTAGTATTTTCTACTTGCTTGGCATTATTGTCATGCTGGGATTTCTCTGCTTGCTTTAGTTTTGCTTCTTCTTCTTCTTCTTCTTCTTCTTCTTCTTCTTCTTCTTCTTCTTCTTCTTCTTCTTCTTCTTCTTCTTCTTCTTCTTCTTCTTCTTCTTGAGCACATCAACTTCCTCAATCAGTGCCCTCATACCAGACAATGCTCTATGGCACCCAGCGTCGGACCTTGTCGCTCTATTTGCAAGGTCCATTGCTGTTTCTGTCAGCAATTTTCTACGGCAAAAAAGCGAGGTTCCATCTGGTGCTGTTTGTTCGTAGTCTCTTCTGTCAAACATTGCATTTGATCTTGCGTTACGGGTGTATATTTTCATGATGTACACATCAGGAATCTTGAGTACTCTCAAATGAGAAAGCATGCATAACACATGGACGCAAAAGAGCCCTGCAGACAAACACACGTTTTCTTTTGTTTTGTGTGGTGGCGGGAGAGCACGAGCACCTATGGGGCAGGGCCCTTTTGATTCGGCGGGAGCGGGGCGCATGAAGAAGCGGTCGAGTCGGGCGCGGGGATTTTACCCAGCCGGAGCTCTCCGGAGAGATAAAACTCCTCTGCTTTGCTTTGTGTTTGTATTCTATTCTTGCTCGAGCGTGGGTATCTTTGTGGTCTCGAATGAGTCGAACCCCTTCTACATGCGCACGGGCCTCCTTTTATAGTCTAAAGGGTCACGGCAGTGTGGCGTAGAAGAGGGGTAGAAAGGTAAAAATGCGGGTTGGTACAAGCTGCTATCTCTGATGCCCCTACCTAACTCGGCGGCGGGGACAAGAGCATTTAATGCCGTCCGGTCGCTCCAACGGTCACGAAAGCTTATTTGTTAGGGGCGCCACCGATCGCCACGATGGCCTCCTAGTCACCTTCGCTCGCCACCTCGCACCGTTAGGTTGCCTGACTACGCCACGTGCACGGGAATGATCTGTGGCGACCGTCGTCGGGTGTCTTTGGGCGTGGTAGCGAGTGGTAACCGCGCGGCAAGTGCCTTGCCGTGGTCTCTGTCTTGTCGCACCCGCAAGCTTGTCGCGCCGGGTCTTCTTAGGGGCCTTGCGATGCGTCGTCGGCAAGTTTTCGAAGTGCCTTGGTTGGCCTTCCCGGCAAGCTCCTCTTGCCGGGGTCTTGTCCTTCCCGGCAAGCTTCTCTTGTCGGGGCTTTGTCTTCTCAGCTAACACTTTGTACTTAAATGGGTGTAAAATAGGAATGACGAAGGGTCTTGGCGGACACCCGGCAAGCCTTGCCGCAGGACGCTGCGACTGCCCGTGCACAAGTTCGGGGTACTAAGGTACCCCTACTTTAGTACACCGACAGAGCCCGGGCTGGGCCATACCTGCGGTGCGGCTGTTGGGCGGGCCCAAAAGCGAGGCTGCGAACGCAGCGGCCTGGGTCCAAACCAAATCTGCTCCGTATCCACGCGGCCTCCCGTAGCAGCCGCCTCAATCAGCGGCGTCGTGGGAGAGGTCGTGGCAATTTTAGGTCCAGAAATGCGTAACGTTTTCCTCCCAGTATATAGCGAGAGAAGCAGGGCGTTCCCCACCTTCGCCACTTGCAGTTCCTTCCTCCGAAAGCTCCGCCGCTCCCCTCCGCTTCCCAAGCCGAAAGAGAGCAGCGCTCCGCCGCTCGTCGCCGCCGTCACCCCCAACGCTTCCGCGCTCCACCGCCGCTTTCGCCATGGCTCCGAAGATCAGCAAGGCTGCGAAGTCGGCCGAGGCGTTGCGTCTTGAGGTGCTGCGCAAGAAGCGAATGCTTTTCCCCGCTGGGAGGCGCTGCGGGAGGAGTTCTACCTCTTCTGCGGGAAGTGCGGGAGGAGTTCTACCTCTTCTGGTCAACGCAGACGCGGGCGCATCCGCGCAGGCCGGTGCTTTCCGCTGAGGCTTCCAAATTGAAGCGGTGCCCAAAAGGGTACTATTTCTTTCCGGTGTTCTTCTATTGCGGGCTCTGCCCACCTTTTTCGGACTTCTTCGAAATCATGAATACCTCGGGTTTCATCTTCTTGATTTCACCCCCAACGCCGTTCTGACAATGGCGGTTTTCGCACACCTCTGCGAGAACTTCGTTGGCATCCACCCAAGTGTTGCTCTTTTCGCCATTATTTCACCCCCCGAGCTGAAAAAGGAGAGCCACTGGCTGGCGGAGTCGCCTGGACCTCTCGACTTGGCATGAAGGAGGTGTATCTGGCGGAGTGGTGCTGGCTCTATGATGCCAATCCGCAGCCCTTCACCAACCTGCGCCAGGCTCGGGTAGTTCACGGCGGCGACTGGGGCACTCTGTCGCCGGACGACGCCAAGCTGAAGATTGCCACCACCGAATCGCCGGCTCGGGCTTGCAGGGCTCTAGCGAGGCGGTTGGCGCGATTTCCTTCACCGTCGCATCGCCCCTCTGCGAAGAGGGGAGGCCCGCTGGCAGTTTAGCGGCCAGCGGATATCATGAAACTGCGCCGGGCCTCAATTCGACTTCCACGGTTACGGAGCTTGGCGGGATCTTTGAGGAGCTGTTCAAGCCGCGCCAACCATCGAGTGGTTTAGGCTGCGCGGGCGTCGTCCCATTGTGCAACAACTCGGTAGCGATCGCATCTGCAATGATGCGAGTGCGATTCGCGCGGGATAATCCCAACGGATGGAGCCCACCGGCGGCGTCGTGCAGCAATTCTTCGGCGGCAGCGGAGGTAGCGATCAGCGCCGACGAAAAAAGCTTCTCACCGCCACCACAGCGAGATGCGGTACATCGCCCGGCGGGCGAAGAAGGCGGCGGCGGCCGCCGCCATGGCGGTTGACTTCACGTTGGAGGCGAGGCGGCGGCGGCGAGTCTTGCCGACAGGGAGGACTTTGCGGAGAGGTCGTTGGCGAGGAGGAGCCCGAGTCGCAACGGCGAGCCTGCCGGCGCGGCGCGCCGGCCGTCTTCGGCAGCTTACGCGGCGGGGCCCCAGCGCAGCCCCAATTCCATCAGAAAGCGCCTCCGTCGAGTTGGAGATCTGGCGGGAGGACGAGCGAGTCCAGCAGCCGAGCGCCGTGGGACCGCTCCACCGCGGCAAAATACCGTTGCGCGGGAGGGTCCAGCTGTCTTGCGTCAGCCCGAGCGAGGTCTTCCGGGCGCCATGCACGATCTGCCGCAGCTCCGGCAAGCGTCGAAGGAGCCTACTCCTCCGCCACACCGTGCGAGAGAGGGTACGGTCTTCGACCTCTCCGCGCTGAGCTCCGACGATGATGAAGAGGAGGAGGAAGAGGAGTAAGACTTTCTTCTCGCTGCTCTTGATTTTCTTTGATCTTTGTTGTTTCTTGTCTTGCATCTGATCTGCTTCTCCCTGAATCTTGTTCCTTTTCAGGACTCTAGCCGAGAGGGCGGCGAAGAGGGCCAAGGTCCCCGTGGTTGTCATCGAGGACGATCCTGCCGTGACAGCAGAGGACACGTCCGAGACCACCTTGACGGATCCGGTTCCTTCTCCTCGCAGCAGCCCCCAGCGTAAGTGTTTGGTTCACTTCCTATTGTGGGGCGCGCATGGGTGCTTCTTCTTTTGCTGACATCTTGATTGTTGATTCATTTGTGTAGGAGTAGAACAAGCCCACCAGGAGCAACCAGAGCCGCCCGGAGGTCTTTGTCGGCCGACTCGCCCGCCAAGGGCGATTCCCCGACAAGGGCGCTCCCGGCAAGGAGGATCCCGGCAAGGCGGATCCAGTGAGCCCCCAGTGGTGGAGCCCATGGTCACGGAGCCCAGCACAGGTAACCCTCCTTGTCGGAAACCTTCCCTTGGATTCTTCTTCTCTTTTTTTGGGTATTTGCTTGATTTTTCCTTCCTCTTCCTGTCTTCAGATCCCCCTCTTGTGGACCCGATGGAAACTGAGGCTACCGGCGAGGAAGGCGCACGTGGCAACACTGGGGATGCCGCTGCTGATTAGGAAGATGCCTGCGCTGATGAACCAGCCGACGAAGAAGCTGCCAAGGCTCTTTGGCGCGAGAGCCGGCGAGGATCCGGCGATCGTCTTGACGACCGGAGGACCACGGGGCGCAAAGGCGCTGCACCGACCGCCGACCCTCCGCCCGCTGATCTGCAGCGCCGACTCGAGGAGCCCCAGCCAGCGCTGCCAGAAGGCCGGCGAGGCGTATACATCAAGCTTCCACAGGCGTCGAGCTCGAGGCGCCGGTCGAAGGAGAGGAGTTTGACGAGGAATTACTCGCCTCTGCTTGGGCTGGCGGTGGTTGGCGTGCCCAGCAGTAATGGCGGTCGAGGAGGAGCAGTTGCTCGGGAAGTTGGTGTCACTCTACGCGCCCGGCAAGCGAAGCTTGAGTCGGGAGGCGCTTGTCATGTGGCGCAGGAGTTGACATAGAAGCATCTTGGAGGAGCTCAAGAGCCGCAACAGGAGGCCCTCCGATCCATTCGCGGAGGAGGGCGCAACAGCGAGGCAAAGAAGGCGTTCATCTGGAAAAGGCTGAGGTCGAGGAGCAGCGAGAGCTCGCCGCCGAGGAGATGTCGGGACGGGAAGGTGGTGGCGAGAAGAAAGTGAACTGGACAGCCACGAGGAGGAGCTTGCCGCGGGAACAATCACTTGGCGGGACACTCAAGGAGGCAAAGGACGTTGCTGCGGCCGCCGAGGCCACCAGGAAGTAGTTGGAGGAGAAAGTGGCGCACTTGGAGGCGATATGGGAAAGAAGAATGAAGAGCTTGCCGCACTCCAGTATGAACGCGAGAAGGACGCCTTGCCCATGGAGATCTGCAAGCTCAACTTCGCCGAGAAGGCCAAGGAACTGAACGCCGCCAAGGACTCAAGTGCTGATCTGGAGATGAAGTGACCACCATGACGGAGACATTTGGGCGCGCCAAGAGGCGAGAGGATGACTTGAAGAAGGAGCTCAAAGGGCAACGAGGAGCTGCTTGGCGAGGCAGCGAGACCGAGAACACCTTCAAGGCGACGGTGGAGCTCGGGCGGAGGGCCTCGTCAACATCGCTGCATCCATCGGCGAGGAGCTGGCGGAGCTGGACTTGGCGGGCTTCGGGTACTCCACTGAGGAAAACCTCCAGCCCAGCGCCAAGCCTACGCTTTTCTTCAAGGGTGTGGTGACGGCTCTCCAACAGCTCCGGCAAAGGATCCCGAAGAAGCTGGCCGACGAGTCACGCGCGATCTGCGCCAAGGTCCTGGAGAATGTGTTGGTGAAGATACTCTTTTGCAACCCTGGCGTCGACCTCACCCGCATCCTCAAGAAGCTGCCGGTGGGTGCTGATCTTGAAGAACTCAAAGCCATCGTCGCACCCATTGTGGACAAGGTGAATGAGGTCAGGAGGATCGACGGCGAGCGCGTGGATTAGGCCATCCTTCTTCTCCCTTTTCTTGCCGCTGCTAGGTGTGCCATAGGAATAATCCATTAGAGCGCGGCAAGTTATTTATTGTAATATAACTTTGGTCTGGGTACTGTCTGCTATGTTACTTCCTTTGTTCGGTTCCATCCCTTGTATGTTTTTACCTTGCGCTTTTAGGGAACTTGCCGGTGCAAACACGCTTGCCGCGAGCGCTGAGTGTGGAACATCAAGGCTCTCTTGGCGGTGTTGCCTCTAGCAAGAAACCTTGTCGGGGCTAGTCGCGCACACTTTCATTGTTGGCGGACTCGAAACAAAGTAAGGCGCAACAGCCACGAGCAGTTCCTCCGCGCATGGGTTTTTCCATACAAGGCACGGTCGTTCAAGGAGTGTAACTTAAAAATTTAAAAATGACTGTGCTCAAACTTTGGCAACTTAGCTTTTCTGACGTCTGCGTCCCGGCGAGGCTTATGCTTCTTTGAACAACGCCTAGTCCACACCATTATCTTCTCCTCCCCCCCGGTGAACTTGTTGGGCGGAGGAATCTTCTCTTTGAGCAAAAGAAAGAAGAGAAAATAAAGTTATGGAGCCTTAAGGCTCGTTATTGCTTACCGGGGGCAGGTTCTGCACAAAGTGTCAGTGTATACATGCTAGCAGAAAAAGGCATGAATTTTGACAACATGTACTGAACATACGATCTTTATTTATGCACAGGATCTGCGCCCGGCTTTGTACAAAGGGTTACATGCAGCAGCGGCAAGGCTTGTACAAAAGGTGGTTGCGGGACGGCGAGTTCCGAAACCGCGCTATATGGGTAAAACTTGCGAAGATGCTCTATGTTCGAGTTGCTCACGGAATGCCATCTTGGTCTTAAACGACAAAGCGCCAGCCTAGTGACTCGCTTTACCCGATAAGGGCCTTCCCACTTTAGGCGTCAACTTGTAAAAATTCTTGGCGGATTGAGCGGCGAAGAACAAGGTCGCCTTCCTCGAAGCTTCGGCATTAACTGCGGCTATGGTAGCGGCGCAAAGCTTGCTGGTAACGAGCAGCTCGTACCGCAGCCTAAAGACGATCCCCCTCGAGGAGCAGCGTGTCATCTTGTCGTAGCTGCTCTTGCTCAAGCTCATCATAAGCGAGCACTCGAGGCTATCCGTATACGAGTTCCGTGGGGAGAACTGCCTCTGCTCCATAGACAAGAGCAAAAGGTGTCTGGCCAGTGGCTCGATTTGGCGTAGTCCTGATTGACCAAAGAGCCGCCGGCAGCTCCTCGATCCAATTTCTTCCGCACTTGTGCAGCCTGTCGAAAGTTCTAGTCTTGAGCCCGTGCAGCACTTCAGCGTTTGCCCTCTTCGCTTGACCGTTGCTTCTTGGGTGAGCAACAGAAGCGAAGCAGATCTTGGCGCCAAGATCTTGGACGTATTGCATGAAGAGTGCGGCTCGTGGTGTGTGCCATTGTCGGTGATGATCCTGTTAGGGACTCAAAGCGGCAAACAATTGACTGAAGAACTTGATCTGCTGTTTGTCTTGTCACCTTCCTCATTGCCTCCACCTCCGGCCGCCGTGAACTTGTCGATTGCCACGTACAAGTACTCGAAGCCCCCAACAACTTCGGGGAAAGGGCGAGGATATCGATCCCCAGACGAAAATGGCGGGATAAAGGGATTGTTTGGAGAGCTTGAGCTGGTTGATGAATCTGTTTGGAGTGGGCCTGCACGCTTCACACTTGGTTACTTGTGCGATTGCATCTGGAGGCTGTCGGCCAAAAGAAACCTTCTTAGGAAGGCCTTGCAAAAGCTGCTCTTGCGCCAATGTGGTGACCACATATGCCTCCATGTATCTCCGCCAACAGCTCTTGTCCTTCTTCCCGGGAAATGCACTTCAATTTCACTCCGTTGAATCTTCTTCTGTACAGTATGTCATCGACAAACTGGTACATACTCGATTGCCGGGCTACTTTCTCTGCTTCTTCTTGCTCTACGGGAAGTTCTCATGTTTGAAGGAAATGGACTATCTGCTGTGCCCATGTTGGAGCTTGTGGCTCGACAACAAGGACTAAAGGCGCAAATGCTGCTGCGGGAACATCTGCTTCTACGGCAAGAATCAGGATCTGCCGGGCGTGATGCTCCCGGCAAGCATGTTGGGACACTGACTTGTCGGGAGCGTCTGCTTCGACAGAAACAAACCCTAGGGCTTGTCGGGCGGATGCTCCTCGGCACTTCTGTGTTGATCACTGGGACTTTCTTGGCGGCGGCTTGGGGAGCTTTGCGGAAAGTAATCGCCAATAACCAACTTTCTCTTCTGCTCTGTCCGATTGATGGTGTTACAGATGGCTGAGTTAGCTTGAGCACAAAATCCACAGTTCCACAGCAACTTAAGTCGGGCACATTTTGTGAGCCATCTGCAATATCATTCTGAGCTCTTGGAACATGTTCCATCTGCAGGCCGTCAAAATGCTCTTCCAGCTTCCTCACTTCATCAATGTAGTCTTCCATCAGCGGACTCTGATAATCTTTGTTAACTTGGCGGACGACAAGCTGTGAGTCACCCCTGACAATAAGCTTCTTGATCCCATGTTCTACCGCGATCCTGAGTCCGGCAAGCAGGCCCTCATACTCTGCAGTATTGTTTGTTGCTTGCTCCTTGGGAAAGTGCATTTGGATCATGTACTTGAGGTGCTCTCCGGTGGGTGCGACAAGTAGCACGCCGGCACCGGCGCCTTGCAGCGAGAAGGCACCATCAAAGTACATGATCCATTCCTTGTTTGCTTCCTTGACGGGGATGCTCTTCTCCGGAATTTCTTCATCAGGTGTTGGCGTCCACTCCGCTATGAATTCTGCCAATGCTCGGCTCTGGATAGTTGAAGTACTTTCAAACTTGAGGCCAAAGCTTGACAGTTCCAGTGCCCACTCAACAATCCTGCCTGTTGCTTCGGGATTTTGCAATATCCTCTTCAGCGGAAGCGGTGACAAGCTGTGATCTCATGTGCTTGAAAATAATGGCGCGGCTTCCTCGAGGCCATGAGAAGGCGAAAAGCAACTTTGCACTCCAGTATCTTGATCTAGCCCCTGCGAAGGGAACCGACAAAATAAACTGGCGCCGCACCATCTTCTTCTGCTTCTCTTCCGCAATCGCACGATCCCTCTTTGCGTGACGAGCTTGTCGGGAAGCCCCGCTTGTCGCTGGACTCGCTTGCCATGGCTCTTTGGCTCATCATCGCCTCCTCTCCGCTACTAACGCAGCACTAACCACTTGATTGGTTGCCGCTAGATATAGCAGCAACTTCTCTTGTGGCTTAGGTGCGACAAATCTTGGAGTGGAGGATAGGTATTCTTTAAGTCTGCAGCGCAGCTTCCGCTTCGAGTCCATTTCATTGGACCCGCCTTTTCAAAATTTTGAAAAAGCGGCGGTAGCGTTCAGCGGACTTAGAAATGAATCTCTTGAGAGCGGCAACACAGCGGCAAGCCTTCGCACATCCTTGACACGCCGGGCTTCAATCGCTCGATGGCCTTGATCTTGTCGGGTTGGCTTCAATCCCCTATGGGACACAAAGAACCGAGAAGCTTCTGGAAGGAACTCCAAACACGCACTTCTCGGGGTTCAACTTGAGATTGATCTTGCGCAGATTTGCAAAGTCTCATCAAATCTTGGATCAAAGTTTCTCTGTCCTTGCTCTTGACCACTATGTCATCCATGTAGCTTCTACATTTACGTGCGGTTGTGGCTCAAAAGCATGGCTGACTACTCTTGCAAATGTTGAACCAGCATTCTTTAGTGCGAAAGGCATCCGTACAATGCGATCGTGCCACATGGAGTAATGAATGCGGTTTTCTCTTCATCCTCTTACGCCATGAAGATCGGTGGTATCTGAGTATGCATCAAGAAATGAAAGCAGATCACATCCCGTCGTCGTGGAGTCGATAATCTGGTCAATGCGCGGCAAGGGAAATGGATCTTTGGGACAAGCTTTATTAACATCCGTGAAGTCAATACAAAGCCTCCACTTCCGTTAAGCCTTGCGCCGCGACTCTTGGATTAGCTAACCACGTTGGATGGAGTACCCTCGAGCGAGGCCCGCTGCTTCAACTTCTTGATCTCTTCTGCGGCGAACTCTTGGCGCTCCACCGCTTCTTCGACTCTCGCTTGGCGGGCGGCGTGAGGACGAGCGGCAAGGTGGTGCTCAATTACTTTCACAGGAACACGGGGATGTCGGATGGTTGCCATGCAAACACGCCGACATTCGCCCGAGAGAAACAACGGCGCTTTCCTATTTAGGGTCAAGCATGGCGATGGTGAAGGTACCACCGGTCTGCCGTCCTCCTTAGCGACCACTTTCTTGGTCTCTGGTGAAGCTGTTTTGCCTTCTTGCACTTGCGGTGGAGCTCTATGGTGCGTCCTCGACGGTAGCGCAGCACTCCGAAGAGCTGCGCTTGCCGGCGTGGGCAACAGAGCTACTCTTGCCGGGCTTGGTCTTCTTCTTCCCCCGGGGAGCTTCAGCGGCAAGTGGTTTGCGCTCTGCTGCGGCTGCTGCTTCCCGGTAGATCTTGTCGGTACAGATAAGTGCATCCTTCTTGTCGCCTTGGACAGAAATGACGCTTATCGGACCAGGCATCTTGAGCACATTGTAGGCGTGATGAGAGGCTGCCATGAACTTGGCAAGCGCTGGGCGGCCGAGTATCCCATTGTAGGGCAATGGGAAATCAGCAACGTCAAATGTGACTCTCTCTGTCCTGAAATTCAGATCGCTGCTAAACATCACCGGCAGTGGGATCTTCTCCTTGGGCTTGCTCCTTCCCAGGTTGATTCCATGAAAGGTACCAGTTTCTTCGAGCTCGCTGTCGGGGATCTGGAGCTTGTTGAGCACCGCGGAAGAGATTAGATTTAGGCCGGCCCCGCCGTCAACCAACATCTTTGTGACCTTGAGGTTGCGGATGGTTGGCGAAACCAACATCGGCAAGCACCCGACCGCGATGATGCGATCGGGGTGATCCTCAACATCAAAGGCGATGGCGTGCTAGACCACTTCAGGGCTTGCGCGATTCGACCGATAGCTCTCTGCATTCACCTCCCACACCTTGTTTGAGTTGGCGGTGCGAGGTGTGCGAGCTTACCGCCGTCAGCGCACAAAACCTCCGTTGCCTTCGAAACTCTTGGTCGTCGGTCTCATCCTCGTCCATCTCATCATCCTCATCTTCGTCTTTGTCCTTGTCGCGGCCACGGGGAGGTCTATCTCCTTTCCGCTGCTTGGCTTTGCATGGCGCCCTCCCAGGCGGGGCGCTTCTTGCGGATCCTCCGCCACCTTCACAGGCCTTCTCCTTGTCGCGGCGCTCATATTCAGCTTTACGTAGCTCGCCATCTGCTCAACCTTCTTGCAGGCTTGGAGGTCATGGCCCTTGGTGCGATGGATCTTGCGATCTTGCTTGCGGAGCCGTCACCTTGTCGGCGGCCACCACAGCCTCGCCCGAGTCACTAGCTTTGGCCTTGTCGGCGCTGCCTCCGTTGCCGGACTGCTCAACAACTAGCACATCCTTAGCCTTTCTCTTTACATTATTCCTCCTCCGGTTCCTCTTTCTTGGGGCGTCCTCACCGTCGAGATCCCTCTGCTCCTACATTCTCTCCGGGAGTTTCCTCCCCTCTTCACTCGTGCACACTTGTCGGCGAGCATATAGCTCGTGACATCTCTAATCTTGCACATCGCCATCTCCTCCCTCATCCTGCTGATTCGCGTTCGATGAAGCAGCGATAACGCGGCAGGGTGGACGTCTGGGATGTTGCGCCGCACTGGCTGAATCTCTGTATGTACTTCGCGAGGTTCTCCTTCCTTCGGGCAAGCAAATGAAGATCGCTTTCGCCATGGGGCTTGTGGCCGCTGTGAAGCGCCGACAAACTGATAACACAGGTCCGCCTGAAGAAATGGAGTTGTCCGGCAAGTGCATGAGCCAAGATCGGCGTTGGGCTTGACCACCACCGGAAGTAGTTGGCGAGATCTTCTCGTCGCGCCCGGCGCTTTGCACGCGATGGTGTAGACGCCGAGAACTCGGCGGATGTATCCTGCCATCGTACTTCTCGAACGCGTCGGCGAAGTTCTTGGTTACAGGCCCTTTGGACTGCCGCAGCTCACGGGTGAGCGCAGGGCAACCTACACAGTCTGACAAGTCGCTGGTTCCCCTGGCGCATGCATATCAACAGTGGGCCCAGCGCGCTGGTCAGACTGACGTCGCGCTTCTCTCTAGCGCTCGACGCAAGTGCGAGCGTCTTCGTGTCGTCGTTCTTGGAGAACTTGGTGTTGATCACGGCGAGCTCGCGGGTCCGACGATGCAGTAGAGTCGGTGTCGATGTTGGCCCGGCGAGTCGGCGATCTTGGCCTTCGGGGCGGGGAGTGCGCGGTAGTGGCACCCCCAGCGGTCTGGTCGGCGTCGGCTTGCGCCTGAGCGTCTTGCCGGGGCTTCGATATGCTTGGTTGCCGGGGCTTGTCGGTGTTGGCGAAGCCGACGAGGCTCTGAATGGTCATCCTCCAGTCGTCGATCTTATGCGGCTGGGGTAATCTAAAGCAGTGGGCTCGGGCCGGCGCTTCCTCTGGAGTTTTGGGTGGCGGTGGCGAGCGACGCGAGGTGCGGGATATGCTCAAACTTCTAACAGTGTTAGAAGGAGCAACATCTCGCCCAGGCGACCGTACTGCGCTCGTACCAACATGCTGACGCGCTTGTTGGCCTTGAGCGTCCCGCGACCCACCAGCTCGGCCTTGCTCCAACGCGAGTACGGTGCTAGGAGCACCATGGCGTTGTTGATTCTGCCCATCCTGGGAGGAGTGCGGTGGATGTACAGACGCTGAAGCTTGCGGGGCCTTGTCCTTGGACCTGGTGACGACGTGAGTCCCACCGTCGGCGCCCGCTCCTCCGCCGGCGTCTACCCCACCGCCCGTTCGCTCCGGTGGCGGTTGGATAGTCGTGGACGGAGTGGCCACCTCCGAAGCCTTCTTCTTCGGTGGCATGTCGATGAAGATGTTGATGTGGCGGAGACGGATCAGGTTCGCACAACCTCTTGCCCCCTACAGCGTGCGAAGATGTAAATGGCGGGAAACACGAGCACCTATGGGGCAGGGCCTTTTGATTCGGCGAGGCGGTGGGCGCCGAAGAGGTGATCGAGGTCGGGCGCCTGGGATTTTAACCAGCCGGAGCTCTCGGGAGATAAAACTCCTCTCTGCTGCTATGTGTTTGTATTTTGTTCTTGCTCGGCGTGGGTATCTTGTGGTCTCGAATGAGTCGAACCCCTTCTATGTGCGCACGGGCCTCCTTTTATAGTCTAAAGGGTCACCGACAGTGCTGCGCAGAGAGGGTAGAAAGGTAAAAACGCGGGTTGGTACAACTGCTATCTCTGATGCCCCCTACCTAACTCTGACGGCAGGGGACAAGAGCATTTAATGCCCGTCCGGTCGCTCCAACAATGCAAGAAACGACCGTTAGGGGCGCCACCGATCGCCACGATGGCCTCCTAGTCACCTTCGCTCGCCACCTCACACGCTAGGCTGCACGGCTACGCCACGTGCACCAGGAATGATCTGTGGCGACCGTCGTCGGGTGAGCTGGGCGTGGCGCGAGTGGTGGCCGCGCGGCAAGTGCCTTGCAGCGGTGTAACCCCGGATCCGTTCGCCAGTGTCGCCAGATTATTCGCCGCCGTTGCCATGTCATTTGCTGCGTGTTGCATTCGCCATGTCATCATCGCATTTTATCATGTCATCATGTGCATCGCATTGGCATACATGTTCATCTCATGCATCGAGCATTTTCCCGTTGTCCGTTTTGCAATCCGGCGCTCCTATGTCTTCGGCGTCCCCTTTTCTCTCCTGTTGTGGCGGGTATTAAACTTTCTCGGAATGGCCGAGGTTTGTCAGCGGCCTTGGTATAGCACCGTGAGACCGCATGTCAAGTTTCGTGCCATTTGGAGGTCGTTTGGTACTCAGCAGTTAACCGGTAACCATAAAGCCCTCTTTGTTTGCAGCCCAACACCTTCCAAAGTGGCCCAAATCCCAGCAAACTCCCTCCGTGCTCTCGATCGTTCGATCACGATCGCGTGGCGAAAACCACACCTCATTTGGACACTCCTAGCTCCCTCTACCTCTATATATAGACCCTCCCCGTTTTCCCACAGATCAAACCCTAAAATTCGTCCCGCGCTCGCGGACACGTCCGAAACCCGCCGGACGTGTCCACCCCGCCGCCACGTCGCTCCGACGAATCGCGTCGCGACATGTCATCGTCGCCGCCGTCGCAGCTAATCCCGTCCGCCACTGTCCTCGCGCCGCCGCGCTTCGCGGCCCATCCAGCGCCGCCGCCGCCAGCGCCGCCAGCGCCGAAACTCTCCCTGCCGCGACCTTCGCCAGCGAACCCGCCGGGCGCGCCCGCCGCCTCCGTCCGCCTCGCCGCCAGCGCCTACCTCGCCGCCTCTGCTCTCGGCGAGCCAGCTCCTCGCGCCAACTGCTCCCGCCGTGCCGCCCGTCGGCGCCAGCGCCGCCCGCGCCGCCGCCGCCCAGCGCGCCCGCCGGCAACCTCGCCACTCAGTGCCGCCCGACCCCTCGGCGCCGGATCCGGTGCCCCAGGCCGGATCGCCCGTTCCGCCGGAACCGCCCGCGCCGCCCGTCCCCCACTGCTGCGCCGCCGCTCAACTGCAGCCGCCGCCGTTGACCTGCCTCCCCGATCCAGGCGGGATCGGGAGGAGGACGGCCGCCCGCTTCGTGCCCGCGTGGGCCTCGGCCCAGCCAAGGCCCAGCCTGCTCCCAGCGCCCCGGCCTGCCCGGCCTCCTCCACCGAACCGGGCCAGGCCCGCTGGGTGAGCAGACCCCTCCCTCTCTCCTGTGCACTTTGGGCCAGATAGATTCGGCCCATGCCATGTTTTTTTCCCTATTGCGATTTTTCCATTTATCCGGTGAATTCTTGTTTTGCGAAAACCCCCTAATGTTCATGCATATAATAACTTCACAACCGTGCATCGGATTAAAATAATTTATATATGTAAAATGCTTAGAATTTCATCTAGTTTCATAATATGTCACTTTCATCCATGTTAAATATGTTTAAAATGTTGTTTGTGTTAATTTGCTCATATGCCATGTTAAAATGATTTAATTCATAACTAAATAACCGTAACTCCGTTTTTAATAAACTTTATATGTAAATGGGGTGGAAAAATGCCTAGATTAACATGGTCCACTTTATTTTCCTGTTTAACAACTTTAAAATATGTTTTAGGGCAGAACAGTACCAAACCTTAAAATATGCACATGGGGATTTTCCTAATTGTTGTTTGTTCTTCCTACCTCATTTAAACTTGCCTAGTTAGGTAGTTTTGTTTTGCTTCACCCTTGCCATGTTTAACAACATTTAATATTGTTGAGTAGCTTATAACAAGATCAAACTAAATAATTGCATGTGGTGTTTTATCGATATGCAACTCGTTGCATATTGAGCTCCACTAATTTGTAGTGTTGTTTGTTGCACTTTGCCATGCCATGCCATGCCTCATTAAACCGGACATGCATCATACTTGTTTGCGCATCATGACATGTTTATCGGTGGTTGTTTACTATGTTGCTTGCTTCTTTCGGTTTGCTTCTTTCGTTAGCCGGTTTCGTTCGGAGTTGTGAGGATTGTTCGACTACGTCCGTTTGTCTTCTTCATGGACTCGTTCTTCTTCCTAAGCGGGATTTGAGGCAAGATGACCGCTACCACGGATCTCACTACTATCATTGCTATGCTAGTTGCCTCGTTCTTTCGCTATCTTTGCGCTACCTATTACTGTTTGTCCAGCCATCCCATATTGCCATGAACCTCTAACCTTTGACACCATTCCTAGCAAACCATTGATTGGCTATGTTACCGCTTTGCTCAGCCCTCTTATAGCGTTGCTAGTTGCGGTGAAGTTGAAGATTTCTCCATGGTGGGCGGGGTTTATGTTGGGATATCACAATATCTCTTATATTATTAATGCATCTATATACTTGGTAAAGGGTGGAAGGCTCGGCCTTATGCACAGTGTTTTGTTCCACTCTTGCCGCCCTAGTTTCCGTCATACGGTGTTATGTTCCCGGATTTTGCGTCCCTTACGCGGTCGGGTGATTTATGGGACCCCTTGACGATTCGCTTTGAATAAAACTTGTCCAAAGCAAGGCCCAACATTGCCTTTTACCATTTGCCTCACCACCACCTACTTTTCCTTGGGAGTAATTAACCCAAGGGTCATCTTTATTATAGCCCCGGGCGGTGCTTGTCTAGCGTTGGTCAAACTAGAAACCCTTTGCGGCGCCCTCTCGGAAACTTGAGGTCTGGTTTTAGTTGTACGGATTGCTCATCCGGTCGTGGCACGAGGCGAGATCTGTGCGGCTACTATCGGGATGTCGGCCGCCGGAGGTCTTCTGGTCTTGTTTTACCATTGTCGAAATGTCTTGATGTCTGGGATACCGAGTCGATCGGAGTGTCTCGGGTGAAGGTCTATTCGCCGATGATCGCGAGAGCTGTCATGGGCTAAGTTGGGACACCCTGCAGGTTTAAACTTTCGAGAGCCGTGCCCGCGGTTATGTGGCAGATGGGAATTTGTTAATGTCGGTTGTAGACAACTTGACACTTGATCCAGTAAAACGCATCAGCCGAGTGTGTAGGCGTGATGGTCTCTTCTCGGCGAGTCCGGAAGTGAACACGATTTCGTGTTATGTTTGGCGTAAGTAGGTGTTCGGATCACCTCTTGATCATTGCTAGCTTCACGACCGTTCCGCTTGTTCTCTTCTCGCTCTTATTTGCGTTGGTTAGCCACCATATTATGCTTAGTCGCTGCTGCAGCCTCACCACTTTACCCCTTCCTTTCCCATTAAGCTTTGCTAGTCTTGATACCCATGGTAATGGGATTCTTTGAGTCCTCGTGACTCACGGATACTTCAAAACCAGTTTGCGGTGCCTATGTTACCGGCGGTGGCGCAATCAAGCTCAAGGAGAAGCTTCGATGAAGATCTTGCCCTTTGTGTTGTTTCGTTCTAGTTGATCGATGAGTGGAACCCGGTTAGGGTCGATCGGGGACCGTTTGTCGCATTTGGGGTTCTTCTTTTATTTTGGTTCCGTAGTCGGACCTTGATTGTATCTGGATGATGTAATGCTTTATTCATGTATTTGTGTGAAGTGGCGATTGTAAGCCAACTATGTATCTTTTTCCCTTATGTATTACATGGGTTGTGTGAAGATTACCTCACTTGCGACATTGCTTTCAATGCGGTTATGCCTCCGTTGCGCCAGGTGTCCGCCAGTTATTCGCCTTCGTTGCCATGTCATTTGCTTGCGTGTTGCATTCGCCATGTCATCATCTGCATTTTATCATGTCATCATGTGCATCGCATTGGCATACATGTTCATCTCATGCATCCGAGCATTTTCCCCGTTGTCCGTTTTGCAATCCGGCGCTCCTATGTCTTCCGGCGTCCCCTTTTTCTCTCCTGTTGTGAGCGGGTATTAAACTTTCTCGGAATGGCCCGAGGTTTGTCAAGCGGCCTTGGTATAGCACCGGTAGACCGCATGTCAAGTTTCGTGCCATTTGGAGGTCGTTTGGTACTCCAACGGTTAACCGGGTAACCGCAAAGCCCTCTTTTGTTTGCAGCCCAACACCCCTTCCAAAGTGGCCCAAAGCCCAGCAAACTCCCCTCCGTGCTCTCGGTCGTTCGATCACGATCGCGTGGCCGAAAACCACACCTCATTTGGACACTCCTAGCTCCCTCTACCTCTATATATAGACCCTCCCCCGTTTTCCCACAGATCAAACCCTAAAATTCGTCCCGCGCTCATGGACATGTCCGACCCTTGGGGCGTGTCCACCCCGCCGCCACGTCGCTCCGACGAATCGCGTCGCGACACGTCATCGTCGCCGCCGTCGCAGCCAATCCCGTCCGCCACTGTCCTCGCGCCGCTTGCCTTGGCCCATCCTGAGCGCCGCCAGCGCCGAAGCTCTCCCCCGCCCGACCTTCGCCGGCGAACCCGCCGGGCCGCGCCCGCCGCCTCCGTCCGCCTCGCCGCCAGCGCCTACCTCGCGCGCCTCTCTGCTCTCGGCGAGCCGAGCTCCTCCGCGCCATTGCTCCGCCCGTGCCGCCCGTCGGCGCCGCGCGCCGCCCGCCGCCCGCCGCCCAGCGCCCCCGGCGCGCCTCGCCACTCAGTCGCCGCCGACCCCTCCGACGCGGATCCGGTGCCCCAGGCCGGATCGCCGTTCCGCGGAACCGCCCAGCCGCCCGTCCCAGCCTGCTTTGCGCCCGGCTCAAGCTACAACCGCCGCGTTGACCTGCCTCCCGATCTAGGCGGGATCGGGAGGAGGGCGGCCGCCCGCTTCGTGCCCGCGTGGGCCTCGGCCCGACCAAGGCCCGGCTGCTCCAGCGCCCGGCCGCCGGCCTCCTCCACCGAACCGGGCGAGCCCAGCTGGGTGAGCAGACCCTCCCTCTCTCTGTGCACTTTGGGCGGATAGATTGACCCATGCCATGTTTTTTTTCCCTATTGCGATTTTTCCATTTATCCGGTGAATTCTGTTTTGCGAAAAACCCTAATGTTCATGCATATAATAACTTCACAACCGTGCATCGGATTAAAATAATTTATATATGTAAAATGCTTAGAATTTCATCTAGTTTCATAATATGCCACTTTCATCCATGTTAAATATGTTTAAAATGCTGTTTGTGTTAATTTGCTCATATGCCATGTTAAAATGATTTAATTCATAACTAAATAACCGCAAACTCGTTTTTAATAAACTTTATATGTAAATGGGGTGGAAAAATGCCTAGATTAACATGGTCCACTTTATTTTCCTGTTTAACAACTTTAAAATATGTTTTAGGGCAGAACAGTACCAAACCTTAAAATATGCACATGGGGATTTTTGAATTGTTGTTTGTTCTTCCTACCTCATTTAAACTTGCCTAGTTAGGTAGTTTTGTTTTGCTTCACCCTTGCCATGTTTAACAACATTTAATATTGTTGAGTAGCTTATAACAAGATCAAACTAAATAATTGCATGTGGTGTTTCGTCGATATGCAACTCGTTGCATATTGAGCTCCACTTAATTTGTAGTGTTGTTTGTTGCACTTTGCCATGCCATGCCATCCCTCATTAAACCGGACATGCATCATACTTGTTTGCGCATCATGACATGTTTATGCGGTGGTTGTTTACTATGTTGCTTGCTTCTTTCCGGTTTGCTTCTTTCGTTAGCTTCGGTTTCGTTCCGGAGTTGTGAGGATTGTTCGACTACGTCCGTTTGTCTTCTTCATGGACTCGTTCTTCTTCCTAGCGGGATTTCAGGCAAGATGACCGCTACCCTGGATCTCACTACTATCATTGCTATGCTAGTTGCCTCGTTCTTTCGCTATGCTGCGCTACCTATTACCTGTTTGTCCAGCCATCCCATATTGCCATGAACCTCTAACCTTTGACACCATTCCTAGCAAACCATTGATTGGCTATGTTACCGCTTTGCTCAGCCCCTCTTATAGCGTTGCTAGTTGCAGGTGAAGTTGAAGATTTCTCCATGGTGGACAGGGTTTATGTTGGGATATCACAATATCTCTTATATTATTAATGCATCTATATACTTGGTAAAGGGTGGAAGGCTCGGCCTTATGCCTGGTGTTTTGTTCCACTCTTGCCGCCCTAGTTTCCGTCATACCGGTGTTATGTTCCCGGATTTTGCGTCCCTTACGCGGTCGGGTGATTTATGGGACCCCCTTGACAGTTCGCTTTGAATAAAACTTGTCCAGCAAGGCCCAACATTGCCTTTTACCATTTGCCTCACCACCACCTACTTTTCCCTTGGGAGTAATTAACCCAAGGGTCATCTTTATTATAGCCCCCCCGGGCCAGTGCTTGTCTAAGCGTTGGTCCAAACTAGAGCCCTTTGCAGCGCCCCCTCAGGGAAACTTGAGGTCTGGTTTTAGTTGTACGGATTGCTCATCCGGTCGTGGCCTGAGACGAGATACGCGCGGCTACTATCAGGATGTCGGCACGCCGGAGGTCTTGCTGGTCTTGTTTTACCATTGTCGAAATGTCTTGATGTACGGGATACCGAGTCGATCGGAGTGTCTCGGGTGAAGGTCTATTCGCCGATGATCGCGAGAGCTTGTCATGGGCTAAGTTGGGACACCCTGCGGGGTTTAAACTTTCGAGAGCCGTGCCCGCGGTTATGTGGCAGATGGGAATTTGTTAATGTCCGGTTGTAGACAACTTGACACTTGATCCGAATTAAAACGCATCAACCGCGTGTGTAGCCGTGATGGTCTCTTCTCGGCGGAGTCCGGGAAGTGAACACGGTTTCTGTGTTATGTTTGACGTAAGTAGGTGTTCAGGATCACCTCTTGATCATTGCTAGCTTCACGACCGTTCCGCTTGTTCTCTTCTTGCTCTTATTTGCGTTGGTTAGCCACCATATTATGCTTAGTCGCTGCTGCAGCCTCACCACTTTACCCCTTCCTTTCCCATTAAGCTTTGCTAGTCTTGATACCCATGGTAATGGGATTCTTTGAGTCCTCGTGACTCACGGATACTTCAAAACCAGTTTGCGGTGCCTATGTTACCGGCGGTGGCGCAATCAAGCTCAAGGAGGAGCTCGATGAAGATCTTGCCCTTTGTGTTGTTTCGTTCTAGTTGATCGATAGTGGAACCCGGTTAGGGTCGATCGGGGACCGTTTATCGCATTTGGGGTTCTTCTTTTATTTTGGTTCCGTAGTCGGACCTTGATTGTATCTGGATGATGTAATGCTTTATTCATGTATTTGTGTGAAGTGGCGATTGTAAGCCAACTATGTATCTTTTTCCCTTATGTATTACATGGGTTGTGTGAAGACTACCTCACTTGCGACATTGCTTTCAATGCGGTTATGCCTCTAAGTCGTGCCTCGACACGTGGGAGATATAGCCACATCGAGGGCGTTACAAGTTGGTAATCGAGCCTTCCCGACCTTAGGAGCCCCACCGCTTGATCGTTTTAGTGGCGAGTTGTGTCTAGAAAAATGTTTTGAGTCATTTAGGATTATATATATCGGAGAGTTAGAATTCTTTTACTCCTCGGTCCTTGACCTTACGGTGAGGTATCTGACGTAGAGTTTTGACTCTTCTCTTCTCAAATTTCACTAAAATTTTTTTAGGATCACGCGGTTATCTTAGAATCGTTCCGATGGTTTTATGATGACAACATTGTCTTGGTGCCTCCTGTCATTTAGGGGTTGTGGCGGTGTCCCGGGAGTTGAGCTCCGAGGTGTTGTCGTCATAATTTTATCGTTGCGATTCTGGAATACACGAGTTTAATCGCCGACATCGAAAATCTCTTTTATGCAGTTGTTGGTGAGATAACCCGCTAACCCGATCTTGAGGTGAGTGCGGAGTATTGCCATGACTTCGTATAACGGATGCTTTTGAAGGTTGAGGTAGACCATTTCGAAGGTTTCTTGGTTATGTGTTGACGGATGGATACAATGGATGTAGGGATTGTTAGTTTGGGTGAGATATATTGCTCCCTGTATCCCCAACACCAGATTGCATAACCGAAAGTTTGGGAGTTTCATAGGTGGGAATTCAAGTAGCTCTTAGGATATCTTTCCGACGGATGTATGATATGAAATTGGGGTTCGGCGTCTAGTGGTCCGCCTATTCACGGTTGGTTTCTGATGGTCTCGTTGTGTCTTAAAGAGTCCTTGGCTATGCCGACTGGGGGCGCTTCGTATGTCATGTGCCTTTGCCTTGTACATGATGGTGCTGTCTGATTGAGCCGTGTAGGCCCCACCACGAAAACTTGGACGAAATCTCTATCATATGTTTGTTCCGCTTATACGCAAGCCAATCCTTTGTTTTGTTTTATTTGTGGTATTCGAGTTGCTTGAAGTCAAAGGTTGAATCCATACCTTTCCTAAACGGTGTTCTCATATTACTATGTGAATACTAATCCTTTTTGCATCATTGAGGTTGTCATGTTAATTCTTTTCCTACTGGTGTGCTTCTCCTCGAGATGATCCCATCATTCTCCCCATCTGCAAGATCAATTCTAAGTTTTATCAACGGTGTTTGTTTCATCCGTCCCAAGTTGGCCTTGTTTTTTTTTCCGCCCTCCCACCCTTTTTCCTCAAGGACTAAGTTTTCTTAATCAAGTATCCATTTATTCATGTGAAGTCTCTTCATTCTTTTCTTTCAATGTTCTTATCCGGTGATTTCCCATGAAGATGCTCAACAGCTTCAAGTTCATCATCCTTCATTGTTGTTTCTTCTCCGGTGGATCCTATCCAAGCTTTCGATATTCATCATATTCCTTTCCTCGTTTCTAATGTCTTCTCATACCGGTGCACCTCATTATCATTCTATTTCTCGCTATTTGTTATTCCGGAGTGCTCAAGATATCTCGAAGATTCGTGTTTCCACTCTGCATTCGTTCAAGCTCTTTGAGATTGGTATCTCATTCAAGTCATTTTATTCAACGGTGCAATCTCTCGTTAATATCATTCTCAGCGGTGTTTTCTTTTGAGTGGGCCCTAACCCACGGTCTTTTCGAGGATCTTACGACTCTTCTAATTTTCCGGAGCCATTCCCAAATTCTTTTCAAAGTGTGACGTAAGAATGGATTTCATCAGTCACATGCCTTCTCCAAGGTCAATTTCAAATTCTTTTCATAGTTGGCTCAACCTCTTCGCTTTTGATTCTTCCGGTGTGCCTCAATAATTCTTGGTGGTGTTCTCGTTGTCATTCTCATCATTTGAAGACCGAAGAAGAGTTTCTCTTTAATTTTGCTCTATTCTCTTCAAGATTCATGGTGCTAGCTTGTTGCCATCCTCTCTTAATTGTTTTCGATTGTGAGAATTCTTTTCTTACCATCCGGAGTATTTCATGAGTTATTTCCATTTCTTTCCTCCGAAGGCCATCATGTCATAATTCTTCATTCTCAGCGTGTAGCTATCGTTCTCCAAATCTTACCGGTGAATCGTTCAAATATCCTCTAATCAGTTCATGATCTCCGTTCTCATGCATCTAAATCCCTAAAGTATCTCCAATCGTTTTCAAATTCTTCCCGTGAATTGTGCCTTTGCTACTTTCATTTTCAATTCTTCGGTGGTTCTTTCAAGATTTCACTTCCTTGTTCATCATATCAAATATTCGTTGTTTCTAAATCCCACGGTGGTTCCATCAATGCCTTCTCAAGTTTTGATACATCTCTTTTAATCCTTTCTACGAGAATAAGTAGTATGCCAAATCCGTTGCTTCTCCTCAATTTAAATTGGTGAAGGATACACATAACATAATTCTTGTTCTTGTTTCATCCAAGTGATTAATTCCTTCTTTGGAGTTTGTTCATGATGAATAAATTCTCGGTTTCATTTGTTTTCATCTTCTCTTTTTCCCGGAGTTCCAAGCTCTCATCATCACGAAGATCCATCTAAATCATTGCAAGGGTTCACCTTGTGTTTTCAACTTCTCTTTCTTTGTATCATCCTTTTATTACGGAGTTCCTCATGGAGGCTCTACATGGTGGTTCATCAAGGATTCTTTTCATTCTTCAATTGTTCTTCAAGATTTCTCTTGAAGTTAAGATCCTAAGCTTTACTCTAAAATAAACGTGGTGTTCAACACATGTCTTGTTTTGAGGAGTTCAAGCATTCTTCATCTTGCATTCCAAAGTGCAATTCTTTCTACCATATTTTGGAGGTGGTATTATGTCATTCTTGATATCTTGAGTTCATGTTCCATGATTCACATGTTGTCAAGAATGAGGTATTTTAAATCCATCAATCTCTTCTTCGTTGGAGTTATCTTGGGTTATATTTCACCTAAAGCTTTCCCTAAGGAATGTTGCTATTATGGTGTTTATGATCCAATTATCTCCTTCTCATCTCGATGAAGAAGTTTTTCATCTCTTTGGCGCTCTCAATCAAATCAAGCGTTTGCATTAGTGGCCGGTTGTCACCTCATAGTCTTGGGATGTTTCCATAAGCCCACTACAAGCTTGTGCTTTTCGTTGTTGATTTTCCAACAACTCCGTTCAATTCTTATTTGCAAGGGTGCTTTCCAAATTCAATTGTGGTAGAAGTTGTCATTTTCTTCTCCGTCCCTTTAACCCAGTGGTCTAACTTCTATTCTTTCTTCCGGAGGCATTGTGATGTTGCTCTCTTCACTCATCATCATGTTTTGTCGAGATCGTGTTCTTTTCATGCTTATCCATTTAACCGAGTGTCGTGTCTTTTTCTTTCAAGTTCTTTTCATCTTATCAAGTCTTGCATCTCTTTTCAACCGGAGTCTTTGTCCGATTTTGATCTTCCTTGTTCCTTGTTTATCTCGTTTCAACGAGTGATTTCAATTCCTTCTTGTCCATTGTACTCGTCATTCATAGCTTTGCAACCTACAAGGTTCACATGGTGTTCCTTGTTTCTATTTTCTATCGTAGTGCTCTCAATTGTGTTCAACTCCGTTGTGTTCTTTCTTTCAACTTTTCAACCTCTCAAGGTTCGTGGTTTCACTCATTTCTCAAAGAAGCAACTTAGTTTTACCTCTTCTCTTCCTCTTCCGTTTTCCCTCCGGTGCCATTCTAGATCTCGGGACGAGATCCTCTCGTAGTGGTGGAGTGTTGTAACACCCCGGATCCGTTGCGCCAGGTGTCCGCCAGTTATTCGCCTTCGTTGCCATGTCATTTGCTTGCGTGTTGCATTCGCCATGTCATCATCTGCATTTTATCATGTCATCATGTGCATCGCATTGGCATACATGTTCATCTCATGCATCCGAGCATTTTCCCCGTTGTCCGTTTTGCAATCCGGCGCTCCTATGTCTTCCGGCGTCCCCTTTTTCTCTCCTGTTGTGAGCGGGTATTAAACTTTCTCGGAATGGCCCGAGGTTTGTCAAGCGGCCTTGGTATAGCACCGGTAGACCGCATGTCAAGTTTCGTGCCATTTGGAGGTCGTTTGGTACTCCAACGGTTAACCGGGTAACCGCAAAGCCCTCTTTTGTTTGCAGCCCAACACCCCTTCCAAAGTGGCCCAAAGCCCAGCAAACTCCCTCCGTGCTCTCGATCGTTCGATCACGATCGCGTGGCGAAAACCACACCTCATTTGGACACTCCTAGCTCCTCTACCTCTATATATAGACCTCCCCGTTTTCCCACAGATCAAACCCTAAAATTCGTCCCGCGCTCGCGGACACGTCCGACCCGCCGGACGTGTCCACCCCACCGCCACGTCGCTCAACGAATCGCGTCGCGACATCGTCATCGTCGCCGCCGTCGCAGCCAATCCCGTCCGCCGCTGTCCTCGCGCGCCGCGCCCATGCCATCCATCATCCGCCGCCCGCCCAGCGCCGCCAGCGCCCGAGCTCTCCCTGCCGCCCGGCCTTCCGCGGCGAACCCGCCGGGCGCGCCCGCCGCCTCCGTCGCCTCGCCGACAGCGCCTACCTCCGCCGCCTCTCTGCTCGAGGCGAGGCCAGGCTCCTCCGCGCCAGCTTCCCGCCCGTACCGCCCGTCGGCCGCGCGCCGCCGCCTGCGCCGCCCGCCGCCCCAGCGCGCCCGCCCGGCAACCTCGCCACTCAGTCGCCGCCCGACCCCTCCGACGCGGATCCGGTGCCCCAGGCCGGATCGCCCGTTCCGCCGGAACCGCCCGCGCCGCCCGTCCCAGCACTGCTGCCGCCAGCTCAATCTCAGCAACCGCCGCCGTTGACCTGCCTCCCGATCCAAGCGGGATCGGGAGGAAGGCAACCGCCCGCTCGTGCCGCGTGGGCCTCGGCCCGGCCAAGGCCCACTGCTCCCAGCGCCCGGCCTGCCCGCCTCCTCCACCGAACCGGGCCAGCCAGCTGGGTGGCAGACCCCTCCCTCTCTCTGTGCACTTTGGGCGGATAGATTGACCCATGCCATGTTTTTTTCCCTATTGCGATTTTTCCATTTATCCGTGAATTCTTGTTTTGCGAAAACCCCCTAATGTTCATGCATATAATAACTTCACAACCGTGCATCGAATTAAAATAATTTATATATGTAAAATGCTTAGAATTTCATCTAGTTTCATAATATGCCACTTTCATCCATGTTAAATATGTTTAAAATGCTGTTTGTGTTAATTTGCTCATATGCCATGTTAAAATGATTTAATTCATAACTAAATAACCGTAACTCCGTTTTTAATAAACTTTATATGTAAATGGGGTGGAAAAATGCCTAGATTAACATGGTCCACTTTATTTTCCTGTTTAACAACTTTAAAATATGTTTTAGGGCAGAACAGTACCAAACCTTAAAATATGCACATGGGGATTTTCCGGAATTGTTGTTTGTTCTTCCGGCCTCATTTAAACTTGCCTAGTTAGGTAGTTTTGTTTTGCTTCACCCCTTGCCATGTTTAACAACATTTAATATTGTTGAGTAGCTTATAACAAGATCAAACTAAATAATTGCATGTGGTGTTTCGTCGATATGCAACTCGTTGCATATTGAGCTCCACTTAATTTGTAGTGTTGTTTGTTGCACTTTGCCATGCCATGCCATGCCTCATTAAACCGGACATGCATCATACTTGTTTGCGCATCATGACATGTTTATGCGGTGGTTGTTCACTATGTTGCTTGCTTCTTTCCGGTTTGCTTCTTTCGTTAGCTTCGGTTTCGTTCCGGAGTTGTGAGGATTGTTCGACTACGTCCGTTTGTCTTCTTCATGGACTCGTTCTTCTTCCTAGCGGGATTTCGTGCAAGATGACCGCTACCACGGATCTCACTACTATCATTGCTATGCTAGTTGCCTCGTTCTTTCGCTATCTTTGCGCTACCTATTACTGTTTGTCCAGCCATCCCATATTGCCATGAACCTCTAACATTTGACACCATTCCTAGCAAACCATTGATTGGCTATGTTACCGCTTTGCTCAGCCCTCTTATAGCATTGCTAGTTGCGGTGAAGTTGAAGATTTCTCCATGGTGGGCGGGGTTTATGTTGGGATATCACAATATCTCTTATATTATTAATGCATCTATATACTTGATAAAGGGTGGAAGGCTCGGCCTTATGCACAGTGTTTTGTTCCACTCTTGCCGCCCTAGTTTCCGTCATACGGTGTTATGTTCCCGGATTTTGCGTCCCTTACGCGGTCGGGTGATTTATGGGACCCCTTGACGGTTCGCTTTGAATAAAACTTGTCCAGCAAGGCCCAACATTGCCTTTTACCATTTGCCTCACCACCACCTACTTTTCCCTTGGGAGTAATTAACCCAAGGGTCATCTTTATTATAGCCCCCTGCTAGTGCTTGTCTAGCGTTGGTCCAAACTAGAGCCCTTTGCGGCGCCCCTCGGAAACTTGAGGTCTGGTTTTAGTTATGCGGATTGCTCATCCGGTCGTGGCTCGAGGCGAGATCTGTGCGGCTACTATCGGGATGTCGGCGCGCGGGAGGTCTTGCTGGTCTTGTTTTACCATTGTCGAAATGTCTTGATGTACCGGATACCGAGTCGATCGGAGTGTCTCGGGTGAAGGTCTATTCCTTCGATGATAGCGAGAGCTGTCATGGGCTAAGTTGGGACACCCTGCAGGGTTTAAACTTTCGAGAGCCGTGCCAGCGGTTATGTGCCGATGGGAATTTGTTAATGTCGGTTGTAGACAACTTGACACTTGATCCGAATTAAAACGCATCAACCGAGTGTGTAGCCGTGATGGTCTCTTCTCGGGAGTCCGGAAGTGAACACGGTTTACGTGTTATGTTTGGCGTAAGTAGGTGTTCAGGATCACCTCTTGATCATTGCTAGCTTCACGACCGTTCCGCTTGTTCTCTTCTCGCTCTTATTTGCGTTGGTTAGCCACCATATTATGCTTAGTCGCTGCTGCAGCCTCACCACTTTACCCCTTCCTTTCCCATTAAGCTTTGCTAGTCTTGATACCCATGGTAATGGGATTGCTGAGTCCTCGTGACTCACGGATACTTCAAAACCAGTTTGCGGTGCCTATGTTACCGGCGGTGGCGCAATCAAGCTCAAGGAGGAGCTTGATGAAGATCTTGCCCTTTGTGTTGTTTCGTTCTAGTTGATCTGTAGTGGAACCCAGTTGGGGTCGATCGGGGACCGTTTGTCGCATTTGGGGTTCTTCTTTTATTTTGGTTCCGTAGTCGGACCTTGATTGTATCTGGATGATGTAATGCTTTATTCATGTATTTGTGTGAAGTGGCGATTGTAAGCCAACTATGTATCTTTTTCCCTTATGTATTACATGGGTTGTGTGAAGATTACCTCACTTGCGACATTGCTTTCAATGCGGTTATGCCTCTAAGTCGTGCTTGACACATGGGAGATATAGCCAGATCGAGGCGTTACTGCGGTCTCGTCTTGTCGCACCCGCAAGCTTGCCGCTTCGCCGGGTCTTCTTAGGAGCCTTGTGGCGCTGTCATGACAAGTTTTCTGAAGTGCCTTGGTTGGCCTTCCCGGCAAGCTCCTCTTGCCGGGGTCTTGTCCTTCCCGGCAAGCTTCTCTTGCCGGGGCTTTGTCTTCTCAGCTAACAGTTTGTTCTTAAATGGCAGTATAGGAATGACGAAGGGTCTTGGCGGACACCCGGCAAGCCTTGCCGCAGGACGCTGCGACTGCCCGTGCACAAGTTCGGGTTACTAAGGTACCCCTACTTTAGTACACCGACATTTTGTAAGTGAACTGCATGAAATTAATAAACACATATTTTTTTGTTATTTGTTCATTTTTAAATAAGTGAACTTCATTTGGTTTTGTGAATTACTCATGCATGTTGACTTTTAAAGTTCAGTAAGTGAGCTTTCGTGCATGACTATCAGAAACTAGACCTTTTTTTGCTAGGAGTCTCACCTGTGTGTGTCCAGAGTTTGCACTCACATTCGTAGACACCTTTCTTTTCATCGGTGACCACTTGGAAATTATGCCTTCCCTGGTCAAATGCATCCAATCTATTGTAGTGGTGTACGAGATACTTTGTCGGGTTCTCAGGGCACAATTCTGCTCTGAATGCAGTGCTACGGTAGAGTTTTTCTTTAAAATATGCAAACACTGCCCTTGTATACACTTTTGATAGCTGAACTTCGAACCCAAACTTGGTTGTTGCTTTTACCTCTGACTGCATGATCAGAAATGCACTGTTAGGAACCAGAGAAATGAAAAAATTGTTTGTTTTTGTAGTCATATTTTAGCAGTTTTTGATTGACATTTTGTTTACCTCATTTGCTACTGTCTCTGCATGCTCGACGGCCTTCCTGGCTAAATGCACTTGTCCACCTGCAGAGCAAACAGATGGAGATCATGCTTCTCTTTGACAAAAATTTTCTTCAGTATGTGGTTCATGCTCTCGCTTCTCTGTGTGAAAGTCATCCGAGCACAGAAAATTTTCTTGTAGTAAGCCGAGATCCACTCGTGCCTGTCATCCCACAGCGAATTCATCACTTCGTCGTCTTGCAAGTTGTATCTCTGAATGATGTTCTTCCATGCTCTTCAAATTCTGACGGCATTAGTGGGTGGTTCAACACCGCATTGAGGTCATCCTTGAGTTTCTCGTGCGCCTTATATAGCAAGGTGAGGTGGTCTTTGTACTTCTTCATGATATGCCACCGACACAACTTATGCAGAGTATGTGGGAGGATAGTTTTTAGTGCTGCCTTCATCGAAGAACACTAGTTTGAGAAGTCACAAATAGTGTTTTTATTAAGTTGTTTGTGTGTGTGTAAGATAGATGGAAGGAATATTAGTGCACCAAACAAACGTAAGTATGCAGGTGTTGTTTTTTTGTACCTGTGAGCATGCAGATTGCCGGCTTGTTGTTCATACACCTCAGAAATGTTTTGAAAACCCACTCGAATGATGGTATTGTTTCATCTCGCATGAGGGCAACAGCAAATATGGAGCTCTGTAGATGATGGTTCACTCCCACGAAGACTCCCAGCGGCATGCGGAATTTGTTAGTTTTATACATTGTGTCAAATGTAGCGCAGTATCCAAAATCTTCATATGATCCTTTGCAACTTGCTTTGGCCCAAAAGACGTTTCTTACACGATTATCTACATCAACGTCATAATCATAGAAGAACTCTGGGTTTGTCTTCTGCATTTTCTCGAAGAAATCCAGAAGTTTCTTGACATCATCTTCAGACTCTTCTTTGGCAAACTTCTACTTCCTGCATTTTAAAACACAATGCAAACTCATCTCATCAAATAGGGAATAATTACCGACAGAATGCTCAAGTGATATGCTCTGTGACGTGCTTACTTGTTTATCCAGTCGCGGCTAGTATGTCCCATGTACTGCAGACCACCGGACATACGCGACAGTGTCGACATCATCTGAACATGTGTGTGGTTGTCCAGTTGCATGTCTTTCACTAACTGGTCTATCAAAGGATCGCCTTTTTTGTGCGATCGCATGTGCAAAAGCATCCCGGGGCTTTCCAGCATCTTGTGATTGTGTTTGAGTTGAACCATTTCTATCACAAATTTGCCATCCTTCCTCTTTTTGACTCTAATCTTTGTCTTGCAGCCAATCCTTTTTGATGTCTTTTGACGTATCCGGTGATAATCTGACACAGTCTGCTTGTGCGTCCCTTCTCTTGAGCAGACAATGTAGGCATTTGTCCTGTGTTTTGCCCTCTTGCGTATGCCAAACCCTGCACATCTTGCATAATTGTTGTAAAAGTCCCATGCCTTGTCGTACATGGTGAACTTCATTCTAGCAGCAGGTATGAGGTTCAGCGGCATGTTTTTATCCTGCATTAATTGCAATGCTCTATGAGATAATTTGTTCTGTTCTGTTTTTTAAATACGAGGAGTGCATACGAGTTTAATAAAGCATTGCAATGTTCCTAAGTTTTCAGAAGAATCCAATGTATTAGATTCTAGGTCAAACCTCACAAGAAATACCAGTGTGCAATGCAATGTTATCTGAATGGACTGCAACTATTTTTTTTCAGAACATAAATTTACATGTGTGTAGAGTCGTTCACCTGATGGTGTTTGCAGCTCACTGGGTTGTATTGGACATGGCGGGGTTATAGCAGATCTGTGTAGTTGAGGATCTCGCGGCGGCAATAGTGAGGAGGATTTGTACCTGCTGTTGACTTTTGACCGAGGCACCGTTGGTGGTCGCAGTGTCGAAGTTGATGCAGTAGGTCTGCTTGGAGCTCTGTTTTTTGGTGCAGCAGGTGGATGCTGAGCTCTGTCTTGGGGTGCAGCAGGTGGATGTGGTGGTAATCCAGTGTTGTGACGATGTATTAGTGGATTGGTTTGAAAATTTTGGAGCAGTGGCACATCATCATAGTCATAATCATCATCTACTACAACATCGTGTTCAACTGCATCATCATTGTTTGTTCGGACATGCTGTCCAAACGTAGTGAACTCATGCTTATACTCTGGGTTGAGAACTTTTATTGGCTCATCTTCATCGTCATCATCTTCATCATCCCGTTGGTGAGTGCCCTCCCAGACGAATGTGACATCATTATCATCTTCAACTACATCTTCTTCTTGGAAAAAATCTTCTTCTGGAGAGTACTGCACCCTGTTTGTTGCCGCGAAGAATCCTCGAGGAATCTCAGGGGTAACCTAGCCAGTATCTCTTTCAGAAGAAGGTTCACTATTCTTAAAGTTGTTGTTCTCGGTGTTTTCAATTATGGGGGCATTTTGTATCTGCTGAACGTTATTTCCTGCACACAAAATGACCGAGCTGCATTGTCAGGTTAAATGAACTGAATCATGCAAACTGCAATGTGTTTGAAATGGTACTGCCGAAGTATTGCACGCTGACTGCATCACCTCGCAAGGTGAACTGAAGAAACCGCACTGCATTGTTATGCGTAATGAACCTATACAAGCGTAATGCATAACCGAGCAAGTGCACTGCATTTTCCCCCACAATGAACCAAAGCAACCGCACTACATAGTTTTGGTAGGCGTACTGGACTACTTGTACTGCTTTGTCTGGAATAACTAAACTGAGATGGCTGAGGAAGTGTACTACTTACCTCGTGTTGCAGTGATTTCTTGCGTTTGCAGGAGGAAGTTCCTGTCTCGTCCGTCTGCACAACTTTCACGTTCGCCTGTGTAGTTCACTTGCCCTTTAGAAGTTCATGAGCGGTCTGGACGTTGCTCCAGGTGAACGGAGACGGAGGATTTGCTCTAAAGGTCGTTGCAGACTTATTCCAAGAAGCTGCCGTGGATGAAGGAACCTTGCGCATAGTCCTCCTTGCTCGAATTGGTTTGATGTCGAGGCAACACCAATCCACATCTGATGAAGTACAGCTAATTGTAGGCCCGAAGGAGTTCGGTGGCGGCGCAACCGAGCTGCTGCCATGGAAGAAGGCCGATATGCTAGTGGGGAAAGTGTTTCTCGGTTGCTGCCACGGAAGAAGGCTGAGAGGCGACGGGAGGCATCGCTGCTTGGCCGCCGCCGCAGAAGAAGGCCGGGAGGGGAGGGGCGGCGTCGCTGCCGGCCGCCAACGCTGAAGAAGGACGGGAGGGGAGGGGCGGTGGCGCTCCCAGGCCGCCGCCGCAGAAGAAAGCGGGGAGGGAGGGGCGACATCCCTCCGAGGCTGCCACCACAGAAGAAGGCCGGGAGGGGAGGGGCGGCGGTGCTCCCAGGACGTTGCCGCAGTAGAAGGCCGGGAGGGGAGGGGCGGCAGCGCTCCCAGGCCGCTGCCACGGAAGAAGGTCAGGAGGGGAGGGGCGGCGGCGCTCCGAGGCTGCTGCTGCGGTAGAAGGCCGGGAGGGGAGGGGCGGCAACGATTTGTTGGGGTTGTGCAGAATAAGGCTGGTGTTATTAGAATAAGACTCTTAAGGGGTGTTATCAGAATAGACCCACCACACACACACACACACACACACACACTCACACGCTGGAGGCTCAGTGTTCCTTTGCTAGGATTTGCTATATTCACAGTCTCTCACCCTCTTCACCAGATCTAAACAAGACTCTGTTGGCCTCTGTCTCTCTCTCCCCCCTCACAGCTGATGAAGGAGTTGTCCGGATCCGGTTGCACCGGGAAGAGGAGGAGGTGCAACGTTCACTCTGTCTGCCTTCGGCGAGGGAGGCAATGCACTGCCGGCTACGCTATTCTCTTTCACCCAGCACCTATGCGGAAGGGCCTCTGACCCCTTCTTCCTCACTATCGTCCATAGTTTGGGCAGATCCAGCCTCCCGCCGCACGCGTAGCCACATCCCGACGACCCTAAGGTATAACTTCCTTTCAAACCGTCATTGCTCTAGCTGCAAGTGGATCTTTTTCGGTTCTGTAATCGAATCTAGGTCTTGGTTTAAAGTGGAAAGAAGGGTGGGGTGGGGTGGAACATGAATCTAGGACGTGGTTCAATGAGGAAAGGAGGGAGGGAAAGTAGTATAGACTGGCTATCCAGCCCATTTGTTGGTCTAAAAGGGAAAAAGGGGGTAACCCAGTACACACATCTGTAAGGAACCAATCTCTTTGTTGAAAAAGGAAAGAAACTGGGGGGTCGGATAGTTTGTGCAGGACTAGATTTGCTGCCCTCTCATAGGAAAGAGGTTCAAAGAGAACAAATATGGGACCAACGCAGATATGGTGCTTGGTAACATACTCTCCATCGTCCATTCATATGTGTTGACGCACATGGTGCTAGCATGCCCCATGTCCCATGTACCATACAACTATTTTGCTGTTGTTAATCTAAGAATGCCACTGGAAAATTGAAGCAATGCCACTGCTAAAGGTAAATTGCATTAAAATTGAAGCAATGCCACTGCTAAAGGTAAATTGCATTTTTAATGAATGTTGTTTTAAGAGAATGTCTCTATTAATATGAATCAATGCAACCGTTTTAGAAATGCTACTATCCTACTTTGTTTTCCATCAAGATAAGGTAGATGCTTCTTTTTGTCGCCGTATGTTTCATCCTCCTTTATTGGCCAGTAATTCTTTTCTTTTTCTCCTTTGTTAGAACAGGGATATCTATTCAACTAATTGCTATACCGAACTTAAATGTCACACCGGCAACTTTTCTTGATTTAGTTTAAATACACAAAACTAGATTGGATTTCCTATTCGTGTTGGCAGATTCGTAGGTGATCTTGACTGCGTCATGAAAGGTCAGTATCGGCCTTCATCCACATGATGGTGCAATGTGCTTTGAGGTGTTGTGCTACTTGTATTGGTACTGTTTTAAATAAATGTTGAATTAAAGCTATTGAATTGCTGTCTTTTCCCATTAAGTGAACAAAAATGGGACCAACCCAGAAATGATGCTTGTTGCTTTGTTACAACAAACTCTACATCATCCCCTTTATAAGTAGATGGAAGCACATGGTGCTGTTGCGCCCACTCTCCCCTGGAATTGTTTATGCTTTTTGTTAATCTAATGCCACTGGTAAAATTAAGCAATGACACTCTTGGAATTAACTACTGAATCTTAGTTCAAAACGGCAACACTTGTTAGAGATCGGCGGGAGTACCATTTCTGTTAGGGATCGGGTGGAGTACATGTTTAAGGAATGTTTTATTGAGATAATGTCTCTATTATTATATATCAGTTACAATGTTTTACAAATGTTACTATCCTTCTTTGTAGTTCTTTCTACATGTTTAACCATGGTATTGTTAAGATAATGTCTCTGTTAATATGAATCACTTGCATTGTTTTAGGAATGGTACTTTTCTGCTTTGTCATTCTTTATACATGTTGAAACAAGGCATTGTTAAGATAATGTCTCAGTTAATTTGAATGAATCACACTATTTGAGAATTGCTACTTTTCTGCTTTGTTTCCCATTAAGATACGATAGATGTTTTTTCTTTTGGGAGTGTAATTCATCAACCGTTATTTCTCAGTATTTCTTTCCTTTATACCTATTGTTGCATACGGGGATATCAAAAATTCTGCGCAGTTCTATTTCTACTTTGATTTTAGTTGAACTGCACAAAAGGAGTCAACGTGTTTAAGGCAAATTGTTGCATTATTGGGCCCAGTTGGTCTTTCCAATTTGCAGAAAGAAGCAGTCACTATTTGCGCTACATTACACAAGGAATGATCGAGAAGCTTTACAGAGTATTAATAGACGCTGGTGACATGACTAGTCTGTAGAGAGCATGGGAATTCAACACCACGTGGAGTGCAAAATTCACTACACAAGGAAAGGTATGATCAATTCAGGTGCCGATACAACTGTAAGAAACAAGGTCAGTATCGGCCTTCATCCACATGATTGCGCTTTGTTATGTTGTGCTACTTATATTGTTGTATTGCTTTGAATAAATGTTTAATTGAAGCTATTGTATTGCTATCTTTTGCTATTAATATAATGAAGATGATGATAATTGTAAGCGTATATTTAATCAACTAGTACCACTATTATATTCATCACGCTTTTTCTATATTTATACAGACATGGATGCTCAGCTTGATTTTAGTGGAACTACACAAAATGTTCAGATGGTTCGTGTCCTCCATAATACTTCATCATGCACAATACATCGAATGGTTCTCTAATCATTCGTCATCACCTTGAGCCACCAAACTATCTACTTGAATGGAGCTGCCAACGTGTTCAACGCCTTGCAAGATATAAATACGAAATCCACCATGCTACGCAAGACATTGTTTGATTTCAATGGAACTGCACAAAAAGATATGCTGGTTAATCCGACTCCATGTGCCATTTCAATGTGCAAACTGATGAAAAACCCTGCCTGTTCCACAATCATTGGCATTACATATTTTGAATGGGAAAAGCTTGTCAAAGTTTAATCATTGACGTCAGCAAGAAGACATTAGTTTAATATATTGGAATTGGAAAACCTTGTCAAATTTTGCTCATTAATGTTAGCCAGAAGACATGCATTTGATATTTTGGAGTGGGACGCCCTTTGCTGCGAGCGGCGTCGATCACTTTTCCTATTCCTGTGTTCAGTTCAGAAGTAAATATTTACTCTGCTGAGATGCATAGTCACATGAATGTTGACTTATGTAAGGTGTTTTAAGAGTTTGTTCTGAATGTTGTCTATTAAATGCTAGGCCTTGTGAGTTTGATTGCAAAGTTGAGCTTGTAATACTGTGGCATGCGGCATCACGAGCTGTTCACCGTGCCTCCTGAGAATAATGCTTCATATTGTTTTGCATGTTGATCTAATGCGAGTGATTTTCATGTTAAGAAGATCATCCTGTTCTGTTGTTTCTGTGCTTAAGAAGTTCATCGTCTTTTGTTTCATTCATAGCCTATACGACAACTCAGGAAGGTTAGTGGTGAAACCATATGATGTTCTGACCAACTCATCATCCGTTTCATGCCGACTCAGTCTCTCGAAGATGCTCATAGGTGTCTGATGATCCTGGCTTCCTGAATGAGCAGCGGGTGCTATATCAGACCATCCGTAGGGCCTGCGAGGCCCTATCCATCATCCTTCAAGTTGTTGCGCTCACCGTGACGCCGAGCATTGTCAACATGGTCAACGAAGACGAGGAATCAGGTGATGACTTTACTTGGAGAGGATGACAGTAGGGACCCACCAGGGCCATAGCCGTACGTACACAAGTTCCTCCTTATTATATACAACTATAATTTTTTTGCTTCCTCCTGGTTTCCTAACATCACGGTCGCACACCATTGTCAATCTATATCTATATCTATACCAAGATAAAAAGACCCCAAGGGGCAGATCCAATTAATCTCGGCCACCAAATCATGTCAATCCAACGACCTGGACTGCTTCAATGTCGAGCGCACAACACGTTTAGCGTGCAGTTAATTTCATGCCAAAAATAGTGCTAATCACATAATAACACGCAAATAATATCCTACTTAATAACTGCATGCACTTAATATACTTCCAAATTAACGTGCATTGCACGTACACATTGACTAGTAGTCAATAAACGATGGAATTGCACACAGAGCGGCCGACAGCTGGGACCTAGCAACTCGAGCAGTATTTTTTTTAGGTGTAAGCAGAGTTTTTCTTGAGCGACGTTTTTGTTGTTGTTCAAAGGAGTAGGGCATCAACTGGCCGGGCTGTGACCCGTCTAGCCCAGGCTAATATTTTATGTTGACCAAATATCCAGCCCAGATATTAATTTTTCAAGGTGAAAATGGCTAGCACATCTATACTTTTTTTGCAGAATGCCGAACCCAGGTCAACTTATTATTCTCCGCCACGCCGGGCTGTAAATCTTTCCTAGGAGGGATGCATTAGGCCTAACAAGAAAACGGGCTTTAAGATATAATAAATGGGATATAATTATAAAAACTGGGCTGTAAATATAAAAAACACAACAAACAGGTAATTAGTTTCAAAAATATTATTTTTTGAATTTGAAAATTTTAATTTAATTACTTATTGCGCGCGCAATATTGCGTTAGATTTTTTCCTGATACAAATTCATTTTGAAATTACATTTAATCTGACTTGAAATTTTGGGATAAAAATTTTTCGGATCCCATTAGAATGTGGGATTTTTGGTTCAGTTCTGTTTTGAGCGGTTGGTTGAAATTATTAATCGTTGTCTTGGCTAGAAAATGGGTTGCAATTTTAACAAACTATAAATGGGTTGTAGTAAATTCCATTAGAATTCAAAAATGGGATGTACATTATTACAAATCACAACTGGGCTATATGTTCTCTGCCACAGATGTGATGCTCACTTGTGGGCCTACTAATATTTTTTTGAGAGTTATAGTTAGTGACGCGTACGGAAGGCTTGTGGGCCTACTAAGGCATACGGAAGGCTTTGTCAACTTATAGTCAAGACACGATTCTAGCAGCAGTAGTCGTTGGATGTCCATCCAACGACTGTAGTGCTTCTTCAATCTCGGATATTCTTGCTTCAGCCGCCGAAACCACCACAGGCGGTACCACCTGCTACCACCTACTGTGGCCGGCTGTGTTGCCGTGCAGGCTTCACCGGCCCACCCTACTTCCAAACGCCGTCCAGGCCATTCCTCTACTCACTAACACCTCCTGTTCTTCTCCGGCGACGGCAGCCTCACACCATAGCCGAACCAGTGAACCCTCATACTCCCGTCCGCATGGGCATCCACTGCTGTGTCTTGGCCGGCTCCTGGTCGTTCCCTTCTTAGGACTCGCTATCATTCACTGTGTTTGTTCTATTGGCGCGGCATGGTCAACTTTGTCAACAAACGATAACCATCAAAAGAGGCATGTACATGGAGTGGCTGACAGTAGGGACCCACATGGCCCATGGCTGCAAGTAGCAAGTGCTCCCATATTATGAGAAAACTAATGATTTCTCCCCCTGACAGGCTTGACCCACCAGCTACATCTTCGCACGCAAGGAAGTGCTTCCTTTATTATGCGTAAATAAAAAGTTTCCTCTCCCTGATAGCTGGGACCCACCAGCTTTATTATGATGCATTTTGTGAAAATATAGATTGTACCAAAGATGCTAAATAGTTTTCTTTTTATTCTAACTTGAAAAAGAAGAAATAAAAAAACCAGAAAACATCTTCGCACGCAAGGAAGTGCCACCTTATTACGCGGAAAAAATTTAATTGCCCCTACTAGCTGGGACACACCAGATTTGGAGGCTGACCTGTGGGCCTAATAAGTTAACGCGTATGCAAGGCTTTGTCAACTTAGTCAATTAAAGATTCTAGCTGCACTGACCGTTGAATGTTAATCCAATGGCCAAGCTGCGTCTTCAACCTCTGTCTTCTTGCTCCAGCCACCCAAACCTGCGCCCGCGGTAATGCCTGCTCCAGCCTCCCGTGTTCGGCTGTCCTGCCGCGCAGGCCTCACCGCCCGACCATACGACTACTGGCCAGGGCTTCCCTCTACTCACCCACACCCCCTGTTATTCTCCGGCGACGACAGCCTAACACCACAGCCGAACTAGTGAACCCTCATACTCCCCTCCGCATGGGCATCCACTTGCCTCGTCTTCCCTGGCTCAGCGTCTTCCTAGTCCTTGCCGTCGTCCATCGCCTGGGCGCTGGCCGCACGGCGTGGTCAACGTGGTCAATAAACGACAGCCATCGGAAAGTAGTTTACGCGGTGAGGCTGATAGATGAACCCGCCAGCTACATCTTCACACGCAAGGAAGTGCCTCCATATTAGGAGTGAAAAAAATAATAAATCCTCCCCCTGACAACTCAGACCCACCATCAATAACTCCGCATGCAAGGAAGTGCCTCCTTATCCTCCTGACAGCCGGGACCCACCTGGTCGAAGCATACGTTACGTTGTCGTAAACATGTATGTACATACTGGTTGATTGGTTTCTCTGCAATGATGAACGGTGGCCGAGCAAGCAGCGGCACGTGTAGTAGTAGAGCCCCAATGTAGCAGTTCAGGCAGTCCCTTCTAAATCGTGTACACGTACGTACAACCACATGCCAAAAAATACGGCCACGTACGTACATACGGGAGGGGTCTTGAAAGCGTACTCGCACATATGTACGTCCAGGGCTTGTGTACATGGAGAGACAACAGATTCCAGCAATGTTGTCCTGTTCATCAGGCAGCCAACCGGCTGGGTCCGAACGAAGAAACATCGTCCTGTTCATCAGGAGGCAACAGACTGGGTCGGAATGCGTCCTGTTGAACATGAGCCAACCTTCTTGGACGGAACAGCCGAAACAGGGTCTGGCGTGCCGCAGTATGGAGGAAATGGCCTTCTGTTCAACCGGCTACGGTCGAAACAGGGATCCTGTTCATCGGGAGGGGTGTGGCGTACCGCAAAATAGAGGAAACAGACTTGTGATGGAGCACTACGGGCGAAATGGGGGTCCTGTTCATCACAGATGGAGGAAACAAACTTGTGTTGGAGTGCTACGATCGAAACGGGGGTCCTGTTCATCGGAGGGTTGTGGCGTACCACAAAATGGGACTCCACGGGCTACTGTTCACCCACCATCGCCTTCCTTCAGACTGCACCTGCACTGTTAATCCACCGTGCCTTCCTCCTGCCTCCACCAGCTACCGTTCATAAACGGGCTACTATTGATCCAGCCCTCCATCGGCTACTATTCAACCAGCCCTCCACGGGGTTGTGTTTATCCACCCTCAACTAGCTGCTCGGCTGTGGTGGCCTCCTCTCGGGGTCCTGTTCATCTAGCGGCGACGGCCTACTACTACTACGACGGGGTCCTATTCATTGAACCCCCAGTGGGACCTGTTCATCCAGCCCCAACCACGTACGTCTCGAATCGTTCAACCAACCCCCACGTTCACTTTTCATTAAGAGGCAGAAGGTTCGATCGGCTTCAGCTAGCAGTAGTAGCGAAGGAATCCCTCGATCGAGTTCAGTTAACAGCCAGGGATCGATCGATCACTCGGGTTCAGTAACGTAGCTAGTGCAATCGCTCGGGTTCAGTAAGCGAGCGCCTCGCTCGGGTTCAGTTAGAGCCCAACGCCTTGCACACACGCGCATACGTGTACGAGAGAAATGTGCATCCCTCTGTGCAATGCTCGGCCCCGACCACCCACCGTAACCGGGAACTCCTCGAAATTTTCCTCGCCCTCGCTTCTACCATGATTGTTTCCGTCATGCACGACCCAAAGAATGTCATGTAGGTGCGTCTCCGGCCCGCCCAGGACGAAAAGCCCATTTTCTGTCATGATTTTTTGTCATAGAAGTAGGAGCCCACCACATCTATGATGATGCCGGGTTTTGTCACAATTATTGTCACAGAGGTGTCATAAGCATAACAATTTTTTTCGTTCAGCCCAAAATGTCATGGATGTGTCATTTTTTGCAGTGTATATTTGTCGAAGTACTAGAGTCGAGGAGATTGATGTGAAGAGATCGACCCCTCGAAAGTTTTCTGCTGAAGAAAAGCTTTTGGTTCGGTACTGTCGTCCGAAGAAATTGACTGAAGTGATTGAAGTCGAAGACAAAGTGAAGACGTAGTATTCATTTCGTTGTTCTTCTTTCACTATTTCGAGTCATAGGACCTCCGTACTATTAAGAGGGGTATAGGTTCTCGATGCTTAGATCATTTCTGATGCTTACCAAATCCTATGAAAGCTGTGACATAAATCTCTTTGTGCTCCGAGCAAATACTTGGCAGCAAGAGATTGTGATCTTCTTTGCTGCGAGATATTTGTCTCGGACCGAGGAGTTAGCATTACTTGTTCGTCAAGTAATGTTACCGTTGCTCCAAAATCTGACCGTTGTGAATGTGTTGGTTGGCCATTGACTGGACCTCATGTCCAAAATGGTCATTTCCCATCAGGGAAGGCTGCTGCTATAAATAGCCACCCCGCGCCGGCTTTTTTGGTGGCTGCTCCGCTTGAGATTTTTGAGAAGATTGATTGAGCAACCCCTCTCTGACTGATTTGAGTTTAACATCCACTGAGAGAAAAACCAAGAGCCCAAACTTAGACAATGGTTTAGCATCATAGTAGTTTCGAGTGAGAGTTCTTGTACCTATTACTCTTGAGAGCTGCGCACTCTCTAGACGAATAGGTTTTGGCGTCGAGTGTTGAAAAGTTGTTGTCTTCACCGAGCCTGATCTTCAGCAACCAAGAGTGATTGTGGTTCGCGAAGGTCGACCGAAGGTTTGGAGATCACCGACAAGGATCAACCACGAGTGAAATCAACCTGAGTCTGATCAGCTCTATGTTGAAGTAGAATAGGGTGAAGAGAGTTTATTTTCAAGGTTAAGTCACAACCCCTCCAACCAGATGTAGCCCTTTGGCAAAAGGGTGAACTGGTCTACCAAATCTCTCTATCGCCATTGAGCACCACTGGTTACATCTTCGTCACTGCATTTCATGCAGCAATTGTTATTCATGCTCTGTGCCGAGAGTTTACTTGATCATTTTGTTCTGTTGTCTTCATCATGTGTATCTTTGTTCATCATTATCTTTATCATCGCCTGTATTCTTTCATTGACATCTTGTATTTCAGTTTCACTTGTGAAATCATTCTTTAGCATTAAATTCAGCATCAACAATGTTGTGTCTTATTCCGCTGCATCTATGTGCATGTTGCATCACTCTCATTTTAGTTAAACCTGTGAGCCATCAAGCTCGCACTATCGTCAATGCCTTTATCTATGAATATGCCTCTGACAAGGAGGATTGATTCAGTCCATTTCCCTCGGTACTCTATTCCGCTGTGATGAGTGGGATTAATTTCAAAGCATTCGAAAGAAAATTTGAATCTCCCATTCACCCCTCTCTGGTCGATATACTCTCAGTCCTAACACACATAATTGGTCTTCCTAAGTTCTTCAGGCCAAGTGCTTATACCTTGTGACGACCTGGTGCTTGCTTTTGTAAATATAGCTCGTTTGCTCAAAATTGAGACCTTGAAGGTGTACCCCCCTTCTATGCATATCACGTGTAGCGGCCAAGTCTTAAGAGGGGAACGTAGTGATAGCTTTAAGACTTTCTTCAATATAACTGCTGCAACTTTGAAGAAATATAGGTTGCTCATCTGAGTCACCAATCATAAACATGATATTTTTGCATTTCACATATGTAGCCCCCAAGGGCTAGCTCATCAGCATATGATGGCATGGGTCTTCAGTTTGGACCTGGTCTGTTCGAAATAATTGAACGCTTTAGCCACCAGTGCCGAGTTGTCTTGTCTGCAACAACCTAGGACTTGTAATTGTCTTATGCTCATAAAACTTCAGCCAGTATAGCCACCAAGGGCCGGGTCATATTGCAATAATGAGCAGGGACTTTTGCAGATCTGATTATATAGACTTGAGGAGCAATGTGTAGCCCCAAGGGCTAGCTCAGGAAGATAATACTCGGCTGGGACTTTAGAAGCAGCCCCCATTCGTCGAAGGAAGGCATCTGCCCCGCGAACTCAACCCTGTGCGGGTAGAGATACAAGAGACAACCCCCTTGCGGCATATCACCTGGCGACGGGTTGCCAGTCAAGACTTCAAGCACCGCCCTTCGCGCTACGAGCGAGAGCCCCGACTCCTAAAGCCTCATGCGATCCTGGTCACCGGCCAGGGCCCACATCAGTCGGGAATGGCATTGGAGAGGGTCAATGCGACGCCGGAGGAACTCCTTCACCACCTGGGGCGCAGTCACGCCAAGGTCTCTCAACCTCTTCATCCGGAGCCAGACGAAGGAAAGGCGAGAGCCCGCGAGCTTCTCGTCGCCCCAACCAGAGTTGGGGATGGCGGGCGATGACGGAGGCGAGCGCAGGGGGCTGAGCACTCCAACATCCACGTATGCCCACCGCATCCGAAACCCGCTCGTGGAAAACGGGAGATCAAAATCAATCCCCGAGGCGTCCGTCTTTGCCACAGCCTGGAAGCTTAGGCACTTCGAGGGGTCGGTCAGATGCAGAGAGTAGAAATGGCGCAAGAGGGCAACGGAAGAAGCAATGCCCACCATGGCCTCGCAAATGAAGTCGAAGACGGCGAGAAGGGCAACGGATTGGGTATCAAGATGCAACATGTGAATATGGTAATGGGAAAGCACTGCGTTGAAGAAGGCAGAGAAAGGGGGAACCATGCCAGCCCACAGGGCGTCAACGAACAACCAAACCTAGGTGGTTGTCCTGTCAATGGAAGCTCGGGACGCAGGCCAGGCCACCGTCCCTCCCAACTCGTTGAAGCTATAAGCGAGCGCAGGGCGAACCATGCCCATGGCCTCCCGGTTGAGCACCCGCGATCGACCGACGACGGACTCGATTATCAGGGGAGGGTTGGCTGAGGACAGAGGCTTCTTCCCTTTCTTCCTGCTAGTCGGTGCCATGGCAATGGAGGGGATAGAGCTCGAGTCAGATTCGGAGCAGAAGCAGGGGCTCGAGGAAGAAGGTACGATAGGAAGCACGCCGCCTATGAGGAGGAAATGACTGTGTAGGGTGCCGTGGCTGCCTAGCCAGGCGGATATTGGGGAAGCATGGGGAAGCGGAGACGCCCACGTCCAATCAGTCGCCATGCGTCGACCAAGGCCGCAGGCTGGTGGGGCCCGTGGCGCTCCGCACTTGCCCTTTGGCTTTGCCGCTAAGCCAAGTCCGAGCATGCCTTGGGCCTGGGGGCTACTGTCGGCATTCTGGGAACGGGGGTCCCCGGACTTGCCTGCCTGTAGCCCATGGCGTGGCTCCACCACTAGCCCAGTACAATCTGTCTTCGTCAACCAACACTCAAGACCCTCGCAAGGGGCCAAGCCTCGCGAGGTGGACGACACAAGGCCTCCTCAGGAGCGGCCTCACCAGGCAGGCTCGTGAGGGGCCGGAGAGATCAAGGCAAGAGGTACCTCCTCAGGTTCCCGTGACGCAAGCCATGACGACCAAGGCCAGGCAGGTGCCAGCACGCGTAGTGTCCTCGTTTCCCCTTTGGTGCTAAGAGGGCAAGCGCAGGCATAGAGTACCGAGGCATTAGGCAAAGGTTTCCATATCGGTGCAACAAGACCATGACCAGCAGGACGACAAGACGGAGGTCATCGTGGAGCCCAAGACGGCGTCACCACCAGCGCCTTTGATAGGCGAAGACCACCTTTAGTCAGGATAGCTTGTACTAGTTGTCCCCTTTCAAATTGGCCATTGTTGGATCCCTTCCCGCTCAATATTTGGGGAGAGGACCAGGGCCTCTATAAATAGGACTAGCCACCACCATAGAAGGGGATCGATTCCTCCCTGAGCAACCCACCATGCATGAGAACACCTCTCCTCAGGAGGCTGTTCTTCCCTTGTACTGTTCATCATCAGCCCAAGAGGCAATCCACCACCACCACACAGGAGTAGGGTATTACACCACAATGGTGGCCCGAACCTGTATAAATCTTGTGTCTCTTTTGTTGTGAGTTCATCGAGCTAAGCTTAGAGATCACGACGAGGCTGAGAGCAAGATTCGGTAGGGGGAAATCTTGTTGTGCACCCCAGTGTTCAAACCTCAAGGGTTTTGCCGGAACCCTAAATCTGACAGGCTCTAATGCCAACGCTGCCAGGTCCCCGATCCTAAGTCACATCGATCTAGCACATAACACATCATATCACTTTGCAGCCTCACACACGGTATTCCCACGGGTGCCACCTTACCTGGCCCGGGACAATTTGTGCCTTTTGGCTCACGTATATGATAGTGTCCCTAGCATCCATATGACAAAGAACCCGGGACGACATGACTAGTCATAAACCCAGGGTGGCGCTAACTTACAAGGACTGGCATACATGACCCAGCAACGAACGTGTCGATCATCAACATATGAACCCAAGTCGTAGCAAGCTACAAGGACTTAAAGGAACAACACGTGACATTTCCCCGAACTGACAAACACATGAACGAAGGACACATGCCGGCCAGCCTAAGTGTTCCGGAGCAGTAGCAAGATACCATGGCTCAGTGGAAGCACTAGGAGACATTTCCCCATAAGAGAGGCTACCAAGAATAAACAACTAGGTTGTCGAATCCCACACATACCATGCATTTCAAATCATACACACAATATGCTCAATATGTGGAAATACAACATGGCATCACAACAAAACTCTACATCTCAAATTACTTATTTAAAAGGCTCTGGAGAGCCATACATAACATATCCATACAGATAGGGGTCACATGACCCGACACTCAAGTCATACAAGCATCAAGAACATGCGAAGCAAACTTGTCTGAGTACAGACAACTAGAAAGAAAGAAGGCTTGACGAAGCCTGTCTATCTACATAGGCCGTTCACAAGCTCAAGGCCACCACCTGGGCGGCAAGTTATTCCTCAACATCGAGATCTACATAGAACCCATCGGAGGTGGCAGTGTTCTCGTCTGCAACAGTTTATTAAGCAAACATGAGTACAAAGGTACCCAACAAGACTTACATCAGATCCTACCATACATGCAACATTGCCAACAAGGGTAGTGGCGTTTGTTGCAGCAAGCCAACTTTGACTCTTGGCTATTCTACCCTACGATTGACAGTAGTTTGTAAATGATTTTGCGCGCATGAGTTCACTAATCACCACAACAATACTCTACCGCGGACCCTCTCCCGTCTTCCTACGAGAGGGCCAGCCATGACACTCACACTTGTCTTGAGACTTTTATGAGTAACCATTAACTTGTCTATGAACTGCATAAGCAACCAAGTAGTACTTTACCGTGGACGCGGCTATTTGAATAGTTCTGTAACCCTGTAGGGGTGTACTTCTTCACACACGCTTCCACCACTTATTGCTGTTTACATGACATGTACTCGGCAACCTTCAAGCGGAAGCCCAACGAGGGTGTCGGCCATGACCTGACTAAACACACAAGTCCCGAGTCCAGGTTTATCACCTATTCAGGTTCCATCCACAGGGAGTCCGGTCGAGGTTTCCACTACGACCCTGAATGATGTGTGCAGGCTTCTCGAGGCACCAAACGAGCGTCCCGGTACACCGTGCGACGTACCTGCCGCATCACAGCCCACCCCTAGGGTCAGCGCTGCGCGCGGCCTCCGGTATACTACAAACACCAGAAAGTACATGCAACGCCAGGACAGAGGACAAGAGCAGTTATAAGTCGAGAGGGTCCATTGGTTTTGGGCCCAGCGCGTGGTAGTAGCTATTCTTAAATCGCACGTACAAACCTGAGTTCTTCGGGACGGTTCCAATGAAACAACCCACCATGTACTACTACATGGCCTCTCATCGATACCTTTACCAAAACATGTTCAACACTTCACTCTCATTACCGACACAACCATTTCACTCCAGTCCATCACCCAGATGAACCAGACCTGACACGACTATAAGCATAGCAGGCATAGCATGGTAGGAAACACAACATGGCTCAATCAACTTCTACACATGCTAGTGCGGTTCATCTAGTTACTGTGGCAAAGACAGGTCATGCAAAGGAAATGGGTTCTACTACCGCAACAAGCAGCAGTTTGAAATGTTGTTGTCTTAATGCAATAAAACGAGAGCAGGAGCGAGAATATGTGATTGTATCAAGATGATCAATGGGGGGTTGCTTGCCTGACAGAGTGGTCGAGGGGCACTATCCTTCAACTAGATACTCATGAATATCCTCGGGAGCAGAACCTACCATGGAGAACACACCGGTAACACAATCAATACATGGCGCTATGCAACAATATGATGCATGAAAATGACATGGCAAAATGAGTTTGTTGGGCTAATGCAACAAAACCAAAGGGGTTTGAGTTATTTTGAACCCAAGGTTCAACTTCAAATTCAAATTATGGATTCATAAAGTGCATTATCATTTTTTGATCTAAACAGCAAGGTTAAGTTGCTTTATCATGCATGAAACAAGTACCAATGGATAGATTGGATCTTTCTGGTCATTTTCTATATATAAATCTTTTCATTTGGAGTTATAGATTAATTTCTATGATTTTTTGAAGCTTAAAACATTTTTTTGCAATTTCTGAATTAGTTTTAATCCAAAAAATCCTTTATTGTGTCAGCATTGCGTCAGGATGACATCAGCAGGTCAATGGGATAGCCCAGGTCAAACTGACTAGTGGGTCCCGTTTGTAAGTGACTAACTAACTAACCTAGGTTAATTAGCAATAATCTAGATTAGTTCCTGAGGTGGGGCCCGCATGTCGATGACCCAGGGGAGGTCAAAACAGGTCAGCGGGATCAAATCTGTCGGCGTTAAGCCGCCGGCAAGGTTAGCGATGGCCAGGGGCTTCAGAAAACCCCTCTGGTGCACCGTTTAGCACACGGTTGGGCTCTCCGAGACGCTGGCGAAGCATCACATCCAACGGTGATGGTCTCTAGGCCTAGGGTGGCCGGAAACGCCAACGGCGAGAACCCCAGCAGTGGCCGGAGCTCGGGTCCGCTCGGGTTAGGTGCAACAGCGCACAAATGCGCGAACTAAAGAGTAGCGAGGTGCTACACAGGTCGGTGATTGTGTTGGACACGACGCCCGGGCCATTTGGTTGTCGGGGTCGCGTCGGCGGCGAGCGCAGGCAGAGGAGGGTGTGGTCGAGCTTGGTGCAGTCACTACGGCATGCGAGGGAGAGAATGGAGAGGGGGAGCAGGAGGGGGAATGAGCGAGTCAGATGGATCGGGACGGCTCCAGGGAGTTCACCCACGTGTCCGGAGGCTCGGCGGCAAGCAGGAGGAGGCGTGGCGCCTCGCGCGCAGCGTCACGCACCTCCCTGCCCACCTGGCGGGAGGAAACACGTGACTGGCACTGGGTGAGCCAGTGGGCTGCATCAGGTAAAACCCTCTTCCTTTTTCTTTTCTGTTTTCTATTATTTGAAGTTTGTTTTGGCTTTATTAAAAATGCCAAAGCATTCTCAAATATCCTGAAAATATTTGTGGGCACTATTTGAAGTATTTCCAACAGCCCGCATTTACTTTCAAGATTATTTGGACATTTAAAATTATTTATAACATTTAGATGTCCAAAAAAAATAATGTATGATTTAATTCATTAACGAAGAGTGTCCTAGAAAAGTGTGCACCATTTTTGGCACAGGTTCTGGACCAAAACAAAAATGATGAACATTTATGAAGGACATTTCAGGTTCATTGAAAAATATTTTAGTAAACCCTAGTTGATTTAAGCGGTGCTAGGGGTCTATGCCATCCCCATTTCAAGTTTTAGGAAAAACTTAAATATGATGCATCACTTCAGCTAGTCCTAATGCAAGCACTGACTAGGATTGTGGTATATGTTTTTGAAGTTACACTTAAAACTCACACCGCTAACATTGCTTCATCCCAGTGGAACTACACAAATTTGATTGCACATTTACTGACAATGTGCTACTATCATCATGGTAATACTAACGCTATTGTTCTGCATGTTAATCTAGTGGCAGTGTTGATGTGATGTGATGCTACTTCTTACTTAATGAAATTTTCATACTATCAATGTAGTGCCAATTATAACACAACAGATGCTGCTGTTAATAATATGCCACTACAAATACCTGTCACTGCTTAAATAATCGTATTTCATATTTGCGCAAACAGGGATGTCTGTCTCCATATCGTTTTTATTTGTGCAATCAAAAGTACACACCTCAGTCTTAGTAGAACTGCACAAAATGAGATGACTATTCCTAGTTATCGTTGTCTAACCTCCTGTCTTGTAGGTTTTCCTACATTGGTAGTAACTAGGTAGAATGACCAACACAGTATAACAGAATCTGATTCGTACATTTTAGTTCTTGATTGTAGTGCAGGGACAAGCAAAAATAACATGGTTCAGTTCAGCATGGTTATACACTACATGGTTCAGTTCAGCATGACTACTTATTCATACACAAAAAGTTAAGATGGTCAATACACTACATGGTTCAGTTCAGCATTCCAACTGAGTACACAATTATAATTGGTTATTCTGGAATGAGAGAACCTAACCATGGATGGTGGCAACAAGAACAAGAGTGAACTCCAGGAAATTAAAGCCTGCCTAGGGAGGCCCTTTGCTTAGGGAAGCGTTGCTTCATTTTTCCTGATTTGTAAACCTTCTCACAACTTTGTCTTTTGCTATGAACTAGTAATTGTCTGTTATGTTCTATGAAGCATTGAGATGTATAAAATTGCTTAACTTATGCTTCTCAAATATTTTATGAAGCCGAGTTTAATGTGAATTTTCCACACGAACGCTAGACTAGCGTGTGAACGTTTGGAACTTTCATTGTGCCTGTCGGTGTACAAAAGTAGGGGATCTCTTTTGTACCCCTTTACTTGTGCACGGGCAGTCAGAGCCGCGCCCACGGCCACACTTAGCAGGGTAGAGGAGGGAAGCCAAAGGTGCAAGACAAACAAAGCAACACCAAGACCAGAGACACAAGAAGCAAGAGGGCGAGGAAGACTCCCCCGGCAAGACCCTTGCCAGGGAAGCCTCCGCAGCCCCGGCAAGAGCCTTGCCGGGGCAACTTGCCCAACGCAAGCAGAGCACGCCAACCTTGAGCCCAAGGGTTCCAATGCCATCAACCACGTTGGAACCAAGGCTCAATAGGCACCTCCATGGTGGCATCAGATCTTCGCGAAGATAAAAAACACACAAGATCAGATGAGGACCAGAAGACGATGATCCTCGGCAAGATCCTTGCCGAGGAAATCCATGAGACCTCCGGCAAGATCCTTGCCAGGGACGACCGTGATATCATGGCAAGACCCTTGCCGGGACCCCGGCAAGACCCTTGCCGAGGACGTCAGCCGGGCTGCGGCCAGGCCCACTCTGCCAAGACTCCACCACCGTTCCCATGCAGCTGCCAACTCAGCCGGCTAGGCGAGTGTCTATGTTTTGGGAACTGGGGTTCCCAGACTTGCCTACCTGCGACCTGCTGCATGGCTCAATTGGTGGCCCAGTACGGCCCGTCTTCATCAACCAAACACTCAAGACCCTTGCGAGGGGCCAAGAATCGCGGGGCGGACAACACAAGGCCTCCTCAGGAGTGGCCTCACCAGGAAGGCTCACGAGGAGGCGAAGAGATCAAAGCAAGGGATACCTTGCGAGGTCCTCAGGATGCAAGCCATGACGACCAAGACCAGGCAGGTGCCAGCCTGCGAAGTGTCCTCGTTTCCTCTTTGGTTCAAAGGGGGAAAGTGCAGGCGCGGAGTACCGAGGCATCAGGGAAAGGTTTCCATATCGGTGCAAGAAAACCAAGACCAGCAGGACGGCAGGATGGAGGTCACCATGGAGCCCAAGATGGCGTCATCACCAGCACCTTTTGCAAGCAAAGACCACCTTTAGTCAGGATAGCTTGTACTGTCTATCCCGTTTCAAAATGGCCATTGTTGGATCCCTTCCCTCTCAATAATTGGGAAGAGGACCAGGGCTTCTATAAATAGGGCTAGCCACCACCATAGAGAGGACGGATCGATTCCTCCTCAAGCAAACCACCAAGCACAAGAACACCTCTCCTCGCAAGGCTGTTCTTCCTCTGTACTCTTCATCATCAGCCCAAGAGGCAATCTACCACCACACACAGGAGTAGGGTATTACACCACAACGGTGGCCCGAACCTGTGTAAATCTTGTGTCTCTTGTGTTGTTCATCGATCTAGCTCAGGATCGCGGTGAGGCTGAGAGCAAGATTCGGTAGGAAGAGATCTTCGTGTGCACCCCAGACTTTGAACCTTAAGGGTTTTGCCGGAACCCAATATCCGACATTTGGCACGCCAGGTAGGGGTGCGCCGGAGCCTTCCTTCTGCCGATCTGCGTTCACTGCTTCGTCGCATCCATTTCCGGCGACCCGACGACCAACGCCGATCACTGGGCGGTGTGGCCAGCCTACGCCATGCTGCCTGCCCAAGGTGACCTCAACCCCGCGCCCCAGGCAGCCCGCGCACCGCAGAATGCTATGGGGCGCGGACGACGCAGTCAAGCACTGCCTACCCTTACTCCGCGGCAGGTGCGGTCAGCCGCAAGGGCCTCAAGCCACGGCTCCACACACCCGACGGGAACAAGCGAACATGAGGGCCGCGCTCACTTTGGCTCGGGAGCTACTACAGTGCAGGTTGTAGGAGGGCGGCCGAGACGTGTTGCTGGAGCGTGTTGCAGAGCTCCTGGATGCCGCGGCTTCGGGGGCATCGCCCTTCTATTTCCAGCTTCCACCCCAGGCCCCAGTCGGATCAGGTGGCGAGCCTCTCTGCGCCCGCGCGCCCTTAGGCGATCCCAAGGCTTCATCGACAACGGCTCAACCATCGGCGCCGGATGCCAGGCTGCACCAGCACCACCTCTGACGAACGAGGGCATGCGCATCGCCGCCTACGGCCCGGGCGGGCTGCTGCCCTACCATCCTCAAGACCGCGCGTTAGGCCAGACCACATGGAGCGCGGGGCACTACGGCAAAGTCTTCGAGGTGGCGACCTCGGAAGCTTACCTGCCCCGCACTACCGGGTACTGGTAATTCCTCAGGAGCAAGCTTATGCTAACCATGGGTCACAGGAGGTTCAGGTCGTCGGATATCGGGTTCCGGCAAAACCCTTAAGGTTCGAACTCTGGGGTGCACACGAAGATCTTCTCCCTACCGAACCACGCCCTCAGCCTCGCCGCGGTTACTAAGCTAGATCAATGAACAACACAAGAGACACAAGATTTATACTGGTTTGGGCCACCGTCGTGGTGTAATACCCTAATCTAGTGTGTGGTTTAGTGGATTGCCTCTTGTGCTGATGATGAACAGTACAGAGGAAGAAGGGCCTCGCGAGGAGAGGTGTTCTTATGGTGGTGTGGTGTTCTTCTTGTCTCTGTTTGAGATCCCATCCCTCTACTGTGGTGGCTATCGCTATTTATAGAGGCCCTGGTCCTCTTCCCAAATATTGAGCGGGAAGGGATCCAACAACGACCATTTTGGAAGGGGACAGGTAGTACAAGCTATCCTGACTAAAGGTGGTCTTCGACTGCCAAAGGTGCTGGTGATGACGCTGTCTTGGGCTCCACGGTGACCTCCGTCTTGCTGCTCTACTGGTATTGGTCTCGTTGAGCCGATATGGAAACCTTTGCCCGATGCCACGGTACTCCGCGCCTGCACTTGCACCCTTTGCACTAGAGAGGAAACGAGGACACTGCGCAGGTTGGTGCCCGCCTGGCGCCCGCCTGGTCTTGATCGTCATGGCTTGCGTCACGAGCACCTCGCGACGTACCCCTTGCCTTGATTTCTCCGCCTCCTCGCGAGCCTGCCTTGTGAGGCCACTCTTGAGCAGGCCTTGCGCCGTCTACCTCGCGAGGCTGGGCCCCTCGCGAGGGTCTTGAGTGTTGGTCGATGAAGACGGGCCGTACTTGGCCACTGGTTGAGCCACGCAGTAGGCCGCAGGCAGGCAAGTCTGGGGACCCCCGTTCCCAGAACACCGACAGTAGCCCTCGGGCCCAAGGCGCGCTCGGACTTGGCTTAGCGGCGAAGCCAAAGGGCAAGTGCGGAGCACCGTGGGCCCCAACAGCCTGCGGCCGTGGTCGACGTGTGGCGACTTGATTGGACGTGGGCGTCTCCGCTTCCCCACGCTGCCTCGGCAACTGCCCGATTTGACGAGTCCCTACTGCATGCAAAAAGACTCATGATTACCTCCGGTCGTGGAGGTCGACGGTTGGCCTCCCTTGGACTATAAATGGGGAGGGGCGAAAGCCCTCGCTACCCATCTCCTCTTGCTCCACCTGCTTCTTCTCCCTCCTTGCTCCCATTGCATGCAGTGCGCCATGGTGCCCGTGAAGAGGTTCTGGGCCGCGGAGAAGGGGAAGGCTCGCCAGGAAGGGTCTGGCTCTCCTCCGCCCAAACGCGGCCGCGGTCGTCCTCGCACGCATCCCGCAACCCCTGCCGTGGCTTCTCGTGGCCGCGGTGGGAACCCTTCGCTCGGTGGCCGCCCATGTCTAGGCAGCCCAGTTGGAGGAGGAAGGCGTGCCGTGACTGCATGGCCTCCCCGGCCACGCTTCCACTCATCGGAGGTGCTGCCGGAGTTCGTTGTGTGGTCGGACAACCTGGCCGGTAACTGGCTCCAGCTCCCTCGCTTCTTCGCCAGTGATCTGCCAGTTGCTGGCCCCGGCGGGCTCTGGTTGCAGGCGGACGGCTGCGGCAGCAGGGCCTCCTGGGTCATGGTGGAGATCTCCGTCGCCGACAATGTTGCGCTGGCCCGGGGCTGGCAGACGTTTGCCTGCATGCGTGGCCTGGGCAGGCGGTGCACCCTCCACTTCAAGTATGACGGCGACGTGACCCTCTATGTGAGGGTGTTCAGAGAGGATGGCCGCCGCGTTGGGTGCTTCCCTGAAGACGATGATGGCAACGAGGTGCTCGGCCTTGGTGACGGTCGTGACGAGGGCGAAGGCGAACCCACTCCCGGCGGCCACCGCAGCTCATCGAGCTTCAGCGGCTCCTCCTCAAGTGACAGCTCCTCCAGCGGTGGCCGCGATCAGCCACCACGCCGCTGCGCCCGCTTTGAGGGCGGTAGCGGGCCGTCCCGTCGCCTCGCTCCGGTGAAGCACGAGGCGGAGTCTGATTGAGCTTGGGAAGACGATGCAGATCCCTCCTTGCGAGCCGTTGTAAGGCGCGTGCCGCTTTTATTTTGTTTTCCTCCTTTTCCTGCGTCGAGAGAGAGAAGTATGGGGCCCCGTGGGGGCGTGCAACAGACCATGATCCCCTAATTATTGTGCTGCATTTATTGTTCCTGTGGTGTGTTATGGTGTCGCTATTATTTGCCTGCGCATAGGAACAATTTAGCTCGGGATGTTTGCAGTAGTTTCCGCCTTATGAGGTGCCTGCCTGAGGCCTCACCGGGCGCCTTACGAGCTGCAAAAAAGCAGTTGGGGGGGAATTGCTTCCGAACCTTGGTTGCGAGGGTTGCCGGCTGTGGGCCGATGCTTTGCGTCGCGATGCCCGAGGGGCATGGACTAGTAGGGGTGCTCCCGCTGTGAACTTGAATGAGAGAGCCTCGCGCAAAACAAGAGAGGAAGGGCTCACGAGGGCGCCCACGCAACCCCCTCACGAGGTTTGCGATAGAGAGAACGAGTTAGACAAAAGCTGAAAACAGAGAATAGGGGCAGAAGACGGCAAATAGCACTAGAAGCAACTTGAATAAAGGTTCAAACAAAGGAGAACAAGCCAACTTCGGAAAGCAAGTGAAAAGCCGTTTCCGGCACCTAGTCTAGTATTCGACCTCTTCTCACTAGCGCAGAGCTAAGTGCTGCCACTAGGCGTGCGCGGGAGCTCTCGAGGCCCGAGGGCGGCTCTTCGGAGACTCCGTGGCGTGTACAGCCCCAACTCATTATTACATGAGAGTGTCACGGGCGGCGAGCTTCACAGGCACTGGGCCTTCTTCACAGGCACCAGGCCTTTCTTCGGGCGGCGAGATTCATAGGCACCGGGTCTTCTTCACAGGCACATGGCCCTTCTTCAGGGGTAAAACTTCTGGAGATGCTGGATGTTCCAGGCGTTTGGGATGGGTACCCCCTCCTGAGTCTCCAGGCACGCGGCGTCAGGCCTGGCAACATGAACAACCTTGAACGGGCCCTCCCACATGGGTGAGAGCTTATGCATCCCTTCCCTGGAGAGCACCCGCCTGAGTATGAGGTCGCCTACCTCGAGAGTCATGGGGCGGATGTTGCGACAGTGATACCGCCGCAGCGCCTGCTGGTATCTTGCTGCTCGCAGTGTGGCTTCACGACGGCGCTCCTCCCCCAGCACGAGGTCCATCCCCCGCATGGCGTCCTGTTGTGCCTCATCAAACGCTAGGACCCGCGGGAAGCGACGCCTGACCTCATGAGGGAGGATCGCCTCTGCTCCGTAGACGAGGAAGAACGGGGCCTCGCAAGTCGGCTTGGTGGCGGTAGTGCGGATGGACCACAGCATGGACTGGTGCTCGTCGTACCAGCCCCTGCCGCAGGCCTCCAGCTTCTTCTTGAATGTCGTGGCCTTGAGGCCCCTCAGGACCTCCGCGTTGGCGCGTTCGTCCTGGCCGTTACTCCAGATGTGCGCCACCGAAGCGTAGCATATCTGCGTTCCAAGGTTAGCACAATATGTTTTGAAGAGATTGCTGGTGAACTGCGAATCATTGTCGGTGATGATGCGATTAGGGAGCCCAAACCGGCTCACGAGGCCCTTCATGAACTTGACTGCAGAACCGGCCGGGATGGTGCAGACGGCTTCCACCTCTGCCCACTTAGTGAACTTGTCGACGGCGACGTAGAGGTAGCGGTAGCCCCCAGGCGCTTGAGGAAACGGGCCCAAGATATCCAGCCCCCAGACCACGAACAGCCACGAGAGCGGGATGGTCTGCAGGCCCTGAGCTGGCTGATGAATCTGCTTGGCATGGAATTGGCAGGCTTCACAGGACTTCACCAGCTCGATCGCGTCATTGAGTGCCGTAGGCCAGTAGAACCCACTACGAAACGCCTTGCCTACAAGGGTCTGTGATGATGAGTGGTGTCCGCAATCTCCATCGTGTATGTCAGCCAGCAGTTCCTTCCCCTATTCCCTGGAGATGCAGCGTAGGGAAACGTCTTGGATGCAGTAGGCCGTGGCCTGCCATGCCACGCATTTCGCGTCCTCCTCTTTCTCTGGTAGTGTCCCTTGCATCAGGTAGTCCTTGAATTCCATGGTCAAGCATCCCTCCTGAGGTTCCAGTGCCAAGAGCAAGCGTGCTCCCGAGGTTGGGCCACAGGCCGGGGCTCCTGTGGCAGGTGGCTGAGGGAGTTCCTCCCGAGGCTGTGCTGCGCTTGAAAGTGACGGTGCCGCCGATGGCTTGAAGAACTGTTCCTCGAAAATGCCAGGCTCCTGAGGCAACCACCTGGACGCCCTTTTGGCGGTATCATCAGCCTCTTTGTTGGTGCCGCGGGGCACATGCTGCAGCTCCAGCCCCCAAAACTGCTTCTCCATCTTGCGTACTTCCGCAAGATACGCCTCCATGTGCTCGTCCCTTGGCTCGTACACCTTGTTGGAGAAGTTGACGAGGAGTTGTGAGTCACCCTTGATGACGAGGTGCTTCACTCCCAGTGCTGCTGTAGCTTTCAGGCCTGCTATGAGGCCCTCATATTCAGCTATGTTGTTGGAGACCTTTTCGCCCTACTGGAAGCAGAGCCATACAGTGGGGGATATAAGCACTGTAACAGCCCCCGCGCCATGCTACGAGAATGCTCCATCGAAGTACATGACCCAGCCATCAGGTGCTTCACTTTCTGGGGAGACAGAGCGATCTTCGCCCGCCTTGAGCCCTGGTGCTTCTGTCCATTCTGCCACAAAATCAGCAAGCGCGGCTCCCTTGACGACCCTGGTTGTGCTGAATTCCAACTGAAACGCTTGCGACTCGATGTTCCATTCGGCGACCGTTCCAGCGGAGTTGGGGCTCCTGGGTACCCTTTCCAATGGGTAGGCCGAGACGACCTTGATGGGGGTGAGCTTCGAAGCAGTGGCGCAGCTTACGCGAGGCCACCAAGAGCTTCTGAGGCATGGGGTATCGTGCCCATGCGTCCCGCTACTCCGTGCTGATGAAGTACACTGGATGCTCGACGAGGGTGGGTGTGCTGACAAGGCTTGTGTCCTCCGGAGGTTGATATGCTTCCTAAGGCGATGGAGCCCCCAGCGCCTGGTTGCCTGGTGCGGCCTCTTTAGCCCTAGGGGCATCTTCCTGCTGAGGTTGGTTTCCGGCTGCCGAGGTCGTGGTCCTCTCGAGGCCTTCTTGGTCTTATGCCGCTACGGCTGAAGTCGTGGCTGGGCGTGATGCGGCCTTGGCCTGGTTGTAACACCCACGATGCAGCTAGATCTCCCACGTGTCGAGGCACAAATTAGAGGCATAACCGCATTGTGGTTGTTTGGCAAGAAGGGTCATCTTCACACAATCCCATGTAATGAAGAAGAAAGGGATAAAGAGTTGGCTTACAATCGCCACTTCACACAAGTACTTAAATAAATCATACATCATTCAGAGTACACACATAGTCCAACTATAGACGAAGCCAAAAGAAAAGAAGATAACCCAACTGCTAGATCCCCGATCGTCCCAACTGGGCTCCACTACTGATCAACATGAAATGAAACATAGCAACGACCAAGATCATCGTTGAGCTCCCATCTGAGCTCGGTTGTATCACCTGCACTGGTATCGTCGGCACCTGCAACTGTTGTGATAGTATCTAGTGAGTCACGAGGACTCAGCAATCTCAAAACCCGCGAGATCAAGCCTATTCAAGCTTATGGGTAGGAAGTGGTAATGAGGTGGAGATGAAGCAAGCACTGAGCAAACATGGTGGCTAACATACGCAAATAAGAGCGAGAAGAGAAGCAACGGAACGGTCGAGAAGCTAGAAGTGATCAAGAAGTGATCCTAAAACTACTTACGCACAATCATAACACAAAGACCATGTTCACTTCCCGGACTCTGCCAAAAAGAGACCATCACGGCTGCACACACGGTTGATGCGTTTTAATTCAGTCAAGTGTCAAGTTCTCTACAACCGGATATTAACAAATTCCCATCTGCCGCATAACCGCGGGCACGGCTCTCGAAAGTTTAAACCCTGCAGGGGTGTCCCAACTTAGCCCATTATAAGCTCTCACGCCAATGAAGGATATTCCTTCTCCCAGGAAGACCCGATCACTCTCAGAATCCCGGTTACAAGACATTTCGACAATGGTAAAACAAGACCAGCAAAGCCGCCCGATGTGCCGACAAATCCCGATATGAGCTGCACATATCTCATTCTCAAAGCACACCGGATGAGCCAGACGTCGGGTTGGCATAGACCCTGTTGCCCAGGGGGCGCCGTACATCGCTCAGGTTGGACCAACACTCGGAGGAGCACTGGCCCGGGGGGGGGGGTAAATAAAGATGACCCTCGGGCTCCGGAAACCCAAGGGAAAAAGGCTTAGGTTAGGCAAATGGTAAAACCAAGGTTGGGCCTTGATGGAGGAGTTTTATTCAAAGCAAACTGTCAAGGGGGTCCCATAAATCACCCAACCGCGTAAGGAATGCAAAATCAAGGAACATAACACCGGCATGACGGAAACTAGGGCGGCAAGAGTGGAACAAAACACCAGGCATAAGGCCGAGCCGTCCACCCTTTACCAAGTATATAGGTGCATTAATTAAATAAGAGATATTGTGATATCCCAACATTATCCTGTCCAACATGGAGCAATCTTCAAATTCACCTGCAACTAACAACACTATAAGAGGGGCTAAGCAAAAGACGTAACATAGCCAAACAACGGTTTGCTAGGAAAGGTGGGTTAGAGGCTTGACATGGCAATATGGGAGGCATGGTAAACAAGTGATAGGTAGCGCAGCATAGCGATAGAACGAAGCAACTAGCAAGCAAAGATATAAGTGATATCGAGGGTAATGGTCATCTTGCCTGAAATCCCGCAAGGAAGAAGGACGAGTCCAAGAAGAAGACAAACAGACGTAGTCGAATGAATCCTCACAACTTTGGAATGAAACCAAAGCTAACGAGAGAAGCAAACCGGAAAGAAGCAAACAACATGGTAAACCAACAAGCATAAGCATGGCATGCCGCACAAACAAGTATGATGCATGTCCGGTTTAATGAGGCATGGCATGGCAAAGTGCAACAAACAATACTACAAGTTAAGTGGAGCTCAATATGCAACGAGTTGCATATTGACGAAACACCACATTCGAGTTATTTAGTTCGCTCTCATTTAGGTACCCAACAATATTAAATGTTATTAACATGGCAAGGGGTAAAGCATAAGTGAACTAACTATCTAGGCAAGTTTAAATGAGGCCAGAAACAACAAACAACAACTCCAAAAAATCCTCATGTCCATATTTCAAATTTGGTACTACTCTACCCTAACACACATTTTAGAGTTGTTAAACATGCAAAGTGATGCCACCATGTTAATCTATGCATTTTCCCACCCCATTTACATATAAAGTTTCTTAAAATTGGAGCTACGGTTATTTAGTTATGAAATAATTCATTTTAACAAGGCATTTAAGCTAATTTAAACAAACAACATTTTAAACATTTGAAACATGGATGAAAGTGGGATATTATGAAAGTACATGTAATTCCAAGTATTTTACATGTTTAACTCATTTTAATCTGATGCACTATTTGTGAGATATTAAATGCATGGAGTAAGAGGGCTTTTCTGCAAAATAGTAAATCCTGGGATAAATGCTAAATTCGGAGAACAGGAAAAAAACATGCACTGGGCTAAAATTGCTGGGTGTGGCTGAGCGCTCACCATGGGCTCTTGGCCCGGTCGGTGCTGGGTTGGTCTACTGGAGCAGGACGCGGGCTGCTGGGCTGGAGGCGATCGAGGCCTGGTCCACGCGGGCGCGGTCAATGCATGCGGTCGAGCACTCATTTCCCTACAGTGCACGAGCAATGAGCGAAGCGAAAGAACGGCACGACGGCGGCAGCAGGGACTTAGCGAGGCGTCGGGGCCGAGGGACTTGGGCGCGACTCCGGCGAGGGACTTGGGTGGCGGGGAGGACCGAGAACGGCGGAGATGGCCGGGACTCGACGGATCTGGGCGGCAATTGGGCTTGGCGGTCAATGCTGCAGGGGCAGCTTCCTCTGTCTGCTCCCGACAGAAGGCAGCGCGGCGTGGAACAGCGCTTGGGCTGCAGCACGGGGACGATGGCAATGACGCGTACTGAGCTCCGGCGAGGCGATGCAGATGCGGAGGAGGTGGTCGCGGGTGGCCGACGGTGGGCTTGAGCTCCTTGCAGCTTCCATGGCGTTCTCCTGCGAGAACAGAGAGGGCGGGAGATACTAGAGTGAGAAAGAGAAGATGAACCAAGGGAGGAAGGGGACAGGAGGAGAAAGGAGGCGATGCCGACCTGGGAGTGCTAGTCGCCGGCAGCGACGTCCGGTTAAGGGAGAGGCGGCGGGGTCGAGGCACGGGCGCATAAGCTCATGTGCGTGCTCGCACATGAGCGCGAGGCTCTTTCCTCGGGTGGTTCCTAGAGGCAACGCCAAGGACGAGGTGCTCGGGGATGGCGTAGGTCGCGGGCATGGCAGATGGAGCTCGGGCTCCTGGTTGCTGCTCGGGAGGCGCGAAGCAGAGGAGGCCCGAGGCTGGATGGGTGGATCGAGCAGAGGCTGGATGAAGGTTGGACGGTGATGGATCCCATAGAATAAGATCGGTGTGGCGGCGGCGCCGAGGAAAACGATGGAGGCACGGGAGGATGGTGGTTGGCTGTGGGTGATCCCGAAGGGATTGAGCGGGTGGCGGCGCGATGGGGCAAGAAGCCTAGGTTTGCCTAGGTTTTAGGGTTAGACAAATAGGTCTATATATATAGAAAATGAGGGCTAAGTTTGGACCCTCCGATTAAATCGGACGGCCGAGAAATAAATAGGTAGGAAGTTCAAATAATAAAACAGAGATGTCTTAGGAATGTCTAGGGATGATCCGGGCCCATTAGTCATGACCATGCAGGTCGGGTTCTGGAGAGGTTTCGAACACGCGCGAGGGGGTCTGTGCACTTTACAGAGAGGCTCCGGTTTAGGCAAGGGTAAAAACAAAGAAGAAGGTTGGTCTCGGCATGGTCAACAAAGGCAAAGGGGGGGACGCGACAACTACGAGCGGATGCAAGTTTTAAAAATAATGACGGTAACGAGTGCCGATGCAATGCGCATGATGCTATGAGATGAGATGCATGAGATGAACAAAATGCAAAACGAAAGACAAACCCAACAACGGAGGAAATAATATATCACATAGCCGGAAACGGCAAGAGTTGGAGTTTCAATTATGGAAAGTTACATCCGGGGTGTTACAACACTCCACCACTACAAGAGGATCTCGTCCCGAGATCTAGGATGGCACCGGAGAGGAACGGAAGAGGAAGAGAAGAGGTAAAACTAAGTTGCTTCTTTGACAAATGAATGAAACCAAAGAACCTTGATAGGTTGAAAAGTTGAAAGAAAGAACACAATGGAGTTGAACACAATTGAGAGCACTGCAGTAGAAAATAGAAACAAGGAACACCATGTGAACCTTGGAGGTTGCAAAGCTATGAATGACGAGTACAATGGACAAGAAGGAATTGGAACAACTCTGGTTGAAATGAGATAAACAAGGAACAAGGAAGATCAAATTCAGATAGCACTCCGGTTGAAAAGAGATGCAAGACTTGATAAGATGAAAAGAACTTGAATGGAGGACATGACACGCCGGTTAAATGGATAAGCATGAAAAGAACACAACCTTCACAATTTGACATGATGAGTGAAAAGAGCAACATTACAATGCCTCCAGAAGAAAGAATAGAAGATAGATCATTAGAATAACAGATGGAGGAGAAAATGCCAACTTCTGCCACAAATGAGCTTGGAAAGCACCCTTCCAAGAAGGTTATAACGGAGTTGTTTGAAAACGAACAACAAAACAAATAAGCTTGTAGTGGGCTTATGGAAATCTTCTCAAAATTGAGGCAAAATTCTGCCACTACGAAAACAAGTAATATAATTGATAACACCAATGAGCTGAAAAACTTCTTCCACCAAGATGATAGAGAGATAACTTGGACTATTGATAATCACCACAATAGCAACATTCCTTAGGGAAGGCTTTAGGTGAAATATGACACAAGATAACTCCAACAATGAGGTTGATGGTTGAAAAGATCTCTTGAACAAAGAGAAAATGATGGATTTAATTATATCACTCTTGAAAACTTGTGAATCATGAAACGCGAAGGGAAATTATCAAGAATGACATAACACCATCTCAAAAGATAAGATAGAGAGAATTGCACTTCGGAATGCAAGAGGAAGAATACTTGAACTCCCAAAACAAACATGAGCACCCTGTTTAATTTTGAGTATAGCTTGGCGGATCATAACTCCGAGAGAAATCTTGAAGAGCAATTGAAGAATGAAAGGAATCCTTGACGAATCACCATGTAGAGCTTCCATGAAGAACCCCGATAATAAAAGAATGATCAAACGAAAGCAAAGTTGAAAATACAAGGTGAAGCCTTGCGATGATCTAGATGGAGCTTCGCCACGAGATAATGCGGAAAACTTGGAACTCCGGAAAAGAAAAGATGAAGCATCTCGAACCGAGAAATGTGACATGATGAACAACTCTGGAAAGAAGAAACTAGATCACTTGGATGAAACAAGAATAAGAATTATGTCATCCGTATCCTTCACTAGTTTAAATTGATGACAAGCAACGGATTTGGCTTACAACTTATTCTCGTAGAAAGGATTAAGAGAGATATATTGTAAACTTGAGAAGGTATTGATGGAACCACCAGTGGGATTTGGAAACAACGAATGAATTAATATGATAATGAAGGAAGTGAAATCTTGAATGAACCATCGTAAGAATTTAAAATGAGTGTAGCAAACGCCAATTCACTGGGAATAATTAGAAAACGAATAAAGATAATTGACAGAATTTAGATACATGATAACGAAGAGATCATGAATTGATTAGAGAATATTTGAACGATGCACCGGTAAGATTTGGAGAATGAGACCTGAAAGATGGAATGAATAATTCTGAGATGATGGCTCCGGAGAATCAAACTGAAAAGACTCCTTAATTGCTCCGAATGGGTGAAAAGAATTTAAGAGAACCATGAATCTTCAAGAGAATGGTCAAGATTTAAGAGTAACTCTTCTTTGGTCTTCAAAATCCGAGAATGATGACGAGAAACACCCCATGAATTGTGGAGACACTCAAGGAGTAAAATAAAAAAGATTGAGCCAAAGATGAAAATAATTTGAAAACAACCTTGGAGAAGGCATGTGTCTGATTAAAATTCATTCTTACGTCAAACTTGGAAATGAATTTGAGAATCGCTCCTGATAATTAGAAGAGTCAGGTAAGATCCTGGGAAAAGACCTATGGGTTAGGGCCCATTCAAAACGAAACACCATTGAACGATCGATTGAAAGGGGGGATTGAACCGGTTGAATTAAATGGCTTGAATGAGATAACAACCTCAAAATAACTTGAACGGATTGAGAATGGAAACACGAATCTTCCAAGATATCTTCACCACTCCGGATATGAACTGAGCAAGGTGAATAAATAAGAGATCCTTGGATAAGAAATTCCCATGGGAAGATATGTCAAACAAAAGTAAGAGATATGATCAACACCAAAACTTGAAATTAATCCACCGGAGAAGAAAGGAGACAAAGAATAATAAACTTGAAGCTCCGTTAGTATCTTCCTGAGAATCACCGGATAAGAACATTGACGGAAAAGAATGGAGAGACTTCCCATCAATAAAAGGATACTTGATTAAGAAATATGGGTCCTTGAAGAAAAGAGGTGGGAGGGCGGGAAAACAAAAGGCGACTTGGAAGGTATAACCGACGAATAACTTGAAGAGGAAACACCGGTTGAAAGAATGCAAAGGCTTCACACGAGTAGGATTGATACTCGATTACGTACTTCGGCTCCGAGAAGAAATAGGGTGGGCGGGTGGCAAAAAGAAAACAACTGAGGATTGAACTTGGCAAAGATGAAGAGGCTCGAGTCCACTTGACAAGAAATGCACCGGATGAAAAGAGCTGAGGAACAACGATCAGAAAACCAACTGCATGATCCTAAAGAAAGTTTGAAAGGGAAGAGGAGTAATTCAAAACACCTACGTCAAGATTTCTCACCAGAGCGACGAAGGGGATGAGGAGTAAAAAGAATTCCTACTCTCCGATATAACTAGACTCCGAAATGTTTTCTTCTAGACTCGACAACAGCCAAACTACACGATCAATCAAGGGGGCTCCTATGGTCGGTCGAGGCTCTGATACCAACTTGACAATTGACTCAGTTAAAATGCATCAACCGCGTGTGTAGCTGTGATGGTCTCTTCTCGGCGGAGTCCGGGAAGTGAACACGGTCTTTGTGTTGTGATTATACGTAAGTAGTTTCAGGATCACTTCTTGATCACTTCTAGCTTCTCGACCGTTCCGTTGCTTCTCTTCTCGCTCTTATTTGCGTATGTTAGCCACCATATATGCTTAGTCACTGCTGCAACCTCACCACTTATCCTTTCCATTCCCATTAAGCTTTGCTAGTCTTACCCATGGTAATGGGATTGCTGAGTCCTCGTGGCTCAGAGATTACTACAACAACAGTTGCAGGTACAGGTAATGTGATGATCATGATGCGAGAGCGATGTTTGCTTGTTTTGGAGTTCTTCTTCTGCTTCTTCGATCAGGGGATAGGTTCCAGGTCGGCAGCCTAGGCCAGCAGGGTGGATATTGTTTGAGTTTCTGTTTGTGTGCCATCCGTAGTAGGATGTTGATCTCTTGTATGATGTTGATGTATTCTTGGGGCGTTTGTGCCTTATGTATGTATCCCGAACTATTATGTAATGGTTTTATGTAATGATATCCACCTTGCAAAAGCGTCTTCAAGATGCGCTTCTATCCTTGGTGGGACCTTCGAGTTCCTTTAGGATAGGGTCGCATCTTGGGCCTGACACTGGTGTTCCTCCCGAACCGCCACCAGGGCTGCGCTGGCGGAGTAGGGTGTGATGGCGAGGTAGATCACCAAGGACTCGAGAGGGCGCGGTGCCACCATCACCGGAGGGTTGGCTAGATATTTATTTAGGTCTTGAAATGCTTGGTCGGCCTCGTGCGTCCACTCAAACAGGCCTTTTTTCTTCATCACCTTGAAGAACGGCAGGGCACGCTCCCCCAACTTGGAGATGAAGCGTCCTAACACAATTACGCGGCCGACGAGCTTCTGCATTTCTCTGAGGGTTTGCGGTGGACTCATGTCTTCGATTGCCTTGACCTTCTCTGGGTTGGCCTCGATCCCTCTGTGGGACACGAGGAAGCCCAGCAGCTTGCCTGAAGGGACGCCGAACACGCACTTCTCCGTGTTGAGTCGCAGGTCCACCTGGCGGAGGCTCGCGAAGGTCTCCTCCAGATCCTGGATCAAGGTCCTTGCCTCCCGAGATTTTACCACAATGTTGTTGACGTAGGCCTCAGCGTTTTTCCCGAGATACCGACCCAAGGCGATGTGCATCAGCCGCTCGAAGGTTGCGCCTGCATTGCGCAACCCGAACGACATGCAATGGGTCAGGAAGGCTCTCTTCTCCACGTCTTCCACCGCCATCTTGATTTGGTGATAGCCCGAAAATACATCCAGGAAACACAGCAGGTCGCACTCGGCGGTGGAGTCAACAATCTGATCGATGTGGGGGAGCAGGAACGGATCTTGAGGGCAGGCCTTGTTGAGGTTGGTGAAGTCGACGCACATGTGCTCCTTTCCTCCCTTATTTGGCATGACAATGGGGTTTGCCATCCATTCAGGGTAGCGGACCTCGCGAATGACACCTGCCGCCTCCATCTTGCGGGTTTCTTGGACGATGAAGGCTTGCTTCTCGGTGGACTGCCACCTTGCCTTCTGCCTCACGGGGCTTACATTCGGGCACACATTCAGGTGATGCTCAATCACCTCCCTTGGGACCGCCGCTAGCTGCCCCTTGTTCGAGCGCAAAAACTTCACCAGCGCCTCTTCTTGATCGGGGTCGAGGTTGGCACCTATGGTGAAGGTGGCTCCCAAGGGCCCCTCTTCCTCAACTGGCACCTGCTTGGCCTTCGCCTTGTCCTAAGTAAACAACTTATTCTTCTTGGTTGGTGCAGCCCCCTTGGCCTTGGAGCCGTCCACACCGCGGGCTGCGTTACCGCGGTGGTTTTGAGGGCGAGCATGAGCGCCAACAAGGCCTCCTTGGCGTCTCCAGTTATGGTGAGGACGCCGCTGCTCCCGGGCATCTTCATGAGGTTGTAGGCCGGATGGGTCGCTGGCATGAACTGAGCCAAGGAGGGGTATCCGAGGATGGCATTGTACGGGGGGCCGATGTGGGCGATGTCGAATCTATGAGCTCGGTGCGGAAGTTGTCATGGGTGCCGAAGGTCACAGGAAGGCGGATCTGCCCTAGGGAGCTGGATGAACCACCTCCGACGCCGAAGAAGGCTTGCTGGGTCGGAGCCGTACCAGTGGTACATGGAGGAGGCTGAAGGCCTCCACCAAGAGCACGTTGAGGCCGGCACCGCCGTCGATGAGGGTTTTGGTGACGGCCACCCGACAGATGGTGGGCGTGCAGATCATTAGGAGCGCACCTGAACAGGCGGTGTTGACGGGGTGATCGTCCAGTTGAAGGTTAGGCTGGCCTTGCGTGCCGCCCAACCCAGAGGAGCTCCTTGCCGCGCATGGGCGGCCCCGATCTGGCGAAAGAATGGCTTGGCGTTGCGGTTCGAGGGTGGCGCCTGCGAGCCGCCCAGGAGAGCTGCACAACCGGGGGCGCCGACACAGCGTATTGGGTGAGGAAGAGGTCACGCAGTTCCTCCCAGGAGGCCACAAAAGATGTCGGCAGGTTGAGCAGCCAAATGCACGTGACGCTAGTGAGGGCCATGGGAAACCAGTTGGCCACGACCTTGTCGTCGCCCCTGGCCTTGATGACGGCCTCCTCGTACGCCAGCAGGAGACCCAGCGGGTCCGCTGTGCCGTCACAGCATGGCGGCATCTCGGGCTTGAACTTGTGCGGCCATCGCACCGCCGCAAAAGCGAGGCCAAGTCTTGAGCCCTCGCCCAGTGCTGCACCGCCACCGGAGCCGGAGGCGCGATGCTTGCCATGAGGGCGAAGCGCGGTGTTGGTGGAGAGCGGGTCGACGGAAGAAAGAGCTCCGGCGCACCCCTACCTGGAACGCCCAATGTCGGATATCGGGTTCTGGCAAAACCCTTAAGGTTCGAACTCTGGGGTGCACACGAAGATCTTCTCCCTACCGAACCACGCCCTCAGCCTCGCCGCGGTTACTAAGCTAGATCGATGAATAGCACAAGAGACACAAGATTTATACTGGTTCGGGCCACCATCGTGGTGTAATACCCTAATCTAGTGTGTGGTGTGGTGGATTGCCTCTTGGGCTGATGATGAACAGTACAGAGGAAGAATAGCCTCACGAGGAGAGGTGTTATTGTGGTGGTGTGGTGTTCTTCTTGTCTCTGGATGAGATCCCATCCCTCTACTGTGGTGGCTATCTCTATTTATAGAGGCCCTGGTCCTCTACCCAAATATTGAGCGGGAAGGGATCCAACAACGGCCATTTTGAAAGGGGACAACTAGTACAAGCTATCCTGACTAAAGGTGGTCTTTGACTGCCAAAGGTGCTGGTGATGACGCCGTCTTGGGCTCCACGGTGACCTCCGTCCTGCCGCTCTGCTGGTCTTGGTCTCGTTGCACCGATATGGAAACCTTTGCCCGATGCCTTGGTACTCCGCGCCTACGCTTGCCCCCTTTGCACCAGAGAGGAAACAAGGACACTGCGCAGGTTGGCGCCCGCCTGGTGTTGATCATCATGGCTTGCGTCACGGGCACCTCACCAGGTACCCCTTGCCTTGATCTCTCTGGCTCCTCACGAGCTTGCCTGGCGAGGCCACTCTTGAGGAGGCCTTGCGCCGTACGCCTTGCGAGGCTTGGCCCCTCGTGAGGGTCTTGAGTGTTTCTCAATGAAGACGGGCCGTACTGGGCCACTGGTTGAGCCACGTAGCAGGCCGCAGGCAGGCAAGTCTGCGGACCCTCATTCCCAGAACACCGACACAGGTCACTGCAGCGGACAGCTGCGCTGGCTCTGCAGCCTCCCTCCCACCAGAAGGAGCGCACTGGGTGCTGCAGGAGAGGGGCCGGGTGTCGGATTTCGGGTTCCGGCAGACCCTTGAGGTTCGAACTCTGGGGTGCGCACGAAGATCTTTCCCCTACCAACTCGCGTCTCGAAGCCTCGCAAGGAATCTAGGCTAGAAAGAAGAACACACAAGGGACACGAGGTTTATACTGGTTCAGGCTAACAGTGTGGTGTAATACCCTACTCCAGTGTGTGTGTGGTGGATTGTCTCAGAGGCTGATGATGAACAATACAAAGGGAGAACAGCCTCGCGAGGGGTTGTTCTTGAGCTGGTGCGATGAACTGCTTGGGTGAGTTCAATCGCTTCTCTCTCTCTCTCTCTCACTCTCTCTCTCTCTCTCTGATCGATCCGTCCGTCCCCCTTTGCCCTGCGGTGGCTAGATCTATTTATAGAGGGAGGCCCTGGGCCTCTTCCCAAATAATGAGCGGGAAGGGCGCCAACAATGGGCCATTTTGATGGGGAACATCTAGTACACATATCCCAACTAAAGTTGGTCTTCGACTGCCAAAGACTCTGGCGGTGACGCCGTCCTGGGTTCCACGATGACTTCCATCCTGACGTTCTGTTGGTCTTGGTCTTGTTGCACCGAAATGGTAACCTTTGCCTGATGCCTTGGCCTGTTCTTGCCCTCTTTGCACCGAAGGGGAAACAAGGACACTGCACAGGCCGGCGCCCGCCTGGTCCCGATCGTCATGGCTTGCGTCACAGGCTCCTTGAGAGGTGCCCTTCCTTGATCTCTCCGCCTCCTCGCGAGCCTGCCTGATGAGGCTGCTCCTGAGGAAGCTTCCCGTCGTCCGCCTCGTGAGGCTTGGCCCCTCACGAGGGTCTTGGGCTGGAGCTAATGAAGCTGGGCTGCACTAGGCCCCCACATGAGCCATGCAGCAGGCCGCAGGCGGGCAAGTCTGGGGACCCCCATTCCCAGAACGCCGACAGTAGCCCCCGGGCCCAAGGCGCGCCGAGACTTGGCTTAGTAGAGAAGCGAAGGGGCAAGTGCGAAGCGCCGCGGGCCCCAATAGCCTGCGGCCTTGAGCACCGCGTGGCGATTGATTGGACGTGGGCGTCTCCGCTTCCCCATGACGCCTCGGCAACCGCACGACTTGACAAGTCCCTGCATGCAGAAATGGGTCATGCACTACAAAAAAGATACACTTCTGTGATGATACGTGTTTGTCACAGTAGGTCGCATTTTTTGTCATGGATGTACATCCATGACAAATTTATGACAGAATCAAGATAGTCATACAATGTCTTTGTCGAGAAGTGTTCCATGACATTACCAAAATTATCATCACGAAAGTGTCCAATTCCATGATGATAAATCGCGCGTCATAGAAGTGCTTTCGTCAAGGGTGACCGAGACGTGGCATCCACCGTAACGGAACGTCGTTACGCTATCGGGTCTGGTTTTGGATCCGATAACCCGTTAACAGCCCCGACCAATGGGGATTTTCCACGTGTAAAATCATCATTGGCTGCAAGAGACACGTGTCAGGTCCGCGCTGGCACAGGTGTCACTCCTCCAATGGGCGAGACGCGCCTATGATATGTTGACACGTGGACCGGCCCATCAAGTTTAAATGGGTCGGCCCAACTAAAGGCCCATAAGATTTTGCGGACCATAATGGGCCGGCCCAGCTAAAGGCCCACGAGATTTTGCGGACCATAATGGGCTGGCCCAGCTAAAGGCCCACAAGATTTTGCGGGCCATAATGGGCCGGCCCACGTAAAGGCCCACAAGATTTTTGTGTGCCATAATGGGCCGGCCTAGGTAAAGGCCCACAAGATTCTTGCGGATCATAATGGGCCGACCCGGCTAAAGGCCCACGAGATTTCGCCAACATTAATGGGCCGGCCTATCTGTAGGCCCACAAGAATTTGAGGACCCTAGTAGGCCGGCCCATTAACTGGCTGCCATGTTTTGGGCCAAGTGCCGACCCATATTTGATCCGGTCCATTAATGGCCTGCCACGTTCCGGGCCTAAAAGTGGCCCATATGAGATCCGGCCCGTTAAAAGCCTACCATGTTCTGGGCCAAATTACGGCCCAGATCAGGTCTAGCCCTTTAAGAGGCTATGGGCTCAATTATGGCCCATATCAGATTCGGCCCGTCAACTGCACACTATGCTTTTGGGCCCACTTGCTAGAGGCCCACTTAGTAATTCGGCCTGATATTAGTTTTGGCCTCTTAAGGACCCGTTTAACATTTTGGCCCTATATTAATTTCGGCCTGTTAAATGCCCGTCATATAGTTGGGCCTAACTACGGCCCGGTTTGCATCCGGCCTGCTCGCAGCCGATATCTGATTGGGCCAAACAAGGACCGAGACAATTTTGGCCTGTTAAAGCCCGTGATTTGATTCGCACAATCATGGGCTGGGGTTCATTTCGGGCTGCTGCCGGCCCGTTAGCTGTTCGGCATGTTTCAGGACCAACCTACGTCATGATTGCATGAAGGTCCGATTATGTACCGTAATTTTACGGTTTGACCGGTTTACTGCGAAGACAGGATATATATATATACAGTAAAATAACTGTAGCATCGTGAATAAGAAAAAACCTAGACTATACAATAAAGAAATTACAACATATTACATCCACAGGGCATCAAAGTTCGCCACTATGATAATAAAGCACAAGCAGATAGCAGATTACATACACTGGGCATCAAAGAGTGCCACCAGTGCAAATAAACACGCCGACAAAATAATATACAAAACTGACAACACTTCAATAGAGTTCAAGAAAGGTTAGCCCTGCTGGGGAGCTGTAGCCCAAGCAGCTGAGCACGATGATGAGACTGCGCTTGTTCAACACTTAAATCTTCCTCACTTTGAAAGATAAACAAGCAGACAGATGACATGTTTTGCACATAAAAGTATCAGTGCTGACAATTCATCACATTTCTTAATGATGAATAAACTGACACAGTTTAAAATTGCATTAACACAATATGGTATTGTTCAGGTCAAGACATGGCAGGAAATGACATTGTGAAGGAGTTGGCAGCTTCACGACACCACTGGATTACAGATCAAGAACTCATAAGTATCAATGGTTAGTGTGCTGTCAATTTATCCCATTTCAGATTGGCAAATAAAGAGACAGTTTAAATAATACTCCCTCCATCCGGAATTACTTGTCATCAAAATGGATGTGTCTAGAACTAAGACACATCTAGATACATCCATTTCAATGACAAGTATTTTCGGACGGAGGGAGTAATAGAATGATATGACATTGTTCATAGTTAAGACATTGCAGAATATGACATTGCGCTGTAGTGGGTAGGTTCACCACACCACTGGATTGTGGATAAAGAACAGAAACATACATGCAGTGCAAAAGAAGATCACTTGCTCTGTAGAGTTTAATTTACATGGTATGAATAAGGAACTTGGTTGTACAACTGAAAACTTAAATTGAGAAAGGACAAACTTTTGTTTATGAACTACATAATAAACTTTAAACTTGCAATTTGATGCACACACCAAAAATAAACAGCTCTTGCAGTCATGCCTAACCAAATATATACAACAAAGTTTGAAGGCTTGACATGGACAAACTTACATTATTGGTGAAGACAGGCTCTATAAAGGCCTTGTCCATGCTGATGGGGGGGGGGGCAATTCAAGAAGTTTACCACATAATCTTCTTCATAAGCATTGCATTTATTCTACATTTTGTTAAGAGTAAATATAGATGTGATAATATACGAAAAAATGGAGAATATTTAAGATAAGATGAAGAGTGATGCTACATAACCAAGTAGCTATAAATGTAAGTGCAGTGATACAGGCAAAAGGTACAGCCAAGAGCAATGCACAACTAAACTTCTTCAGTACCAACCTTATGGTAAGAGTAAATATAGATCTGATGTGTAGAAAATAGAGGCCAAAGGAAAATAAGCTGCAGAGTGATGGTACATGAACAACTACCTGTCATTATAAGTACACTGATAAAGGATAACATGTACTTACAAGAACAATGCAGAGCTAAAAAAACATTGGCATTGGATATATTCTACACTAATGTAACCATTCATACAGATCGAGATAATTTGGGCGAACAATTGATAAGCAAGCTATCATGCATCTGCTGTCACATAATGAACCGGTATGTATGCAAATACAGGTGATCTGAGACAACAGTACTAACAAGAGCAAAGTAGCGGGCAACATATTTGCGATATCATGTCGTTCTTTTCAAACCGGAATTCTTCTTCGAGCAGATTTCCTGCAAAAAAGATCCGTAAAGCACATGCGGGAAAGTAGAAGTTCAAATTGTCATGTGATTTTATAGATAGTACCTCATCCTGGGAATGAAACCAGTGCATAACAAGGTTTTTCCATTCAATGTCTTCTAAATTTAGCACAGGAGACTTCACCGGAAATTCGTTTATAGATTTGCCACCAAAGTGTGATTTCCTCAAGTAACACCGATACTGCTGCAATGCTTCCTTGAAAAGCACAAGCAAGCTTTGCTCGTCATGACTATCCATATTACCCTCGCCTAGTTGCAATAATGTAATATAAATCATTGATGTGTTCAATCAGCAGAAAACAGGAAAATAATAACCATGAATAATAACACTTACACATAAGTTGGACATGAAGATGTGAAAATGGTGTTTGTCTTCACAATAATCTTCCCATGATGGTAATATATGCACGTAGTCCCTAACAACATTGAAAGCATTGTCTTTTAAACTGGGAATAAATGGAATGGGGTTCCAATCTGCAGGAATTGGCCGTCTCTGCAGTTGGGATAGGTCTTCGGCCGGTGGACTTGCTGTACTTTTTGCTGGAGTGGGATTTTTCTGTGGTACAGCTGGTGCTATGGCAAATGAAATCGGTAGACCTTTTCTTTGGAGTCAGGTCCTGTGTGGTGGGGCTAGTGGTGTGGCCATGAAGTATGGGTACATCTGCTGGAGTCGGTCCTCGTTTTGTGTCACTGGGTTGTACAACCAATATAAGTGGGGTCTTGCTGATTTCTCCGGCACCACCACGTTTTCAAGGTCTTCTTGGTGCTCCTTGAGTTCGGCAATCACCCTCTTCCTTTTGATGTCGATGCACGAAAAACATTTGAGTGGAAAAACATGGTATGATGACAGATGGAATATGTATTGATAATGGATGGGCATGGCATCTCGACATATATGATGAGTAAACTAAGCAGATGGCAGTGCAACAAAGTAGAAGAAATGCAAGACAACATATGCAAGATACCCGCAATCAATAAAAATTGCCAAATTAGAATAGGAACCTTGATGGGTGAACAGAATAGGCCATCTGCCTTTGACTCCTCGAGGTTAGAATAGTCATTAGGATCATATTCTGAACAAGAGTCAATAGGTGGGGAGCGTATGAGTTTCATTGCATCCAGAATGGCACTCAATTCCTTGGTGCCAATTTTGTAAGTCATTGAAGTGTTTAGCTTCAAGAGTGGACTGCTGCTAGTGCGACACAAAGCAGCTACACAGATCATAGTGTAGATATAACGGGAAAACCTTAAGCATCAGAGTAAAATCACCAAAGTGGAACTTGCTGGAATATATGTGCTAGTATTGCCGGTACGGCTAGAAAGGCTTCGGATACCAGATCTCTTCAAGTGAAGGTGCGGTACTGTTAATATCAGTGTAACTCTCAAAGGCGACATAGCTCCGCGCATTTCCTTGCTATTCTTATAAGATTCAAGTGGGCAGGCCACTACAAATCATATTCCTATGTTTACAAGATCCTACGAATCAAAGAGGCTCAAAGTGTCCATCACAACCGACCGTATAGACCTCTACACTGCAAATGTCCCTACTCATCTTCAGTACAAGGAACATACTGTACTACTAGCATACGCCCTCTGTTCCAAAATATAAGTCTTGGTAGAGATTTCCACTATGGATCACATACAGGTGTATCCAGATAAATTTTTGAGTGTAGATTTACTAATTTTGCTCCATATGTAGTCCATGGTGGAATCTATACAAAGACTTGTATTTAGGAACGGAGAGAGTACATATTAAAGAAGACCGGAAGAGGAACATGGTACAGAAGAGCAAGCAGATTTAGGATAATAAAATGTTGGTTGCGCAGTGCCCACACATGATGAACCAGAGTGCATTAAGGATGCAACTCCCAGTTGTCTCTCGACCATTTCAGGCGGTTGGATGAAGATCCTACGTCTCCTAACCCTTCTTCTTCCTTGTCTCTGATTCTTCCCATCTGAGAACACCCTTGCAGACGGCCCGGCCGACCACCGCCCCCACCGCCTGTGTTCCTCCGCCACCCCCACCCCACACCCGCGTCGAATTTTCTTCATTCGGCGAGGCCCCACAACCACCCGAGCCCCTTGGATCGCACCGGCGAACTCCGACGAGCTCTGAAAAATCGACTGACCCAATTTTGAAATTTAGTCTACTGTGATTTAACTAGTGTGGAATATAAAAGGGGAAAACAGTAAGCATTGGGAGTATAGTGTTGAGCGTGCCATGGCGGATCTGAAGGTGCAAACCGGACAAAGGCAACTTCGCAACCAAGACAAGAAATCAGAGTAAAGCAGTGGCGATCTATTTTCTTGCTGCGATAAATAAGTTGAGCAGATACGAAAGAGTACCGCCTCTGGTGCGGCGCCGTGTGCGCATCTGCTAAGAATTTGACGGTGCTGCGGTAGCAATGACTGTCGGCGGCATGGAAGCAGATCTAGGAGGGTAGACTGTGGCGGCGGGGCGCGGTGGACGAGACGGTCGTAGGAGCGGCGCCGACAAGGTGGACGACGATGGGGATGAAGCGAGAGGACGGGATGCAAGGATCCCGGTCCGAAGGCGTGGATGAGAGAGGTCGATCTCTTGTAATGGACGGCGGCGTCGGGGTATCAGCTCCGGCATGGTGGAGGAGGACGGCGGTGGATGGTGTGGCGGAAGGCGGCAGACAGAGGAGGGTGGGGTGGAGAGGGTGTTTTGGCGCCCACGGAGTACGAATGGGGAAAAGGGAGGTAGAGAGGAAGGGGGAACCATGTATTCAGGGCGGGCTTGTCTCAAATGGGAGGAAATTTACAAACTTAGCCCCCGTTTCAAATTTCTACTATATCACAGCAACATTAGTCGGTTGGGGATAAGATGGTAATCTCGCATACACCGAATATTTGCCGACGAGAGTTTGTTTTTGGCGCCCACCGTGTAGGAATATGAATCGGGGAGGGAGTCGATTTCGGCCGAGGGCACACTGTGTTTTGGCGCCCACCGTGTATGAATCCGGGTGAGAGGCGGTTACGTCACGTTTGGGTGAAATTACAAACCTACCCCTATTGAAACCTATAGAAATCCAGCAGATAGGCTTTGCGTGGCAGGGATAGGCAGTAGTGATTTCCATCTCGCAGATTTTGGTTTCGGGCGGTTACTGCGACTTTCCCCGCTTCGTTCAAATTTTGCACAGTGCATGTTTACCATGCCAACTCAATTCGAATCCCGTTTGTATTCTACTATTTTTTCGGGCGGGATCCATTTTCAATTGGAATTACATTCTGTATACATCATTTTTTTATATATACTTTCAAAATAACAACAAAGAATTCTGCTCCTTTTTATGTATAATATGATTTACAAATACAACGATCTCGAAATCTTAAGGTTGAATTTGAAAAAAATTAACCAAATTATGTTCTACTAAAATGGATGGATCAGTAATATCTACATATTAAATAACATAGATGTGCGTGAATTCATATGAGTATGTATGTTTGATAGATCAATTTTGGTTCGAGTATGGATTACATGTATCATCATCTCGAATTCAAATATTTGAATTCCTTTTTTGTTCACTCCTTTCACGCCTATCTCTGTCGCATGCAGGCTCCTTCAGGTAGCTATCACTCTGTTTTCTCCAGCTCACCCGCATGCTCACTTCATGTTTCTCCAATCCTCGCAAACATGGTCTCTCGACGTCTCCCTTGAGAATTGTCACACTCTCCCTATCATTATACATTACACGATTTTCATTATCTCTCATGTCTCTACTGTTCTCTGGTATCACTCGGTACCTAAGCTTTCTTTTTCACCGCCACACACACAGTCTCCACTCGTCTTTCACTTTGTCTTTCTCTCTATGGGATTCTCTCACACACCCTATATGTCTCTACATATGACTCATACCACTAAAATTACTCTCTCTCTCTCTCTCTCCTGTAGACACAACATTTGTTGCGGTCTCCTTTTCGTCTCCATCCTAGACTGACATTATTCATTTGTTTACCGATCAGACAACCCTGACTACCGTCTCCTCTCTCTCTCTCTCACAGACACACACACAACTCATGCTTCCACTCCCCTTCCCGACTACCGTCTCTCTCACACACACAAAACTCTCGCTTTCGCACCCCGACTCGTATTTCTCTCACAAACATTTATCGACTAGCTAGCCTCTAGATAGGTTTATACACCCGCACACTCATGCTTCCACCATCGCATACATGTCTCTCTCCCGCTCCTTATATCTATGTAGCTTTTTCTTCCCTTCTTGAGACACGCCCTCTCGATCGTGCACCACACACACTATCGCCTCATTTTAAGCTGATACCTATCGCACACACACTACTTGTGTCTTTGTCACACATGCACTCCCTCCTCCACCTCTCTCTCTCTCTCACACACATGGGCTTTTTGCAACAACTAGCAAGATGCCCATGCGTTGCACGGAACATCAAGATGCATTTGTATGAGTAGTTTATCTTGTGGGGGAAAAGGATGAACGAGGGAAGGCCTTATTTGCAAACGTGGAGAGTGGTGTGGGTATCTTTTTGCAAATTGCCATAGTTTCCTTCCTATCCGCAGATATAGATCAGACGGCCTCTATTGCAGGATGACAGGCACACGATCACCACCGACAATGCTTTTTATAAGAGTAGGGATAAAAATTAGAGTTGGTGATGATGGTGGGCCTGCCATCCTGCAATGTAGGTCGTCAAATTTATATCTGACGAATAGGAAGGAAAATATAGCAATTTACCCACACTCTTCACCACATTTGCAGATAAGGCCTTCCCTTGTTCATCCTTTTCTCCCACAAGATCTTGATGTTCCGTGCAACGCACGGGCATCTTGTTAGTAAGAGTAGAAATTAGACATATACCACTTCTCAATTCTTGAAACCAACAACATTCCTCCCTTATCTCATCAAAACCGCCAAAGGAATATATTTTGAGTGAAACATAACATATTTTTAGTGATATACGTATTTCAAAACTAGACTTTTTTTTCTATCAAATCGGTGAATATGTATTAATCTACTTTGATCGTGTGGCAACGCATTGGCACATTGCTAGTAGTTATTATAATTTTTTGGACACCAGACAAACGGTGGAGTACATATACGAAGAGAAGAGGCGCACGCATGCAGTCGGCCTCTTGCTGTCTCGCACACATGAGTGTTATGTAAAGGCGACGTTAACAAATAAACCCTAAAACCCTAGGTGCACGATTGCTGCATTCACGGGTAACGGGTACGTGGTGGAGCACCTTTGTAGGAGTTGATGGTCGGGACCACAGGTGAACGACTTGGAGCGAGGTGGCTCGCCAGTTGCCACAGATCGAGTACCACATTTAAAATATCGTTTTTTAGCAGGGTTAAGAGTTCCGATTTTCAATGGCACGTTATAAGTAGTAGGTAGTTTTTAGAACGATTGGTACGGAACGAAAATGGAATTCATAGTACTACGTACCTCCTTGGCGTATGGTTGTATGGGTTTATGTTGCGAGATGTTGAACCTGGTAGTTCTAGGGCAAATACTATGGTTTAGATTTAGATGCTGGTTTTGATGTCGGAAGGGAAACCCTTCTTTGATTAAAAAACTACTACCTCCATTACGGTTTACTAGTCCCCATCGTACTTTGGGTCAAAGTTTGTCTCTGAATTTTACATGTAAAATGTGAATGGAAAGAGATTTTGTTATACCCATACAAAAAAGGACTGGAGGGAGTGATTGCTCTGACACGGACATGACCTCTCATAGCGCAGGCATTGAACCGGCGCGCTGGCCAAGAGAGCCGCACTCGCTGCAAGCCCAGCTGTGCACGCCTCCTCGCCGCGTGCAACCAGCTTAAAACTGCCCCGCCTGCCTTCACTGAATCCGCACGTGTGCCGGCAACACGTCCTTCCGCGAGCCGACAGGCATTTTAGAACAGAAAAAATGACTGAAATATAATTAATTTACGCACGGTCTTGACTTGTGCTCGCACTGGTAGCAGGAACTAGTAGAGGTTTTTCTTTATTTATAACTCTCCTCACATTTTTTTGGCTTTGAAGTGAATCATGGTTGTGGACATTATGTATGAATGTGTAGATATCTGTGAACATGAGTTGATTTGGAAGTTGAACTTGGAATGTCGGGCTTGCGCGTGAACTATACCATGTCCAATGCTTCGTCTGTTATTGTTTGGAAAGTAATTGATGTTATTACATGACCCAAAAAAAACATTTTGTGCCACATAAGTAGATGCACAGACATCACAATAGGCATGCTGACTGGATAAACATTTGAACCTAGCTATTATGAAGGAAATTTTGTATTGACAATAATTTTAGATAGCAGGAGACGCCTAGCCTGCTCTGCCTCTGCTAGCTTATTTCTGGCTTCTTCCATCTCTTCTTTGGCTTGGGTGAAGAGAGCATCTGATTGCTCTTTTTGCTTCTTCAGGAACTCAGCTACATTCTCAAGGGCTGCTGCACACTTTCTTTCAGCCTTTACTAATGCCACGAGGACACGAACAGCTGACGACTCCACCTGGCTTGTGTGTAATCCAGCATCATCTGGGAATTTGCACCTTGTGTCTAATCCAGCATAATTAATGAACTGGAACCTTGTGTGTAATCCAGCCTCATTTTGGAAACATGATCTTGAGGTTGACCATACTTCCCTCCTCGCAGGAACTGCATCCTGACATGAAGTTACTTCTTTTTTAGATCAATACTCAGAGAAACCTAGATCCATTTAGTAGAAGCCAGATAAATAGTACTCGGAGAAGTGAATTCAAAAGGAAAAGAAATATAAAAACAGACTACTAGGTGAGAACACCCACTTCCTACATCAAGTTAAAAATGAAAGCATTAGGACGATTAAGACTCTTCTTATTACACATCGAAGAACACCACGCTTTAGAGAAACAGAAACTACAACATATACACATCGAAGAACACGAGGCTAAATGAAAGTAATTGAAAGGGTGTTACTTACCAAAGCTCGTTTTACAGGTTCAGTGCAGCTCCTCTTTAACTTGCCGTGCTCCTTGAAGATGTCCCGAATATCCCGTGTTTGATCTTCATTGCTCCTCTACATGTTCACACTTGTGGTTTTAAAATCTCAACATGGAAAGAAAAATCTACTAGTAATACTCGCGCATCTTGTGGGCAACATTAAAGCACTCGTCTGCCATGTTAGAGCATCTCCAACAGAATCGCAACGCGTGGCGCTTTAAAAAAGCGTTTACAGTGCTGAGATCGAGAAGTAGATACTAGAGAGTAGAGGATAGTTCTCAGCATAGATAGATAAAAAAAGGTAATTCAACTGCTCCTCGTCGTCGACTCCTCCTCGGTGATGTCCTCCTCCGACGTATGACTGTAGGCGTGAAGATACCGATCGTCCTCGGATTCCCAGGGCGACGCTGCTCCTAGCCTCATGTTGAATTGAGCGTCCGCTTTTCGCCTACGCTTCTCCTCGCGATAGGCGGCTCGCTCCGCCCTCTTCTTATCCCTCTCCGCCCTCCTTTGCACGTAGAACTCGCGCTCGTTGATGATGTCCTGCTGGAAGTGTTGGCGCCACAACGCAATGGCTTCCTCGTCCATCTCGGTGATGCCAAGACGGTGCTCCCGCCTCCGGTTGTCGCGATGATCCTCGTCGGTGCTAAGCCGCGGCAGGGGCATGAGCTCCTGCGCCCGCTCCCGCGTCGACACGTTGGGGAAGTTCAATGTTCTATGAGGCCACCGGAGACGCCACGCCGCCACGTCGTACGCGCGGGCGGCCTCCTTGGCGGTGTTGAAATTGCCGAGGCCGAGGTGCATCCCGCGGAACCAGATCTCGGCGGAGAAGCCGCCGGAGGGGCGCGCGCCGACGCCGCGGTATCCCCAAGTTTCCCGGCGACGCGGCGACATGGTGGCCTTGGCGAGGCAAAAAAGAGCAGGAGAGCGGTGGCGAGACACAGAGCGGTGGCAAGGCACAGAGCGGTGGGAGGGCGTTCGATTTTATAAAGCACGCCGGATGCCATGCGCCAAATCTAGCGCACGCCCGGCCGCTTTTTCCCACACGCGCGCGATCCTTTCCCGACGTCTCTGCTATCTCTACTCTCTTCTCTACGGTTATATTTATTTAATATTTAATATTTAATATTTATCTCTACTTCCTTTACTGCCTAATTTTTTTCTCTATACTTTTTTTCTTGCAATATAGGCCGTCCGATTTATATCTCACAGATAGGAAGGAAACAAATGGGAATTTTGCAAAAAGATACCAATACCCCTCTCCAGATTTGCAAATAAGGCATTCCCTCGTTCATCCTTTTCGCCCACAAGATAAACTACTCATACAAATGCATCTTGATGCGTGCAACACATGGGCATCTTGCTAGTTCTAAAAATCTTTCCATAATTTGCCACACTGGTGGTTGCAGATGAAAAACCTACCCAAGCACAGCGCGATACAGGAGCGATGCACAATTACAAGCTGATATTCCGTAGGACAATGGACGCTATAACCAATTACTTTTACGGGAACAATAGCACCCAGGAAAATTGAAGGGTAGGTATGAACAAAATTGGAACTGCACATGTACTGCTAAGTAATTCAATACACACATTACCAATCGAGGAGGAGAACGATGGTCGCGATGGCCTCTGTGAGTCATGGTCGGCAACGGGAGTCAGTTCATTGTCCACGACGGTGGTACTTCTGTGCTTGGCGTCGGCTTCCGGGATGCAGATCCGAGACCGTGGAAGACGATGTCGGGGAAGAGGCTTCGTCTCGACGGCGACGGTGGACCGCTCCAGTCTGGCGTCTGAGGTCGTCGATGAGGCGAGATCTTGCTGCGGTGGACGAGTGCACCGATGTAAAGGGGAGGAACACAAAGGCTGCGGTGCCGTGGAGAAGTCTATTTTGCGGTGGGGATAGAAAATGGGGAGTATTCAGGTGTACTACTCTGGGTGCCGGGGTGGGGCTGGCTGGGTAGGGTGAACCTTTAGTTAAGAAAACAGCCCGCTACCAAGCGTCGTCCATAGGCCTGTTCCGAAGGCTATGATGGTAACTTCCCACTGCTCGAATCAGGGTCGCGGGAGATTTTCCAGCCGACCTGAAAATTTTGTGACACTGGACTCCCCGTGTGGCGTGTTGAGTGATTCAGCTAAGCAACTAGCGAGTAGTAGTAGTAAACTCTGCATATTAGGTTTGACCGAAGTCAAACTTCCTAAAGTTTGACCAAGTTTATATAAAAATATAAACATTTACCATAACAAATATGTATGATGTGGAAGTACATTCAATAATGAATCTAATGGTATTTATTTATTCTGTATATGTTAATATTTTTTTGTTATAAGCTTTCTGAGTGTTTACAAAACTTGACTTTGACCAATGCTAATACGCGGACTTAAATAAAAACAGAGGGAGTACACATTTGTTTTCTTAGTTTGTAGTGAACTAATCATTTGTTGAAATTGTGAAATAATATATTAGGCTATTGACTTCGAATGTAATGGTCTATACAATTCGATAGTTACAATCATTGTCGAATCCCAAGATGTATACAAGGTCTATAGTACTTCACAACATGCTCAAACTCACATAATCCCAGTCAAATGAGAATCTAAATGCATTTTATAGTTATTACTTTGTAGGATGCAACAAAAACAACCAAAACTCTACATCAGCCATTATAGAAGCAACATTTTGACATATCCCATTGTGTGAATGAAACGTGCAGAGAGAGCTTTTGAAGATGGAGCAGATAGGGCGGGAAAGATTGTATGTATGGGGACGAGAGAGTAGGAGACAAACCTAACGAGACAGAGAGAGAGAGAGCAAGAGAAAGAGAAAGGAAGAAGTTAGGTCTGTGAGAAAGATGGAGACATGTAATATACGTGAGATGCGTGTGCATCCGGATTCTGTATACGTGGAAGGAGAAGAGATAACATGTTTGATGAGAGAGTTGGAAAAACATGGACGAGAGGGGAAGGATCTCATTGTTGGATTTCGGGTTCCGGCAGACCCTTGGGGTTCGAACACTGGGGTGCGCCCGGAGATTTCGCCCTCTACCTACCTGCTCCTCGCCGACTCGCTAGGATCTAAACTACGAAAGGAACAACACAAGAGACACAGGGTTTATACTGGTTCAGGCCACCATTGCGGTGTAATACCCTACTCCAGTGTGAGGTGTGGTGGATTGCCTCTTGGGCTGATGATGAACAATACAAGGAAGAACAGCCTTGCGAGGGTCTGTTCTTGGCTGGGACGATGAACTGCTAGGAGGAGTTTAGCCGCCCTTCTCTCTCTCTCTCTCTCTCTCTCTCTCTCTCTCTCTCCCGATTCAGGTGTCTCTTGGTTCAGGTATCTTGATTCATGTCTCTCTACCCTAGGGGTGGCTAGTCCTATTTATAGGAAAAGGCCCTGGGCCTCTTCCCAAATATTGAGCGGGAAGGGCACCAACAATTGGCCATTTTGAAGGGGAACATCGGTACACTTATCCTAACTAAAGTTGGTCCTCGCTTTGTCAAAGGCTCTGGTGGTGGCCTTTGCTTGGGTTCCTAATGACTTCCATCCTGCCGTTGGGCTGGTCTTGGTCTTATTGCACGAAATGGATGCCTTTGCTTGATGCTCTCTTTGCCCTTGCTCCTTTGCACCAAAGAGGAAAGGAGGACAACTGCTTGGCTGGCACCCGACTGGCGCCGTTGGTCATCATGGCTTGCGTCATGGGCACCTCGTGAGGTACCCCGCCTTGAACTCTCCGCCTCCTCGCGAGCCAGCCTGATGAGGCCGTGCCTGAGGAAGCTCCTTGTCATCCGCCCCGCGAGGCTTAGCCCCTCGCGAGGGTCTTGAGCTTGTGTTCATGAAGATGGGACGTGCTGGGCCCTCCTTTGAGCCATGCCGCAGGCCACAGGCAGGCAAGTCTGGGGACCCCCGTTCCCAGAAAGCCGACAGTAGCCCCTGGGCCCAAGGCGCGCCTGGACTTGGCCGAGCAGAGAGGCGAAAGGGCGAGTGCGAAGCGCCGCGGGCCCTAACAGCCTGCGACCTTGGGCGCCACGTGGCGGTTGATTGGACATGGGCGCCTCAGCAACCCCACGAGTTGATAAAGGAGCGGCATCTGTCTAGGATTTGCCTCCTTTGCTTTCTCCGGTTGCTGCTCAGATCCCCTTTCTTACGCCTCTCCTTCCTGCCTTCGAAATCTTCAGATCTACAATGTCCGCGCGCCCCGGCAAGACATGGCGCCTCGCCAGGCCCCGGCCGGAGCTTGGTATTCGTCCTCCTTGGACTCGCCGAACGTGTCAGAGGCGAGCCTTGCCCGGGTGCGCCAGATGGCGGTGGCGCAGGGCATCGACGGGGCGAAGGTGTTCAAGGCCGGCTCTACCCTCCCTGAGGGCCAAGGGAGCACCTTCTATCCACTCTTTGTGAGCGCCATTGTTGCCAGTCTGGTGCCTCCCTTTTCTGAGTTCTTCCTCTCTGTCCTCTGCCATTACAAGCTGCAAGCTCTGCATCTCCACCCCAACTCTGTCCTTCTTCTGGCAATCTTCACCTATTATTGCGAGGCTCACGTAGGGGTGAAGCCCTCAGTGGCCCTGCTGCGCCACTACTTCTCCCTCCGCACCTCTCGTGGTCCCGTCTCTGCGTGCGCGAGCTTCGTCGCGTACGGTAGCTCCATCACCATTTCGAACCCCGGGAAGAGGATTGAGGGCTTCAGGAGTAAGTGGGTCTTGGTAGATGTTGGGCGCATCCACCCTCGGCTGATCTTGCCCACGGGGCACCCCTCAAGCTCCGACGACTAGTCTTGAGTGGAGCTTGTGGATCCCCGCGCAAGGCTGGTGTTGGAGAAGATGGACGTGGATCTGAGGCCGGCCAGTATGGCGGCGGCAAAGCTGACTGGCGCATCGCTGCTGAGGGAATTCCTGGAGCACTAGCTGGCTCCGCTTCGTCAGTACTCACTTCCGATGTGGAGGCCCCACCCGAGCCCCGCGGTCTTGGCCGACGAGGATCTGGCTGCTGTTCTCCAGTCTTTGGTTGGGGGCGACGTGGCGAGGTTAGAGGGCGCCTCGCCCTGTTCCTCCGCGAGGACCGGGAGCAGTAGTGGAGTCCATGCCCGTCTTCAGGGGACGGGCCCGTGCCCTTGAGGCTCCGGGACCCGTGGACGTGTCCTCCGGCGACTCCATCAAAGAGAAGGGAGAAGGGGAGCGGGAAAGGGGGCCTGACTCCGAGGCGACCGATGGAGAGTCGAGGGCTCCCCCCTTTGGCGCAGGTCCCGCGCTATCCGCCTCTCTCTGAGTGATGGCGACGAGGATGATGACGAGCAGGGCGGCAGGAGCCTGCCCCCCGATACCGAAGGAGGACCGGACCGGGATGATCTCCCGCGGGTCTGCCCCGGCCCCGAGGTGATCCGCGAACGCGCCTCCTGCTCCCGAGCTCCTTGAGGCTGATCCTTGCAGCCGGCTCTCAGGCTTCAAGTACGGCCGGAGGCTGTTCGAGCCTGCGAGCGACGACCTGTAAATGCTTGATTCCTGTCTTATTTCTTGTTCTGTTGCTGAGGCTTGACGTTCGTATCTCCCGGCTAGGCTGGTGCCCGTGGCAAAGAAGTCGAAGGGAGCTCCTGAGATTCTATCCGGGGCAGCGCCTCTGCCCGCGAAAGAAGGTGATCGTGACGCACAGGCCTCTCCTGCCTGGGCGTCCTCGCAAGGCTTGGCTGAGCCGGCTGGGGCGAGCTCAGCCCCCATGGCCCAAGCGACTCCCGAGGTGCCCTTGCCTGATGCCGCCACCACAGCCGTTGGGGCGCAGCAGGCTCCACCTCAGGATACTGTGGTCATGCTGCCGTCTTCTCCTCCTACTCCACCGACTGCTGTTTCCCCGACTCCTCCTACTGTTCTGGATCGTGCTGCTGCCGAACTGGACCGTCTGCGGCAGGATCTTCTGGGCGCCGACCCTCGTTTAGTGGCCGGGCGTCTGGAGATGGCTTCCGGCTGGATTCGTTCGACAACCGATTACAGCGGCGCTGGTCCAGCCTCGGCGGCTGCGGCGAGGAGAAGCATGCCGTCCTTGGGGCGAAGGCTGCTTGCGACGTCGCCTTGGGGGAGGTGGCTAATGTCCGAGGTCGCTGCAAGGCGCTGGAGAGCGAGCTGCAGGGCCTGCAGGACCAGCTCGCCAAGGAGACCCGCCTTCGCCAAGAGCAGGAGGAAGGCATGAAGGAATGTGAGGCGGCCATCAAGGACCGGGACGCCAAGCTCAAGAAGCGCCGTGACCGCCTAGGAGTGCTGGAGCAAGAGTTGGAGGCGAGGAAGGTCGAGCTGGACGGCAAGGCACGGGTTCTTGCCGAGGATCGCGTGGCCTTCGCGGAGATGGAGGAGTAGGCTCGCACTTCGCTGAAGACGCTTTATGAGAGCGGCCTGGAGAGCCCGCTGGCTGGCGCCGAGGATGGCCCCGCCAAGCTGCTTCCCTTCCTGGTTCGTGCTCTTGAAGATGTCACCCTTGGCCTTGGCCCTCTGGCCGAGGCAGCGGCGCTGCTTGTCTCTCTGCAGTCTTGGCGTGGGTCCTTACCCACATCTATCTTAGCGACCCCAATGTCGACCTCGACAGCCCTCTTGGAGCCGGTGGTGGCGAGCTTGCCGCTACTGTTCTTTGAGGCCGTGAAGGGTCGTCTTGGATGCTGCTCTGGGGGAAATTCCGGCCTTGACACCAAGCTGAAGTGGGCGCCGCCGACCGCAGCTCTTGAGCCTCGGGATGCCCCTCATGAGGCGATGCGTGGCAGCAGCGTTCGGCAAGCCATAAGGCATCTGACGTGGCTGTGGGGTGGACCCATGGCGCCCCCACTTGCGAGGGCCGAGGCGCTCTGAGGCGGCTTGGTTGAGCCTGGTATGTCGATCTGAGCCGCCGCAGCCCACCATTCTCGCTGGATGGGGGCCACACCGAATGGCGGGCTGCCTCTCATGACTCTTGACTCCTGTAGCTCCTGAATGGCCTTGCTGACGAACTCCTGAGGGTTTGGTCCTCCTTGCCTTGCTCCTTCTTGAGGGAAACGTGCTTCGAAACACGCCTCCGAGTGGTGCCCAAGCGCCTCCCTCGTGACCTTGGCGAGGTCGGCAGCCCTCCAGGGGAGAGCCCCCGAGCCCTGCCTGAGGAGGGCGCCGGGCACGCTTCCCTATGCGGTGGAAGGAGGTTCCCCCTGGGCAGGCGCGGGCCCTAAGGGGCCTGCCTCCTGAGGGGCCGGGTCGGACGATGTCTTCTTCTTCTTGGGGGTGGCCTCGGGAAGCCTCCTGCTTCCGCGATCCGGGTCTTCCAGTGATGCAGCCTGAAAGGCTCGTTCCAGGGAGCACACCGCGTCTTTTTCTTCGCAGGGCGCCGTGATGACTCTACCACTTCCTGGCATCTTGAGGACGTTGTAGCCGTGGTGGGTTACGACCATGAACTTGGCTAGCGCTGGGTACAGGGATGCCGTTATGCGGCAAAGTAATGTGGGCGACGTCGAAGTCGATGAGCTCGGTGCGGTAGTTGTCGCGCGCCCCGAAGGTGACAGGGAGGCAGACCCACCCAATCGGGACCGTGGAGCCGTCGGTGACTCCGGAGAAAGGCTTGGTTGGCTGAAGCTAATTGTAGGGCACTTGGAGATTGTTGAATGTTTCCACGGACAGGACGTTGAGCCCTGCCCCACCATCGATGAGGGACCTGGTGACCAGCATGTTGCTGATGATTGGGGAACAATGCATTGGGAGGACTCAGGCTGTGGCCGCGCACTTGAGCTAATCCGCTGAGCTGAACGTGATGGTGCACGCCGACCACCTGAGAAGGCGCGTGGCCTCGAGCTTAGGGAGGACTACATTTACTTCGCGGGCGAACTGCTTGAAGATGCGTTGAGAGGCTGGGGCTTGAGCTCCGCCCAGGATGCAGGCAATTGCACGTGGCTCCTGGAAGCCCCCAGCCCCCTCGTCCTGATGATGGTCCTCATTTCTCCTTGGCTGCGGCGGTAGTGGAGGGAGGCCTGCGTTGCCTTGCGGGCGATCCTCGCGAGGCTGATCCCTCCAGTCTCCCTCGCGAGGCGGGTCCTGCCAGCGATCATTGCGAGGTTGGTCGCGCCACCCTTGGCGAGGGCCACAGTCTTCCCAGCGTCCTCCGTTCCTTCCTCCTCCTCGGCCGTAGCCCCGGTCGCTGCGGTCGGGACGTCGGCCGATCCTTCGTTCACGCACGGCTCGGAGTTCTTGGCATTCATTGGTGTTGTGGGTGTGGAGGTCGTGGTACACAAAGTACCGACTGCCCTTGGAAGATTCGGGCTGATCTCTGCCTCGCTTGGTGTCTAGTTCTGCCGCGAGCACGACAGCCCCCTTGCGCTTCACATCCTTCGCCTTGGGTTTCTTCTCTTACGGTGTGCGGCAGCCTCGAGGAGGACAGACGCCCTTCCTCAGCCTGGCGCGCGGTACTTGGTCGCCAAGTTGAACAGCTCAAGGATGTGCACAGTCTTCATGCATCGCCGACTCCTCCTTCCTCTTGACATCGCGCGCCGCCGTCGGAGAAGGCTGAGATGATGGCCTCCTCGGTCACCTTAGGAATCTTGAGGCGTCGCCGTTGAAGCGCTGGATGTACTCTGCAGGTTTCCCACAGTTTGCTGCTTGAATCGGCACATGTGGCTCACGGCGGGTGGCGGTCGCGAGTACCACGGAAGTTGGCGATGAAGCGGGTGCGCATCTCGTCCCTGGAGGAGATCGTGCACAGGAGCCAGGTTCGAGGAGCAAGGTGCGGGCCCCGTCCTTGAGCTCCATGGGAAACCAGTTTGCCATGACCTTCTCGTCTCCGTTGGCAGCCTCGATGCACAGCTCATAGAGCTGGAGGAACTCTTCGGGGTCAGTCGTACCTTCGTGGCGAGGAGGCAGGTCTGCTTGAACTTGCCGGGCATGCGGCCTGCGCCTTTCGGTGGTGAAAGCGCGCAGCCCGCCGTGGCCACAGGAGGCCTTGGGTGACGAAGAGCTTGGTCTGCGGGTCCCCATCTTGCGCTGCAGCTGGAGCAGCGCGAGTCTTGACGTCTTTGGAGTAGGGCGTGGTCGAGATGAGCCGGGCGAGGCGCTTCGGGCAGCTTCTCGTGGGCGAGGACTTCTTAGCAGCTCTGCTCTTGCAGCGGCCTTTGACGGAGCGGGTTCCGCCAGAGCAGCGCGCCTTGGGGCGGGCGCCTTCTTGAGGGGAGGTGGCTGGCGCCCGAGCCGTCGCCAGCAGCGCGAGGTGCGGTGCGATGGGGCGGACAGCGCAGAGAGCCCCTGCGGCGCAGACGAGCTCGGCGGCAGCGGTCGAGCCATTCTTCGTGAAGCGTCGCCCGGCGAGGCGATAGCGTAGGGCTTCGTTTGCGCGATGGCGCAGCCCGAGCATCCATGGGTGCGCGGAACACGAGCGACGAAGAACCAGCTGGGGTGAGCGAGGGTGTAGCAGTGCGGCCGTCTTGCCTCACGGAGGGATGCTGGGACGATGCTTGCTGCGCGTTACCCGCTGGGCTGGTGGCGGCGTTGACGGCAGGTGATGGGGAACGACGAGGGCGCCCACCTACGGGAGCCGTCTGGGCGACGCGGCAAGCGAGGGCGGCTCAGCGCTCGGCGCGAGCCCGACGAGCATCAGACATGGATGCGATGGTCGGAGAAGAACAGGACGACGGAAGACATGGATGCGACGTCAGACATGAACCCCTACCTGGCGCGCCAAATGTCGGATTTCGGGTTCCGGCAGACCCTTGGGGTTCGAACACTGGGGTGCGTGCGGAGATTTCGCCCTCTACCTACCTGCTCCTCGCCGACTCGCTAGGATCTAAACTACGAAAGGAACAACACAAGAGACACAGGGTTTATACTGGTTCAGGCCACTATTGCGGTGTAATACCCTACTCCAGTGTGAGGTGTGGTGGATTGCCTCTTGGGCTGATGATGAACAATACAAGGACGAACGGCCTCGCGAGGGTCTGTTCTTGGCTGGGACGATGAACTGCTAGGAGGAGTTCAGCCACCCTTCTCTCTCTCTCTCTCTCGATTCAGGTGTCTCTTGGTTCAGGTCTCTCTACCCTGGGGGTTGCTAGTCCTATTTATAGGCAAAGGCCCTGGGCCTCTTCCCAAATATTGAGCGGGAAGGGCGCCAACAATTGGCCATTTGAAGGGAACATCGGGTACACTTATCGACTAAAGTTGGCCCTCGCTTGTCAAAGGCTCTGGTGGTGGCCTTTGCTTGGGCTCCACAATGACTTCCTTCCTGCCGTTGGGCTGGTCTTGGTCTTGTTGCACGAAATGGATGCCTTTGCTTGATGCTCTCGCTGCGCTTGCTCCTTTGCACCAAAGAGGAAAGGAGGACATCTGCTGGGCTGGCACCCGACTGGCGCCCTTGGTCGTCATGGCTTGCGTCATGGGCACCTCGTGAGGTACCCCGCCTTGAACTCTCCGCCTCCTCGTGAGCCAGCCTGATGAGGCAGTGCCTGAGGAAGCTCCTTGTCATCCGCCCCGCGAGGCTTGGCCCCTCACGAGGGTCTTGAGCTCGTGTTGATGAAGATGGGCCGTGCTGGGCCCTCCTTTGAGCCACGCCGCAGGCTACAGGCAGGCAAGTCTGGGGACCCCCGTTCGCAGAACGCCGACACTCATGGGTTGAGGGATTGACAATTTTGTGCGGGGGAGAGAGGGATTGATAATTTTGTGCAAGAGAGAGAGAGAGGGTGGGGGGAGGAGTCAGTCAGCCGTCGTCACATCACCCTGCTTCCAAATGACCCCGCCTTCTCTAGCGTGGTGTTGTCGCCGTCTTCGATCTGCTCGATGCCCTCTTTGAAGATTGAGGTGTTGTGCATGTTGGGGTGCAGAGAAGCACAAGCGAGAGTGGTTGCCGTATAACCTTGGATGGGGATGAATTGTGTGCTTGGGGGAGTGTGTGTGTGTGTGTGTGTGTTGTGTTGCGTGCGTGTGTGTGTGTGTGTGTGTGTGCGTGTGTGTCAGATATTGAGCGAAAACAAACCTAAGGAGAGAAATAGGTATTCACGAAGAGATTGTGCGGGCCTTGAGGTGGGCGGGGGGAGTGAGGTGTCAAATGTGCTGGCTGATGCATATGTCGCATCGATCGTCGTCGAGGGACGGTCGAATCGACAGAGATGGTTGTTGTATTACGAATGCTCCTCTCTCTCTCTCTGTCTCTCTCTCTCTCTCTCTCTCTCCCTCTCACACACACACACACACACACACAACACACAAGTAAACTAGAAGACCGTTCTCTCATCTATACACAACGTATCGGCATCTGTCTATGTCTCACTCATGCATGATCATTTGCACATTCACACCTCTCTATATACAGTATCACACGCACACCGTCTCCACATTGCCCTTCATACAACACACATATGGACACATACACACGTTCTCTCTCAGTCACACACACAAAATAAGTATTAAAAAAACTAGGGCGCACCTAAAACGTCCAAATCCAAATAAACACAAACTGGAGCCAATTTCAAATATATGGAAATATTGCAGCTTCAAGAACTTTCCCTGGAAAAAAAAGTTGAGTAATATTTGAGAATTGTTTTCACACACACAAAAAGGTTCGGTGGATGTCCTTCGAGCGCGACACGGTGACGCACCATTCGATCAACCGCGTGGCCGTGGTTCACGCGCTTCCACAGGATTCCGTATCGTGGCTGTGGTACTAACTTCAATTTTTTTAATAAAAGCGCTGCCGAAGTCTAATGTTACGTGTACTAGTACGGTTTTCTTTTAAGTTTGACCAACCTTATATAAAACTAAAGTAAGCTCCATACGCGCACTCATCAATATGCCGCCGCCGCCGTTGCGCATGCTGGCGCCCGCCTGCTCCGGCCAACAATTTCTCGCCCATCACCGCCGTGTCGCCGCCATCCCTATGCCATGAAGCCGAAGGCTCGCCCCCTCATGTTGTATGCAGTCCCTCCTCGCCATGCCGCGCCGGCTGCGAAGCATCGCGGCAGCTGGTGGAGCCGCGTCTATGCATGCAGCGTACGAAGAGGAGGACGAGCGCGTGCTCCAGCACGCCGGCGAGGAGGAACTAGCATGTCATTGTCGTCTCTGCCCGCGCGTAGGAGGCGCGCATGGTGGATGTCACGGAGGAAGCCGATCGGGCATGCGTCGAGCCCGCAAACCGGGTGTGGACACGGAATCTACCTTCGAGACCTTGAATGCCACGTGGATCCTGCAATCTGAAGGAGCAATTTGGGTCAGTCGACTCATGTGAGCCGTTTGATGCAACATGGATGGCTAGAAGGGCTTCTTCCACCTCTTCTGCCATCTTCTTCCTTCGCTCCCGTCGAACTTCTTTCACAAATCGACTAACCCAAGTTATACTACTAGTACGAACGTATTAAGTACAGTGGGAACACGAAGATACGAGCAGTAGTACCAACTGAAGAAGAACAGTAGTAAGACATAGTACTAGTACTACTCTACGTACTAAAGAGTTCAAATAACGAGAAAGAACATAAACATAGTTCAGCTAGGGCCTCATCACAACACACCCTTGAAAATAAACTAAGCAACTAGTCCGCTTGACACTACAGTAGAACCAGCATGAGCGACGACACTGCCACCTACTCAGAGTCCGAGTCCATGTCCTCGACTTCGTCCTCGTCCCTCTTCCTCTTCCTCTTCGCCGATGCTTCTTTGCTTGAACCGGACACTAGGCTCTGCTTCTTCATCCAACCCATGTAGATATTTAAACAAAGGTAGGCATCCATTTCTGCGTACTGGATGCGATCTTCATCTAATGTCTTCGACTCCCATGCATGATGAAACTCGTGATGAGGTTTCTTCAGTTTAGCCTGCGAAGGATCAATCATGGCTGCTGCCAGGGTCAGCATTGAAGGTTGAGAGGAGGACACCAGGCTTACAATGAGACCTATCCGATGCAGGACATCCCTGTCATTCTTAAAGCCTATAGTAACGAATTTCACTCTTTTGTCCCACAGGAAGTTCCTAAAATCCTGGCACTCAACATCGGCATGGCATATGTGGTAGACCAAGCAAACGTTATGTATGCAAACCTGGATCATGGCGGGCTTCTTCCTCTCTTCGTCCTTTAGATCCTTCTCTCGTCCTAGGACTGTGGTGTACTCAACATCTAGCCTAGTGACCCACTCATCCGTTGAACTGTTGAACATGTGTAGGAAGCGAGCAAGCCATGCTTTCACCGTCGTGGATCCACGTGTGTAGATGACGATGAACTGATCGCCCGGTGATGGCTCTAACCTGGTACTCAGCGGCGACCATGGAGATTTGGGAGGCCATGGATTTTGGAGGAGGGTTAGGAGAAGTTGAACTGTTGTACCCCGCAAAAACTGGGAGCGAACTAATGTGAAAGGACGGGACGACTGGGAGCGAACTAATGTGAAAGGACGGGACGACTGGGAGCGAACTGTTGTGAGGTAGAAGACGGGGACGAGTAGGGCGTGCAAACGGCGTGGGGTTGCTGGCTTGCCCGGTGGATAAACGGCTGCAATCCCCCAAAGAGTTCTCGAGAACTATGCGGGACCCACTAGATGTCATGTCTAATAGACCCATATTGTAGGCCTGACGGTATGGCTTCTGCCTGTTCGCACGCCATGCCGGCGCGTGGATGTAACTTCACTTAATTCCGTCAACCGTCGCGCCTCCCACGACCTTCGCCTCCCTCGCGCGGTCGCGCCCTTTGAGACTTCGACCGGCTATAAATGAGCAATTTTTTGCCTACTCCGCATGCATGATACTCCCTCTGGTCCTTTTACTCCGTCGACCGTTTGCAAAGTGTTTGACCAAATATATACTTTTATTGAACACCACCTTATATTAATTAACCAGCCACACGGTACACTCATTCGATACAATATTCACCACACAGTGATGCGTTATTTACAAGAATACCATCTAATCTATTGTCAAAGCTATACTTAGAGATTAAGTGTGCCACCTTATTGGCCGAACGGCTAATCTTTGACAATTGAAGATTGTTCATCAACTTCGAGATTCTCAACGCTTTCATCTTCAGGTCATGCATAGCAGACCTGTCATAGTCCCCCGATGCAAGAGACGCTACCACAAAAGCGCAATCAGTCTCTAAAATTACAGGATTATGAAGAGAAATACCTATGTAGAGACCGGCAATGCAAGCCCTAAGCTCCACTTCCTCCATGCTTTGAGAGGCATCAATGAAATCCCATGACCAAATTTATACTAAAAATATCAATATCTACAATACTGATTATAATGAGTATAAGAACTACTGTATGTTTTATAATAAGTGTAAAAATGTTGATTTGACATTGTGAATGTTGATACTCCCTCCGTCTAGGTGAGTAAGTCATCTTAGGTTGTGCACCGTGACCAAGGAGGAGGGGAAAACGAGAGGCATTAATGTTTATTTGCTAATTAAATAGTATTGCATGCAATGAAATAACCACTGCATGTCATGTTTGATAGTCTCGGGTCAATAAAAGCATGCACACCCTCATCTCTTATTGGTTGATATGTCAAGAAACAAGAAACAAGGTAGAAGTTAATGCACCGCACCTACGTGTTTTTGGATTATTTGGTTTTCGTAAGATAACTTACACACCTAGATATTAGAGTACCACTAACTCCCTTCTAGTTTAAATGGCTCGACTCAAAAATTTCACCTACTCTTAGCAAGATAGTAGAGGCGGTGGAATAGTTTTTGAAGTCTGCAAAAGTACTCAACTAATGATGTCGTTCTTCACAAAAAATGTGTTTACCAATGCATGCATGAACACTAGTTACTCTAACCCCCCTCTCTTCTTTAATTCTTTGCCACATCAGCATGTTTGCTATTCTCGTGTGCATGATACCAGCTAAGATACCACCATCATGGCCAGCCTTAATCATCGCATGCAATAATTTAGTGCACCTTGAAATATGAACATGTGTGGGGCGTGTATGTTTTTAATGACTTGAGACTATACCTTGCCCGGCATGCAAGATGACTTATTATGCACCGTTCCCCATACCTACAGGAAGCCCATTCGTCTCCAAATTTTTTCCTCTCCATGTGTGGAAACAATATGCCTGGTGTAGGATCGTTGAAGGAAAGAGTGTCTAGAGGGGGGGTGATTAGACAACTCGACAAGATAAAAGATTATACCTTTTGATTAACATAAGTTCATAGCAAGTTCACAATGAAAGACAAGTCAAGCATCATGCATACAAGTCGAGCAACATACTAAGCATACAATTCTAGAGTATAGGGCAGCGGAAAGTAAATTGCATGAATAGTAAGGGAGAGATTGTGAAGAGCAAACGCAATTGGAGACACGGAGATTTTTTCTCGTGGTTCCGATAGGTGGTGCTATCGTCAATCCACGTTGATGGAGACTTCAACCCACGGAGGGTAACGGCTGCTTGTGAGTCCACGGAGGCTCCACCCACGAAGGGTCCACGAAGAAGCAACCTTGTCTATGCCATCATGGCTTCGCCCACGGAGGACTAGCCTTACTCGGGGTAGATCTTCACGAGTAGGCGATCTCCTTGCCCTTACAAACTCCTTGGTTCAACTCCACATTCTGACGGAGGCTCCCAAGCGACACCTAACCAATCTAGGAGGCACCACCCTCCAAAAGGTAATAGATGGGGTTGGTGATGATGAACTCCTTGCTCTTGTGCTTCAAATGATAATCTCCCCAACACTCAACTCTCCTCACTGATTTGGCTGTGGTGGAGGAAGGGATTGAGTGGAAAGCAACTTGGAAAGACTAGAAATCAAGTTTCATATGGTGGGAGTGGAGCAACTTGATCTCAACACAAGGGTAGGTAGTTTTCTTCTCGAAATGTAAGGTAGGAGTGGTAGTTCTTTCGATGGCTCTCTCCACGAATGAAGAGGAGGTGGAGGGTATTTATAGCCTCCACACAAAATCCAACTGTTACACATTTGACCAATCTCGGCGGACCGAAGTTGACAACTCGGTCGGACCGAAAGTTCAAATCTTGTGAGCGTTGGGATTTTCAGTGGGACCGAAAATACAATCTCGGTGAGTCCGATTCTTCCAAAGTCTAGGGTTTGCCAATCTCGGTGGGACCGACTTTCTCATCTCGGTGACACCGATTTGAGTCTGAAGGTTCTGAAGCTTGGCAACACCAATTTCGAATGACCGAGTTTGGAATCGGAAAATCCGAGATTCTAGGGTTTTGGCTATATGGTGAGGTGGTTCATCTCGGTGTGGTGAGTTTGGAATTGGTGGGACCGAGATTACTTATGAGTTTATGTTGGAATGAAAGATTGCTGATTGTTTGAGAGATAAATCATTAAGCACTTTAGAGCAACCAGATCATCATCATAACCTCATCCCTTTTAATAGTATTGGCTTTCCTATGGACTCAATGTGATCTTGGATCACTAAACCAAAAATGGAGTCTTGAGCTTTTGCCAATGTTTTCCTTAGCATCTTAGGGGTTCACCTCTCTAGTCCTTTTGCCATGCAGTGGTTGACTTTCTGAAACATACTTGTTAAAAGCATTAGTCCAACCACAGTATGTTGTCATTAATTACCAAAACCACCTAGGAGCAAATGTGCTTTCAATCTCCCCTTTTGGTAATTGATGGCAACACACGAAAAAGGATATCAAAGCTTACTAAAAGAAAGACATGATTAACATTAAAGCTTTGACAGACATGTAGTACACAAGCTCCCCCTACAAGTGTGCAAGATTTTAGATTTTGGTTTTGGACTACCACAAGCACACATGAGAGAAAAGCAAGGTGTGCTACATGCAGCTTGGCTATATGTATCAGAGCAGATAAGGTAAATGAGATATGATGCATATGTGCATGGTGATTTCTTGCAAACAAGTATTCACAAGCAAGCTACCATCATGCACATCCTGCAAGATGCATATACTTACCTTGAAGTTCCTTGGTGATGTTCCTGAAGAAATAAACTTGGGAAAACACGGTTAGATAACACAAGAGTAGTTCTTCAACCAGCAGCAAGAACATCAAGAGTACCAAGCCAGGGATGACATGTATAAAGAGTGTCTCATGTTGAGCATTAGCTTGAATCAGTCAACATGTCTCCCAAGACTAAAAGATTTTCAATGAGCTCTGAGAGATTTTGCGTTTCATAGGATACCAATTGTATTTTTCAGAAAATACCAATGGTGAGAGCAAGAAAAACAAAATTAGAATAATAATGCCAAGAGAAGGTATTATCACAGTGAAGTATATGGCAAAGCTTTGATGTGATCCTCTCCCCCTTAAGGTAAGGATGTTTTTCTTCCTTTAAGATATCTTTTCTCCCTTAAGTTCCCCAGCTCCCCCAGCTCCCCCTAAATCTTCTCCCCCTTTGACATCAAGTGCGAAAAGGACAATAAACCGGGAGGGCAGGAAAGATGGAAGGAAAGAAATGGGTTCATTAAGAATCACATCTGAGCAAATTTAGATATAAAGCATGTAAATCATTCAGATGAGCTGTAGAAGATGATATCTGATGAATGTAAATCGGTGACACGAAATGATATGGATCGGTGAGGCGAAAGTCGAGACTTAGGCTGATCCTTTTCGGTCGAGACGAAAAGATTGAATCGGTGGCGCCGAGTTTAATTCAAGGAAATGTAGAAGTAATGCAGCTCACTTTGCAAGAAATGTTTGAAAGATTTGCAATGAATTTGTAAAAGATTTTCGGGAATTTATCGAGGTAAAGAATATACACAAGAACGGAAGAAATGAGAAATGAAAAAGGTTGCTAGATGAAGTTTTTTTTTTTAAATAAGCAAGGAAACTAAATGAGAGAGCATAAGAGAAAACAGAAACTCAAAATATATGTACTTCATCTAGATAGGGGTCGGCGACAAAGTCACCTATGTTTGAGTATATTGACTTAGGAGTCAAATGAGAACATTTGATCATAGGTCATACTCATCGTTTAAGCTCAAAATGGGGTTACCATTTTTCGATTAAGCATTTGATGTGATCACATCTTTTGAAGCTGCTTGTTCTCATGTCTTTGAGCAAAGCTTCTTCAAGATGTGAAAGACATACCTTGGGCTTGTTGTTGCTTGTTCTCATGTAGGTGAACTTGATGTTGATGCTCATAGGATGTGAAGTTGGAGCATCATTTTCAAGTGTGTAGTTCATCTTCCTACATGGGTTAGGCAAGCAAGGAAATACTCAAGAATATCCAATATGACATGAGTGAAGTACTAGAAGTATATGGTGTCAAAAGGATATGTGGAATTTTGTTCCTTGAACTCAACATCCCAAAGAGCTAGATACTTGGTTAATGACAAGATTACTCAAGATTTGAGTGAGTGTGATAATCTTGTAGAATGTAGACCATCCAAGTACCGCAAGGAGTTAGATGCAATACAAGGGGCAAATGTATCCAAGATATATGATCATCATCATAAGAGAGGTATCAAGGATTAGTCAATTAGGCTCATGCCTTGCATGCATCAATGGAGTTTTCACTCCAAGTTTGAAGCATCAATGATGTTCAACTCACTCCTCAAGCGACAAAATACTTTCTCATCAAGTGGTTTTGTGAAGATATCTGCAAGCTGTTTGTCAGTGCGAACATGCTTAAGATCAATGTCACCCTTAGCAATATGATCACGAATAAAATGGTGACGAACTTCAATGTGTTTTGTGCGAGAGTGTTGCAGGATTGTGTCCAATCTTAATTGCACTCTCGTTGTCACAAAGCAAAGGAACATGTTTAGCATGTATCCCATAGTCCTTAAGCATTTGTTTCATCCATAGCAACTGAGCACAACACGAACCAGCAGCAATATATTCTGCTTCTGCAGTCGATAATGATATCGAGTTTTGTTTCTTGGATGACCAAGACACAAGGGATCGACCAAGAAATTGACATGTACCCGAAGTTGACTTTCTATCTATCTTGTCTCCGGCATAGTCCGAGTCGGAGTAGCCAACAAGATCGAAGAGGCCCTCTTAGGATACCAAATGCCAAAGTTAGGTGTGTGTATCAAATATCTCACAATTCTTTTAACAGCTTTAAGATGACATTCTTTAGGAGCAGCTTGATATCGAGCACACATGCATACACTCAGCATTATATCAGGACGAGAAGCACAGAGATATAGTAGAGAACCAATCATGGATCGATATACCTTTTGATCAACGGGTTCTCCATCTTTAGTCAAGTCATTATGCCCATTGGTAGGCATGGGGGTTCTCATACCTTTGCTCTCTTGCATGTTGAACTTCTTGAAGAGATCCTTTGTGTACTTGGTTTGTGAGACAAAAGTACCCTCCTTAGATTGCTTGATTTGCAACCCAAGGAAGAACTTAAGTTCACTCATCATGGACATCTCATACTTCTCGACATAAGCTTCCCAAACTTCTCACTCAAATCGGGTTAGTTGATCCAAAGATAATATCATCGACATATATTTGGCACACAAATAGTTCTCCGTCAACCCTTTTTGTGAATAGCGTTGAGTCAATTTTACCAATCTCAAATCCTTTTTCAAGAAGAAAGCTAGTCAAGCATTTGTACCAAGCTCTAGGGGCTTGTTTAAGACCATAAAGAGCTTTGTGCAATTTATAAACATGATTAGGCTTTTAGGATTCACAAACCGGGAGGTTGTTTCACAAAACTTCCTCCTCAATTTCACCATTTAGGAAAGCACTTTTAATGTCCATTTGATAGAGAGTAATGTTATGGTGGTTGGCATAAGCAAGAAGAATGCGAATGGACTCAAGTCTAGCAGCGGGGCATAGGTCTCACCATAGTCCATACCTTCGACTTGTGTGTAACCTTGTGCTCTGAGGCGAGCCTTGTTGCGGATGACTTGTCCATCTTCATCTTGCTTGTTCGAAACACCCATTTGGTTCCAATGACGTTTTGGTCATCATTGGGCTTCTCTACCAAAGACCAAACGTTGTTCCTCTCGAAGTTGTGCAGCTCTTCATGCATAGCATTCACCCAATCCGGGTCTTCAAGCGCTTCTTCTACCTTCATAGGTTCAAGACTTGAAATAAATGAGTAATGCTCACAAAAGTTAGCTAAGCGAGTTTTAGAGCGAGTGATTCTCCCGGAGTCGATGTCATTCATCATTTGTTCCACAGGATGGTCCTTCTTGACTCTTTCTCGAACTCGGGATAGCTTTTGTCGTGGTCGTGGCTGAGCTTCCTCATCATCCTCATCTTCTTCTTCATCGGTGTTGTTGGTGTTGTCTTGAGGTGGTGGAGAAGGAGGTTGTGGTGGATCTTCTTGTCGCACTTCCTCATCTTGGTGAGTTCCACTTGTGGAGGCCTCCATGTTGCCTTGAGGTTCACCTTGCCGTGAGGTAGGGGGCTCCACATATGTAGATGAGGTGCTCTCCTTCACTTCCATGGGACGAATCTTTCCAATGGATAAATCTTGAATAGCTTCCGATGGGTCCTTATCTCCTACATCAATAGGCATTTGCTCTACTTGCGAGCCATTAGATTCATCAAACTTCACATCTACCGTCTCTTCAACCTTTGGGTGAAATTATTGTAGACACGGTAAGTGTGAGAGTTTGATCCATAACCGAGAAAAAAACCTTCATGAGTTTTAGGAGCAAATTTAGACCGACGATGCTTATCAAGAATATAGCATTTTGATCCAAAGACACGAAAATATCCCACTTGGGGTTTGTTACCCGTAAGGAGCTCGTATGAAGTCTTGCCGAGAAGCTTGTGAAGATAAAGTCTGTTGATGGCATGACAAGCTGTCTCAACGGCTTCACCCCAAAAGTGTTTTGGTGTCTTGTATTCATCAAGCATTGTCCTCGCCATCTCAATGAGCGTTCGGTTCTTCCTCTCAACAACCCCGTTTTGTTGAGGTGTGTGCGTAGCTGAGAACTCATGTAGAATCCCTTCCTCATCGAGAAAAGAGTCCACATGGGCGTTCTTGAACTCCGTTCGTTGTCACTCCGAACCTTCTTGATCTTCACCTCAAATTGATTACGAGCCTTTCTAGCAAAGGTTTTGAAGATTTTCGAACCTGCGATTTGTCATCAAGTAGAAATACCCACATAAATCTAGAAAAGTCATCAACAATAACTAAACCAAAGGAGTTACCACCAAGGCTTTTGTAAGCATTGGGACCGAAGAGATCCATATGAAGAAGCTCAAGCGGTCTCCTTGTGGTCATGATATTCTTCACGGATGACTTCCTCCAACCTGTTTTCCCGCTTGACATGCCTTTGCAGAGTCTATCTTTGTCAAAGAAAACATCTTTAACACCAAGAATGTGATCTCCTTTGATTAGCTTATCTAAGTTTCAGCATACCAACATGTCCAAGCCTTCTATGCCAAAGCCAACCTTTAGCAGATTTAGCAATAAAGCAAGTTCTAGGTTGAGCTTTCTTAGTGAAATCGACAATGTATAGGTCACCTCTACGAATGCCAGTAAAGACCATGTTATGATTGTCACTACGAAAAACTTGGCAATCTACTTTGGTGAATAGCACATTGTATCCAAAGTCAGCTAATCTAGACACGGAAAGTAAATTGTATCCAAGTGATTCAACAAGCATGACATTTTTAATGGAGCTATCATGAGATATGGCCACCTTACCAAGGCCAAGTACCTTACCCTTGGAGTTGTCTCCAAAAGTCACATACTTGCGTGGACCATCGTTCTTTGCAAGCTCTCGAAACATGTCTTCATCTCCGGTCATGTGATCGGTGCATCCACTATCAAGAATCCATTCTTTGCCACGGATATGTAGTCTCTCATATTTGCCATTAGATTGAGACTCTTCATGATCTTGTCTAGCTCGGTGTCCGAATCGTCATCATGCTCATGCTCATCATCATATTGACCCATAGATAATTCATCATCAATACCTAGGTCAATTTGACAATGACTTACATCAGTTTTATCAACGTGATAATAGTCATCGGAATGCAAAACAAGAGCATTTCTTATTCGAACATTGATAAAACCGGGATCACCCTTCTTTTTCATAAGATCACGAAGCTCAAAGAAGCATTTATCAAAGTTAGGATCTTTGGGGCGCAACATATCAAATTCAACAGTCTTGTATAGAATTTCATCAAGACCTCTCAACGAGTAGTCCGGATAAAGTTCTTCCAAGAACTTCCACGTAGCATGGGCGCACTCAAAGTTCGTGACAAGCTCAAGCAAGTTATCGAGCAAACCTCTAATGATAAGATTGACAGTTCTAAGGTTGAAGCAAATCAATCTCTTCATCTCTGATGAGGGTGCAAGGGGTCAAATGGTGGTACATATGGGGTTTCAACATATTTGCAAAGTTGTATATCTTAAAGATAGCAAGCATTTCAATCCTCCACGAGTTATAGGACACTCCATCGAGAATAGGCACTCTATGACTAACACTCCCAAACGTGAACACGTCCATCTTCCTCCAATGGTGTGCAAACCAAAGCAATGGAGACCAATGCTCTGATACCAATTGTAGGATCGTTGAAGGAAAGAGTGTCTAGAGGGGGGGTGATTAGACAACTCGACAAGATAAAAGATTATACCTTTTGATTAACATAAGTTCATAGCAAGTTCACAATGAAAGACAAGTCAAGCATCATGCATACAAGTCGAGCAACATACTAAGCATACAATTCTAGAGTATAGGGCAGCGGAAAGTAAATTGCATGAATAGTAAGGGAGAGATTGTGAAGAGCAAACGCAATTGGAGACACGGAGATTTTTCTCGTGGTTCCGATAGGTGGTGCTATCGTCAATCCACGTTGATGGAGACTTCAACCCACGGAGGGTAACGGCTGCTTGTGAGTCCACGGAGGCTCCACCCACGAAGGGTCCACGAAGAAGCAACCTTGTCTATGCCATCATGGCTTCGCCCACGGAGGACTAGCCTTACTCGGGGTAGATCTTCACAAGTAAGCGATCTCCTTGCCCTTACAAACTCCTTGGTTCAACTCCACATTCGACGGAGGCTCCCAAGCGACACCTAACCAATCTAGGAGGCACCACCCTCCAAAAGGTAATAGATGGGGTTGGTGATGATGAACTCCTTGCTCTTGTGCTTCAAATGATAATCTCCCCAACACTCAACTCTCCTCACTGATTTGGCTGTGGTGGAGGAAGGATTGAGTGGAAAGCAACTTGGAAAGACTAGAAATCAAGTTTCATATGGTGGGAGTGGAGCAACTTGATCTCAACACAAGGGTAGGTAGTTTTCTTCTCGAAAATGTAAGGTAGGAGTGGTAGTTCTTTCGATGGCTCTCTCCACGAATGAAGAGGAGGTGGAGGGGTATTTATAGCCTCCACAAAAATCCAACCGTTACACACATTTGACCAATCTCGGCGGACGAAGTTGACAACTCGGTCGGACCGAAAGTTCAAATCTTGTGAGCGTTGGGATTTTCGAGTGGGACCGAAAATACAATCTCGGTGAGTCCGATTCTTCCAAAGTCTAGGGTTTGCCAATCTCGGTGGGACCGACTTTCTCATCTCGGTGACACCGATTTGAGTCTGAAGGTTCTGAAGCTTGGCAACACCAATTTCGAATGACCGAGTTTGGAATCGGAAAATCCGAGATTCTAGGGTTTTGGCTATATGGTGAGGTGGTTCATCTCGGTGTGGTGAGTTTGGAATTGGTGGGACCGAGATTACTTATGAGTTTATGTTGGAATGAAAGATTGCTGATTGTTTGAGAGATAAATCATTAAGCACTTTAGAGCAACCAGATCATCATCATAACCTCATCCCTTTTAATAGTATTGGCTTTCCTATGGACTCAATGTGATCTTGGATCACTAAACCAAAAATGGAGTCTTGAGCTTTTGCCAATGTTTTCCTTAGCATCTTAGGGGTTCACCTCTCTAGTCCTTTTGCCATGCAGAGTGGTTGACTTTCTGAAACATACTTGTTAAAAGCATTAGTCCTTTAAAAACCCCAAAAATTTTTTTTCCCAAAAATTCCAAATTTTTAAAAAAAAATTTCCTTTTTTTTCCCCCCAAAACCCCCCCCTTTTTTTCCCCAAAAAAAACCTTTTAAAAATTTTTAAACCTTAAATTCCCCAAAAAAAATTTTTAATTGGGGGTTAAACCAATTTCTTTAAAAAATTTTTTCCCCAAAGTTCCCCCAAAAAAAATTTAAACCCCCCCTTAACCCCAAGGTTTAAATTAAAATTTTTTTCCCCTTTTTAACCCCCCCCGGGTTTTTTTCCCCCAAAAAAAAATTTTCCAAATTCCCCTTTTTAAAAAAAAAACCCCCCCAAAAAAATTCTTTTTAAGGGGTTTTTTTTTTAAAACCCCGGGGTTTTTAAAAAGGGGGGTTAAGGGTTTCAAAAAATTTTTTTTTTAAAATTTAATTCCTTTTTTTTGGGGTTTTAAAAATTTTTTTTTTGGGGGGGTTTTTTTTTTTCCCCCAAAAAAAGGGGGGGGGAGATGAACCGGAGAAAGTAAATGCAGAGAGATGTAATGCAAAAAAGACGGAGGGATGTGATGGTTGCTTGTCCGTTTATTTTACCAGGCCATTTATTACTGGGAGTGGTTGGGTTTTGTGATATGACGGCTTTACTACCGCGCCACGAGCGGGGTGAGAGGTGAGACTCCCGTGCAGCGCTGCCCTCTACACTTGTACTACATCGGTCGTGGTTTATTAGTCCCCCATTGAATTTGACTGAAGATTTAACTGACAAAATGTGTCGGTGTACTAAGGTAGGGGTACCTCAGTACCCCAACTTGTGCACGGACAGTTGCAGCTCCCCGTAGCTGGATCCACCATATGCTTGCCGGAGACCATTCCGGCCCCTACCAAGCCATTCAAGAACAAAGTGTACAAGATGAAGGTTAAGACCCGGCAAGAGGAGCTTGCCGGAAGGCCGCTCTGTGCTCAAGGCTACCTCACTCACGCAAGTCCTCAAGCGAGAGGAGCTCGCCGGGAGACTAGAAGATCACATCACAAAAGACATGCCTCGGCGCTATACGCGTCCCGGCAAGGGCCCGGGGAGCGGCAAGTTATAGAGCCCGACAAGCTCCCGGGCCCGGCAAGATCAAGACCCCGGCAAGGTACTTGCCGGGAGAGCTGCGCTGCACTCCAGCTCATCTGCCCACGCGTCGCCTTTAGCCTTCTCCAGAGACGCGTGGCGGGTGGCTGTGCTGCATGAGGGGTGCGGTGGCACTCCACGGTGGTGGCTCCATCGCCCGTGGCAAACGGAGACGCAAGGCGGGGAGCTTTTGGGGTGATGGCGACGGGCATTTAATGCTCTTGTCCCCCTCTGTCAAAAGTAGGTAGAATCCACTGTTCATGCACTGTAGCTGCACTGTTCCCGCACTGTTCCAACTACCACCTCTTTTACATTTTTACCCCTCTACCCTCGTTGACACCGTCGGTGACCCTTGCCCTATAAAGGAGGCCCATGCACAACGTAGGGAGGTTCCGATCATTCGCTATTTCGCGAGGCTCGAACCCTTGGCAACTCTAGCGCTGGATTCGGTGGTTCCACACACCACTCGCCGCATTCTCGAGCAAGATGATATACGACACAAAGCAGCAGAGGGTTTCTGCGACCATCGCGGCCGGCCGGGTAAAAATCCACCGCGCTAGCCGCGCCGATCCGCTCTCTGTGCATCCTCCGCCTCGCATCGAACACACGAAGGGCCGCCCCGCGCCCCATAGGTGTCGTCGCACCCATCGCGCGACGACATCTTTGGCGCGCCCGTAGGGGCGTCGAGGTTGTGCGGACCTGATCCGGCGTTCGCGGCTCGCTCTTCATCAACCTCTCCGGTTTGCGTCGGCGGCTTCATCGACTACCGTGCCATGGCCCTCAAGACGAGCTTCGAGGGTCGAGACCTGTCTGCGTCTCACCCGCCGCCACCGGCCGGGCGGTGGGCGGAGGGGACGCCAATGAAGGGTGGACACCGGCGAGGGTACTCGCGCGCCACGAATCGAGGGGATGGCGGATGACCGCGCCTCGGTCTCCGCAGATCCACGCCCAGCCCAGCACACGACAACCCCAGCAGCGCCGTGCCACGGAAGATGGTACTCGATGTTTGGGCAAGAACGTCGGGGCTCGCGGGATGCTCCGGACCGCTGTCCATGCATGAGCAAAGCGAGAGTGCCGAGGCAGGACTCGCCCTCCTATCGCTACTAGGAGTCCGAGCATGTTACGTCAGACTCGCGCCGCCCCGCTCCCCTGCACCCGGCAAGCGCATCTCCTCGAGCGCTTATGTTTGTCGAGAGGACGCGCCATCGAGCTCTAAGTCCGGCAAGGACGGCTCTGGTGCTCACTCCGACAAGTGCAGCTCCTCGGAGCGCTATAAGCCCGGCGAGGACAGCCCTGGTGCTCGTTCCGGCGAGCGCACCTCCCCGGGGTGCTGCGTCGTCGCCAAGGACGCGCCATTGAGCTCCACCAGCAAGTGCAGAGAAACAAGAAAAAGAAAAGCTAAGTCGCTCGCGCCTTCGTGCAGAGCACTTCTTAATTCCATGCTTTTATCTGTTATATCCCTCTCGCGTTTGTCATTTGTGCCGAAACTCATGCGCCGAGGAGCCTGCTCGTGAACGGTCGCACCCTTACTTTGCTTCAACACGCCAACGAGTTAAGAGTGAATCGCGACCAGCTTCGCGCCTCGCTTCGCTTTGAGTCTGTTCAGAAGTTAAGCGGCGCCGCGAACTAGACACGGCAAGGTTGCTTGCGGAAGCGACGCCAGCCGGCCAGGCTGTTGATGTCCCGTACTCAGCAAGCGCGTTAAGCACCGCAAGTTCCCTAGAAGCGAGGGGTGAAAGCACACAAAGGATGCAGGCGAGGGTATAACGTGGCAAGCTTTGCCGTGAGATGTCCTTGGTATGGGAGGCTTGTGCGCGAGAGGAGCCAAGCCGTGGTCCAGCTTATGCATTTGTTTTGTTTCCGAGTCCGCTCAACAAACACAAGTGTGCTGCTGCACCCTTATCTTGCTTTCGAGCTTGCTCAGCAAGGTAAGCGCCGCAATCGCCCGACAAGGTGGTTTGCCGAAGCAACACCGCCAGCTGGCTGTCCCTTGACAAGCGTGTTCGCCCGCAAGCTCCCGAGGCGTGAGAGTACAAACATACTAGGGGCAAGGCACGGCATCGTATTGCATAGTCGAGATTCATATACGCATACATATACATGAAGCTGTCGCATATCTACCTCAGCTGTTTTCATGACTGAAATTGCAGCGACAAGGAGGAACCGAAAGGCCACACCAGCACCTAAGGTCCGGCAAGCCCGGGTCGCCGGGGGCTGCGGGTGCCGAGGTTCTCCCTCGGCAAGCCAGCCTCGCTGGGGGCTGCGAGCGCCAAGATTCGTCTCCGGCAAGCCAGAGTTGCTGGGGGCTGCAGTATCAGCTAAATTTTTTCGTCCCTCGTCATGCATCCTCTTATGGACCGGGAGATGCGGGGCTGCGTCTTTGAACGAGCGTGTCTTGTAAAAACCCGTACGCAGAGGAACCGAGTTGTGGTCCAGTTGCGTACTTGGTTTGTTTCCGAGTCCGCTCAACAAACACAAGTGTGCCGCTGCACCCTTATCTTGCTTTCGAGCACGCTCAGCAAGTTAAGCGTCATACAATCGCCCGACAAGGTTGCTTGCCGAAGCGACACCACCAGCGGGCTGCCCATGGTCGATAAGCGTGTTCGCCCGCAAGCTCCCGATAGCGTAAGAACACGCAAGGCACGCAGTCAAGTAAAAGACTCGGTCCGGCAAGCTTTCCCCTCTTTCATTAAAAACATCCAATTTAGTACAAGTCCATAGAGGATGAAAAACATGATAGAGAGGATTACAAGTTCTTAAATGCAGCTAATGCCCGAGGGCTTACAGATTAAAAAGATAAGGTGCCCGTGATCCCTCTCCTGTTTCTCTGTTCAGGAGTTCAGGAGGTAGGTCAAGGAGCCCCCGGCAAGATAAGCCTGCCGGGGAGAGGAGACCCCGGCAAGAGGAACTTGTCGGAGAAGGGCGAAAGGAGCGCCTAGGAGAGCGTGGCGGTGACGCCGCCGTGCCCCAGGAGCTGCGCAAGGTGACGGGCATGGGGAACGCATGCCCGGGGAGCCACGGGCGCCAGAAGACACCAAGAGAACACCCCGGGGGCCGGCCAGGAGCTTGGCGGAGTCGGAGGCGTCGGAGGCAGAGCTTGAAGACGGAGTGGTGGGATCGCACGAGGGCACCTCGCCCTCGTACTCCGACTTAACGGCCTTGCCGCCGTCCCCCCTCTTCCTCTTCTGCTGCCCCTCTACGCCAGCCGCCAAGGAGACGGCCCCGGGGAGTTCAGAAGGCCGGCAACCCAGAAGATGGGGTTGCCGGTGGCGCGCGAGGCAGCGGTGTCCGACGCCTAGTCGGGCCCGCCATCCCCTCGTCGTTCTTGCCGCCCTCCTCGCCACTCTCGCCGAGGAGGGACCTTCGCTATCCGAGGAGCTGTCCACACAGCAGCGCACCGGGTTCCATAGTCGCCAAGACCTTGACGGCAAGGAGGTCACCATCCAAGAATTTGAAATGGAGGTGAACCCCGTCAAGCTATGGATCCGGCGAATGTCTTCCACCCTCGGTCGAAGAACATCACGCCGGGCTGGGGACACGACACTCACCCGAAAGTGCCGCTGATCCCGCAGCCCCTCATCGCGTAACTCCATCACGTCGGTGGATCCGGTCCCATCGCGTCCGCAAACGGGACCGGCAGCCGGAGGCGGCGGCGAGGCGCCCGGCGAAGCTTGATGAAGAACTCCCAGGGGTCATCTCCAGTGTGGACCGCACCATGGTCAGGAGACGCCGGAGGAGACGGGGGAGGCACGTCCCCACGGCCGCCTCTCCCCCGACCGCCTCGGCCACGCCCTCGGCCTCGTCCGCGGCCACGCCCCCTCCCTCTCCCTCTCGTGGCCGGCTCTACCGCCACGGGAGCGGGATGGGGAGTGGTGCGCTGCCTAGAAGCAACCCGCGCCGCCACCGTCGAAGAGCCGGGATTCCCTCCTTCCATGGCGGCAAGAAGAACAGAAGATGAAGTGAAGGGAGAAGTGGATGAGTGTGGCCATTGTGCACCCTTCCGCCCTTTTAAAGGGGCGAGGTGGGGCTCAACCGCCCTTCGACCAATCAGAAGCGAGGAGGCGGAGGAGCGGGCCGACTCGCCTTCTCCGCCTGTGGACGGCTCGGTCTCCCACCTTCGCCGCCCGACCCCGTGCATGAAGGCTGCGTGGCGAAAAAGTGGAGCCGGAGCGACGGATGAAGCGACCCCTCTCTGCGCCACGATCACGGGGTGGATGCCTTAAAGGCTGCATGCGCCGCCCACGTCTCCCACGACGCCGCAATCGACGCGTGCTGTTGCACGGAGAGGCGGCAGATGCAGAAGTGGATTCGACGCGCCATGGGCTTCAGCGTGCCGTGCACTGCTTTGGGCCCGGCCCAACAGCGCTGGCACGACTGTATGGCCCAGCCCGGGCTCTGCCGGTGTACTAAGGTAGGGGTACCTCGGTACCCCAACTTGTGCAGACGACAGCAGCTCCCGTAGCTGGATCCACCATATGCTTGCCGGAGACCATTCCGGCTCCCTACCAAGCCATTCAAGAACAAAGTGTACAAGATGAAGGTTAAGACCCGGCAAGAGGAGCTTGCCGGAAGGCCGCTCGAGCTCAAGGCTACCTCACTCACGCAAGTCCTGGCGAGAGGAGCTCGCCGGGAGACTAGAAGATCACATCACAAAAGACATGCCTCGGCGCTATCTCATACCGGCAAGGGCCCGAGGAGCGGCAAGTTATAGAGCCCGACAAGCTCCGGGCCGGCAAGATCAAGACCCGGCAAGGTACTTGCCGGAGAGCTGCGCTGCACTCCAGCTCATCTCGCCCACGCGTCGCCTTTAGCCTTCTCGAGAGACGCGTGGCGGGTGGTGTGCTGCATGAGGGTGCGGTGGCACTCACGGTGGTGGCTCCATCGCCCGTGGCAAACGGAGACGCAAGGGCGGGAGCTTTTGGGGTGATGGCGACGGCATTTAATGCTCTTGTCCCCTCTGTCAAAAGTAGGTAGAATCCATTGCTCATGCATCAGTGGCTGCACTGCTTCCGCTTTGCTCCAACTACCACCTCTTTACATTTTACCCCTCTACCCTACGCTGACACCGTCGGTGACCCTTGCCCTATAAAAGGAGGCCCATGCACAACGTGGGGAGGTTCCGATCATTCGCTATTTCGCGAGGCTCGAACCCTTGGCAACTCTAGCGCTGGATTCGGCTGGTTCCACACCACCACTCGCCGCATTCTCGAGCAAGATGATATACGACACAAAGCAGCAGTAGGGTTTTACGCGACCATCGCGGCCCGGTTGGGTAAAAATCCACGCGCCAGCCTTCGCCTCGATCTGCTCTCTGTGCATCCTCCGCCCTCGTACCGAACACACGAAGGGGCCGTCCCCGGCGGCCCCATAGGTGTCGTCGTACCCATCGCGCAACGACAAAATGTTAGTGCATGTCAACAAAAACTATATCGTTGGATTCGTATGTGAACATAGTTTTGAATGATATAATTTTAGGTGACATGCATCAGTATTTATCGTACTATATATAATGTTAGTTAAATTTTTGGTCATACTAATCTATAGTAGTAAGGTGCCCGTGCGTTGCACCGAAGTGTGAAATGCATTGATCGGGGAGTTCTTTATTTTGACAAAGGATGTGGGGGTCATCTCATGTGTAACGGGTATCGATAGGTTTCTTCGGATATTATCTCATCTCTAGAGCTCACAAACATCAGGGTGAAATAGATAAAAATGTATCTTTTGCAAACAAAAGCGTTCAACTATTCAACCTGCATCCAAAACTCGTGAAGAAATAACACTTATTGTGCTTTGCAAGAAATAATCTTTAAGAATTAGTTTTTGAGTATCGATTGTTATACATGTTGGCTACAGATGACATAGCACTTTCTTATAGTCTATAGTTGGCTATACTATTATGTAATATTAACCATGCCCTTATACACCTAGACGGATGGATTAAATCAGGATGACTTGCAAGGGGGCAGAGGAGATGTAAAAAATGGTTCATCGTAAGTCTTTCACCACTTTTGTAGTAAAAATTCATACATGGAAGATTCTAGACTAAACCAGAAACGGATACACTTTTATTCATGCGCGATACTCCAATAGAGCAAGATCATGGATGGAAGTCTCCACATGCTTAGACAGTGGATTACATTGAGCGAAGACTAATGATCAACATTTAACTTGATAATGCGTATTTTTTTAGAAGAACAGGGAGGCTCCTCCCCGGTTCCATTATCAAATGAAACCCAAAGTGTCTTAAATCAGCTCACTGAGAGGAGCAGTTCAAAGGAAGGACTGCGGCGAAAGCCACTCAAGTTTAACGATAAGCTTACATAATCAAAAGCAGCAAAGACACGGGCCATAAGCGCCCACACACACACTACATGTTTTCTAAGTGCACTTGATAATGCGTATGTCCAGGTGAACCTCCTTGGAGTCCCCGTGCACCGAGTTGGCGGGTAAAGGATGGAACGGATGCCATGGGTTTTCCAAGTCCACATTGGCGGGATAGTCCCAGCTCCCTAGAGTCCAAGTCTGTCCGATGAGGCCGGTGTCGCCTCCCATGCGACCCGGAGGGGTAGTAACATTGACCATGCACCCGTACATCTGCCTCGTGTCAGTGTCAGCGTCAGCGGCGACACCCCTGATGCACATTACAGAGACGGGGCGGCGGCCTGCGCGGGCCTCGCCGGTGCCCATGATCAAGTGGAAGACGCTGCCGTCCTCCTCCGAGACTAGCAGGCGGTGGTGATCCTCCAGCGACTCCGGCATGGTGCACCGGTAGAACGTGTTGTACTTGATGTTCTCCGCCAAGGGCCAACAGTGACCGCTGCACGCATCCGTGAGGTGATGCACCATGTCTGCCGGCGAGCCACAAAATGGCATCGGGCACTCATAGCAGTGGACGAAGGGCTCCTTGGAGGCATCGACCAGGCCGTCCATGAAACGGGAGTGGCTGTAGGGGACATCGCGCCAGTTGAATATATGAGCAAGTTACTATGAGATTTAATCTGAATAAGCACAAAATAAATCATGACGGCTATAACAGAGATGAAACTAATCATGTGGACTAGCATAGTAGTAGGATACAGAGTAGAAACATGAATTCTACCACGATTTCGAATAGGAAGGAGAGAAACACATACGGTGCAACGGGAGCAGCACCGTTGGCGTTGAGGTTGTCGCCCATGTCGATGAGGAAGAGGTTGCCGAGGTCGGGGAAGAAGTCGTCGTCGGTGAAGTCATGGCTGCCAGCGATCGCGAGTCGCGCCCAGATTTCAACAAATACCACCGAATGGAGCGCAGGAGGGAGTGGCTATAGGGGACGTTGCAGCCGCCGAATGGAGTGCAGGAGTAGAAACGAAGCAGTAGATGGTGTCCTTACTAGTACTCCCTAGTCTCTATCTATATATATCTACTCTTATAGAAAACCAAGTTGGTGATGATGGTATGCCTGCCATCTTATAATATAGACCGTCCAATCTATATCTGACGGATAGAAAGCCAACTATGACAATTTTACAAAAGATACCCGCACCTCTCTCCACATTTATAGATAAGGCCTTGCCTCGTTCATCCTTATCTCCCACAACTTCATGCTCCTCCCTATGTCTCTATCTCTACTACTTTTTTATAACAAATCAAATAGTGTTGCGCCGTCCGCTGCACGCCCGACTGAACACGTGTGGGGATCACCGAATGCACGTGTACAGTGATTCGAGAGATCAATGCTCACTGAACACAGAAGCTGAATAACAAGAGTCTTACATCCATACATACCGTATTACACAAGTAGGACCATTGTGGTCGAGTCTTGAGTATAACATCGCAGCGGAAATCTTCGTCGATAACTTCGACCCATGCCATCTGCCTCAACCCTAGAGGCATTCTGACTGGGAAGCGTCCTAGCTCGCATGTTCGTCGCCGAAGTATTCTTCATCATACCTTGTTCTTTCATGCCTGGTCAATGAAATAACCAGTGGCAAGCCAATGAGTACTTTGAATGTACTCGCAAGCAACCCAAGAGTGATAACAAAATAATTATGCAAAGCTCTACTGCTTAATTGGCATTGTTGCGGAAAGCTAGTTTTTCTCATGCAAGTATGATCAACATTTATCAAGGATGCAATGCGCCTCGCAACAAGCATCGAGGTTACGACATCAACATCGAAAAGAGTTATGAACAACTCATGCTCAAGCTCATCATGACTTCCTCACGAGTCACATCATCAATATCACCAATCGACCTGTTGTTTGTCGAAACATATGGACATAGTCTAAGCAAGACCGCCTAACCGTCCTTGACCGTGGACACGGCTATTCAATAGTTTTACACTCGCAGAGGTTGCACACTTTACCCACAAGATCCGGGAACTTCCGTGTCATCCACGACCATGATACCTCAAGTACCGGGTAAGCACCGATCACTACCTTTCCTAGACGACACTAACATGGAGTCCACTCGATTGGCAAGAACCCCCGTGCCCAACATTTCACATAACATTTTCGTGGAGCCTTGCTCCCATATTTAGCACATACCACTGGCACGGGGTACCGACGGTGTGTCCGGTGCCCCATAAAGATGGTCATGGCCGCCCTACCTGGCACGACCCCGTCCCGAGAGATAGCACCAACTCTCCCCCGTCACTAGTAATGCGGGCTCCAAGCTAGTATCGACCTAGGTAATCAATAATGCCCTTTCCCATATAAGGGTAGAGTGGTTGCGCATGTAAGGTTGGGACAGTCATCAAATCTTAAATCTAATCCGTCTCTATAAACAACACTTTCATCAAGCCTCGGTACACTACCTCACCAAGTAGTGACCTAGTTCATCATCATTTCCCAGGGGCATTAGTGGCACCCACTGGGCTATTCGCAAGTATGTCAAACCACACTTGGTTTCTTTCCATGCATAACCCTGACCCACTTTGCATAGCAACTACTTTAGCATCCTATCTACTCCCACAGGCATAACCCTCATAAGAAGGTAGGGTCATGCACAATGCAAGTTTCATTGAGGAGGTAAAAAAGGCAACCAACCAACGTGGTCTACCATCTCATCATGATTCCGATGCATCAATAGTAAAGAGTTATATGTCATGCATAAAAAGGGTTTCATGGACAGGTCAAAGGGCTGCTTGCCTGTTGTAACGAAGTCTTCGAGGTCTTCAAATATCCCTGGTCCAACTCCAAGCATTCCGTCTACTTTGTCAACTATCGTCGAAAGCAAGCATAATAAGCCACACAACAAGGCAGGAAATAAAAGTGCTCTAAAAATATGAGTTGGACTTTTCTAGGATACCTCTGGTCATATGAGGGATGACCAAAGTGGTTTCATTGGAATTTTATGAATGGATATCTCTGAACATTTTGATATGGTGGAATCAAGGGGTTTATGGATTTGCAAGAAGTGTACAGAAATATATTTTTGAAAAATGAGCAAAGGCACCCATTTAACAAAGGATGATTTTAGAAGCATCTAGGAGTTGGTTTCACTGGATTTGGAGTTCAAAGGAATCTCCTATGAATTTGCAAAGTTGGCTATACATGAAGAAATAGACCATTATTTGAGGTGATACAGAAAGTATTAGTAAAAATGTTCAAAAACTAAGTTTTGAACTTAGATGCATCTAGGAATTTGAATCATGGCATTTGGATCAATATTGAGCTCTCTATGATTTTCTAAAGTTTATCACAGAAATAGAAAAAATAGGATGTGATAATTGCTTGTGAAGAAAAGCTTTTGTAAAATGTGGCAATGGCACCATGTGGTAGGGCATGATTTTAGAAACTACTAGAAATTTGAACTACCCAATTTGGAGTCAATATGAATATTCTATGGATTTTAGAAGCTCACTGGAAAAAGAAAAAGAAAAGGTTTAGGTTTATACCTAAAGCACGCACCGGGCGAAGGATAGCCACTGGGCCAGCCCAAAGGCTCAGCCTGCATGGAAGTGGCCACGCCAAGGCGATTACGGAGTACGCTTCACGCGATGGAGACGGCTTCCTCGACCTGCCTCCACTTAAACCGCTGGCCCGGTGGTTCCTCACTGGCAAGTGGGGCCCCGCCACCAAGCGGGGCGGTCGTCTTCCTCCTCCGCCATGACCAGGCGGTCCCGTGCGGTGACGACGCTCTACACACCGGAGTGTTCAGCAAGGCGAGACGATCCGCCCATGTGCTCTCGCGCCGAGGAGCTCGGGAAGGGAGAGACATTGCACAAGGGCCGGAGTCCTAGCGAGGACGAGGTCGATGCTACGGTCATCGAGAAGAGAAGATGGAGCGCAGGGGAGCTCCGTGGAGGCTTGGGGGTGCCACGGACCGGTTCAGAGGAGGAAGGGAGGCCGGGGCGGCTCGAATTTGAGCGGGGGTCCGAGGCGGCAATGGCGGCAGAGGAGGAGGGAGAAGGCACGGGAGGAGGAGTGGGTTGGTCGGGGTGATGCAAAGGAGGGGGAGGGAGCGAAAGGGCTCCAGAGGGAGGCCTCGGGCGGCCTGAAATATGAGGGGGCGAGGTGCACCGCGGGACCGTGCGCCGGCGAGGCCGTAGCCGTCGCTAGAGGCCACGGGAGGGCTTGGCTTCGAGTCGGGGGTCTTCCTGGGCGTGGTCTACGGCCAGGGGAAGGGAGAGAAGGACCGGGGAGCATCAGGGTAGTGCGCGTGTGAGCATGTCCATTGGAGCTCTCGGGCGGCCGGCGCGCGTGCGAAAGGAGGCAGCAGGAGGGAGAAGGAGGAGGGGGACTAGGCTGTGGCGTGTTGCGGACGTCGAGGAGCATGACTGGCGCGAGGGAGAGGCTCGAGGTGGTCGGGAGTGCCGTGTCAACGGTCGGGAGCACGCTGACGTGCTCCAGAGCGCGCAAATGGCCGGCACCCGCGGCTTTTATTCGCGTCCACATGTGCCCACTTGCGTCTGGGGGCTCTGGGATGGAGTAAACAAAGTGGAAATGGCATTGGATGCCTTGGGGAACCAGTAGAGGAGAGGTGGGGTTGAGAGAGAGAGAGAAAACTACTGTCCAGGGGAGAAAAATGGAGTTCTCCCCCCTCCATCATTGCTTCCTTGGGTATTAAAGCGTCCAGGTACTAGAGGGGGACTGGGAGAGGTTGTGGTAAAAAGTTGAGCTCATGGGGAATAAGGAAGGAGGTGAAAACATCAACTTTTAAAATTTACCAGAAGGTGTTTGATGTTGGTTTGGGCAAGAAGATGATTTCCATTTGTCATGAGGCTCCACAGGGTGAAATTGCACCCATAATTAGGGCCTTCTAACCATTTTGAGCTTATTTGGGCAAAGTTGCCAATGCAACTTTTGTAAACCCTAGAAATCAGCAGAAATGGGCTTTCCAAGATTTAGTCATGCAAATCTGTTCTCCTTGATGCACCACTTGGTGTGGTGGCCTCATTTGGTCATGTTATCATGCTCACAAAAGTTGGGGTCAAGGAGAGAAAGTTGGTAATGCAAAGTTGTTCAAATTTGATTCTAGTCAGAGAGGGTTTTGGGGCACTTTGATCAATATAACTTGTTCTCCAACTTGTGCCACTTGGTCTAGATGAAATAATGAGAACATTTGAGCATGTTCACAAGGTTTGAGAACATTTGGAAATGTTTGGCAATGTAAAGTTGCTCAAGCTTCAAAATGGATAGAAATGGTTTTGAGGGAATTTGATGATGTTACCTTGTTCTCCAAGACATGATACTTTGCAAGATCACCAAATATGTCATATGTGACATGATAGAATTTTCTTGAAATTTTTGGAGAATATTTCCTTTGTAAATACTTCAAAAGCTTGAAATATCCGTAAAGGGTTTTGAGGGTTTGACCAATATTTTGAACATGACCATGTGTTGAAACTCTTATATATGGAAAATATATGTCCACTGAGTTTCCCTAATTTTAGTCAAATATTTTTGAACCAATAAAATAATTTTTCCCTATTAAAGACAATTTCTGGCCTTAAGAAAAAGCTTTTAAATAAAATAGGAAAATAACTTTTAAAATTATATTTTTGTGGTTTCTGGGTATCCTATATCTAATAGGAGTCAAAAATATTTTTGTAAAGATTTTTACTGCCCTTAATTAAGTACTTGCAGTGCAAACCTCAATTTAGGGGTTTTTGAAAAACTAATTTTTAAAAATAGTTTTTGGCCAAATTAATTTGGTAAGACAATACTATATTGCTCTATACACATGGCATGATCATTGGGCAGAAGTTTGGGGCAAGGAAATGAAGTATAGAAGTTGGAGGATTTATTTGATTTTTAGAGCACTTGCAAACAACAGACAAACATTCAATCAAAGCAAAGACAAAACACTCAAAAGTTTTTGTCAAACCACATTTTAGCATGATTATTGACTTAAGTGTTGTGCCATGAAAATTAGGGTGTGACAGACCTACCCCCCTTACAAGAATCTCGTCCCCGAGATTCCTAGACTAGGCGCGGAAAGGGATACAGAAACTTGGATCTGGGGTAGTCCTCAAGTCTTCATGTTGCTTTTGCTTCCGCGTAGTGCTCCATTGAGCTTGAAGTACTTGATGGTGTGGCTTCGTGTATGACGCTCTCGGTTGATCCAGGTTGCTGAGGGTCTCTTCCGTTAGGTCAGGTTGGACTAGGGGTCGGTGGCTCGGTGGTCAATGTCCTTATTAGTGCTCGGGCTAGCTAGGAAGTTGGAAACACTTCCGGGTTTGTGATGCATAAAAAGCATTGTGCACATCAGGTAGCTCAAGTGGCAACTCCAGCTGGTAACTGTCTTCTCTTCATCTTGTAGTGATCTTAAAGGGGGTTGTTAAATCTTGGAGTGATCTTGCGGAAGGCCGATGAATCTTGGGGCGAGCTTTCCTTTGACATGGAAGCGCTGGGTTCCTTTGAGAGGGGTGTCCCGGAGATAAACATGGTCTCCAACCCGGAAGGTTATGTCTCGACGACGTGAGCCAGCGTAGCTCTTTGTCTTAACTTGGTAGTCTTCAAACGCTCTCTGACAAGCTGGACTTGCTCTTCGGCTTTACGGAGGATATCAGGCCCAAAGACAAGTCCTTCTCCGGTTTCTGACCAATTGAGGGGTGTGCGGCATTTCCGTCCGTATAACACCTCAAATGGTGCCATCTAAAGGCTTGACTGATAGCTGTTGTTGTAAGAGAACTTGGCGAAAGGGAGGCAATCTTCCCACTTAGCTCCATATGCTAAGACACAGGCTCGGAGCATGTCTTCGAGTATCTGATTCACTTGTTCTTCCGTAACCTTCAGTGAATTGGGTTCCTCTCGACCTCCGGGAACCTATGGGTGGAAAGCAAGGTCGCAAGGACAACTTGGTCCCCTTGGCCTCCTGGAACTTCTTCCAGGACCTTGAGGTGAATTGGGTTCCTCTATCCAACACAATTTCCTTGGGAACGCCATGAATGCTCACGATTCGGTTGATGTAGAGACTGGCTAACTCGTTCCCTTGTAGGTCGCCTTGACAGGAATGAAATGGGGGCTTTGCCCGCCTTGATCTTCCTCTTGATGCCTTCAATACTCTCGTGTCCCGTCTGAGCTTCTTTAACCTCATCCATCAGGGTCGCCTTGACTTCAAGGTTAGCTAAGAATCCTGGTGCAACTTGTTCCAACCCGAAGCTTTCAAGTTCTTCATACAAGGCGGGTAGCTTGTCCTTAAGCATAGCATTCATGGAACAAGCCTTTCTGCTTGATGCACCTGCTACCACATTAGCCTTCCCAGGGTGGTATTGAACACTGAGGTCATAATCTTTGATCAACTCTAGCCATCTTCTTTGCCTCATGTTCAATTCCCTTTGAGTGAAAATATACTTCAGACTCACATCGCTTCCCTTAAGAAGTAATGTCGCCATGCCTTCAGGGCATGAACCACTGCTGCTAGCTCAGGATCATGAGTAGCATAGTTTTCTTCACGAGGCCGTAGTTGCCTTTGAGAGGAGTGGCTTGCAAATATGCATGGTCTTCAACGCGGAAGCTCACTCCTTGACGACGGTGGTTGGTATAGTTCTTCCTCCTTGACATGGCGGTCTTCGGATGTTCCCTAACCAGCTGATCAACTCTTCTTCCGTCTTCATGTGGACATACATGTCCTCAAGTAAGGATGATGATTAACTTGCCCAAGTACTCTATGAGGTATTTGGGGTACGTAGAGCGGGCTGAGGCATTGGTGAGGGTCACGGTTGAGCATTGGTCAAGGTCTTATTGATCTAGAGCCAAGGCCCAAGGTCATGATCCAACCGTGTTGTGGCTTGGTAGGGCATAAGGGTTTCAAGGATTCTAGTGTGCGAATGATCATTTATCATCCTATCTTTAAGCATGGTTTCTGATATGCCAATAGTCTATCTAGTCCTTTAAACAAATCACATCATATCACTGATAGCATCATTTCGTATAGGCCAACTCCAATCATCACTCATGCTATCCATATCCTCATGACTCTGAGGAGGTCTAACAACATCATATATGTCTACGATCCCCAAACCCATATGTATGTCTACCCCTAAAAATCCATGGGTAGAATATATAAGCTGCTAAGCTTGAATTTAATCACCACAATCCAAGTGCTCAGTTTATTGATCCTAGGTCCATGATAGAGCATCTCTATCCTAAGGAAACACGTCGTAAGCCACTCCAAGATCTTGTTTCCTTTTCTATGAATTAACTCCAACAACCCGTTAACTTTCATCAATCACTACATGATCCATTAATTCTACAAATCCAACGCCTATGCTGGTGTTCCACATGATCTTCTAAAGTCCTTATAATCCCCGAATACTTGAAAGAGCTATATTTACTATAGTCAGTCCACCAATTTTCATTATCATGGTCAAGTAACTTCCAAGGTCAAGTTCACAAAGATCCCTAAATAAACTCCGACAATTTAATCCAATCTCCTAGTTTATTGTCCACCGAGAAACATGGTATCACGATCAAGATCATCAGTCTAAATCCAATTACTCCGAACCATGTAGACATACTCCGCATCTATATTCAACTAGAATCTGCTACTAAAATCCAAATCTCTTGTCCAATGAGAATTCCTACATGTTTCCCCCAAGTCGTTTACGTAAAATCAACTGTCTCCTATCAATATCCCCTAGCTAAGTTTAAATCCAAATACTTCCAAGAATTCCAGCTTGCGAACACAATTATCCTACTAAATCCAATTTACTCAGGGGTAATGAAAGCTATGCTAATCTATACTCATGATCCCACCAAGTTCATCTACCAACATCAAAGCCTCATAAGCCATCAAGTAGTCTCATATAATTCCTCAAGTCATTGATATAAACTCATCAAGTCATTTATCCTCTATTCCTATATCCTCAGATTGGTCCTCCCTATGGCATCGTCAGTTTTGGTGCTATCTTAGGAAGATAATGTGCTCATTCACTATGTCCACTAGTTCCATAATGAACCCAGTGACAAGCAAGGTTACGGAGGCTTAACCGGTTCTCTTGCAATTCCGTAGGTTAAGCTCAGGGTTAAGGTTTCGAGCTGGGGTATCTCGTGAAGTCTCGAAGGGTCTAGGAATGGGTTTCTAGTCTTGAGGGTTAAACATAATTCTACGGAGTTGCATTTGGTCGAGGCGGCTGTAGCAAAAGTCTTCAGCGCTTTGTTGGTCGCCGAGGTGGAATCCTTGGTGCATATTGTCTTGCTTGTCTTCAGTTGAGGAGAGAGATGAGAGGGGAAAGTAGCATAGAGGAGGGGAACGCCTAAAGGGGTTTCTATAGTGCAAGTGCGAACAAACAAGTGCCAAAAAGGCCAAACACAAACATCAAAATAAGGCAGGTGGTATAGTCGCGTACTTGTTGCCTAGGGCAAAAAGGGCGACTGATATCAAAAACACAACAAATAAAGACAAGCAACACACAATCATGGTTCTACTCGAACCATCATACGGACTTGATCACAAGATAGGGGTACACGACTCATCCTACCCTAGGGGTTCTCGACTCCATACTCGTGCCTTGTGCCTCGTGCGCCTCCCGGTTTCCTCAAAGGCTGCTCGTCTCTTGTAGTTGTTTGTTGAAATGATCCCGGTTGAGCTTGAAGAGTCTTCAACAACTTCTTGCCTGTTGAAGTGATGGGGTGAAGGTGGCTCCTCGTAACTGGCTTTGACTGGGTCTTCTATTGTCTTCTTACTCACGACGATCCCTTTTTGTCTTCTAAGCCGTTGATGGTACCAGGTAGGTAATCCTTTATGCAATGACATTATCAAGGCGTAATGGAGGTCCATCATGTCGGTTACGTTGATGACAACATCGACACCAAGAGCGGGGGGATGAGGAGAATCGTTTTCCTGCTCACTATGGTGAGGCGGACCAAATGGCTAGGTTCTCATCCATCGGTGGTTGCCGATACAACAACAGTAGTGACAGGGTTACTCTATTAGCGATGTATATCATGATCTTGCATATTCTATGCCTTGATCATCGTAGGCTAAGGTTGCATCATCCTGGGGTAGTGTCAAGGATGTCACCATCTCCTGGGTCTCCAGGTCCTCATTCCTCGAGGATGTATCTTCTGTTGGTATCATCTTGTTGTGATGTCGCCAATCTTGTGTTCAGGAGATGTGGGTGAACGTCTGGCAAGGCATCTTCCTTATAGATTATCCACGAGGATTACAAGGAATCCAGTGGTCAGGGGCATAAGGGCTCTAGCGACCAAGGGTTTTGAAGGGGAAGAGATCAATAAGGAAAGTATACCTTAGTTTTCGAAAAACTGAGAAGGGAAGAGAAGTATAGATAGTTTTGAAAACTAGTAGTCGTTTTGGAAATAGTTTTACCCTAACTAACGACCATGCTAACTAAGGCTTCCTACAGACAGGATGGATATGATACCAGCTCTGTGGGGACCCCGACTCATAATTCGTGATCACCGAATGCACATGCACATTGATCCCAGAGATCAATGCTCACTGAACACACAGAAGCTGAATAACAAGAGTCTTCATCCATACATACCGTATTACACAAGTAGGACCATTGTGGTCGAGTCTTGAGTATAACATCGCAGCGGAAATCTTCGTCGATAACTTGGACCCATGCCATCTGCCTTAACCCTACAGCATTCTCGACCGAAGCGCCCTAGCTCGCATGTTCGTCCATCAAGTATTCTTCATCATACCTTGTCCTTTCATGCCCGGTCAATGAAATAACCAAGGCAAGCCAATGAGTACTTTGAATGTACTGCAAGCAACCCAAGAGTGATAACAAAATAATTATGCAAAGCTCTACCGCTAATTGGCATTGTTGCGAAAGCTAGTTTTTCTCATGCAAGTATGATCAACATTTATCAAGGACAGAAAAGAACTCGCAACAAGCATCGGAGGTTACGACGACATCAACATCGAGAAAGAGTTATGAACAAATCATGCTCAAGCTCATCGTGACTTCCTCACGAGTCACATCATCAATATCACCAATCGACCTGTTGTTTGTCGAAACATATGGACATAGTCTAAGCAGCACCGCCTAACTGTCCTTGACCGTGGACACGGCTATTCAATAGTTTTACACTCGCAGAGGTTGCACACTATACCCACAAGATCCGGGAACTTCCGTGTCATCCACGACCGCGATACCTCAAGTACCGGGTAAGCACCGATCACTACCTTTCCTAGACGACACTAACATGGAGTCCACTGATTGGCAGATAACCCCGTGCCCAACATTTCACATAACATTTTCGTGGAGCCTTGCTCCCATATTTATCACATACCACCGCACGGGTACCAACGGTGTGTCCGGTGCCCCATAAAGATGGTCATGGCCGCCCTACTCGCACGACCCTCGCCCCGAGAGAGAGCACCAACTCTCCCCCGTCACTAGTAATGCGGGCTCCAAGCTAGTATCGACCTAGGTAATCAATAATGCCCTTTTCCCATATAAGGGTAGAGTGGTTGCGCATGTAAGGTTGGGACAGTCATCAAATCTTAAATCTAATCCGTCTCTGTAAACAACACTTTCATCAAGCCTCGGTACACTACCTCTCCACCAAGTAGTGACCTAGTTCATCATCATCTCCCAGGGGCATTAGTGGCCCCAACTGGCTATTCGCAAGTATGTCAAACCACACTTGGTTTCTTTCCATGCATAACCCTGACCCACTTTGCATAGCAACTACTTTAGCATCCTATCTACTCCCACCGGCATAACCCTCGTAAGAAGGTAGGGTCATGCACAATGCAAGTTTCATTGAGGAGGTAACAAAGGCAACCAACCAACGTGGTCTACCATCTCATCATGATTCCGATGCATCAATAGTAAAGAGTTATATGTCATGCATAAAAAGGGTTTCATGGACAGGTCAAAGGGCTGCTTGCCTGTTGTAACGAAGTCTTCGAGGTCTTCAAATATCACTGGTCCAACTCCAAGCATTCAGTCTACTTCGTCAACTATCGTCGAAAGCAAGCATAATAAGCCACACAACAAGGCAGGAAATAAAAGTGCTCTAAAAATATGAGTTGGACTTTTCTAGGATACCTCTGGTCATATGAGGGATGACCAAAGTGGTTTCATTGGAATTTGATGAATGGATATCTCTGAACATTTTGATATGGTGGAATCAAGGGGTTTATGGATTTGCAAGAAGTGTACAGAAATATATTTTTGAAAAATGAGCAAAGGCACCCATTTAACAAAGGATGATTTTAGAAGCATCTAGGAGTTGGTTTCACTGGATTTGGAGTTCAAAGGAATCTCCTATGAATTTGCAAAGTTGGCTATACATGAAGAAATAGACCATTATTTGAGGTGATACAGAAAGTATTAGTAAAAATGTTCAAAAACTAAGTTTTGAACTTAGATGCATCTAGGAATTTGAATCATGGCATTTGGATCAATATTGAGCTCTCTGTGATTTTCTAAAGTTTATCATAGAAATAGGAAAAATAGGATGTGATAATTGCTTGTGAAGGAAAAGCTTCTGTAAAATGTGGCAATGGCACCATGTGGTAGGGCATGATTTTAGAAACTACTAGAAATTTGAACCACCCAATTTGGAGTCAATATGAATATTCTATGGATTTTAGAAGCTCACTGGAAAAAGAAAAAGAAAAGGTTTAGGTTTATACCTAAAGCACGCACCGGGCGAAGGATAGCCACTGGGCCAGCCCAGTGGCTCAGCTGCCTGCGGGAAGTGGCCATGCCGCAGGCGTACTTCACGGAGTACGTCTCCACACGATGGAGACGGCTTCCCTGGTCCCGTCTCCACTTAAACCGCGCGGGCCCGGGCGGTTCCCGCTGGCAAGTGGGGCCCCTGCCAGCTGGCGGGGCGGTCGTCTTCCTCCTCCCGCCTGCGACCGAAGCGGAGACAGAGGGGATCGGCTGTCGATCGTGTCGGTGACCCAGGCGGTCCCTGGCGACGTTCTACACACCGGAGTGTTCAGCGCGGCGAGACGCATCCGCCCATGTGCTCTACACCTGCTGAGGAGCTCGGGAAGGGGAGAGACATTGGGCGCGGCGGCTGGAGTCCTAGCGAGGACGAGGTCAATGCTACGGTCATCGAGAAGAGAAGATGGAGCGCAGGGGAGCTCCGTGGAGGCTTGGGGGTGCCACGGACCGGTTCAGAGGATGAAGGGAGGCCGGGGCGGCTCGAATTTGAGCGGGGGTCCGAGGCGGCAATGGAGGCAGAGGAGGAGGGAGAAGGCACGGGAGGAGGAGTGGGTTGGTCGGGGTGATGCAAAGGAGGTGTAGGGAGCGAAAGGGCTCCAGAGAGAGGCCTCGGGCGGCCTTAAATATGAGGGGGCGAGGTGCACCGCGGGACCGTGCGCCGGCGAGGCCGTAGCCGTCGCTAGAAGCCACGGGAGGGCTTGGCTTCGAGTCGGGGGTCTTCCTGGGCGTGGTCTACGGCCAGGGGAAGGGAGAGAAGGACCGGGAGCATCGGGGTGGCGTGTGAGCATGCCCATTGAGCTCTCGGGCGGCAAGCGCGTCTGAAAGGAGGCAGCAGGAGGGAGAAGGGAGGGGGACCAGGCTGTGGCGTGTTATGGACGCCGAGGAGCATCGATCTGGCGCGAGGGGAGGCTCGAGGTGGTCGGGAGTGCCGTGTTAACGGTCGGGAGCACGCCGACGTGCTCCAGAAATGGCCGCACCCGCGGCTTTTCTTTTCAGGCCCACACGCGCCACTTGCGCCTGGGGGCTCTGGAGGAGTAAACAAAGTGGAAATGGCATTGGATGCCTTGGGGAACCAGTAGAGGAGAGGTGGGGTTGAGAGAGAGAGAAAACTGCTGTCCAGGGGAGAAAAATGGAGTTCTCCCCCCCTCCATCATTGCTTCCTTGGGTATTAAAGCGTCCAGGTACTAGAGGGGGACTGGGAGAGGTTGTGGTAAAAAGTTGAGCTCATGGAGAACAAGGAAGGAGGTGAAAACATCAAGTTTTAAAATTTACCCGAAGGTGTTTGATGTTGGTTTGGGCAAGAAGATGATTTCCATTTGTCATGAGGCTCCACAGGGTGAAATTGCACCCATAATTAGGGCCTTCTAACCATTTTGAGCTTATTTGGGCAAAGTTGCCAATGCAACTTTTGTAAACCCTAGAAATCAGCAGAAATGGGCTTTCCAAGATTTAGTCATGCAAATCTGTTCTCCTTGATGAACCACTTGGTGTGGTGGCCTCATTTGGTCATGTTATCATGCTCACAAAAGTTGGGGTCAAGGAGAGAAAGTTGGTAATGCAAAGTTGTTCTAATTTGATTCTGGTCAGAGAGGGTTTTGGGGCACTTTGATCAATATAACTTGTTCTCCAACTTGTGCCACTTGGTCTAGATGAAATATTGAGAACATTTGAGCATGTTCACAAGGTTTGAGAACATTTGGAAATGTTTGGCAATGTAAAGTTGCTCAAGCTTCAAAATGGACAGAAATGGTTTTGAGGGAATTTGACGATGTTACCTTGTTCTCCAAGACATGATACTTGGCAAGATCACCAAATATGTCATATGTGACATGATAGAATTTTCTTGGAATTTTTGGAGAATATTTCCTTTGTAAATACTTCAAAAGCTTGAAATATCCAGAAAGGGTTTTTGAGGGGTTTGACCAATATTTTGAACATGACCATGTGTTGAAACTCTTATATATGGAAAATATATGTCCACTGAGTTTCCCTAATTTTTGTCAAATATTTTTGAAGCAATAAAATAATTTTTCCCTATTAAAGACCATTTCTGGCCTTAAGAAAAAGCTTTTAAATAAAATAGGAAAATAACTATGAAAATTATATTTTGTGGTTTCTGGGTATCCTATATCTAATAGGAGTCAAACATATTTTTGTAAAGATTTTTACTGCCCTTAATTAAGTACTTGTAGTGCAAACCTCAATTCAGGGGTTTTTGAAAAACTAATTTTTAAAAATACTTTTTGGCCAAATTAATTTTGTAAGACAATACTATATTGCTCTATACACATGGCATGATCATTGGGCAGAAGTTTGGGGCAAGGAAATGAAGTATAGAAGTTGGAGGATTTATTTGATTTTTAGAGCACTTGCAAACAGCAGACAAACATTCAATCAAAGCAAAGACAAAACACTCAAAAGTTTTTGTCAAACCACATTTTAGCATGATTATTGACTTAAGTGTTGTGCCATAAAAATTAGGGTGTGACAACACGCCTCCTCTCCTCCATCATCACCAACTGAGTCTTTTATAGGAGCAGGAGTAGAGAAAAAACTGAGTTGGTGATGATGGTGTGCCGTGCAATGCACGGGCATCTTGCTATTTTTTTTCATATATGTCCAAACACCACGTAGACACGGTCTTTGAGCACGGTTCATAGTCGTTCCACGATCGGGCATTGAAGTTTGTAACTATTTTAGATTAGAATATACTACTCCTCCGGTGCTAGTAGTAGAGCAGAGTCCTACTCTACTACTCTACTCTAGCAAGCTAGGGCATTGTACTGTAGTAGGTACTATAGGGAGTACCAGTACTGTGATCACTCAAGCAAGTTGTCTGGCATCGATATGACCCTACGCTGCTGGTATGTGTCTCATAAGTGAAGCGGCGTGCTGTAGTCATCATCACCTGTCCACTTCCCGCAGCACATATTCGCTTCTCCATATTTGTCCGCACATAATATCGTCCAAGCTTCCATCCCCGCTATGGCGCCTCCCCCCTCATCTGAAACCCAAGCACTAACAATGCCAGAACCGAGCAGCGTCCGCCAAAAGAGTGGCTAGAATCCGCTTCCCACAGAGGTAATCAAGCTCATTGTTTCACGTGTGGACAATCTCAAGATTGCACGCCGCCACGTGCTCGTCGGGCTGTACTGTACTCAAAGCCCTCGTGCCGAGCTTTTAAGCCAGCTCCTTGCCTTCCGATGTCACTCGATCTTGTAAACGGCGTGTCACGCAGCATAACGATCGAGGGTGGTGAGCATCAACCTTTCATCGCCATCCGATCCCGTCGACCTCGGCTACATTAACGGTATGTACTGGGTCGGCATGAACACGCCTTGATGGTGCTCGTCGACGGTCGCGCAGCAGCTGGATGCTCGTGGAGGTCTACACCGCGATTGATCCCCTTCCTTGATTAACAATTGCCTCGCTTTGGCACCGCGCCCAAAATACTCGGAATCTTACAAAGAGCCAACATGATACCAAGTTTTATTTGCTCAAGGTTATAATCGCCAAGTGCCCACAAGATCTGTGGAATTATAATGATTTCAGGCTAATTATGCTTCTTCAACCGTGGTCTCGCCTATCCGACAGTCACCGCGGTAAGTGGATAAATCTGCACGCCCATCGCAGGATCATACATCCTCCATGGTTCTCTGATGCCATTGAACACAAGGGCTTCATTTACGCTGTCGACTCCTTCTATGGCTGGACGTATTGCTGGCCTACTCTAGTCATCTCTACAAACAGTTGTTACAGTAGTATGGTACCTTCCTATGATATCATGATGGTTTGCTTATATTACTGTCAACATTTACTGAAAAAATATTCATGCTCATAACATGTTGTTCTTAAGATTGAATAAATCAAGAGCCCTTTTTTATTTGACTCCAACTTGATATGATGTTGTAGGCCGCCTCGCGTCCCTACCCTTCCTAATCCCAGAACCTTTCAAAGAAAAGCGGCATGGCAGTTGCAGGTGGTTCCTGGCTCGATCAGACGACAGCGAAAGATTGATGATTGTTCGCACGTACCGGACGTGTTGTTTCGCAGAATACAATCACAGTCACTGCAAGGTCTTTGAGCAGGATCCCAGCTTCTCTGGGCCTTCAGGAATTTTTGACTAGAGGCTAGTTAGTAGCCTTGGTACACGCTCGCTTTTGTCGGACTGAATTATCCGATTAACCAGAGATAACCGACGCAAGGATCATGATGGCAAGACGGTTTCGTTCATCGAGCAAAACTGTGTGTACACAAGGTACCATGCGCTCTGCATGCACCATACCACGATATGTGCCGCCACGCCTGCAGCCGAAAGTAGGAGAGAGGGTCGCAAGTATCGACTTGACCTCTGGCCGGAGTTTCCCCATCCGCACCCATCTGGTTCAAGCCGCCGACCAATCTCCACAGCCTTAATAAATAGTAACGCCTAACCGAGCCGCTTAGTTAGATGCGCATACTTGGTGTAGTAGGATCTTTATTTAGTTTGATGCATACACTTGTTCTTTTTGCAGCCCTTTGTAATGATGGCTGATGTTGGTTTGGAAGAGAGAGTTGCGCCTTCACTCTTCCGCCTGCTTATCGCTTCATTGCACCCCAGCCCTGTTCTTGCTTCTGCTGCTGTTTTTAATGTACAATCAGTAGTATATTTCGTCTGTTGGTTGAATAAATGTGTTGTTAGAACGAAAAACACAATGTTTTGGAAGTCGTTGCACGGTTCGATCCTTTAGTGCCCCGTACCGTACGTAGCTCATACTATTTTTCGTACAGAACACATTTTCCACTTGTTGATAACATGCAGCCCACTGATGAAGGCCCAATAGAGAAGCCCATAATTAACTGGAAGGGAGGCTCTCACATGAATCCAGCCCAGGTACATGCTCATGGACCCCTAAACATAAAGAAGTAAATTTATAAATAAAGCTAAATGCACATGCACCAGTTCTTTGGGAAAATAGGTAGCCTAGTATTTCTTTTTGAAGAATACCCAAGCTAGGCCTATTTGTTTTCTTCGAATTACTGGGATGCAAATCTTTCAAGACGAGTAGGGATGCATTCCGTCGTGGCCAAAGAGTATGGTCAATGTCTGTTAAAAGTAATATCAAAAGGGGTTGAAAATTCCAAAAAAATTATAGCAAATGGGATTTTTTTTTGAATTTTGTTCTTCACTGATATCTTATATGTATTTCATTGGATTTAACATGACATAGTACTAATTTATTTTTAAATTTGTTTTAGTATGGCTATTAATTTTAGGATTAAGAATATTTTGTTCCCCAGCGAAAATTTGCGAATTTTCAAAATTTGCCACATATTTATTTAATTTTTGACCTCACATCGACTTAAAATGGCCGCAATTCTAAAATGGAAAACGGGCTGCAATAAATTCCATATGAATTAGAAAATGAGTAAAAATTATAAAAATAATAGCAAATGGGCTGTACATGCCATAGATTTCGAGGCTGACTTGTTTACGCAAGGCTTTGTCAGTGAACACACGAATCTAGCCACCGTGCTTCTTCAATCTCTAATCTTCCTGCTCTAGCCGCCTAAACTAGCGCCGGCGGGACTGCCTGCTCCCTCCTCTTGTGGCCTGCTGTGATGCCGTGCAGGCTTCCCCGGCCCACCCTACTACCACCGCTGGCCTGGCCGAACGCAATCAACTGCCTTCTTATTATGCGAAAAAATGATTCCTCCCAATGCGCACCGGTTGGGAGGCTGACCTGTGGGCCTACTACGTTGACGCATACGCAGGGCTTGTCAACTTAGTCAACAAACGATTCTAGCAGCAGTAACCGTTTTTCTGAATCGAACGGTCCTACTGCTTCTTCAATCGCTGCTCTTCTTGCACCAGCCGCCCAAACCAGCGCCGAGGAGACCGCCTGCTCCTGCCTCCAGTGGCTGGCTATGCTACAGTTGAGGCCTCATCGCCCCTACTACTCCCACCACTAGCTAGGCTCTGCGGCGACGGCAGCCTCACACCGCAGCCGAACCAATGAACCCTCGTACTCCTCTCCGCGGGCATCCATCGCCGCGTTTTCCCGGCTCGCGTCGTCCCCTTCCTAGGCTCGCCGTCGTCCACCGCCTCAAGGTTTCTCGGCAAGGCGTGGTCAATGTGGTCAACGACATTACATCGAAGAGTATCAGACGTGGAGAGGCCGATACCGGGTCCATGGCCACAACCCAGTTTTTTTGTGATTTGCCAAGTAAGTTGCTTTGTCAGGCCTGTTGGGCTGCAAATCTTTCAAGACGAGGAGAGCTTTCATTTGGCTGGCTGAGAAAATAGCCCATTAGTAATGAGAAATGGGTTGTGCATTTTTAAAACACATCAAACCGACAATTAGTTTCAATTTTTTTTTCATTTTGAGATTTTAAATTACATTAATTTTTATGCGTGGAGAATTTTTTGGATTTTATATTGATATACATTTATTTTTAAAATCAGTTTGAATGACAGTCGAAATTTCGGGATTAAAAACAGTTCGGACCGCACCGAAATATGCAAAATTTCGTATAAGTTTTTAACCGTGGCCACACTATGGGCTGTAATGCTAACAAAAAGAATATGGGATCCAAAAAAACCTTAAGAATTAGCAAATGGGCTGTAAATTATGAAAAATAATGGCAGATGGGCTGCATGCTGTTTTCCACAGATTTGAGGCTTTCCTAAAAAGATTGACGACAGCAAAGAATCGTTGGATGGCCATCCAACGGCCGTCGTCTTCTTCAATCTCTGCTCTTCCCTCCCAAATGCCAAACAAGCGCCAATGAACTGCTCGCTCCTCCTCCCGTGGCCGGCTCTGACAGCTCGGACCCACCAGCTATATATTCGTATGCAAGGAAGTGCCTCCTTATTACGCACAAAAAAATGAATACTCCCCTATTAGCCGGGACCCAAAGATAGTGGCAGTCGACTTGTGGGCCTACTAAGTTGACGGGGACGGAGGGCTTTGTCAACTTAGTCAATATGCACGATTCTAGCTCAAGTGACCATACGATGGCCCTCCAACGGCCGTAGTGCTTCTTCAACCTCTGGTCTTCTTGCTCCAGCTGCCCAAACCAGCGCCGGTCGTGCCTCGTGCTCACGCCGCCGTGGCCGGGTTACGATGCGGCGGAGGCCTCACCGCCTAACTACTCCCACCATCGCCAGGCCATCCTCTACACACCCACACCCCTGTTATTCTCAAGCGGCGATGGCAGCCTCACACCGTAGCAAATGATCGAACCCTTGTACTTTCACGCTGGGCATCCACCGTCGCGTTTTCCCGGCTTTATGCCGTCCCCTTCCTAGGCTCGCCATCGCCCATCGCCTCGTGCTCTCGGCGCGGCGTGGTCAATATGGTCAAGGAACGGCTTCCATCGGACGTGGATCAGACGTGGAGAGGTCGATACCGGGTCCACTTGACGCAGCAAGGAAGTGCCTCCTTATTATGCGCAAAATAATTATTCCTCCACCTGCCAGCGGGGACCCACCGGACGGGCCACCGTATTTCGCGAAAAAACATTTCCCCCTGACCGCTGGGACCCACCAGCTACATCTTCGCATGCAAGGAAGTGCGTCCGGGCAAAAAAAAACGATTCGCCCCCTGACTGCTGGGACCCATGTCACATCCCTAGCTTCTAATGCTGCTCAGTGTTTGCATCTTGCTTGCATCATGTTTAACTTTCATGGAAACTTGAAATGGGGATGTCCAAACCCTAGTACCAAATGGAATTCAAATAGGTTCAACCTAAAAATATTTTAAGTGATTCCAAATGGCTTTCAAAAATGTTCATCATATCTGGAAAATGCTTGAAACCATAACCAGAGGTGTTGCACATTTTTCCATGTCATATTTGGTCACTGAATTAAATCTTATGTACTTTGCATTTGGGCATTTCAATGCTATTAAATATTTTAAATGCTCAAATAATGATAAACTAAAATGTTTACTGTGGTATATATCCTAAACAGTAGCCATTATTAGTTTCATGATTTTTGGATCTATTTCAGTATTTTAAATAAAGCCCTAAAGACTGAAGAATAATAGAAAACAGAAACAATAAATAAAACAGAGAGAGAGCTAGTACCTGGCCTCACCCGTGCAGCCCACCAGAGCCGGCCCAGCTCCTATGCTGGTCCAAAGACTGTCTTGGCCCAGCCCACCGCAGCCGCCACTGCCTTCAACCTCCTGCCAAGAGGGGAGGGCGTGTGCCTGACGCTGCCAAGGCGCACGCTGCCACCTCATGCTTGCCACTTGCTCTGGATCGCCGCTAGGTGCGCCACGCAGCCCCCCGACCCCATCGACCGCTCCCTCTCTCCTGCCTCGCCTCTTTCGCTCTCTTCCGGCCGAAGCGAGCCATGCCGCCGACCGTCACCACCGCTGCCACCAAGATCCCCACGCACAGCCAGCTAGTGCCCGAGCTCCGCCTCGCTCGCTGAACCTCTCCACGCCAAGGAAACAAGCCGAGGGCCCAACTGCCGCCATCGCTGCCGCCGCCATCGATCGCGGAGATCCGCTTTGCCTCCCCGCTGTTCGACGCTTCCCGCCCCATCGCTCGTGACCGCCAACTCTCCGTGAGCTCCTCTTCCTTCTCCCCTAGCCACGCCGCCGAGCTGCCCCCTAACCGCTGGCCATCACGGCCGAGAGCTCGCTCCGCCGCCATGTCGCCGTCGTGGCCACAGATGCGTAAGCTCAAAATGAGCGCCACCGCGTTTCAAGACATCACCAGAGGTCAGAGCACCCGCCGTTCGCCTCGCCGCCGCCCACAAAGACCATTTCCAACCTCGCTCAACTCCGGCGGCCGAGGTCGATGTCGCGCCGACTCGCCACCCTGCCGCTAACTCCGTCCAGCTTGGATGCGAAGAGCACCAAGAACGCCAGAGCCCCTCACTCGCCGATTTGGTCGCCGAGGAGCGCTTCGACGCCCTCCGCCGTCGCTGGCGACGAGCCACGGGTCAACTCCGGAGAGTTTGACCCGGGTTGGACCAAGATTGACTCGCCTCGCTCACCGACGTGTGGGCTGCAATCGCTTATTTAGGAGTTAGATTAGTTAACACTAATTAATTTAGTTCATTAATTAAGCCACTGACATGTGGGCCCATGCCCCACTGACACTTGTAGTTAGGATTAAATTAGCACTAACAATCCCTATTAATTAGCCTAGTCACTGACCAGTGGGTCCTAGCGTCAGGTTTGACCTGGGTCAACGCTGCCGATCACGACATCACAAAGGACGCCACCTCGACGCAATAAAGCATTTTCGGATTTAAGTTTATTCAGAAAATCCGTAAAAGGCTTAAACTTCTAAAATTGTGATAAATTCAATCAGAACTCGTAATGAAATAAGTTATATATGAAAAATGATCAGAAAAATCCACTCTATCCATCTGTACTGGTTTCATGCATGATAAAGTAACTTAAACCTGCTGTTTATATCAAAACATGACAAGGCACTATTTAAATTCATAATTTGTGTTTGGGATTGAACCATTGGTTCAAAATGACTCAAACCCATCTGGTTTTAGTTGCATTAGCCTAACACACTCATTTTGCCATGTCATGATCATGCATCATATTGTGCATTGCATTGATTGTGCTTCCTTCTCCGTTGCCGGTAATTGTCCCCTCTCGATAGACGTGGTTTCGACGATGAGTTCGATGACACCGATGAAGAGCTATATCATCTTCAGAAGTGTCAGGCAAGCAAAACCCCCTTGTTCATTCCCATAGAATCCCACTCTCGCGCTCCTGCTCTCTTTTTATCGCATTAGGACAACAACGCTTCAACTGTTATGTGCTGCGGTAGCTGAACCCCTTTATCCTCTGCATGACTGTCATTGCCACAAAGAATAGATGAAACCCACTAGCATGAGTAGGAGTTGTTTGAGCCCCGATGTGCCTACTCATTCATGCTTGTTTGTCATGCCTACTACTGCTTAGAGTTGAGTCAGTCCGATTCATCGGAGATGAATCGGAGGTGTGTGAACATGTCCCATCGTTGAGAGCTAAGTGTGAACACGATTTGGTAAAGGTAGCGGTGAGAGGCCATGTAGGAGTACATGGTGGGTTGTCTCATTGCAGCCGCCCTCGTGAACTGAAGTTCTGTTTTTGTGATCCATGAACAGCTACTACCACGCATTGGAATGCTTAAGTGCCCTCTCGACTTATTAATCAACCCGATCTCTGCCCGTGAGTTGCAACTAGTTTCGTGTTTGTAGGTAGTGTTAGTAGTCTACCAAGTGGCACCCTGCATGTGGGCTTGGGATGATTAGGCACCGTGGCACGGTGTACTGCGAGATCCACCCGTCGAGGTGGACTTGGGAACCCTGCACACATTGTTTGGGGCCATGAGCGACACCCCGGCCGGATCTCCTTGCGGATGGAACCCGAATAGGCGATAAACCTGGACTAGAGACTTGTGTGGTTAGTCAGGTCGTGGCCGACTCCCTCGCCAGGCTTCCGCTTGAAGGTTGCCGAGATACACGAGGTGTACATGGCGGTAAGTGGCGAGAGCGTGGTGAAGAAGTACACCCTGCTGGGTTAACATCATCTATTCAATAGCCGTGTCCGCGGTAAAGGACTTCTCTGTTGCTGTGATAGTTCATAGACAAGTGAAAGTGGATACTCTAAAATACGCAAGATAAGCGTGAGTGCTATGGACGGCGTTCTCGTAGGGAGACGGGAGCGCATCCATAGTGCTGTATTGATATGGTGAATATGTGGACTCGTGTGCGCCACCTCAAAGAGTTACATTGCAGTCGTAGTTCAGGATAGCCACCAATTCAAAGCTGGCTTGCTGCAGTTAAACTCCACCATCCCCTTGCTGATAATGATGCATATGTAGTTAGTTCTGATGTAAGTCTTGCTTGGTACATTTGTACTCACGTTTTCCTATTTTATGTTTTTGCAGAGAGACTTTAGTCTCGCTAGTAGTTCCGCTTGGACTTCGACGTTTAGCTTGTTACCTCAGCTACGATCTTGTGCCCTCGGTAGGATCTGGTAGATAGTCAGGCTTCTCAGCCTTTTTCATTTGTAGATGCCTGTACTCAGACATGTTAAGCTCCCGCATGTGCTTTGACTTGTATGCTCTGAATGTTGGGTCGAGAGACCCATGTTTGTAATATCTCGCTCCTCGGAGCCTATTGAATAAAATACTTGAGTTGTAGAGTCATGTTGTGATGCCATGTTGTATTCGCACATATCGAGCATATTGTGTGTATGTCATTGAAATGCTTGGTATGTGTGGGATCTGACTATCTAGTTGCTTATCCTTAGTAGCTTCTCTTACCGGAAATGTCTCCTAGTGCTTCCACTGAGCCATGGTAGCTTGCTACTGCTCTGGAACATTTAGGCTGACCGGCATGTGTCCTTCTTCGTTCCTGTGTCTGTCCCTTTGGGGAAATGTCACGCGATGAATACCGGAGTCTTGTTAGCCCGCTACAGCCCGGTTCACGGCAGTCCTGCTAGCCCAGTGCTACAGCCTGGATTCACTCGGCGATGACCGACACGCTCGATGTCGGGTCATGGATGCCTGTCCCTGTAAGTTTGTGCCACTTTGGGTTTACGACTAGCCATGTCAGCCCGGGCTCCTTATCATATGGATGCTAGCGACACTATCATATACGTGTGCCAAAAGGCGCAAGCGGTCTCGGGCAAAGGTAAGGCGACACCCGTGGGGATACCGTGCGTGAGGCCGCAAAGTGATATGAGGTGTTACATGCTAGATCAATGTGGCATTGAGTCGGGGTCCTGACAGCTTTGGTATCAGAGCTTGACTGCCTGTAGGATTACCAAGCCAAACTGGTCGAAGTTGAGTCTAGAAATTCTTTAGTTATATGTAGGGGAATTGATTGTGGGATGGAACGTAAGGCTCTTTTTACTCATTTACCTTATGCCCTTCTGATCTGAGTCACCCTCTTCTTCTCTACGGGGTTAAGAACTAGGTCTTCTCTTCTTTCTATCAGGATCACGTGTTACTAATCCGTAGACTTATAGGATTGTTGGTCTCAAGCCTCAGTTAAGTTCCTACTACTTCCGTATGTTAATTGTTGATCTCGAAACCTTGATATTGTGCTTCTGAGTGGCGATGCCACCATTTTTGTAGCATGTCTAAATTCTTTTGAGCATTTACAGCCGTTATGCTGTCCGAGTCATCCCAGGTTTCTAAATATTCTGATGCATTTGCAAATCCTTTCCTTCCATTCTCGATGTTCCTTTAGGCTAGATTAACCACACTAATCGTCGAGTTGAGGTACTCCTTTACCTCGTCGTATATGTTGGAGCTAGTATTATGACCCTAGATGTCTAGAGTATCACCTAGTAATCTAGCCATGTTCTGTGTCCCAGTGTGAGGATTCTGGCCTTCAATCTCGAAAGCATCCCGTGATGCAACTTAGTAGTAGGTATTCTACTCCTGGGTTTTGAACCCGAGATTCACCCTACTTACCTCGTGTTGATAGTGTTTGCTAGTTCCTTTAGGATATTAGTAACCTTTGCGATAGTCCTCGAGGTCCGTGGTATATCGTTCTTCCAAATACCATGAACCATTCTTGGCAGGAGTTCTTTTGAACCAAAGATCACAACGAGAGTGCTCTTGATAAGTTCTCCATTCTATATTGTGAATCTGCCAGTTCTACCTTCAGCATGGGTTATCTGGAAGAAATATGTTGAACTTGTTCGACATACTAACCTATGCATCCACAACTCAGAAAGATATATGTTCCTTTGAGTTGTCCCTCTATAGTTGTATTCCGATCCTTGTCTATCAGTTGATAGCCAAGGTTTTGGCGTGCATTCGTGTTATCGATGCCTATTATTCTTGTGGTCCATCGATCTATTCTATTCCGGAATGACTAGGAGAAACAAACTCCAGCACCTCATCCATTTCTTGGACTGGTCAAAGTAGTTGTATTCCGCAGATCAAAAAGCCAATCTAGTTTTTGTTCTGCTCTACCCTGAAGTATTACCGTCTTTATGTCAGGATTTTCATGAGAATTGCACCGGCTCTTGTGAATTCTTGATGTAGTGATACTTCTCGCCATCATTATTCATCCCTTGGTTCCGTGTTGTCGCAACCGGAATGCCGACAAGTGAATCGTGATGTGTGAATTCAATACTCTTAGCCACCTTGTTGCTTGGTAGTTAATGGACAATAATTTCATTCTTAGTGTGTTGGTTCTTGAATCATCATTCTAAGACTGATTGTGCTACCTAGTCCTTATTTCCTGGTGCACTCTTTGATCAATGAGTTAGGATTTTGGCAATCCCTCGCTCTTCTGGTCATATCATCTTGCCCTGAAAAGCTAGATTGTTCTTGAGCTTAGTAACATATCAGTGGTTTGTGATTCTCCAAATGTCTTCTCGGAGGTATCACCAGGATATCACCAGACCGCTATGTTGAGCTCGTGATCAAGTTGGTTTTCGAAACCACCCTTTCTCCAAGGATCCGTGTTGGATACCCCTGAGCTGGTTGGTTAAGCTAAACAACAACTTGGAGAGTTGGATGATGAAAGCCTGTCCGACTCAGTTCATTCCAAAGGGATATCTTTGTGTGTGTGTGTGTGTGTGTGTGTGTTGAAGAAAGATGATATCTTCATTGATTGATCCTTGTGGTCAATTGTTGGATTTATTGTCTTACCCCAAACCTTTGATTTGAGTATGGGCTATCATCAAATCAAATCAGAACCAACGATGTTCGTAATGTTGTCTTACTCGTGGATTTTCCTCGAGCATACACCATTATATCTTTTGGGTCTGACCAATACTATCACCTTGTTCACATAGTTATGGAATTCCATCTCCATGGAAATTCCGATGAGTTGTCATTGAGCCCATCGCAGCATTTTGTCTCCCCATGACTCATGTTGAACATCAACCTAGTGTTGGAAACTTTTATAAGCATTATCTTCATGTCCCATTCGTGAAGAATATGTTTGGATGAAAGAAGTGACTTCCTCTCATTCACGTGCATCTGGTGCAAGTTGCCGCCGTGAGCTTGAGAAAGATTGTTTTTGTTTTCTCTGGAACCATCCCAAGTCAGTCATGCATGTGCGAAGTATGCTATGGTTTGATAGGCTCGCTACCTCCATTCTATATGTGTCCCTAGCACACCAAGCCACTGACTGATTTGTTCAAGGAGAAGGAGTTCCTTCATAAGAGCTAATCCGGACTTATGTGAGGACTTTGATATCCTCGTTGATGGTTCCCCACCTGAACTCGGTAGTGTTTTATTATAATACTACTGTGGTCACGCTTGTCTCAAATAACGTGTCCACATGTTGTAGCAGAACCAGCTCATGTTTTGGGGCTTGCTATCGTAGTACATTTCCTGAGAATCTTGCAACTTCATCATCGATTTGTGTTGCAAACTTTCTTTTTTCTCCCTAGACTTGACGAGTCTGCAATATCCTGACACCAACCAGATCTGAATCTCAGGCAGATATGATGGTTGGAGCGTTTTCCAAGAACTGTAATATTGGTCTCCCGATAACCGGTAAAGTGGATGTCGTGGCTAACACACCCAACCGGAAGACCTATTATTGTAGTATCTTGATTGAAGATGTTGGCCACCTTTCCATAAGGACTTCGTAGGATTTACTCCTTAGTTGTTCCTTATGGATTTTCTATTGGGCAGTTTTTAAAAAATTAAACCCCAAATCCCTTTTTCCCCCCATTTTTTAAAAGGGGTTTTTTTTTTTTAAAAAAAAAAAAAATTTTTTTTTAAAAAAAAAAATTTTTCCCCTTTTTGGGCATTTTTTTTTTTTTCCCCCCAAAGGTTAAAAACAAAAAAAAAAAAAAATTTTAAAAAATTTTTCCCCCCCAAAAAAAATTTTCCCAAATTTTTTGGGAAAAAAAACCAAGGGGAAATTTCCCCGGGGGAATTTGGAAATTTAAATTTGGGGGGAAAAAAAAATTAATTCCCCCGGAACCCCCAAACCCCCCTTCAATTTTCCCCGGGGTTTTTAAACCAAGGAAATTTGGCCCCTTTTTTAAAATTTTGGGCCCCCTTTTTTAAAAAACCCGGGGGGGGGCCCCCAAAAAAGGGCCCCCAACCCCCCCCAAAAACCCCCCCCAAAAGGGGGCCCCGGCCCCCCTTTTTTTAAAATAAAAAAAAATTTTTTTTTAAAATAAATCATTTTCGGATTTAAGTTTATTCAGAAAATCCGGAAGAAGGCTTAAACTTCTAAAATTCGTATAAATTCAACCGTAACTCAGAATGAAATAAGTTATATATGAAAAAAGATCAGAAAAATCCAATCTATCCATCTGTACTGGTTTCATGCATGATAAAGCAACTTAAACCTTCTGTTTATATCAAAACATGACAAGGCACTATTTAAATTCATAATTTGTGTTTGGGATTGAACCATTGGTTCAAAATGACTCAAACCCATCTGGTTTTAGTTGCATTAGCCTAACACACTCATTTTGCCATGTCATGATCATGCATCATATTGTGCATTGCATTGATTGTGCTTCCTTCTCCGTTGCCGGTAATTGTCCCCTCTCGATAGACGTGGTTTCGACGATGAGTTCGATGACACCGATGAAGAGCTATATCATCTTCAGAAGTGCCAGGCAAGCAAAACCCCCTTGTTCATTCCGATAGAATCCCACTCTCTCGCTCCTGCTCTCTTTTACTATATTAGGACAACAACGTTTCAACTGTTATGTGCTGCGGTAGCTGAACCCCTTTATCTTCTGCATGACCTGTCATTGCCACAGTAAATAGATGAAACCCACTAGCATGAGTAGGAGTTGTTTGAGCCCTGATGTGCCTACTCATTCATTCTTGTTTGTCATGCACTCTATCGCTTAGAGTTGAGTCAGTCCGATTCATCGGAGATGAATCGGAGGTGTGTGAACATGTCCTACTGTTGAGAGCTAGGTGTGTGAACACGATTTGGTAAAGGTAGCGGTGAGAGGCCATGTAGGAGTACATGGTGGGTTGTCTCATTGCAGCCGTCCTCAGGAACTGAGTTCTGGGTTTGTGATCCATGAACAGCTACTACCACGCATTGGAATGCTTAAGTGCCCCTCTCGACTTATTAATCAACCTGATCTCTGTCCAGGAGTTGCAACTAGTTTCTGGTGTTTGTAGGTAGTGTTAGTAGTCTACCAAGTGGCACCCGGTACAGGTGGGCTTGGGACAGACTAGGCACCGTGGCACGGTGTACCAAGCGTAGATCCACCCGTCGAGGTGGGCTTGGGAACCCTGCACACATTGTTTGGGGCCATGAGCGACACCCCGGCCGGATCTCCTTGCGGATGGAACCCGAATAGGCGATAAACCTGGACTAGAGACTTGTGTGGTTAGTCTGGTCGTGGCCGACTCCCTCGCCAGGCTTCCGCTTGAAGGTTGCCGAGATACACGAGGTGTACATGGCAGTAAGTGGCGAGAGCGTGTGTGAAGAAGTACACCCTGCAGGTTAACATCATCTATTGAATAGCCGTGTCCGCGATAAGGACTTCGAGTTGCTCGTGCAGTTCATAGACAAGTGAAAGTGGATACTCTAAAATACACAAGATAAGCGTGAGTGCTATGGACGGCGTTCTCGTAGGGAGACAGGAGCGGATCCATAGTGGTGTATTGATATGGTGAATATGTGGACTCGTGTGCGCCACCTCAAAGAGTTACATTGCAGTCATAGTTCAGGATAGCCAAAGAGTCAAAGCTGGCTTGCTGCAGTTAAACTCCACCATCCCCTTGCTGATAATGATGCATATGTAGTTAGTTCTGATGTAAGTCTTGCTTGGTACATTCGTACCTACATTTGCCTATTTTATGTTTTTGCAGAGAGACTTCAGTCTCGCTAGTAGTTCCGCTTGGACTTCGACGTTTAGCTTGTTACCTCAGCTACGATCTTGTGCCCTCGGCGGATCTCAGTAGATAGTCGCTTCTCACCCTTTTTCATTTGTAGATGTCGTACTTTCGACATGTTAAGCTCCGCATGTGCTTTGACTTGTATGCTCAATGTTGGGTCGAGAGATCCATGTTTGTAATATCTCGCTCCTCAGAGCCTATTGAATAAAATACTTGAGTTGTAGAGTCATGTTGTGATGCCATGTTGTATTTGCACATATCGAGCATATTGTGTGTATGTCATTGAAATGCTTGGTATGTGTGGGATCGACTATCTAGTTGTTTATCCTTAGTAGCCTCTCTTCTGGAAATCTCTCCTAGTGCTTCCTTTCGAGCCATGGTAGCTTGCTACTTTGCTCCTAACATTTAGGCTGGCGGCATGTGTCCTTCTTCGTTCTGTGTCTCGTCCTTCGGGAAATGTCACGCGATGAATACCGGAGTCTGTTAGCCCGCTTCTGCCCGGTTCACCGCAGTCCTGCTAGCCCAGTGCTACAGCCTAGATTCACTCGCTGATGACCAACACATTCGATGCTGGGTCATGGATGCCTGTCCCTGTAAGTTTGTGCCACTTTGGGTTTACGACTAGCCATGTCAGTCCGGGCTCCTTATCATATGGATGCTAGCGACACTATCATATACGTGTGCCAAAAGGCGTAAACGGTCTCGGGCAAAGGTAAGGTGACACCCGTGGGGATACCGTGCGTGAGGTCGCAAAGTGATATGAGGTGTTACATGCTAGATCAATGTGGCATTGAGTCAGGGTCCTGACAACCCACCATCTACATCTTCGCACGCAAGGAAGTGCCTGACAGTCGGGACCCACCTGGTCGAAGCGTATGTAGCGTTGTCATTTTGGTCGCGAACGTGTACGTACATATATACTGGTGGATGTAGAGGCGCGCACGTGTGGTATTAGAGGTGTGCACGTGTCGTAGTAGAGGTGCGCACGTAGCATGTACACGTATGTACAGCGGCAAGGGTGCAAGAAAGAAAATACGGCCATGTACGTACATACGGGCAGTGTCTCGAACGCCTATCGCGCATACGTACATGGCGGGGTCGGAACAGAGAAACAACGTCGTCGCAGTGTTCCTGGGGAGCCAACTGGCTGGGTTGGAATGGAATGCGTGGTCGTGTTCATCGGGAGGGCTTGGACAGAACAGGCGATGGAAACAAAGCCTGGCGTACCGCACAACAGAGGAAACAGCCTTGTGTTCGACCGGCACATTTGAGGGATCGAAGAAGGTGAGAGTGTCTAGAGGGGGGGGGTGATTAGACTACTCGACAAGATAAAAATTCTGTCTTTTATCAAGGACAGATTTTGGCAGATTTTGCATAACACACAAGTCAAGTAGCACACTACACATGCAATTCTAGAGTATGGGCAGCGGAAAGTAAATTGCACAAGTAGTAAAGAGAAGTGGAGAAGATCAAACGCAATTTGGAGATGCAATGATTTTTCCCGTGGTTCCGATAGGTGGCGCTATCGTACATCCACGTTGATGGAGACTTCAACCCACGGAGGGTAACGGCTGCGAGAGTCCACGGAGGGCTCCACCCACGAAGGGTCCACGAAGAAGCAACCTTGTCTATTCCATCATGGCCTACGCCCACGGAGGGCTAGCCTTACTCGGGGTAGATCTTCACGAAGTAGGCGATCTCCTTGCCCTTACAAACTTCTTGGTTCAACTCCACATCTCGACGACGGAGGCTCCCAAGCGACACCTAACCAATCTAGGAGGCACCACCCTCCAAAAGGTAATAGATGTTGTAGATGATGATGAACTCCTTGCTCTTGTGCTTCAAATGATAATCTCCCCAACACTCAACTCTCCTCACCGATTTGGCTGTGGTGGAAGAAAGGATTGAGTGGAAAGCAACTTGGGAAGGCTAGAGATCAAGCTTCATATGGTGGGAGTGGAGCAACTTGATCTCAACACAAGGGTAGGTAGTTCTCTTCTCGAAATGTAAGGTAGGAGTGGTAGTTCTTTCGATGGCTCTCTCCACGAATGAAGAGGGGGTGGAGGGGTATAAATAGCCTCCACACAAAATCCAACCGTTACACACATTTGAGCAATCTCGGTGGGACCGAAGTGGACAACTCGGTGAGACTGATAGTTCAAATAATGTGAACGTTGGGATTTTCGGTGGGACCAAATATACAATCTCGGTTAGTCCGATTCGTGCAATGACACGAGCATGCCAGTTTCGGTGGGACCGACTTCATCATCTCGGTGACACCGATTTGATGACAGAAGGTTACAAAACCTTGGCAACTCATGTTTCGGTGAGACCGAGTTCAGAATCAGAAAATCCTACTTTACTAGGGTTTGGCTTATGGCTGAGGTGGTTCATCTCGGTGTGGCTGAGTTTGGAATATCGGTGGGACCGAGACTACTTATGAGTGTATATGGCAGTGAAAGTTGCTGATAGTTTAGGAGATGTATCACTAAGCACTTGAGCAACCAGATCATCATCATAACCTCATCCCTTTTAATAGTATTGGCTTTTCCTATGGACTCAATGTGATCTTGGATCACTAAACCAAAAATGGAGTCTTGAGCTTTTGCCAATGCTTGCCTTAGCATTTTGAGGGTCCACTTCTTTAGTCCTTTTGCCATGCCAATGTGATTGAATTTCTGAAACATACTTGATAAAAGCATTAGTCCAACCACAAAGTATGTTGTCATTAATTACCAAAACCACCGGGGAGCAAATGTGCTTTCAATCTCCCCTTTTGGTAATTGATGGCAACACACTAAACAAGACATCAAAGCTTATTGAAAGAAAGACAGAATTATCACAGCTTTGACAAACATGTAGTACACAGGCTCCCCTACAAGTGTGCAAGATTTTCATAAATTATGGTTTTGGACTACCACAAGCACACAAGAGAGATAAGCAAGATGTGCTACATGCAGCTTGGCTATATGCATCGAGCAGATGAAAAGAAGTGAGTGATAATGCATATGTGCATGGTGATTTCTTGCAAACAAGTATTCACAAGCAAGTCACCATCATGCACATTCTCAAAGTGCATATACTTACCTTGAGGTTCCTTGGCATTGTACCTGAAGAGATAAACTTGGGAAAACAAGGTTAGATAACACAAGAGTATTTCTTCAACCAACTGCAAGAACATCAAGAGTACCAAGCCAGGGATGACATGTATAAAGAGTGTCTCATATTGAGCACAAGCTTGAATCAACAAACATGTCTCCAAATTAAAAGATTTTCAATGAACTCGAGAGATTTTGCTTTCCATAAGATATCAATTGTGAAGATTCCTCTCCTTTGAGTTCTCTCGGATCAAGGGTTTGATGGAAAGAGCAAAATCAAAAGAATGATGCCAAATGAGAATGACGCCAATTGTAATGTCCAATGTGAAACACGGCAAGAAATTCTCTTATAAGGAAAAACACGCAAAGCTTTGATGTGATTCTCTCCCCTTAAGGTAAGATTGCTCTTCTTCTCCCCTAAATCTTCTCTTCTCCCCTAAGTCTTCTCCCCTTTGACATCAAGTGCGAAAAGGACAGCAAACTAGGAAGGTCGGGAAGATGGAAAGAAAGAAGTGGGATCCTTAAGAATCACAACAGGCAAAAAGGAACATGCATAGAGAATCATTGAGTGGAGCTGCGAAGATGATATCTGGAAGAAATAAATCGGTGACACGAATTAAGATGGATCGGTGGGTCCGAAAGTCGGGGACTTAGGGTAGATCCTTTTCGTTAGACCGAAATATTTAAATCGGTGGCGCCAAGTTTAATTCCAAGGAAATACAGAAATAATTCAGCTCACTTTGCGAGGAATGTTTCAAAGGATTTGCAATGAATTTGTGAATGATTTTCGAGGAATTGATCGAGCGTAAGGATATTCACAAAGATGTAAGAATAGAAATGAAAAAGATTCCTAGATGAAGGTTTTTTTAATGAAAACTCAATGAGAGAACATAAGAGAGAAAATAGAAAGACTCCAAAACATATGTACTTCATCTAGATAAAGGTCGGTGACAAGGTCACCTATGTTTGAGTATATTGACTTAGGAGTCGAATGAGGACATTTGATCATAGGTCATACTCATCATTTAAGCTCAAAATGGGGTTGCCATTTTTCGATTAAGCATTCGATGTGATCACATCTTATGAAGCTGCTTGTACTCATGACTTTGAGCAAAGCTCCTTAAAGATGTGAAGAACATACCTTGGGCTTGTTGTTGCTTTGCTCATGTAGGTAAACTTGATGTAGGTGCTCATTGAATGTGAAGTTGGGCGCCATTTCCACTTGTGTAGTTCATCTTCCTACATGGGTTAGGCAAGCAAGGAAATACTCAAGGATATCCAAGATGACAAGAGTGAAATACTAGATGTATAAGATGTCAAAAGGATATGTGGAATTTTGTTCCTTGAACTCAACATCCCAAAGGGCTAGATACTTGGTCAATGACAAGATTACTCATGATTTGAGTGTGTGGTAATCTTGTGGAATGTAGATCATCCAAGTACTGCAAGGAGTTAGATGCAATACAAGGAGGCAAATGTGTCCAAGACATATGATCACCATCATAAGAGAAATATCAAGGATTAGTCAAGTGGGCTCATGCCTTGCATGCATCAATGGAGTTCTCACTCCAAGTTTGAAGCATCAATGATGTTCAACTCACTCCTTAGCGACAAAACACCTTCTCATCAAGAGGTTTTGTAAAGATATCAACGAGTTGTTTGTCGATCGAACATGCTTAAGATTGATGTCACCCTTGGCAATGTGATCACGAATGAAATGGTGACGAACTTCAATATGTTTCGTTCGAGAGTGTTGCACGGATTGTGTCCAATTTTAATCGCACTCTCATTGTCACAAAGCAAGGAACATGTCTCACATGTATCCCATAATCCTTAAGCGTTTGTGTCATCCATAGCAATTGAGCACAACACGAACCAGCAGCAATATATTCCGCTTCGGCAGTGGATAATGATACTGAATTTTGTTTCTTGGAGGACCAAGATACAAGGGATCGACCAAGGAATTGACATGTACCCGAAGTTGTCTTTCTATCAACCCTGTCACCGGCATAGTCCGAGTCGGAATAGCCAACAAGGTCGAAAGAGGCCCTCTTAGGATACCAAATGCCAAAGTTTGGTGTGTGTATCAAATATCTCACAATCCTTTTAACAGATTTAAGATGACATTCTTTAGGGGCTGCTTGATATCGAGCACACATGCATACACTCAACATTATGTCAGGACGAGAAGCACAAAGATATAGTAGAGAACCAATCATAGATCGGTAAACCCTTTGATCAACGGGTTCTCCATCTTTTGTCAAGTCATTATGTCCACTTGTAGGCATGGGGGTTCTCATACCTTTGCTTTCTTGCATGTTGAACTTCTTGAAGAGATCCTTGGTGTACTTTGTTTGTGAGACAAAGGTACCCTCCTTAGATTGCTTGATTTGCAACCCAAGGAAGAATTTGAGTTCACTCATCATGGACATCTCATACTTCTCCGACATGAGCTTTCCAAACTTCTTGCTAAAATGAGGGTTAGTTGAACCAAAGATAATATCATCAACATATATTTGGCACACAAATAGTTCACCATTAACCCTTTTCGTGAACAGCGTTGAGTCTATCTTTCCAATCTCAAAGCCTTTTTCAAGAAGAAAGCTAGTCAAGCATTTGTACCAAGCTCTAGGAGCTTGTTTAAGACCATAAAGAGCTTTGTGCAACTTGTAAACATGATTAGGCTTTTTGGGATTCACAAATCCGGGAGGTTGTTTCACAAATACTTCCTCCTCAATTTCACCATTTAGGAAAGCACTTTTGATATCCATTTGATAGAGAGTAATATCATGGTGATTGGCATAAGCAAGAAGAATGCGAATGGACTCAAGTCTAGCAACGGGGGCATAGGTCTCACCATAGTCCATACCTTCGACTTGTGTGTAACCTTGAGCTACGAGGCGAGCCTTGTTGCGGATGACTTGTCCATCTTCATCTTGCTTGTTCCGAAACACCCATTTGGTTCCAATGACGTTTTGATCATCCTTGGGCTTCTCTACCAAAGTCCATACCTTGTTCCTCTCGGTTGTGTAGTTCTTCGTGCATAGCGTTCACCCAATCCGGGTCTTCAAGTGCTTCTTCTACCTTCATAGGTTCAATACTAGAGATAAATGAGTAATGCTCACAAAAGTTAGCTAAGCGAGTTTTAGAGCGAGTAATTCTCCCGGAGTTGATGTCGTTCATCATTTGTTCCACGGGATGATTTTTCTTGACTCTTGCTCGGACTCGGGATAGCTTTTGTTGAGGTTGTGGCTGAGCTTCCTCATCATCTTCATCTTCCTCTTCTTCTTCTTCATTGTTGTTGGTGTTGTCTTGAGGCGGTGGAGAAGGAGGTTGTGGTGGATCTTCTTGTTGCACTTCCTCATCTTGGTGAGTTCCACTTGTGGAGGCCTCCATGTTGCCTTGAGGTTCATCTCGCCGTGAGGTAGGGGCTCCACATATGTAGATGAGGTACTCTCCTTCACTTCCATGGGACGGATCTTTCCAATAGATAAATCTTGGATAGCTTCCGATGGGTCCTTGTCTCCTACATCAATAGGCATTTGCTCTACTTGCGAGCCATTAGATTCATCAAACTTCACGTCTACCGTCTCTTCAACCTTTTGGGTGAAATTATTGTAGACACGGTAGGTGTGGGAGTTTGATCCATAACCAAGAAAAAGCCTTCATGAGTTTTAGGAGCAAATTTAGACCGACGATGCTTATCAAGGATATAGCATTTCAACCAAAGACACGAAAGTATCCCACTTGGGGTTTGTTACCGTGAGGAGCTCGTATGATGTCTTGCCGAGGAGCTTATGAAGATAAAGCCTGTTGATAGCATGACAAGCTGTCTCGACCGCTTCCCCCCAAAAATGCTTCGGTGTCTTGTATTCATCAAGCATCGTTCTCGCCATCTCTATGAGCGTTCGGTTCTTCCTCTCAACAACTCCATTTTGTTGAGGAGTGTACGTAGCCGAGAACTCATGTAGAATCCCTTCCTCATCGAGAAAAGAGTCTACATTGGTGTTCTTGAACTCCGTTCCATTGTCACTCCGAACTTTCTTGATCTTCACCTCAAATTGATTTTGGGCCTTTTTGGCAAAGGTTTTGAAGATTCTCTGAACCTGTGATTTTTCATCAAGGAAAAATACCCACGTAAATCTGGAATAATCATCAACTATAACTAGACCAAAGGAGTTACCACCAAGGCTTTTGTAAGCATTGGGACCGAAGAGATCCATATGAAGAAGCTCAAGCGGTCTCCTTGTGGTCATGATGTTCTTCACGGATGACTTCCACCTACTTGTTTTCCTGCTTGACAAGCACTACAAAGTCTATCTTTGTCAAAGAAAACATCTTTAACGCCAAGAATATGATCACCTTTGATCAGCTTGTCTAGATTACGATACCAACATGTCCAAGCCTTCTATGCCATAACCAACCTTTAGAGGATTTAGCAATGAAGCAAGCTCTAGGTTGGGCTTTCTTAGTGAAATCAACAATATATAGATCACCTCTCGGGATACCGATAAACGCCATGTTATGATTGTCACGACGAAAGACTTGGCAATCTACTTGATGAATAGCACATTGAATCCAAAGTCACTAATCTAGACACGGAAAGTAAATTGTATCCAAGAGATTCTACAAGCATGACATTTTGAATAGAGCTATCATGAGATATGGCCACCTTACCAAGGCCAAGTACCTTACCCTTGGAGTTGTCTCCAAAAGTCACATACTTGCGTGGACCATCGTTCTTTGCAAGCTCTCGAAACATGTCTTTGTCTCCGGTCATGTGGTCGGTGCATCCACTATCAAGAATCCACTCTTTTCGCGGACATGTAGTCTCTCGATTTGCCATAAGATTGAGACTCTTCATGATCTTGTCTAGCTCGGTGTCCGAATCGGAGTAATCATCATCATGCTCATGCTCATCATCATATTGACCCATAGATTGTTCATCATCAACACCTAGGTCAATTTGATAACTACTTGCATTAGTTTTGTCAATGTGACAATAATCATCGGAATGCAATACAAGAGCATTTCTAATTAGAACATTGATAAGACCGGGATCACCCTTCTTTTTCATAAGATCACGAAGCTCAAAGAAGCATTTATCAAAGTTGGGATCATTAGAAGCATCATATCAAATTCAATAGTCTTGTATAGAATTTCATCAAGACCTCTCAAAGAGTAGTCCGGATAAAGTTCTTCCAAGAACTTCCACATAGCATAGGCGCACTCAAAGTTTGTAACGAGCTCAAGCAAGTTATCGAGTAACCCTCTAATGATAAGATTTACAGTCCTAAGGTTACTGAAGCAAATCAAGCTCTTCATCCATGGTAGGGTGCAAGGGGTCAAATGGAGGCACATAGGGGGTCTCAACATATTTGCGCAAATTGTACGTCTTAAAGATAATAAGCATTTCAATCCTCCACGAGTTATAGGACACTCCATTAAGAATAGGCACTCTATGGCTAACACTCCCAAACGTAGACACGTCCATCTTCCTCCAATGGTGTGTAAACCAAAGCAATGGAGACCAAAGCTCTGATACCAATTGAGGGATCGAAGAAGGTGAGAGTGTCTAGAGGGGGGGTGATTAGACTACTCGACAAGATAAAAATTCTTCTTTTATCAAGGACAGATTTTGGAAGATTTTGCATAACACACAAGTCAAGTAGCACACTACACATGCAATTCTAGAGTATGGGCAGCGGAAAGTAAATTGCACAAGTAGTAAAGAGAAGTGGAGAAGATCAAACACAATTTGGAGACGCAATGATTTTTCCCGTGGTTCCGATAGGTGGCGCTATCGTACATCCACGTTGATGGAGACTTCAACCCACGGAGGGTAACAGCTGCGAGAGTCCACGGAGGGCTCCACCCACGAAGGGTCCACGAAGAAGCAACCTTGTCTATTCCATCATGGCCTACGCCCACGGAGGGCTAGCCTTACTCGGGGTAGATCTTCACGAAGTAGGCGATCTCCTTGCCCTTACAAACTTCTTGGTTCAACTCCACATCTCGACGACGGAGGCTCCCAAGCGACACCTAACCAATCTAGGAGGCACCACCCTCCAAAAGGTAATAGATGTTGTAGATGATGATGAACTCCTTGCTCTTGTGCTTCAAATGATAATCTCCCCAACACTCAACTCTCCTCACCGATTTGGCTGTGGTGGAAGAAAGGATTGAGTGGAAAGCAACTTGGGAAGGCTAGAGATCAAGCTTCATATGGTGGGAGTGGAGCAACTTGATCTCAACACAAGGGTAGGTAGTTCTCTTCTCGAAAATGTAAGGTAGGAGTGGTAGTTCTTTCGATGGCTCTCTCCACGAATGAAGAGGGGTGGAGGGTATAAATAGCCTCCACACAAAATCCAACCGTTACACACATTTGAGCAATCTCGGTGGGACCGAAGTGGACAACTTCGGTGAGACCGATAGTTCAAATAATGTGAGCGTTGGGATTTTCGTGGGACCAAATATACAATCTCGGTTAGTCCGATTCGTGCAATGACACGAGCATGCCAGCTCGGTGGGATCGACTTCATCATCTCGGTGACACCGATTTGATGATGAATGTTCTGAAACCTTGGCAACTCATGTTTCGGTGAGACCGAGTTGAAATCGGAAAATCTGAGTTTACTAGGGTTTGGCTTATGGTGAGGTGGTTCATCTCGGTGTGGTGAGTTTGGAATATCGGTGGGACCGAGACTACTTATGAGTGTATATGGCGGTGAAAGTTGCCGATAGTTTAGGAGATGTATCACTAAGCACTTGAGCAACGGATCATCATCATAACCTCATCCCCTTTTAATAGTATTGGCTTTTCCTATGGACTCAATGTGATCTTGGATCACTAAACCAAAAATGGAGTCTTGAGCTTTTGCCAATGCTTGCCTTAGCATTTTGAGGGGTCCACTTCTTTAGTCCTTTTGCCATGCCAATGTGATTGAATTTCCTGAAACATACTTGATAAAAGCATTAGTCCAACCACAAAGTATGTTGTCATTAATTACCAAAACCACCCGGGGAGCAAATGTTCTTTCAACATTCAAAACAGGATCCTATTGATTGGTAGGGGCCTGGCGTACCGCAAAACGGAGGAAACGGACCTCCTACGGTCGAAATGGGGGTCCTGTTGATCGAGAGGGGTGTGGCGTACCGCAAAACGGAGGAAACAGACCTCCTACGGTGGAAATGGGGGTCCTGTTGATCGGGAGAGGTGTGGTTTACCGCAAAACGGATGAAACAGACTTGTGTTGGACCGCTACGGTCGAAACGGGGGTCCTGTTCATCGGGAGGGGTGTGGCGTACCGCAAAACGGGACTCCACGGGATAATGTTCATCTCCACCGTCGACCTCCTCCAGCCTCCACGGGCTACCGTCGACCTCCTCCAGCCTCCACGGGCTCCTGTTCATCCAGCCTCCACCGCGCTACTCCACCGCTCATGTTCAACCACCCTCCACAGCACACCTCCACGCCTCACTGCTCATCCAGCCCTCCACACCACGGGGTCCTGTTCAATCACCCCTCCATGGCCACCCCTCCACCGTCTACTGTTCATCCAGCCCTCCACACCATGGGGTCCTGTTCATCCACAGGCAACGCCACCACTCACTGTTCATCCAAACCCCCCGCAATGCTCACTATTCATCCAATCGATCGGCTTCAGTTAGCAGCAGTAGCAAAGGAATCACTCGATCGGATTCAGTTAAAATCCATCATCGATCGCTCGTGTTCGATGTACGCCAGAGCTCGCAGCGGTCTGTCGCCGGGTTTAGTTAGAGCCCAATGCCTCGCTTCGGGTTCGATTAGAGCCAACGCCTACGCGCGTGTCGAGAAACGCAGCGCATCGCTTTCGCCCCCGACCTCCCACCGTAACTGGCAACTCCCCGAAATTTTCCTCCCCCTCACTTCTACCACGGTCTTTTCTGTCATGGACGGCCCAGGACGAAAAGCCCATTTTCTGTCATGATTTTTTGTCATAGAAGTAGGAGCCCACCACATCTATGATGATACTGGGTTTTGTCACAATTATCGTCATAGAAGTGTCATATGTATGACAGGAAAAAAATTCATTCGGCCCAAAATGTCACGGATGTGTCTTTTTTTTGTAGTGATGATTACCTGCGATCGTGGTGGCCGACGGTTGGCCTTCTCCGGCTATAAGTACGGAACGGCGTGAGCCCTTTCAATACATTCCTTCCTGTTACACGTTTCTCCCCATCCCGGCTACTTGTCACCCCCATGGCACCGCCGAAGATGTTCTCGGCCGAGGAGAAGGGAAAGGCTCGTCGGGAAGGGCCTGACTCTCCCCCGACCAAGCGCGGCCGGGGCCGCCCACCCAAGCATCCTGCGACCCCCTAGGCCGCGCTTCCACTCGGCGGAGGTGCTGCCGGAGTTCGTCGTGTGGTCGGCGGACCCGACCGGCAGCTGGCTCCAACTTCCCCGCTTCTTTGTAGGTGAACTTCCGGCCGGTGCTCCGGGCGGCCTCTGGCTTCAGGCCGACGGTTGCTGCAGCAGGTCCTCTCGGGCTTCACTAGAGGTCTCCGTCGCCGGGAATGCGGCCCTGACCTGCAGCTGGCAAACGTTTGCCCGTGCGCGTGGCCTGAGCCAGGGATGCACCCTGCACTTCAAGTTCGACGGCGATGCCACACTCTACGTGAGGGTATTCGGGGAAGAGGTCGCCGTGCTGGTGCTGCCCCGGAGATGATGACCGCGGCCGTGTGCCCAGCCCAGCCCCGTCGGATCAGATGAAGATGGCGGTGGCCTTGCGCGGTCACGGCTTCGGGGTCGCCAAGCTTCGGCGAATCTCCTTCGGACAACAACTCCTCCAGCGGTGGCCGCAACAAGCCCCCGCGCTGTCGCTCCCGCCTGGGGGAAGGTAGCGGGTCAGTCCGCCGTCGTGCCTAGGTGAAGCGAGAGAAGGGATCTGGCTGAGCTCCGGAGATAGTACGAGCTGTCTCCGCGAGTTGATGCCGAGCAAGCCGTGCCTATTTTGTTTTTCTTCCCTCCCTGTGCAAAAAGAAAATAGTATCGGGCCCCGCGGGGCGTGTTGAACTGTTGCTCTTAATTATCATGTTGTTTCCGCTATTTTTGTGTTGTGTTCCTGTGCTGCATGCCCGTGTGCGAGAACTACCTATCTCGGGGAGGCTTGTTGCGGTCCTCGCCTCCCGAGGCCGAGGCCTCGCCGTGCGCTTCATGTCCTGCAAGGATTAGTTAGGAGGAGTAGCTTCTGGTCTCGGCTGTGGGGGCGACCGACCCAGGTCCTGTGCTCGCGTCGCGATGCCCGTGGGGCATAAACCGGGAGGGGTGTTCCCGCAGCGGACTCAGATAGGGAAGCTTCAAACGACCGGGGCAGAAAACACTCGCAAGGGTGCCCACGTACCTCCCTCGCGAGACTTGCATGAGAGAAAATGAGGCAAGTGAGTGAAAAAGACAAAGAGTCACAAGCTAGAGACGGCAACAGCTCCAATAAAACTTCAAATAGGAACGAACAAGCCAACTGTAGAAAGCGAAGGAAAAAGCCGCGTCCGGCAACTAATCTAGTTTTCGACGTCTTCTCACCAGCACGGAGCTAAGTGCTGCCACTAGGTGTGGGCGGGAGCCCCCGAGGCCCTAGGGCAGCACTCCGGAGACTCCGGGGCGTGTACAGCCCCACTCATTATTATGTGAGAGTGTCACGGGCGGCGAGCTTCACAGGCATTGGCCTTCTTCACAGGCACCGGGCCTTTTCCAAAATGCGGTAGCTTCACAGGCATTGGCCTTCTTCACCGGCACCGGGCCTTTTCCAAAATGCGGCAGCTTCACGGGCATTGGCCTTCTTCACGAGCACCGGGACTTTTCCAAAATGTGGCAGCTTCATAGGCATTGGCCTTCTTCACAGGCACCGGGCATTTTCCAAAATGTGGCAGCTTCACAGGCATTGGCCTTCTTTACGAGCACCGGCCTTTTCCATAGGCACCTTGGGCCTCGCTCGAGTAGAATCTTGGAGATGTTGAATGTTCCATGCGTTACGGATGGGTACCCCCTCCAGGTCTCCAAGCGCTGCGAGCCGGGCTGAAACATGAACAACCTTGAATGGGCCCTCCCACATGGGAGAGAGCTTGTGCAACCCTCCCGGAGAGGACCCATCGAGCACGAGGTCCCCTACCTCAAGAGTTCGGGGCGGATGTTGCGGCGGTGGTATCGTCGTGGCGCTGTTGATACCTTGCTGCTCATGGCCTGTGCCTCTCGACGGTGTTCCTCCCGGCAAAGACGAGATCTATCCCCCGCATGGCGTCCTGCTGCGTCTCGTCGAACGCCAGGACCCGTGCGGAACAACGCATGACCTCGTGGGGGAGGACGGCCTCAGCTCCGTAGACGAGGAAGAACGGGGTCTCGCCAGTCGGCTTGGCATGATCGTGCGGATAGACCACAACACTGATCGGAGCTCGTCAGACCAGCCCTGCGGCAAGCCTCCGGCTTCTTCTTGATGGTCCTGGTTTTGAGGCCCTCATGACCTCGCGTTGGCTCGCTTCGGCACGGCCGTTGCTCGGGGTGTGCTACGGCGTAGCATATCTGCGTTCCAAGGTTAGCACAGTACGTTTTGAAGAGATTACTGGTGAACTGCGAACCGTTATCGGTAATGATGCGGTTAGGCACCCCAAATTGGCTCATGAGGCCCTTGATGAACTTGACTGCGGAGCCCGCTGGGATGGTGCGGACAGCTTCCACCTCAGCCCACTTGGTGAACTTGTCGACGGCGACGTAGAGGTAGCGATAGCCCCCTGGCGCCTGTAACGCCCCGGATCCGTTGCGCCAGGTGTCCGCCAGTTATTCGCCGTCGTTGCCATGTCTTTTGCTTGCGTGGTGCACTTTTCCATGTCATCATTTGCATTTTATCATGTCATCATGTGCATTTCATTTTGCATACATGTTCGTCTCATGCATTCGAGCATTTTCCCCGTTGTCCGTTTTGCAATTCGGCACTCCTATGTCATCCGGCGTCCCCTCTTCTCTCTTTTCATGTGCGGGTATTAAACTTTCTCGGAATGGCCCGAGGTTTGCCAAGCGGCCTAGGTATAGCACCGGTAGACCGCCTGTCAAGTTTCGTGCCATTTGGAGGTCGTTTGATACTCCAACGGTTAACTGGGTAACCGTAAAGCCCTCTTTGAGTTGCAGCCCAACACCCCTTCCAAAGTTGCCCAAAACCCACCAAACTCCCCTCCATGCTCTCGGTCGTTCGATCACGATCGCGTTGCCGAAAACCGCACCTCATTTGGACTCTCCTAGCTCCCTCTACCTATAAATAGGTGTCTCCCCCGGAATTTTCGCGCAGATGAACCCTAGCCTTTTCCCCATACATGGGACATGTCCGCCCGGCGGACGGACACGCCCACCGCCCGCAGCCATGTCGCTCCGTCCAATAGGACGCCACCACCTCAGCCGCCGCCTCCGTGGCTAACGGGGCGTGCTGCGTGGCGCCTCGGCCTCCCAGCGTCGCCCGGCCCGCTTGAGCCAGCGGGAGCCACGCAGAGCCGGCCGGCCGCCTCCCACGCCGCCCGACCCCGCCGCCCGCCGCCCGCCGGACCTACCGCCGCCACCGCACGGCACAGCCGCCACCAGCCTGCCCACGCCCGCCCCACCGCTCCTCCACGCCCACAGCGCCACCCTTGCCGCCACAGCTTCGCCGCCGCCTCCTCGCCACCCACCCGGCCGAGCGAGCCAGCCCAGAATCCGACCATGCCGCCCCTCGCCAGCGCCCAGGCTGGGCTCACGCCCTCCTGCGCCCCGCGCCTCCTCTCCCCCGCCTCCGGCCAGATCCGGGGAAGGAGGCCCCGGATCCGCCATCTCCGGCCACCCCGGCGCCTTCTCCGGCGAACTCCGGCGAGAAATCCGGCTGCCTCGAAGTCCGTGCCCGCGAGGTTGATTTTTTCCCCTTCCCCGTTTCCACTAAGTCCCCAGTTTTTTGTAATTTTCATGCCATGTTCATGCCATCACATCTCTACATCCGTAGCTTCGTTTTGCACGTGCAATATGTAAAATTGTTCGTCTCGACGAGTACATCATTTCATTCCATTGCATCACTTTCATTTGAGCTCATCTTGATGCCCGAAATGCAGTTGGAAGAGTGCATGTTGATGTTAATCTCTTTGGCCGATATAACTTGTTTGTTTTCTCTTTTTTGCCATGATTGATGTGTGCATCCTATGAGTATGAGCTCTACATGAATGTTGAACTATGCCATGCCATCTTTCCAGAGGTGTTGACCTTGTATTTTTGTGAGTTGTGTACTGAGTGTATCAAGCTTGTAAAGTAGGGTAGTTGCTGTTGCTGTTTTCCTGACAGATTCTGTTATAATTTGTTGCTATGTTAACATGCTTCTAGTAATCATTCTATGCATAATCTGGAGATCCTCTATAAACATGTTTTGATATACATGTCTTGCTATATCCATTCATGCCCTTGTTTGCAATTATAGCCTGCTGGAACATGTTCATTTCTTGCTCCAAAGTTGCTTGAAAATGTTGTTTGTCAGCTTGTTAACATTAAGTTCACTTGTTCCCATGTGTTTTCCTAGTGATCCATGTACCCTATGACCTTGTTCTTGCCATGCTTAGCTTCATAAACATGCCTTATTACTGTTGGTTGCCTTGCCATGCCATGTATTGCTCTGTAGTGAGTGGTTCGAGCTCATGAACATGCCTACTTATCGTTGTTTCTGCCATGTTCAAGTCTGTAATATAACTTGCCATGTTTACATGGGTGCCATCATATTTTCCGTGCCCTTTTGGCTCATGGTCATTAAGGGTCATTTGATCAATGCTATTAGTAGATTAATGCCATGCCTTTGTTTGCCATGATAAGTTCCTGTAACATGTTGTTTGATAGCTCTAAACATTGCAACCTGATGTTATTTCTTCAAAGTCCGAAACTGTTATTATTTGCAATATCTCCAGGTGTTTTTGAGCATGTTCTAGTTGTTTCTAGAGATAGCTCAGTGTTCATGTTTTGTTATGCTTTACGTGTACTTCATGCCCATGCCTTTTGTTATTATGTTGGGGTGCTGTAGCATATTGTTTTGATGCTTGCAACATGCCTAGTTGCTGTTATGGACAAATTGTTGCTATGACTTGTATAGTGTGTGTGTGTTGCACCGTTGCTCCGTTTTGAGTGTGCTCTATATGAAACTTGCTCGATTTTGCATATATTTTCATATTATCATGTTGCATCCTTGTTTTGGTGTGTTTGCTTGATGTTTGGGTGCATTTTGCATCAATGCCATGCTTAACTTGTTTTGCTCATATCTTCTAGGCCGTAGCTCCGAATCTAATGAACTTTATATGTAACTTGAGTAGAATTTCGTGTAGATCATCTTGGTGATCTTTAACTTGCTGTTTAACAACTTCAACATAAGGTTTATTCAGTTCTGGACCAATTTCGAAATTTGCATATGAGGACTTACCGGAATTGTTATATGTTGTTCCCGGCCTCATTTAAACTTGCCTTGATGTGTTGTTCTTGTTTGCATCATCTTTTGCCTTGAGTAGCTTCATCTAGTTTTGTCATGCATCATGCTTGTTGTGCATCATGCCTTGTTCATGTGTGGTGTGTTTACTATGTTGTGTGCTTCTTCTCGATAGTTCCCGTTTCGTTGCGATCGTGAGGATGCGTTCGTCTGCATGTGGTTCGTCTTCGTGGTTTCATCTTCTTCATGGACTCGTTCTTCTTCCTTGCGGGATTTCAGGCAAGATGACCGCTACCCTGGATCTCACTACTATCATTGCTATGCTAGTTGCTCCGTTCTATCGCTATGCTGCGCTACCTATTACCTGTTTGTCCAACCATCCCATATTGCCATGAACCCCTAACCTTTGACACCGTTCCTATGCAAACCGTTGTTTGGCTATGTTACCGCTTTTGCTCAGCCCCTCTTATAGCGCTGCTAGTTGCAGGTGAAGTTGAAGATTTCTCAGTGGTGGACAGGGTTTATGTTGGGATATCACAATATCTCTTATATTATTAATGCATCTATATATTTGGTAAAGGGTGGAAGGCTCGGCCTTATGCAGTGTTTTGTTCCACTCTTGCCGCCTAGTTTCCGTCATACCGGTGTTATGTTCCCGGATTTTGCGTTCCTTACGCGATCGGGTGATTTATGGGACCCCCGACGATTCGCTTTGAATAAAACTTGTCCAAAAAGGCCCAACATTGACTTTTACCATTTGCCTCACCACCACCTACTTTTTCCCTTGGGAGTCACTCTCTCGAGGGTCATCTTTATTTTAGCCCCCGGGCGGTGCTTGTCTAAGTCTTGGTCCAAAGCTGAGCGATGTCCGGCGCCCCACTGGGCAACCAGGTCTATGCCAACCCGACGTCTTGCTCATTCGGTGTGCCACGAGCGAGATATGTGCAGCTCCTATCGGGATTTGTCAAGACAAGGAGGCTTTGCTGGTCTTGTTTTACCATTGTCGAAATGACTTGATGTACCGGATACCGAGTCGATCGAGTGTCTTGGGTGAAGGTCTATTCTTCGATGATCGCGAGAGCTTGTCATGGGCTAAGTTGGGACACCCCGCAGGTATAAACTTTCGAGAGTCGTGCCTGCGGTTATGTGGCGATGGGAATTTGTTAATGTCCGGTTGTAGATAACTTGACACGGATCCGAATTAAAACGCATCAACCGTGTGTGTAGCCGTGATGGTCTCTTCTCGGCGGAGTCCGGGAAGTGAACACGGTTTCTGTGTTATGATTGACGTAAGTAGGTGTTCAGGATCACCTCTTGATCATTGGTAGCTTCACGACCGTTCCGCTTGTTTCTCTTCTCGCTCTCATTTGCGTTGGTTAGCCACCATATCATGCTTAGTCGCTGCTGCAACCTCACCACCTTACCCCTTCCTTTCCCATTAAGCTTTGCTAGTCTTGATACCCATGGTAATGGGATTGCTGAGTCCTCGTGACTCACCAGATACTTCCAAAACCAGTTTGTAGGTGCCTATGTTACCGAGCAGGTGACGCAACCAAGCTCAAGGAGGAGCTCGATGAAGATCTTGCCCTTTGTGTTGTTTCGTTCTAGTTGATCAGTAGTGGAGCCCAGTTGGGGTCGATCAGGGACTTTCTCGCATTTGGGGTTCTTCTTTTATTTTTGTTCCGTAGTCGGACCTTGATTGTATCTGGATGATGTAATGCTTTATTCATGTATTTGTGTGAAGTGGCGACTGTAAGCCAATTATGTATCTCTTTCCCTTATGTATTACTTGGGTTGTGTGAAGATTACCTCACTTGCGACATTGCTTTCAATGCGGTTATGCCTCTAAGTCGTGCTTCGACCGTGGGAGATATAGCCGCATTGAGGCGCTACAAGTTGGTATCGAGCCTTCCCGACCTTAGGAGCCCCACTGCTTGATCGTTTTTAGCGGCCGAGTTGTGTCTAGAAAAATGTTTTGAGTCATTTAGGATTATATATATCGGAGAGTTAGGAATTCTTTTTACTCCTCAGTCCCTTCGTCGCTCTGGTAAGGCATCCTGACGTAGAGTTTTGACTCTTCTCTTCTCAAATTTCACTAAAATTTTTTTTTATGATCACACGGGTATCTTGGAATCGTTCCGATGGTTTTATGATGACAACATTGTCTTGGTTGCCTCCCGTCAGCAGGGGTTTTTTTTTACTGGAGGTGTCCCGGGGAGTTGAGCTCTGAGGTGTTGTCGTCATAATTTTATCGTTGCAGTTCTGGAATACCTGAGTTTAGTACGCCGACATCGAAAATCTCTTTTATGCAGTTGTTGGTGAGATAACCCCGATAACCCAGTACTGAGGTGAGTACGGGAGTATTGCCATGACTCGTATAACGGATGCTTTTCGAAGGTTGAGGTACACGATTTCCGAAGGTTTCTTGGTTATGTGTTGACGGATGGATACAGCTTGAATGTAGGTATTGTTAGTTTGGGTGAGATATATTGCTTCCCCTGTATCCCCAACACCAGATTGCATAACCAGAAAGTTTTGGGAGTTTTATAGGTGGGAATTCAAGTAGCTCCTAGAATATCTTTCCGACAGATGCATGATATGGGATTGGGTAAATCTCTATCATATGTTTGTTCCGGCTTATTCGGCAAGCCAATCCTTTGTTTTGTTTTATTTGTGGTATTCGAGTTGCTTCGAAGTCAAATGTTGAATCCATACCTTTCCTAAACGGTGTTCTCATATTGCTATGTGAATACTAATCCCTTTTGATCATTGAGGTTGTCATGTTAATTCTTTTCCAACCGGTGCGCTTCTCTTCGAGATGATCCCATCATTCTCCCCATCCGCAAGATCATTTCTAAGTTTTATCTACGGTGTTTGTTTCCTTCATCCCAAGTTGCCTTTGTTTTCCTGCCCTCCCACCCTTTTTCTTCAAGGACTCATTTATTTTAACCAAGTATCCTTTTATTGATGGGAAGTTTGTCCATTCTTTGCCGTCAATGTTCTTACCCGGTGCTTCTCAAGAAGATGTTCTACTAGTTCGTCATTCCTCATTCCTTTCTCTTCTCCGGTGGATTCAAGTCAAGTTTTGTTGATCATACCTTTTTCCTCATTTCAATGTCTTCTCATACCGGTGCACCTCATTATCATTCTACTTCTCGCTATTTGTTATTCCGGAGTGCTCAAGATATCTCAAAGATTCGTGTTTCCACTCTGCATTCGTTCAAGCTCTTTCGAGATTGGTATCTCATTCAAGTCATTTAATTCAACCGTGCAACATCTCTTTTAAATCTTTTCAACGGTGTTCTTTTGAGTGGGCCCTAACCCACGTGTCTTTTCGAGTGATCTTACGACTCTTCTATTTTCCCGAGCTATCCTAAATTCTTCTCCAAGTTTGGCGTAAGAATGAGTTGTCATCACCAAATGCTTTTCTCCAAGATCTTTCAAATTCTTTTCATAGTTGGCTCAACCTCTTCGCTTTTGATTCTTCTGGTGTGCCTCAATAATTCTTGGTGGTGTTTCTCGTTGTCACTCTCATCATTTGAAGACCGAAGAAGAGTTTCTCTTTAATCTTGCTCTATTCTCTTCAAGATTCATGGTGCTAGCTTGTTGCCATCCTCTCATAATTGTTTTCGATTGTGAGAATCTTTTTCACCCATCCGGAGCATTTCGTGAGTTCTTTCCATTTTATTCCTATGAAGGCCATCCTTTTGGGTTTATTCATTCTCAGCTTTTAGCTCTCCTTCTCCATATTCTACCGGTGCATCATTCAAGTTTTCTCTAATAAACTCATGATCTCTTCGTCCACTTGTATCTAAATCCCCTCAACTATCTTCATTCTTTCCGGCGAATTGTGCCTTTGCTACGTTCATTTTCAATTCTTACGGTGGTTCGTTCAAGATTTCACCTCTTTCGTTACCATTTAATTCATTCGTTCTTTCCAATCCTACCGGTGGTTCGTTGAAGACCTTCTCAAGTTTTGATATATCTCTTTTAATCCTTTCTACGAGAATAAGTAATATGCCAAATCCGTTGATTGTCATCAATTTAATTGGTGAAGGATAAGCATAACATAATTCTTATTCTTGTTCATCCAAGTGATTAATTCTTTATTCCGGAGGCCCTTAAAATTCTCGGTTTCATTTGTTTCATCTTCTCTTTTTCCCGGAGTTCCAAGCTCTAATTATCACGGAGATCCATCTAAATCATTGCAAGGCTTCACCTTGCGTTTTCAACTTTCGTTTCGTTTGATCATTGTTTTATTACCGGAGTTCTTCATGGAGGCTCTACATGGTGGTTCATCAAGGATTTAATTTGTTCTCAAAGTTTCATCGAGATTCTTTCCTTAGGAACTCAAGCTCTCTTCATCTTGCATTCCAAAGTGCAATTCTTTCTACCTTATCTTTTGAGGTGGTGTTATGTCACTCTTGACAATTTCCATTCATGTTTCATGATTCATATGTTGTCAAGAATGAGGTATTTTAAATCCATCAGTCTCTTCATTGGAGTTATCTTGGGTTATATTTCACCTAAAGCTTTCCCTAAGGATTGTTGCTATTTATGGTACTTATAAATGACCCAAGTTCTTCATTTGTCCTCCCGGTGAAATAAGTTTCTTGTCTCCTTGTTGATATCAATCCAATCATTTGTTTTCGTTAGTGGCCGGGTGTCACCTCATAGTTTTGAGATGTTTTCCATAAGCCCACTACAAGCTTATTCATTTTGTTGTTGGTTTTTCCCAACAACCCCGTTGTAACCTTCTTGGAAGGGTGCTTTCCAAGCTCATTTGTGGCAGAAGTTGTCATTTTATTCTCCGTCCCTTTATCCCAACGATTTAACTTCTATTCTTTCGTTATGGAGGCATTGTGATGTTGTGCTCTTCACACATCACCTCGTTTTTTTTGAGGATCGTGTTCTTTTCTTGCTTATCCATTTAACCGGAGTGTTGTGTCATCTCTTCAATATCTTTTCATCTCATCAAGTTTTTCTTCTCTTTTCTACTGGAGAGCTGTCTAAATTCAGCCATTCTTGCTCCTTGGCTATCTCATTATACTGATGTGGTCATATTCTTTTCGTTCGTGAAGCTCTTATTTCCATGTCTTTCAACCTTCAAATTCTAGTAATTCTCCTTGTTCCTCTTTTCTACCGGATTGTTTGCAATCTCGTTCATCTCTATTGTACTCTTTCTTTTAAATTGCTCAACCTCTCAAGGTTCGTGGTTTCACTCATTGGTCAAAGAAGCAACTTAGTTACCTCTTCTCTTTCTTTTCCATTTCCCTCCGGTGCCATCCTAGATCTCGGGACGAGATCCTCTCGTAGTGGTCGAGTGTTGTAACGCCCCGGATCCGTTGCGCCAGTTGTCCGCCAGTTATTCACCGTCGTTGCCATGTCTTTTGCTTGCGTGTTGCACTTTGCCATGTCATCATTTGCATTTTATCATGTCATCATGTGCATTTCATTTTGCATACATGTTCGTCTCATGCATCCGAGCATTTTCCCCGTTGTCCGTTTTGCAATCCGGCACTCCAATGTCATCCGGCGTCCCCTCTTCTCTCTTTTCATGTGCGGGTATTAAACTTTCTCGGAATGGCCCGAGGTTTGCCAAGCGGCCTTGGTATAGCACCGTGAACCGCTGTCAAGTTTCGTGCCATTTGGAGGTCGTTTGATACTCCAACGGTTAACCGGGTAACCGTAAAGCCCTCTTTGAGTTGCAGCCCAACACCCCTTCCAAAGTGGCCCAAAACCCACCAAACTCCCCTCCATGTTCTCGGTCGTTCGATCACGATCGCGTGGCCGAAAACCGCACCTCATTTGGACTCTCCTAGCTCCCTCTACCTATAAATAGGTGTCTCCCCCGGAATTTTCGCGCAGATGAACCCTAGCCTTTTCCCCCGCGCGCCGCCGGACATGTCCGCCCGGCGGACGGACACGTCCACCGCCCCGCAGCCACGTCGCTCCGTCCAATAGGACGCCACCACCTCAGCGCGCCGCCTCCGTGGGCCAGCGGGAGCGTGCGTGGCGCCTCCGGCCTCCCCGCGTCGCCCGGCCCGCCAGCCAGCAGGAAGCCAGCGAGCCCGGCCGGCCGCCTCCCGCGCCCCCGCCGACTCCGCCGCCGGTCGCCCGGCCCGGACCCACCGCCCGCCCGCGCTCCGCCGCTTCGCGCCCGGCAGCGCCGCCGCCGTGCCGTGCAGCGCCGCCCGCCGCGCCACTCCTCCTCCCGCCCGCCCGCAGCCTGCGCCACCGCCAGCTTCGCCATCGCCTCCTCGCCGCCCTTCACCCGCCCGAGCCAGCAGGCCAGATCCCAGCCATGCCGCCCCTCGCCAGCGCCGCCGTGGGCTCCGCCCGCTCCGGCGCCCCGCGCCTCCTCTCCCCCGCCTCCGGCCAGATCCGGGGAAGGGGGCCCCGGATCCGCCATCTCCGGCCACCCCGGCGCCTTCTCCGGCAAACTCCGGCGAGAAATCCGGCTGCCTCGAAGTCCGTGCCCGCGAGGTTGATTTTTTCCCCTTCCCCGTTTCCACTAAGTCCCCAGTTTTTTGTAATTTTCATGCCATGTTCATGCCATCACATCTCTGCATCCGTAGTTTCATTTTGCACGTATAATATGTCAAATTGTTCGCCTCGACGAGTACATCATTTCATTCCATTGCATCACTTTCATTTGAGCTCATCTTGATGCCCGAAATGCAGTTGGAAGAGTGCATGTTGATGTTAATCTGCTGAAACTGTTATAACTTGTTGTTTTCTCTTTTTTGCCATGATTGATGTGTGCATCCTATGAGTATGAGCTCTACATGAATGTTGAACTATGCCATGCCATCTTTCCAGAGGTGTTGACCTTGTATTTTTGTGAGTTGTGTGCTGAGAGTATCAAGCTTGTAAAGTAGGGTAGTTGCTGTTGCTGTTTTCCTGACAGATTCTGGTATAATTTGTTGCTATGTTAACATGCTTCTAGTAATCATTCTATGCATAATCTGGAGATCCTCTATAAACATGTTTTGATATACATGTCTTGCTCTATCCATTCATGCCCTTGTTTGCAATAATATCCTGCTGGAACATGTTCATTTCTTGCTCCAAAGTTGCTTGAAAATGTTGTTTGTCAGATTGTTAACATTAAGTTCACTTGTTCCCATGTGTTTTCCTAGTGATCCATGTACCCTATGACCTTGTTCTTGCCATGCTTAGCTTCATAAACATGCCTTCTTACTGTTGGTTGCCTTTCCATGCCATGTATTGCTCTATAGTGAGTGGTTCGAGCTCATGAACATGCCTACTTATCGTTGTTTCTGCCATGTTCAAGTCTGTAATATAACTTGCCATGTTTACATGGGTGCCATCATATTTTCCGTGCCCTTTTGGCTCATGGTCAGTAAGGGTCTTTCGATCAATGATATTAGTAGATTCATGCCATGCATTTGTTTGCCATGATAAGTTCCAGTAACATGTTGTTTGATAGCTCTAAACATTGCAACCTGATGTTATTTTTGCAAAGTCTGAAACTGTTATTATTTGCAATATCTCCAGGTGTTTTTGAGCATGTTCTTGTTGTTTCTGGAGATAGCTCAGTGTTCATGTTTTGTTATGCTTTACGTGTACTTCATGCCCATTCCTTTTGTTATTATGTTGGGGTGCTGTAGCATATTGTTTTGATGCTTGCAATATGCCTAGTTGCTGTTATGGACAGATTGTTGCTATGACTTGTATAGTGTGTGTGTTGCACCGTTGCTCCGTTTTGAGTGTGCTCTATATGAAACTTGCTCGATTTTGCATATAGTTTCATATTATCATGTTGCATCCTTGTTTTGGTGTGTTTGCTTGATGTTTGGGTGCATTTTGCATCAATGCCATGCTTAACTTGTTTTGCTCATATCTTCTAGGCCGTAGCTCCGAATCTAATGAACTTTATATGTAACTTGACTAGAATTTCGTGTAGATCATCTTGGTGATCTTTAACTTGTTGTTTAACAACTTCAACATAAGGTTTATTCAGTTCTGGACCAATTTCGAAATTTGCATATGAGGACTTACCGGAATTGTTATATGTTGTTCCCGGCCTCATTTAAACTTGCCTTGATGTGTTGTTCTTTTTTGCATCATCTTTTGCCTTGAGTAGCTTCATCTAGTTTTGTCATGCATCATGCTTGTTGTGCATCATGTCTTGTTCATGTGTGGTGTGTTTACTATGTTGTGTGCTTCTTCTCGATAGTTCCCGTTTCGTTGCGATCGTGAGGATGCGTTCGTCTGCGTGTGGTTCGTCTTCGTGGTTTCATCTTCTTCATGGACTCGTTCTTCTTCCTTGCGGGATTTCAGGCAAGATGACCGCTACCCTGGATCTCACTACTATCATTGCTATGCTAGTTGCTCCGTTCTATCGCTATGCTGCGCTACCTATTACCTGTTTGTCCAACCATCCCATATTGCCATGAACCCCTAACCTTTGACACCTTTCCTATGCAAACCGTTGTTTGGCTATGTTACTGCTTTTGCTCAGCCCCCCTTATAGCGTTGCTAGTTGCAAGTGAATTTGAAGATTTCTCCATGGTGGACAGGGTTTATGTTGGGATATCACAATATCTCTTATATTATTAATGCATCTATATATTTGGTAAAGGGTGGAAGGCTCGGCCTTATGCCTGGTGTTTTGTTCCACTCTTGCCGCCCTAGTTTCCGTCATACCGGTGTTATGTTCCCGGATTTTGCGTTCCTTACGCGATCGAGTGATTTATGGGACCCCCCTGACAGTTCGCTTTGAATAAAACTTGTCCAGCAAGGCCCAACATTGACTTTTACCATTTGCCTCACCACCACCTACTTTTTCCCTTGGGAGTCGCTCTCTCGAGGGTCATCTTTATTTTAGGCCCCCCAGGCCAGTGCTTGTCTAAGTGCTGGTCCAAACCGAGCGATGTCCGGCGCCCCCTGGGCAACCAGGGTCTATGCCAACCCGACGTCTTGCTCATTCGGTGTGCCCTGAGAACGAGATATGTGCAGCTCCTATCGGGATTTGTCGGCTGTGGGGAGGCTTTGCTGGTCTTGTTTTACCATTGTCGAAATGGCTTGAAGTACCGGGATACCGAGTCTGATCGGAGTGTCTTGGGTGAAGGTCTATTCCTTCGATGATCGCGAGAGCTTGTCATGGCCTAAGTTGGGACACCCCTGCAGGGTATAAACTTTCGAGAGCCGTGCCCACGGTTATGTGGCAGATGGGAATTTGTTAATGTCCGGTTGTAGATAACTTGACACCAGATTCGAATTAAAACGCATCAACCGTGTGTGTAGCCGTGATGGTCTCTTCTCGGCGGAGTCCGGGAAGTGAACACGATTTCTGTGTTATGATTGACGTAAGTAGGTGTTCAGGATCACCTCTTGATCATTGCTAGCTTCACGACCGTTCCGCTTGTTTCTCTTCTCGCTCTCATTTGCGTTGGTTAGCCACCATATCATGCTTAGTCGCTGCTGCAACCTCACCACCTTACCCCTTCCTTTCCCATTAAGCTTTGCTAGTCTTGATACCCATGGTAATGGGATTGCTTTGAGTCCTCGTGACTCACGGATACTTCAAAACCAGTTTGCGGTGCCTATGTTACCGAAAGGTGGCGCAACCAAGCTCAAGGAGGAGCTCGATGAAGATCTTGCCCTTTGTGTTGTTTCGTTCTAGTTGATCAAGAGTGGAGCCCGGTTAGGGTCGATCGGGGACTTTGTCGCATTTGGGGTTCTTCTTTTATTTTGGTTCCGTAGTCGGACCTTGATTGTATCTGGATGATGTAATGCTTTATTCATGTATTTGTGTGAAGTGGCGACTGTAAGCCAATTATGTATCTCTTTCCCTTATGTATTACTTGGGTTGTGTGAAGATTACCTCACTTGCGACATTGCTTTCAATGCGGTTATGCCTCTAAGTCATGCTTCGACACGTGGGAGATATGGCCGCATCGAGGGCGCTAAGTGCTGCCACTAGGCGTGGGCGGGAGCCCCCGAGGCCCTAGGGCAGCACTCCGGAGACTCCGGGGCGTGTACAGCCCCACTCATTATTATGTGAGAGTGTCACGGGCGGCGAGCTTCACAGGCATTGGCCTTCTTCACAGGCACCGGGCCTTTTCCAAAATGCGGTAGCTTCACAGGCATTGGCCTTCTTCACCGGCACCGGGCCTTTTCCAAAATGCGGCAGCTTCACAGGCATTGGCCTTCTTCACAGGCATCGGGACTTTTCCAAAATGTGGCAGCTTCATAGGCATTGGCCTTCTTCACAGGCACCGGGCATTTTCCAAAATGTGGCAGCTTCACAGGCATTGGCCTTCTTCACAGGCACCGGGCCTTTTCCATAGGCACTGGGCCTCGCTCAGGGGTAGAATCTTCGAAGATGTTGAATGTTCCATGCGTTCTGGATGGGTACCCCCTGCTGGGTCTCCAAGCGCGCGGAGCCGGGCCTGGAAACATGAACAACCTTGAATGGGCCCTCCCACATGGGAGAGAGCTTGTGCAACCCCTCCCTGGAGAGGACCCATCTGAGCACGAGGTCCCCTACCTCAAGAGTTCTGGGGCGGATGTTGCGGCAGTGGTATCGTCGTAGCGCCTGTTGATACCTTGCCGCTCGCAGCGCGGCCTCTCGACGGTGTTCCTCCCCAGCACGAGATATATCCCCCGCATGGCGTCCTTCTGCGTCTCGTCGAACGCCAGGACCCGTGCGGAACAATGCCTGACCTCGTTGGGGAGGACGGCCTCAGCTCCGTAGACGAGGAAGAACGGGGTCTCGCCAGTCGGCTTGGCCGTGGTCGTGCGGATAGACCACAACACAGACTGGAGCTCGTCGTACCAGCCCCTGCGGCAAGCCTCCAGCTTCTTCTTGATGGTCCTGGTTTTGAGGCCCCTCATGACCTCCGCGTTGGCTCGCTCGGCCTGGCCGTTGCTCCGGGGGTGTGCTACCGAAGCGTAGCATATCTGCGTTCCAAGGTTAGCACAGTACGTTTTGAAGAGATTACTGGTGAACTGCGAACCATTATCGGTGATGATGCGGTTAGGCACCCCAAATTGGCTCACGAGGCCCTTGATGAACTTGACTGCGGAGCCCGCTGGGATGGTGCGGACAGCTTCCACCTCAGCCCACTTGGTGAACTTGTCGACGGCGACGTAGAGGTAGTGATAGCCCCCTGGCGCCCGAGGGAACGGGCCTGAATGTCCAAATTTCAAACTGCGAACGGCCATGAGAGGGGTATAGTCTGCAGACCCCCCGCCGGCTGATGGATCTGCTTGGCGTGGAATTGGCAGGCCTCACAAGCCTTCACCAGCTCAACGGTGTCACTGAGTGCTGTGGGCTAGTAGAATCCATTGCGGAACGCCTTGCCAATGAGGGTTCGTGATGATGAGTGATGCCCACAGTCTCCAATGTGTATGTCTGTCAACAGCTCCTTCCCTTGCTCTCTGGAAATGCAATGTAGGGACACGTCATTTGGTTGCCTCCGGTAGAGCTCTCCATCCTTGATGCAGTAGGTCGTGGCCTGCCGTGCCACACGGTCCGCGTCCTCCTCCTTCTCAGGCAGGGTCCCATGCGTCAAGTAGTTCTTGAGCTTTGTGATCCAACATCCTTCCTGAGGCTCCAACGCCAGGAGCAGGCGTGCCCCTGAGGCCGGGCCGCAGGCCGGGGCTCCCGAGGCAGGCGACTGAGGGAGCTCCTCCCTAGGTAGCGCCGTGCTTGATAGTGATGGTATCGCTGAGGGTTTGAAGAGTCGCTCCTCGAAGATGCCAGGCTCCTGAGGCAGCCGCCTGGATGCCCTCTTGGCGATGTATAAGCCTCTTGATTGGTGCCGCGAGGCACATGGTGCAACTCGAGCCCCTAGAACTGTTTCTCCATCCTGCGAACCTCCGTGAGGTAGGCGTCCATGTGCTCATCCTTCGGCTCGTATATTTTGTTGGAGAAGTTGACGAGGAGTTGTGAATCGCCCTTGATGATGAGGCCCTTTACCCCCAAGGCGACTGCAGCTTTCAAGCCTCCTATCAGGCCTTCGTACTCTGCTATGTTGTTGGAGACCTTTTCTCCGTGCTGGAAACAGAGTTGTACGGCATAGTAGAGCTTGTCCTGAGTAGGAGATACGAGCACTGCGCCAGGCGCCGCGCCATGTCGAGAGAATGCCCCGTCGATGTACATGACCCAGCTGTCCGGTGCCTCGCTTCCCAGGGAAAGTGATCGGTCCTTGCCTGCCTCGAGGCCCGGTGCCTCTGCCCATTCTTCCATGAAATCTGCAAGTGCGGCTCCCTTGATGACTCTGGTCGTGCTGAATTCTAACTGAAACGCTTGCAGTTCGATTTTCCATTCAGCAACTCCTCCAGCTGAGTTGGGGCTCCTAAGTACCCTTTCCAAGGGGTACACTGAGACGACCTTGATGGGATGGCGTTGGAAGTAGTGCTGCAGCTTGCATGAGGCTACCAATAGCGCAAGGAGGAGTTTTTGAGGCATGGGGTACCGCGCCCTTGTGTCCCATAGCACTGTGCTGACAAAGTACACGGAGTGCTCAACGAGGTTGAGGGTGCTGGTGCAGCTTGCGTCCTCCGGAGGTTGAGGCGCCTCCTGAGACGACGAAGCCCCCAGCGCTTGGTCGCTTGGAGAGGCCTCTTCTGCTCCGGGTGCGCTCCCTGCTGCGGCTGATCCTTTTCGGCTGCGGTCGCGGTCTTCATGAGGCTTTCTTGGCTTCGCTTTGCTTCGGTCCGGACGGTTGCTGCGGACTTGGTCTGACGCTCCTCTCTAACCGCCACTAGGGCTGCGCTAGCGGAGTAGGGGGTGGCCGCGAGGTAGAGTACCAGGGGCTCTTGAGGACGCGGAGCTACCATCACCGGAGGGCTGGTAAGGTACCTCTTGAGATCTTGGAATGCCTTGTCGGCCTCTTCAGTCCATTCAAAGGGGCCCATCTTCTTCATCAGCTTGAAGAAGGGCAGTGCTCATTCCCCCAGCTTGGAGATGAAGCGTCCTAGCGCGGTTACACGCCCGGTGAGCTTCTGCATTTTGCTGAGGGTCTTTGGCGGGCTCATGTCTTCGACTGCTTTGACCTTCTCCGGGTTGGCCTCGATGCCCCTGTGGGACACGAGGTAACCCAGTAGCTTGCCCGAGGGGACTCCAAACACGCACTTCTCCGGGTTGAGCTGCAGGTCCACTTCATTGAGGCTCGCAAAGGTTTCTTCCAAGTCCTCTATCAGGGTTTTTACCTCCCGAGAATTCACCACAATGTCATCGACGTAAGCTTCGGCGTTCCTCCTGCGCTGCCGGCCCAAGGCGATGTGCATCAGCCACTGAAAGGTCGCGCCTGCGTTGTACAACCCAAATGGCATGCATGTATAGCAGTACACTCCACACAGGGTCAGAAAAGCCGTTTTTTCCATGTCTTCTACCGCCATCTTGATCTGGTGATAGCCTGAAAAGGTATCCAGGAAGCACAATAGGTCACACTCAGTGGTGGAGTCGACGATCTGGTCGATGCAGGGGAGCGGAAATGGATCCTGCGGTTAGGCTTTGTTGAGGTTGGTGAAGTCGACACACATGCATTCCTTTCCTCCCTTTTTTGGCACGACAACAGGGTTGGCCAGCCAATCAGGGTAGCGGACCTCGCGAATTACTCCTGCTGCTTCTAACTTGGAGGTCTCTTGGACGATGAACGCCTGCTTTTCAGTGGACTGTCGCCTTGCCTTCTGCTTCATGGGGCGCACGTTGGGGCACGTGTTGAGATGATGTTGAATTACATCCCTTGGGACCCCTGCCAGCTGATTAGGCTCCCATGCAAACACCTTCTTGTTCGCGCGCAGGAACCTGACCAGGGCCTCCTCCTGCTCAGGCTCAAGGTTGGCGCCTATGGTGAAGGTAGCGCCGGTGGGTCCATCCTCGTCGACGGGTACCTGCTTGGTCTCCACCTTGTCTTGGCTGAATAGCTGCTTCTTTTTAGCTGGCACAACCCCCTTGGGCTCGAGGACATCTGTGCTGGCGGGTTGTGCCACCGCGGCCGTTTTGAAAGCAAGTTTGAGCGCCTACAACGCATCTCCGGTGTTCCCGGACACGGTAAGGACGTCGTTGCTCCCGGGCATCTTCATGAGGTTGTATGCCGGGTGAGTCGCAACCATGAACCGGGCCAACGCTGGGTAGCCGAGGATGGCATTGTATGGGAGACCGGTGGGGGTGATGTCGAAGTTGATCAGCTCCGTGCAGAAGTTGTCGTAGGTGCCGAAGGTTACCGGGAGGTGGATCTGTCCCAAGGAGCCGGTGGAACCTCCTCCGACGCCCGAAAAGGGCCTGCTGGACTGAAGCCGCTCTGGCGGTACGTGGAGGAGGCTGAAGGCTTCCACCGAGAGCACACTGAGGCCAGCACCACCATCGATAAGGGTCCTGGTGACACCCAGTTGGCAGATGGTGGGGGTGCATAGCATCGGGAGTGTGCCCGAACAGGCTGGGTTGGAGGGGTGATCATCCGAGCTGAAGGTTAGATCGGCCTTCGGCGCCACCCAGCTCAGGGGGGGTTTCTCGGTGCTTGGAGGTGGTGCCAATCTGGCGGGTGAGAGGCTTGACGTGGCGGCTCGAAGGTGGTGCCTGTGAACCGCCCAAGAGAGCTGCGAGGACCGAGGGCACTGGCGCGGCGCTGGCGGCAGGCGACGGGGAACAAAGGGGGCATCCTCCGACGGGCGCCGTCTGGGCGACGCGGGTGGCGAGAGCAGCCCGACGCTCGGCGCGAGCCCGATGAGCATCAGCCATGGATACGCCGAAAGATCACACGCGACCAGTGGAAGAAAGATTCCGGCGCACCCCTACCTGGCATGCCAAATGTCGGATTTCGGGTTCCGGCAGACCCTTGAGGTTTGAACTCTGGATGCGCACGAAGATCTTTCCCCTACCAACTCGCATCTCGAAGCCTCGCAAGGAATCTAGGCTAGAAAGAAGAACACACAAGGGACACGAGGTTTATACTGGTTCAGGCTACCTTTGTGGTGTAATACCCTACTCCAGTGTGTTGTGTGGTGGATTGGCTCAGGGGCTGATGATGAACAATACAAATGGATAACAGCCTCGCGAGGGGCTGTTCTTGAGCTGCTGCGATGAACTGCTTGGGTGAGTTCAATCGCTTCTCTCTCTCTCTCTCTCTCTCTCTCTCTCTCTCTCTGATTGATCCGACCGTCCCCCTTTGCCCTGCGGTGGCTAGCTCTATTTATAGAGGGAGGCCCTAGGCCTCTTTCCAAATAATGAGCGGGAAGGGCGCCAACAATTGACCATTTTGAAGGGGAACATCTAGTACACTTATCCTGACTAAAGTTGGACTTCGAGTGCCAAAGACTCTAGGGCTGACGCCGTCCTGGGCTCCACGATGACTTCCATCCTGCTGTTCTGCTGGTCTTGGTCTTGTTGCACCGAAACGGTAACCTTTGCCTGATGCCTTGGCCTGTGCTTGTTCCCTTTGCACCGAAGGGGAAACAAGGACACTGCGCAGGCCGGCGCCCGCCTAGCGCCCGCCTGGTCTCGATCGTCATGGCTTGCGTCACAGGTTCCTTGCGAGGTGCCCTGCCTTGATCTCTCCGCCTCCTCGCGAGCCTGCCTGATGAGGCTGCTCCTGAGGAAGTTTCATGTCGTCCGCCCCGTGAGGCTTGGCCCCTCGCGAGGGTCTTGGGCTTGAGCTGATGAAGCTGGGCTGCCCAGGGCCCCCACTTGAGCCACGCCGCATGCCGCAGGCAGGCAAGTCTGGGGACCCCCGTTCACAGAACGCCGACACCGGGAACCAGGCCCCTGCCCACGGCGCGCGGAGTAAGGCATCCCCCAGAGGTAGGCCCTCTGCCGGGGAGGTGCTCCTGAGCATACCCTCGGCAGAGGACCCGTGGATGCCGAGGGCGCCGCTGGCGTCCCCTTTGCCCCATTGGCATCGTCCTTGGTCTTCGGCCGCCGTCAATGATGGTCGAGGGTGGCACAAGGTGGGGCCCTTGACTGGCGATACGAAGCAAGGCCCGGTACCTGTGAAGAAGGCCCAGTGCCTGTGAAGCTCGCCGCCCGTGACACTCTCACGCAATAATGAGTTGGGGCTGTACACGCCCCGGAGTCTACGGAGAGCCGCCCTCGGGCCTTGGGGGCTCCCTCCCATGCCCAGTGACAGCACTTAGCTCCGTGCTGGTGAGCAGACGTCGAAGACTATACTAGGCGCCGGATGCGGCCTTTGGCTTTTTGCCTCCCTTTCTGTGGTCGAGCTTCCTTGCTTCGGATGTAAGTTGACGTTGAATTTGCATTTGCATATGTGTGTGGGGGGGGTGTCTTGTCTTGTTCGTGTGATTTCTTGTGTTCTGGTTTCTGCCCTAGTTTGGAGTTTGCACTAGCTGCCTCCCCCTCGCAAGCCTCTCGCGGGCGGGGCTGGGCGAAGCGCATATGCGCAGCGCATGTGCCGTACCACATCCGGCACTTGCTCCCGCGAGGCCTTCTCGACCGAGCCGGCAGGTCCCTCAGGGGATCCTCGGGAGCTCATGACCTAACGAGCTAGTTCGGGACCCGTCTCGGCTAAAGGTAAACTACAACAACAAGCTTGCCTCATCGCCCGTAGGATCATGGCGGCACACGTTCAATATCACTCCTGAAAGCATACGGGAAACAATCTTTTTACATGAGGGGCTTCCCCTGCCAAAATGCTCTTACAACCTTTGGGGCCGCGCCCATCTTTTCTACGTAGGATAAACAACGGAGGAACACGGGATCAGTCGGACATATCGCTCACCGCACCGTCCTAGGCGCCTCCAGAAGCATCGCTGGTGCCGCTGTCGTTGTCACTGGCATCACCATCACCATCATTGGTGCCACTGTCACCACCATTGAGCACGTCACCACCATCCGGTGTGACTACCACCCCGTCATTGTCGGAAGCAAAGGCCCTAACAAGCGCATCCATGTTGTCCACCACCCACCGTGCCAGGTCGCCCCGGATGGCCTCGGGCACTGGGGCGATGGCGGTGTCGATGTCAAAGTGGGGATCGGTGTTCTGAAGATGGCTGGAGATGCGGGAAAATGCGTGCCCAAGAAGGCTGCGGCTCCTCTCCTCGACGAGTTGCCGAGCTCTCTTGGACCGATTCTCCAGGTGCGTCACCACATCAGTGAAGAAGCAGAGATGACTGGCATAGTTGGCCACATGAGGATGCGGGGCGTTCTCCTCACAGATCTTGCCCAGGGCCGTGTTGGCCCCGTTCCTGAGTTCCTGGAGCATGGGGCCGTGCATATGCTCCAGCGTCTGTCGTTCAAGCACTTCCTCTCTGTTCTGCCGTGCAATGGATTCATTATCGTCAAACCGCTGCTACAGAGGAAGCAGCTCGGCACGGGCTGAGGCCAACTCAGTCTGCGCCGAGACCAGGGCGGCTGCGGCGGCCTCCGCGCGCCGCTCTGCTTTATCCATCTTGGACCTAAGGGCGGCAGTCCTGCCCGCAGCCTTGGCCTCAACCAGCTCCAGCTTCGGGTCATACCTGCTCACAAGATCTGCGTGAGCCTCTGCCACGCGGCGGTCGACCTCCTCCTAGACATGAGCCTCGCGCATGCCAACATTGTCCTCTGCTTGGGCGACCTGGTGCTCCCTCATCTCCAATCTTTCAAGATCAAGATTGCGCTCGGCGGCCTCCAGCGTCAGCGCTTCCTCACGCTTCCAGAGCTCCTCCTCCTCGACAGGTGTCCCCTTCAGTGACGCAAGGGCGGCTTGACACAGCTCTACTTGCTGCTCCAGGGAGGCGCTCCAGGCTTGGAGCTCCCACATGCATTTCTCTGTGATCTCGCGATGATAATCTGCTTCCCGAGCCTCCTCCAGAGCTCGGGAGCAGGCCTCTCTCGAGGCTGCGAGGGACGCCTTGGCCTTCGTGTTATAAAGCTCGTGCTGGTGCCATGCAAGGTTGATGGCCACCTGCAGCTTGCATCGCTCCTCAATCAGCCGCAGGCCCCCAGCTTCAAGGTGCGCGTCCACGTCCACAAGTTCTCCATCAAGCTGGCTCATCGCATCCATCACCTTCCCGAGGAACTCATGGCGGACGACGCTTCGTTCACACTCGAGCTTGAGCATGCCACTGATGTCGTCCTCCGTCGCTGGCGTAGTCGGCGGGCTCTGAAGCGGTTCACCCCCTCTTGGCAGGGGGCTGGGGGCTGGTGCCCCCACGATCGCTGGCCGGACCTCGCAGGGGACCCGGACCGGCGCAGGCTCGTCCCCTAAGGAGGAGCCAAGGATTGACGCCAACCATTCACCGTCCACAACTAGAGGAGGAGGTCTGGGCAGGCTAACTGCCCTCCAGGAAGGGTTACGAAGCAAAGGCGGCAAGGGCATGGGCTCAGGGAACGTTGCAGGTAGGCTTGCTCCTCCACTTGACCCCGCGTCAGGGGCATTATGCAGGCTCGGGATGCTCAAGGCCAGTGATGAAGGCAAGGCCGGAGGAAGTTGCTTCTTGGGAGATTCCGCGGGCTTGGCAGGAGGGATCCTGAAGAGCCACGGTCAGGAAGGGAAGAAACAATTGATGATTTACAAAGGGAATGTACTTACTCATCTATGGCAATGTACTTGCAGTGCTTCAACAGCCGAAAGGTGCGACCACTGCAGCTCGAAGACTCCTTTCTCTTGCAGAGTGCGGCGAAGCGCACGCGGAACCGACCTAGCTGCTCAACGTGAGGACCAGCGCGTGGCGCGGATGGAGAAGCACCCAGGCGGTCAACCTCAGGAGCGCCAAGCTGGGAAGAGCAATCAGGCACCACCTCCTGACGTGTTGCCGAGGCCTCAGGAACTCCGGCAACGGATGCCGTAGGCTGCATCTCCCCCCGGCGTCCATCCCAGAGCAAGCCTCACGAGCTCCGGAGGGTGACGCTTCAGGAGCCCCGTGCGACGTCGATACCTCGACACCTGAACCTCCAGCCTCAAGCGATGCTTGCCTCCCTGCACCCACTCTTGGGTAAAGATCAGCGTTGGCGGCGAGGAAAGGAGCCACGGCGACAGGATTCTCGCGAGGCCCTGCGGGGCCAACCACACGCAACCCCCACTCATCAAAGAGAGGCATCTAACTCGCGAACTCAGCCTTGTTCCAGCAGAGATCCAGGAGGCTACCCCCATGCCGCACATCGCTTGGCGAGGGGTCGCCAGTCAAGACCTCAAGCACCACCCTCAGCGCTTCGGGCGCAAGATCCGTCTCCCGAAGCCTCATGCGGTCCCGGTCACCGGTCAGGGCCCACATCGGCTGGGAATGGCACTAGAGAGGAGCAATGCGACACTTTGAGGAACTCCTTCACCAACCGGGGCATAGTCACGCCGAGCTCACTCAACCTCCTCAGTCGGAAGCAGACAAAGGAGAGCCGGGGGCTCACGAGTCTCTCGTGGCCCTAGCCGGGATAGGGGACAGCGGGCAACGACGGAGGCGAGAGCAGAGGGCTGAGCACTCCGACATCCACATAGAGCCACCTTGTCCAGAACTCGCTCATGGACAGCGGGAGGTCAAAATCAATCTCCGAGGCGGCCGTTTCTGTCACGGCCCGGAAGCTCACGTACCCCGAGCACTGCAAGGGGTCGGTCAAGTGCAGCGAGAAGAAGTGGCGCAAGAGGGCGACGAAAGGAGCAATGCCCACCATGGATTCGCAAACAAAGACGAAGACGGCGAGAACGGTAACGGATTGGGGATCAAGATGCATCATATGGATCTGATAATGGGAAAGCACTGCATTGAAGAAGGCGGAGAAAGGGGGAATCAGTCCCGCCCACAGGCGTCAACGAAGAACCGAACCTCAGTGACTATCCTGTCAATGGAGGCGTGAGATGCAGGCCAAGCCATCGACTTTCCGCACTCGTTGAAGCTAGAGGCGAGCGAAGGGCAGACCTTGCCCATGGCTTCCAGATTGAGCACCAGCAACCGGCCAACGGCGGGCTCGATTGCCGGAGGCGGATTGGTTGAGGACAGAGGCTTCTTACCCTTCTCCTTGCTAGTTGGCACCATGGCAATGGAGGGGGCAGAGCTCAAGTCAGATTGGAAGCGAAAGCAGGGACTCGAGGAAGAAGGGGGAATAGGAAGCACGCTGCCAGCGAGGAGGAAATAACTGTGTAGAGCGTTGTGGCCGCCTAGCCAGGCGAATATTGGGGGAGCGTGGGGAAGCGAAGACGCCCACGTCCAATCACTCGCCTCGTGTCGACCAAGGACGCAAGCTGTGGGGGGCCGCAGTGCTCCGTACTTGCCCTTTGGCTTCACCGCTAAGCCAAGCCCGAGCGCGCCTTGGGCCCGGGGGCTACTGTCGGTGTTCTGGGAATGGGGGTCCCCAGACTTGCCTACCTGCGACCTACTGTGTGGCTCAATTGGTGGCCTAGTATGGCCCGTCTTCATCAACCAAACACTCAAGACCCTCGCGAGGGGCCAAGCCTCACGGGGCGGACGACACAAGGCCTCCTCAGGAGTGGCCTCACCAGGCAGGCTTGCGAGGAGGCGGAGAGATCACGGCAAGGGGTACCTCGCGAGGTCCTCATGACGCAAGCCATGACGACCAAGACCAGGCGGGTGCCAGGCGGGCGCCAGCCTACGCAGTGTCCTGGTTTCCTCTTTCGTGCAAAGGGGGCAAGCGCAGGCGTAGAGTACCGAGGCATCAGGCAAAGGTTTCTATATCGGTGCAACAAGACCAAGACCAGCAGGACGGCAGGACGGAGGTCACCATGGAGCCCAAGACGGCGTCATCACCAGCACATTTGGCAGGCAAAGACCGCATTTAGTCAGGATAGCTTGTACTGGTTGTCCCCTTTCAAAATGGCTGTTGTTGGATCCCTTCCCGCTTAATATTTGGGAAGAGGACCAGGGCCTCTATAAATAGGGCTAGCCACCACCACAGAGAGGACGGATCGGTTCCTCGTCAAGCACACCACCAAGCACAAGAACACCTCTCTGGATGAGGCTGTTCTTCTTCTGTACTATTCATCATCAGCCCAAGAGGCAATATACCACCACACACAAGAGTAGGGTATTACACCACAACGGTGGCCCGAACCTGCATAAATCTTGTGTCTCTTGTGTTGTTCATCAATCTAGCTCAGGATCGCGGCGAGCCTGAGAGCGAGATTCAGCAGGAGGAGATCTTCGTGCACACCCCAGAGTTCGAACCTTAAGGGTTTTGCAGGAACCCGATATCCGACAGCGAGCACCTGCGTGGTGACATGCAGCCTCTAGACTGAGTCAGCAAGCACCTGCATGGTGGCATACAGACCTTCTAGAAGAATCAGCCACTGCACCAGCCCAGCAGCCAGCCAACATGGCACTGCAACACCTCATCAGCTCAGACGTGCGTTAGAGCCAGGTGAGGCGGCGATAGCTGGGATGAGCTTCCTTGCCGTCCCCGATAAAGCAAGAAGGGCACGTCGTCAGCGCATTAAATGTGTTTGTCCGATAGTGCCAGAGGATAGACTCAAGTCACTGTACACCTTTCCACCTCCTGTGTGCCATATGGCGACCCCTTGCTACTATAAAAGGAGGCCCGATGCATACTTGGGAGGGATTTGGATCTTTTGAACAAGCCACACGCCGTAGCTAGTTCAAGAACTCAAGAACACTCAAATATACACCAAAGCAGGACTAGGGTATTATGCATCCTCGCGTCCCGAACCTAGGTAAACGATATTTGTGCTGACTCCTAGACCCGCTCTTTCCACAACCTCGCGCCCACCGACCATAGTAGGGATTCCAGTGATCCCATAGGTGTCATTTCCCATTGACATCTTTGGCATGCTAGGTAGGGGGCGCGAGTTCTGGAAATCTGGTTTTGGGGCCGACGTGTCGACTCTTTCATGGGGATGCCTGAAGGGAGAGGGCAAAGTCGATCAGCCGCCCTCTGGCGCCGTCCGCAGCCTCGACAGCCATCCGTGTGGCCACGAAAAGCTATGTCATGCAAAATTTTGGCTAATTACGTTTATCTAAGTTATTCCCCTCGAAAGGTCTCACCCTTAGTATGGATAACCTGCACGCGATGGGACCCTCCGTTGTGGGCAACGCCCTTGTTCTGTTTCGAGTCCGCTCAATAGTTCGAGCGGCCGCGTAGAGGACGGCAGGGTGGCCTATCCGCTTGAGGCAACGCCCTTATTCTGTTTCAAGTCCACTCAATAGTTCAAGCGGCCGCCTGAGAGCGGTAAGGTGGTTTTCCTGGCAGCAAGCACACCCAGCCGGCCACTAAGGATCCGTCCTTCAAAGCGCCGTAGTTTGGGTTTATGCGCCGGCGAGCTCATCCAACTCAGCTTAGGGCGTACATACCAAGAAAGATCGAACAGGGGAATAGCATGCATCACATCGAAGTACTGCAGGGTTATATTACATCAAATAATTGTTGCGGTTCTAACTTAAGATAAAATTGTCTTGGTATTGAACTCGCAGCGGCAACGAGAAACGGGGTGCCTAGTCCGGGCGCTAGCCCTCCACCCTCTCGACTCCGTCGACGCCTCGATGACGGGCTTGATGCGCTCCTTGAGCGCTGCGAGGTCCGTGCCCTCCGGCAAGCTCTCCAGCGCGTCGGCAAAGTTGACGGTGGGGTTCCAAAACGACACCTTGGTGAGCACCTTGGTCAGGGCGCCCCGGCAGAGCCTCCGGGACTCGTTGGCCAGATAAGTTGCCCGATTGGAGCGGAACTGCTCCAGGACTTCAAGAACACCCTCGAAGAATATGGTTAGTGCAGCATGGGGACTCACGTTCAGCTCCGGGGCGTACCTCGCACTTGGCATCCCCATGGTAGCCAGCTTCGTGGTGATCCTGCCGGCGACGTCAGCAAGGTGGCTGATCCAACGGTTTATGCCCTCCGCGTAATCTTTGTGCTCGGCGGCGTCATTCCTTCGCAGCTGCCTCTCTTCCTCCAAGTCCTTGGCCAGGGACTCTTCCCGGGCCCTGGCCCCCGAAAGCATCCCCTCAAGGCCCTCTAGCTTCAGCTTCATGTTGTTGACAGAGTCCTTGGCCAGGGACTCTTCCCGGGCCCTGGCCCCCGAAAGCATCCCCTCAAGGCCCTCTAGCTTCAGCTTCATGTCGTTGACAGAGTCGTCGGCTTTGGAGAGTAGCTCAGACTTGCCAAGGACTGCGGCCTACGCCTCCGCCAAGGCCCTGCTGATTGTGTCTTTCTCCTTCACCAGCTCCAGGGCCTTGTTCTTCAGGCCGTCCCGCTACACCTCCAGCTCCTTCACCTTGTCTTCATGGACCAAGGCTTGAGCATCGAGTGCCTCCCTGTGCCTCTGCTCTAGCCCTTGGCTCCGCTACGCGACGAGTCTCTCAATCTCCTCATCCTTGCCGTGGAGTGTGGCGGCGAGCGCCTCCTCACGAGCGGCGAGGTCCTCCTCCTGGGAGTTCAGCTCGGCCTGGTGCTGGTGCAGGGCAGCCTCGTCCTTGGTGGCGTACTCCCTCGCCGCCTCCTGGGCCTTCTTGACATCAGCCTGCTTCAAGATGAGCTCTTGCTTACGCTCGGCCAGTAGGTCTTGGGCAGCCTTCAGCTCTTCGTGGGCCTGGCGGAACCAGGCCTGTGTCTCGGTGATGCGTTCCTCAAGGTCCACCTCCGCCTTGTCCGCCACCACTACCCTAGACTTCACCTTGTCCAGACGGGTGCGGTGGAGCGCCTGGAGCTTCTGGAAATCGGCGTTCATGGCCCGAAGAAGCCGCTCCTCTTGAGAACCGCCACCACCGGCGCTTGGTTCGTCAACAACCTAGACCCCGGCGGAGGTGAGCGCCTCATCGTCAAACACCTCCCCCTCGGCCGGTGCCTTGGTGCCCGCCGTCCCTGGAAGGTGGACTAACAGGTCATCGCCCACCTTCAAGTTCCTGCCTGAGCCAGAGGCAGCGGAGGAGGAGGGTTTATCGTCAACCACCCCCTCCTCGACAGCTGGCTTGCCAGCCTCCCTGGCAGGCCCCATACCGGCCTCCCTGGCGGCGCCCTTGCAGGCCTCCTTGGTGGCAGCCTTGCCAGTCCCTCCGGCAGGCCCCTTGCCGGCCTCCTCGGCGGCGGTCTTGGCGGCCTCCTCGATGGCGATCCTATGGGCCTCAGCCTCGGCGTCCCTAGCGACCTCCTCAATGACAATATTGATGTTTTCCTGCTCCGCCGAGGAACAGTCTAGATGCCAAGGAGGAGAGTAATACAGAGCCAAGATCAAGGTTCAAGAAAAAGAAAGAACATGGACGGGAAACGAGCGACTTACCTACACCGGGATGGGAAGAAGTGGCGCCCTCCCCGCTAGCCATTGTTGCCGGGGCAAAATCTCCGGCACCCAAGTTCGCCTCCTCCTCCTCCATGTGCGTGGGCTAAGTGGTGGATGCCCTTGCTGGGGACGCCCCTCGGGGCGGCGTAGTCGAGGGGGGCGGCATGTTGGGAGTGGCCCTCAGTGGCTCCTCCTCCTGCCTCTCTTCTCCTTCAAACCCGGCAAGGTCAGCATCAAAGCCTCGCACCCCGGTGTTCATCGATGAAGGAGTGAGTGATGGGCTTACGCTGGGTGGTAAGGCGGGGGCTGCATCGGGGGCTGCTGTTCGGGCTGCTCTCCACCACCAACGGCGTACACGAATTACCCACTGGGGGCTCGCCACCCATTGAGATTTTGGACCTTTTCGCTGCCCTCTGGGCCGGCGTCTCCGCGTCCCTACGAAGACAACACCAAATCCAGTGAGGATAACGCAGGCGTAAGGATAGGGAGTGAAGGAGAGCGAAATACTTACTCGTTCTCCACCTCCTCCTCCACTGGCTTCCTCTTCCTCTTCGACCTAAAGGACCAGAGGTCAAATTCGGCCTCCAGGGTACTGACCAAGGCAGAAGGAGAGGGAGATGGAGTCCGGCGCCACTTGGACGAGGAGGAGACATTCACCGTCCTTTTCGCCACGGCGGCCTTCACCATCTTCGTCGTCGCCGCGGCCTTCATGGCCCTTGTTTGGCGCACGTGTTGCTCCTGGGCCGGTTGTCGTTGCGCGGTCTTGCTGGGCCGGACCGGCTCGCTAGAGCTAGCCCGCCGCAGGACGTGTCTCCTCCCTCTTGGTGGAGAATCATCCGACTCGGTATCTTCCTCGGATGACTCGTCGCCCGCCTCCTCAACAAGGGGAGCCTCGGCACCAGCGCCGCTGGCCTCCCCAGCAGACTCCGCCCATCGGACGAGCTCCTTCTCCTCCGTATCCGCGTCAGCCTCGTGCTCCATGCTGCCAGCGCTGCCAGCCTCCATGGCGAGTGCTGCTTATGCCGCTCTGGCAGTGATGTAGTCTAACTCCTCCTTGGTGGTGTCTTGGATGAGTTCCGGCTCGGCGTGGGCATAGCCCTCCGACAAGTTGTCGAAGAACTCCTGCACTTCGTGTGCCGGGGGCTCGGCCCAGGCCGGATTGAGGCCCTGCGCACTGAAGTCCGGCATCATGGCAATAATGTCGGACCGGCGAGAGTTGTTGCTCAGCGGGACCACTCCCGCCGGCAAACCAAACATGTGCCCTTTGACGGCCTTGCTGGACTTTGCGGCCTTGCCGTTCCTCTCACCCTAGCCGTCACCACCCACATTGAGCTGGAAAAGCCTCAGGTAGAAGTGAGCGTGCCCCATCACCGTAAAGTTGTGCTTCAGGCCAGGGCAGAACCTCATGATGTCAGCTGCATTCCTGAAGTCCCAGGCCGGCCTCCCTTTGTGTCCAGCGGGGCGATCCGGTGACACAGGAAATCCACCCCAATCATTTCAAGGGTGAGCCTGCTTGTGGTGAGGTGGAGGATCCTGGTAATGGCGGCCGGGAGCTTCTTATCATTGACGTCGAGGTCACCCCAGTCCTTGTGACGGACCGGCGAGATCCGATGAACCAGGCAGAACTCTTGTGGGTCCTCCTCCACGATCCAGAGCCACCAGCCCCACCACTCCTCCCATCTCTCCTTCAGGACGCAATCCGGATAAGCGCCCTTCTCCTCGGTCCTCGGGATCCATGTGACGCAGCCAGAGATGGCACCCCTTGGCTGGATGCGAGGGTAAAAATAATGGTGGAAAAGCACCGTGCTACGGAGCACTCCGGCGAAGCCCTCACAAAGATGGGCGAAGAAAGCCATGCACGCCACAGCATTTGGCTTGAAATCAAGATGGTGGAAGCCAAAGGTGTGCAGGATATCATTGAAGAAATAGGAAAAAGGGTGGCAGAGCCCGCAGGAGAAGTAATTGACAAAAAAGGATACCGGTTGGGCCTGGCCTAGGCAAAATCAGCAGGGATGATGCATGTGGCAGGGTGCCCCGTTGTCGCACTTCCCCACAGGGACTTGAAGAAATACCTTAGGTGAACTTCATCGACCGTCGAGGGGAAATAGGCGAGCTGCATCCGCAGCACCGCCAGCTTCTTCTCCGACGACACCTCCTCCCCGGCGTCCGTTGCCGCCCCTTTGCCATTGCTGGTTTTGGGTGCCATGGCGGCTGGGGGATGCCGCGGGATCAAGAACAATGGAAGGCTTGGCAGTGGCGAGCAAAAGCGAGAGCTTGAGGAGGAAGAAGGAAGGGACGGTGGTTCCAAGATTGGAGAGGGCACAGAGGGTAAATGAGCAACGCGCCTGCGGTTATTCCTTTTTATGGGGAAGGCGCATGCCTCCTCTTTACCACTACTGCGACGTGACGCATGCGTGCAAGGACCGTCCCACGCATGACACCCACGTCACGTACGACCCTCCACATCACGCATTCAACGCATGTTGTGGGGAAGCGCAGCGAAAGAAGAAGTTACCACGCTAGAAATCAGACCCGCCTGCCCGCGCACCGTTCTGGGCCTAGCCCAACAACGCATCGTGCTTATGTGTGGACCAGGCACAGGGGCTCTGACCGATTATACAAAAGTAGGGCTCTCTTTGTACCCCTTTACTTGTGCAGGCGGTCGAGCCAGCATGCACGCCACACTTAGAAGGGCAGAGGAGGGAAGCCAAAGGAGCAAGACAATCAAAGCAACACCAAGACCAGAGACACAAGAAGCAAGAGATGAGGTAGATTCCCTCGGCAAGACCCTTGCCGGGGCAGCCTCCGCAGCCCCGCCAAGAGCCTTGCCGAGGCAACTTGCCCAACGCCAGCAGAGCACGCCACCCTTGAGCCCAAGGGTTCCAATGCCATCAACCACGTTGGAACCAAGGCTCAGGAGGCACCTCCATGGTGGCATGCAGATCTTCGCGAAGATCATAAACACGCAAGATCAGATGAGGACCAGAAGACAACGATCCTCGGCAAGATCCTTGCCAAGGAAATCCACGAGACCTCCGGCAAGATCCTTGCCGGGGATGACCGTGATGTCACGGCAAGACCCTTGCCGGGACCTTGGCAAGACCCTTGCCGAGGACGTCAGCGGGGCCGCGGCCAGGCCCACATCTGCCAAGACTCCACCACCATTCCCATGCAGCTGCCAGCTCAGCCAGCTAGGCGAGCACCTGCGTGGCGACGTGTGGCCTCTAAACCGACACAGCAAGCACCTGCGTGGTGGCATGCAGATCTTTGAGAAGTCTCTGCCACCGCACTAGCCCAGTAGCCAGCCAACGTGGCACTGCAACGCCTCATCAGCTCGGACGCGCATAAGAGCCAAGTGAGGCGGTGACAGCTGGGACGAGCTTCCTTGCTGTCCCTGATAAAGCAAGAAGGGCACGTCGGCAGCGCATTAAATGCATTTGTCTGACGGTGCCAGAGGATAGACTCAGCCACTGTGGGGACCCCAACTCACAAGTCGTGATCACCGAATGCACATGTACAGTGATCCCAGAGATCAATGCTCACTGAACACACAGAAGCTGAATAACACGAGTCTTACATCCATACATACCGTATTACCCAAGTAGGACCATTATGGTCAAGTCCTGAGTATATCATCGCAGCGGAAATCTTCGTCGATATCTTGGACCCATGCCATCTACCTTAACCCTACAGGCATTACATTAGGGAGCGCCCTAGCTCGCATGTTAAATCACCAAGTGTTCTTCATCACATCTTGTTCTTTCATGCCCGGCCAATAAAATAACCGTGGCAAGCCAATGAGTACTTTGAATGTACTACTTAAGCAACCCATGTTTTGGTTCAAGGTACAACAATGCTTGATATAGGTAAATTTTGCAGAAAGCTAGTTTTGAGTGCAATGACATGTTCAACAACTTTGTAAGGCATGCATCAAGGAAATTCAAGTAACCATGAGGACAGGTTACGGATATCAACATAAATAGAGTGGGCACCAACCCATCTAACATAAATAGAGTGGGCACCAACCCATCTAACATAAATAGAGGGCCCATCTCAATCATGTCAAGTCCCTTGACTTGACCGAAAGTCGTTTATCAACACTCACACTTGGTTTGTAAACAAGTGGGCGTAGCCCAAGCGGTTACCCAACTGTCCTTGACCAGGACACGGCTATTCAATAGTTTTACACTCTGCAGAGGTTGCACACTTTACCCACAAGATCCGGGGAACTTCCGTGTCATCCACGACCCGCGATACCTTAAGTACCCGGGGTAAGCACCCGATCACTACCTTTCCCTAGACGACACTAACATGGAGTCCACTCGATTGGCAGTAACCCCCGTGTCCAACTTTTCACATAACACTTTCTTGGAGCCTCGCTCCCATACTTATCACATACCAGCATGCACGGGTACCAGCGGTGTGTCCGTGCCCCATAAAATGGTCATGGCCGCCCTACAGCACGACCCGTCCCAAGAGAGAGCACCAACTCTCCCCGTCACTAGTAATGAGGGCTCCAAGCTAGTATCGGTCTAGGTACTCAATAATGCCCTTTCCCATATAAGGGTAGAGTGGTTGCGCATGTAAGGTTGGAATAACGGTCGCAACTCCGACCAATCCGTTTTGAAAACAACACACACTTTCCTTGGCACACCACTTCGTCATCAAGTGGTTACCCATCTCATCATCTCCCTCGGGCATAAGTGGCACCCGATGTGGTTTTCGAAAAGTCTTTTGATAAAGCTTTGTCTCCTTCACCATGCATAACCCGTCCCTTTTTGCGTAGCATCTACTTTAGCATCCTATCTACTCCCACCGGCATAACCCTCATAAGAAGGTAGGGCCATGCACAATGCAAGTATCAACGAGGAAGTAACCGAGGCAACCAACCAACGTGGTCTACCATCTCATCATGATTCCGATGCAACAATAATAAAAAAAAGTTATATGTCATGCATAAAAAGGGTTTCATTGACATGGTCAAAGGGCTGCTTGCCTGTTTAACAAAGTCTTCGAGGTCTTCAAATATCTCTGGTCCAACTCCGAGCATTTCGTCTACTTCGTCAACTATCGTCGAAAGCAACCATAATAAGCAACACAATAAGGCAGGAAATAAAAGTGCTCTAAAAATATGAGTGGGACTTTTCTAGGAAACCTCTGGTCATATGAGGGATGACTAAAGTGGTTTCATTGGGATTTGATGAATGTATATCTCTGAACATTTCAATATGATGGAATGAGGAGGTTTATGGATTTGCAAGAAGTGTACAGAAATATATTTTTGGAAAATGGGCAAAGATACCCATTTAACAAAGGAAGATTTTAGAAGCATTTAGGATTTTGTTTCACTGGATTTGGAGTTCAAATGATTTATCTATGAATTTGCAAAGTTCACAAACATGAAGAAATGGCTCATTATTTTGTGGGGCACAGAAGGTATTAAGAAAAATGTTCATAAACTAAGTTATGAACTTATAAGCATCTAGGAATTCGAATCATGGCATTTAGATCAAGTTTGAGCTCTCTGTGATTTTCTAAAGTTCATGACAGATATAGGAAAGATAGGATTTGATAAACATTTGTGAAGAAAATGTCTCTGGAAAAAGGTGCAAATAGCACCATGTGGTAGGGCATGATTTTGGAAACTACTAGAAATTTGAATCATTGGATTTGGAGCTCTGCTGAATCATTTATGGAATTTTGAAGTTGACTGGAAAAAGGAAAAGACAAGGGAAGGGGTTATACCTATACTGCGCACCGAGCGCAGCATGGCGCCACAACGCACTGGGCCGTCCCAGCTGCTCGGCCACGCGGGCGACAGGGGCCACGTCGGTGGCGCCTTCACGAGTCGCCTCACATGGCGAAAACGGCATGAGGCCTATGCCGCCTCCACTTAAGCGGCGTGGCCCACCCGTCGATGGCCCCGCCTCTTGGGCGGCCGGCAATGAGGCCCAGTGCGAGTTCATCTGCTACCTCCAGCGAGTAGCAGGAGACGAGCAAGTGCTCGGCGGTGGCCGTTAGCGCTACGGCCACCGTTTTGAGGTCCGGCCACCGGCGTGCTCAGAGGAGAGTGGCGCGTCCAACGAGGTACTCCATGGAGGCAGGGGTGGTCGGATGCGGGCGGTGCATCACCCGCAGCAGATGGAGGCGATGGCGAGGTTGGGGCACGGTGCTGCGGTGCGTCCCCGGACGAGGGAAAGATCGTGGGAGCTCGGCCTTTCTCAGGGGAGCATGTTGGTGGAGAGAGGAGAGGGAGAAGAGCTCGGGCTCGGCTGAATTTAGGTGGAGGCCGGCGGCACTGCTCCGGCCATGGAGGTGGACAGAGGGCACGGGAGGAGGAGTGGGTTGGTCCAGGGGGTCACTGGGAGTGAGAGAGGGCAAAAGGAGGCCAGAGAGGGCTCGGGGAGGCCTTTAAATAGCGAGCAGCGGGTGCCGTGGACTCGTCTTGGCGAGCTCCTAGCCGTTCTTTGGAGGCCACGGGCGCAGCGTGGGCGTGTCTGGGGTGTTCGTGGGGTTGGTCTAGGGCTAGAGGAGGGAAGAGAAGGAGCGGGGAAGGGCCAGGGTGACGCGCGTGTGAGCCGCACCATTGGCGCGCTTGGCGGCCTCTGTTTGCTAGCGCGGAGGCGCGGGAAGGGGGAGAGAGAAAGGGGCCGACCGCTTAGCGTGTTGCGGACGCCGAGGCGCATCGGCAGCGCGTGAGGGAGGCCAGGGTGGTCGGGGGCCAGGCGTCAGCGGTCGAACATACATTAGGCGCTCCAGAGCATGCAAATAGCCGGCACCATGGCTTGCAGCACACCAAGTCGTCCACTTGTGTCTGGCAGCCGAAAGGGGGAGTAAACAATGCGGAAATAGCATTGGATGCCCTGGGGATCCACTGGAGGGAAGAGGGAGTTGAGGGGGAGTGGAAATGCTGCTGTCCAGAGTAGAAAAATGGAGTTTTCACCTCCTTCATCATGGCTTCTCGGGCAGGGAAAGATGCATGAGGTAGAGGAGGACCATATGAGGCCGTGGGAAAAAGCTCAGCTCATGGAGATGTGTGGAAATGGCTAAAACAAGCATTTTATGTTTCTGTCAGAAGGTGTTTGATGATGGTTTGGGCAATAAGATGACTTCCATTTGTCATGAGGCTCCACATGGTGAAATGACACACATTATTAGGGCCTTCCACCAATTTGGAGCTCATTTGGAGCAAGTTGACAATGCAACTTTGGTAAACCCTAGAAATGAACAGAAATGGGTTTCCCAAGATTTAGTCATGAAAATATGTTCTCCTTGATGCACCACTTGGTGTAGTGTCATCATTTGATCATGTGATCATTCTCACAAAAGTTGGAATCATGGAGAGAAAGTTTCCAATGTAGAGTTGTTCAAATTTGGTTCTGGACAGGAATGGTTTTGGGGCACTTTAATCAAGTTAACTTGTTCTCCAACTTGTGCCATTTGGTCTAGATGAATTATTAGACCATTTTAGCATGTTCACAAGGTTTGAGAACATATGGACATGTTTGGCAATGTAAAGTTGCTCAAACTTCAAAATGGACAGAAGTGGTTTTGAGGGGATTTGATGATGCTATCTTGTTCTCCAAGACATCAGACTTGGCAAGACCACCAAATATGTCTTATGTGACATGATAGAATTTTCTTGGAATTTTTGGAGAATATTTCCTTTGTAAATATTTCAAAAGCTTGAAATATCCAGAAAGGGTTTTTGAGGGATTTGACCAATATTTTGAACATGACCATCTGTTTAAACTCTTATATATGGACAATATATGTCCTATGAGTTTCCCTAAATTTTGTCAAATATTTTTGAAGCAATAAAAATAATTTTTCCCTATTAAAGACCATTTCTGGCCTTAAGAAAAAGCTTTTAAATAAAATAGGAAAATAAATTTCAAAATTATATATTTGTGGTTTCTGGGTATCCTATATCTAATAGGAGCCAAATATATTTTTAGATAGATTTTTACTGCCCTTAATTAAGTACTTGTAGTGCAAACCTCAATTCAGGGGTTTTTGAAAAACTAATTTTTGAAAATGCTATTTGGCCAAATTATTTTTGCAAGAAATTATTTTTATGTCCTATACACATGGCATGATCATTGGGAAAGGTTTTTGGATCAAGGAGGAGTATAAGAGTTGGAGAATTTATTTGATTTCTAGAGCACTTGCAAACAGCAAACAAACATTCAATCAAAGCAAAGACAAAACACTCAAAAGTTTTTGTCAAACCACATTTTGACATTATTTATTGACTTAAGTGTTGTGTCATGAAAACCAGGGTGTGACAGACCTACCCCCCTTACAAGAATCTCGTCCCCGAGATTTCCAGACTAGGCGCGGAAAGGGATACAGAAACTTGGATCTGGGGTAGTCTTCAAGTCTTCATGTTGCTTCTGCTTCGTGAAGTGCTCCATTGAGCTTGAACTACTTGATGGTGTGGCTTCGTGTATGACGCTCTTCTTGATCCATGTTGCTAATGGGTAGCTCGCGGTAGGTTAGATCGGGCTAGGGGTCGATGGCTCGGTGGTTAATGTGTTTGTAGAGACCGGGCTAGTTAGGAAGTTGGAAATGTTTCCGTGATTGTGATTCATGGCAAGCATTGTGCACATTAGGTAACTCAGGTGGCAACTCCAGCTGGTAACTGTCTTCTCTTTGTCTTGAAGTGATCTCGGAGGGGGGGTTGTTAAATCTTGGAGTGATCTTGAAGAAGGCCGATGAATCTTGGGGCGAGCTTTCCTTTGACATGGAAGCACTGGGCTCCTTTGAGAGGGGTGACCCGAAGATAAACATGGTCTCCAACCCGGAAGGTCATGTCTCGATGACGTGAGTCAGCGTAGCTCTTTTGTCTTGACTTGGCAGTCCCCAAACGCTCTCTGACAAGCTGGACTTGCTCTTCGGCTTCACGGAGGATATCGGGCCCAAAGACAAGTCCTCCGGTTTCTGACCAATTGAGGGGTGTGCGGCATTTCCGTCCGTATAACCCTCAAATGGTGCCATCTGAAGGCTTGACTGATAACTGTTGTTGTAAGAGAACTCGGCAAAAGGGAGGCAATCTTCCCACTTAGCTCCATATGCTAAGACACATGCTCGGAGCATGTCTTGAGTATCTGATTTACTGTTACATCGACCTCCGATGCGTGGGTGGAAAGCAATCTTTGAAGGACAACTTGGTCCCCATGGCCTCCTGGAACTTCTTCCAGAACCTTCAGGTGAATTGGGTTCCTCTATCCGACACAATCTCCTTGGGAACGCCATGTATGCTCACGATTCGGTTGATGTAGAGACTGGCTAACTGGTTCCCCTTGTAGGTCGTCTTGACAGGAATGAAGTGGGCCACCTTGGTCAAATGGTCAACAATGACCCATATGGAGTCATGTCCCTTGCTTGACCTGGGTAAACCGGTGATGAAGTCCATCCCGACTTTGTCCCACTTCCATTCAGGCACCTTGAGGGGTTGCAACAATCCAGCGGGTCGCTGATGCTCAGCTTTGACTCTCTGGCATACGTCACACTTTGCAACATAGGTGGCAATCTCCCTTTTCATCCCATGCCACCAGAATCTTTCCTTCAGGTCTTGATACATCTTGGTTCCTCCAGGATGGATGGAATACGGGGTGTCGTGAGCTTCTTGCAAGATCAGATTCTTGAGCTTGATCTTGTTGGGTATGCAAATGCGATTCCCAAACCACATGACTCCTTGCTCATCTTCTGTGAAACCTGGGGCTTTGCCCGCCTTGATCTTCCTCTTGATGCCTTCAATACTCTCGTGTCCCTTCTGAGCTTCTTTAACCCCATCCATCAGGGTGGGCTTGACTTCAAGGTTAGCTAAGAATCCTGGTGCAACCAGTTCCAACCCGAAGCTTTCAAGTTCTTCATACAAGGCGGGTAGCTTGTCCTTAAGCATAGCATTCAAGGAACAAGCCTTCCTGCTTAATGCATCTGCTACCACATTTGCCTTCCCAGGGTGGTATTGAACACTGAGGTCATAATCTTTGATCAACTCTAGCCATCTTCTTTGCCTCATGTTCAATTCCCTTTGAGTGAAAATATACTTCAGACTTTTGTGATCCGTGTATATCTCACATCACTTCCCTAAGAGGTAATGTAGCCATGCCTTCAGGGCATGAACCACTGCTGCTAGCTCAAGGTCATGGGTAGCATAGTTCTCTTCATGAGGCCGTAGTTGCCTTGAAAGGTAGGCTACGACTCTGGCTTCTTGCATCAGAACACCTCCCAGTCCGGTTCTTGACGCATCACAATATATCACAAACTCCTTGTGTATATCTGGTGTGGCCAAAACTGGGGCGGTGGTCAATCTCTTCTTCAGCTCCTGGAAGCTCTCTTCGCACTTCGGTGTCCATTCGAACTTCTTGTCCTTCTTCAAGAGCTGAGTCATGGGTCGGGCAATGCTTGAGAATCCTTCAACAAACTTGCGGTAATATCCCGCGAGTCCGAGGAAGCTTCTGACTTCCTTCACATTGCTTGGGGATTGCCATTCGGTCACGGCTTCAATCTTAGCGGGATCGACTGACAATCCTTCTTCAGTTAAAACATGACCCAAGAATCCAACGTCACGCAGCCAAAATTCACACTTGCCCAACTTGGCATACAGTTGGTGCTCTTGAAGCTTGTCTAGGACCATCCTCAAGTGTCGCTCGTGCTCTTCTTCCGTCTACGGGTGGACAAGTAGGTCACGAAATGATGATGACAACTATCTTGTCTAAGCACTCCATGAAGTCTATGGGGTACGTATGGTGGGCTGAGGCATTGGTGATGGTCACGGTTGAGTATTGGCCAAGGTCTTATCGATCTAGAGCCAAAGCCCGAGGTCAGGATCCGACCATGTTGTGGCTTGGTAAGGCGTAAGGGTTTCAAGGATTCTAGTGCGCGAGTGAAAGTTTATCAACCCATCCTTGAGCACAGTTTCTGAGATGCCAACTGTGCTATCTAGTCCTTTAAACAAATCACACCATGTCACTGATGGTATCATTTCGTATAAGTCAACTCCAATCATTACTCATGTGATTCATATCCTCATGACTCTCGAGAGGAGGTCTAACAAAATCATATATGTCTACGATCCCTAAACTCATGTGTGCGTGGCTACCCCTAAAAATCCATGGGTAGAGCATACAAGCTTCCAAGCTGGAATAAAACAGGACAATCCAAGTGCTCACCCTATTCTTCCAAGGCCCATACTAGTGCATCTCTATCCTAAGAAAACACGTCGTATGCCACTCCAAGATCTTGTTTCCTTCCTATGAATTAACTCCAACAACCTGTTAACTTCCATTAATCATTGCATAATCCATTAATTCTACAAATCCAACGCCTATGCTGGTGTTCCACATGATCTTCTAAAGTCCTGATAATCCCCGAATACTTGAAAGAGCTATATTTACTATAGTCAGTCCACCAATTCCCATTATCATGGTCAAGTAAACCCCAAGGTCAAGCTTATATTTAACTCTAAATCAACTCCGACAATTTATCCAATCTCCTAGTTTATTGTCCACCGAGAATCATGGTATCATGATCGAGATCATCAGTCTAAGTCCAATTTACTCCGAACCATACAGACATGCTCAGCATCTATATTCAACTAGAATCACCTACTTAAATCCAAATCTTTTGTCCAACGAGAATTCCTACATGTTCCCCCAAGTCATTTACGTAATATCAACTGTCTCCTATCAATATCCCATGGCTAAGTTAAATCCAAAAACTTCCAAGAATTCTAGCTTCCGAACACGATTATCCTACTAGATCCATTTTACTCAGGGGTAATGAAAGCTATGCTAATCTATACTCATGATCCCACCAAGTTCATCTACCAGCATCAAAGCCTCATAATCCACCAAATAGTCTCATATAATTCCTCAAGTCATTGATATAAACTCATCAAGTCATTTGTCCTCTGTTCCTATATCCCCCAAATCGGTCTTTCCTATGGCATCATCAGTTCTGGTGCTACTATAGGATGGTAATGTGCTCATTCACTGCGTCCACTAGTTCCATAATGAACCCAGTGATAAGCAAGGCTTACTGTAGCTTAACTTGTCCTCTTGTGATTCCATAGGTTAAGCTCAGGGTTAAGGTTTCGAGCTGGGGTATCTCGTGAAGTCTCAAAGGGTCTAGGAATGGGTCTCTAATCTTGAGGGGAAACCATAACTCTAAGGGGTTGCACTTGATCGAGGAGGTTGTAGCAAAAGTCTTCAGTGCTTGTTGGTCGCCGAGGTGGAATCCTTGGTGCATATTGTCTTGCTTGTCTTCAGTTGAGGAGAGAGATGAGAGGGAAAAGTAGCATAGAGGAGGGGAATGCCTAAAGGGGGTTCTATAGTGCAAGCGCAAACAATCAGGTGAAAAAGGGGCCAAACACAAACAACAAAATAAGGCAGGTGATATAGTCGCGTACTTGTTGCCTAGGGCAAAAGGGCGATCGATATCAAACACAACAAATAAAAACAAGAACACACAATCATGGTTCTACTCGAACCATCATACGGACTCGATCACAAGATAGGGGTACACGACTCATCCTACCCTAGGGGTTCTCGGACTCCATAGTCGTGCCTTGTGCCTCGTGTAGTCTTCCGGGTTTTCCTCAGGTGCTGCTACGTCTCTTGTAGTTGTTTGATGAAACGATCCCAGTTGAGCTTGAAGAGTCTTCAACAACTTCTTGCCTGTTGAAGTGATGGGGTGAAGGTGGCTTCTCATAGCAGGCATTGACTCGGTCTTCTGTTGTCTTCTTAATCATGACGATCCCTTCTTGTCTTCTAAGGTGTCGAAGGTACTAAGTAGATAATCCTTTATGCAATGACATTAACAACGCATAATAGAGGTCCATCATGTCGGTTACGTTGATGAAAACTTTGACACCAAGAGCGGGGGATGAGGAGAACCGTTTTCCTGCTCACAATGGTGAGGCAGACCAAATGGCTAGGTTCTCATCCATCGGTGGTTGCCGATACAACAATGGTAGCGACATGGTTACTCTATTAGCGATGTATATCATGATCTTGCACATTCTACGCCCTGATCATCGTAGGCTAAGGTTGCATCATCTTGGGGCAGTGTCAAGGGTGTCACCATCTCCTGGGTCTTCAGGTCCTCATTCCTCGAGGATGTATCTTACATTGGTATCGCCTTGTTGTGATGTCGCCAATCTTGAGTTCAGGAGATGTAGGTGAATGTCTGGCAAGGCATCTTCCTTCTTGATTATCCACAAGGATTACAAGGAATCCGGTGGTCAGGGGCATAAGGGTTCTAGCGACCAAAGGTTTGAAGGGGATGAGTTTAATAAGGAAAGTATACCTTAGTTTTCGAAAAACTGAGAAGGGAAGAGAAGTACGGATAGTTTTGAAAACTAGTAGTAGTAGTTTTGGAAACAGTTTTACCCTAACTAACGACCATGCTAACTAAGGCTTCCTACAGTCAGGATGGCTCTGATACCAGCTTTGTGGGGACCCCGACTCACAAGTCGTGATCACCGAATGCACGTGTACAGTGATCCTAGAGATCAATGCGCACTAAACACACAGAAGCTGAATAACAAGAGTCTTACATACATACATACCGTATTACACAAGTCGGACCATTATGGTCAAGTCCTGAGTATATCATCGCAGCGGAAATCTTCGTCGATATCTTGGACCCATGCCATCTGCCTTAACCCTACAGGCATTCTGACTGGGAAGCGCCCTAGCTCGCATGTTCGTCACCGAAGTGTTCTTCATCACATCCTGTTCTTTCATGCCTGGCCAATAAAATAACCAGTGGCAAGCCAATGAGTACTTTGAATGTACTCGCAAGCAACCCATGTTTTGGTTCAAGGTACAACAATGCTTGATATAGGTAAATTTTGCAGAAAGCTAGTTTTGAGTGCAATGACATGTTCAACAACTTTATAAGGCATGCATCATGGAAATTCAAGTAACCATGAGGACAGGTTACGGATATCAACATAAATAGAGTGGGCACCAACCCATCTAACATAAATAGAGTGGGCACCAACCCATCTAACATAAATAGAGTGGGCACCAACCCATCTCAATCATGTCAAGTCCCTTGACTTGACCCGAGTCGTTTTATCAACACTCACACTTGGTTTGTAAACAATTGGACGTAGCCCAAGAGCGGTTACCCAACTGTCCTTGACCGTGGACACGGCTATTCGAATAGTTTTACACTCTGCAGAGGTTGCACACTTTACCCACAAGATCCGGGGAACTTCCGTGTCATCCACGACCCGCGATACCTTAAGTACCCGGGGTAAGCACCCGATCACTACCTTTCCCTAGACGACACTAACATGGAGTCCACTCGATTGGCAGTAACCCCCGTGCCCAACTTTTCACATAACACTTTCTTGGAGCCTCGCTCCCATACTTATCACATACCACTGGCACGGGGTACCAACGGTGTGTCCGGTGCCCCGTAAAAATGGTCATGGCCGCCCTACCTGGCCCGACCCCGTCCCAAGAGAGAGCACCAACTCTCCCCCGTCACTAGTAATGCAGGCTCCAAGCTAGTATCGGTCTAGGTACTCAATAATGCCCTTTCCCATATAAGGGTAGAGTGGTTGCGCATGTAAGGTTGGAATAAAGGTCGCAACTCCGACAATTCCGTTTTGAAAACAACACACACTTTCCTTGGCACACCACTTCGTCATCAAGTGGTTACCCATCTCATCATCTCCCTCGGGCATAAGTGGCACCCGATGAGGTTTTCGAAAAGTCTTTTGATAAAGCTTTGTCTCCTTCACCATGCAAAACCCGTCCCTTTTTGCGTAGCATCTACTTTAGCATCCTATCTACTCCCACCGGCATAACTCTCATAAGAAGGTTGGGCCATGCACAATGCAAGTATCAACGAGGAAGTAACCGAGGCAACCAACCAACGTGGTCTACCATCTCGTCATGATTCCGATGCAACAATAATAAAAAAAAGTTATATGTCATGCATAAAAAGGGTTTCATTGACATGGTCAAAGGGCTGCTTGCCTGTTTAACAAAGTCTTCGAGGTCTTCAAATATCTCTGGTCCAACTCCGAGCATTTCGTCTACTTCGTCAACTATCGTCGAAAGCAACCATAATAAGCAACACAATAAGGCAGGAAATAAAAGTGCTCTAAAAATATGAGTGGGACTTTTCTAGGATGCCTCTGGTCATATGAGGGATGACCAAAGTGGTTTCATTGGGACTTGATGAATGTATATCTCTGAACATTTCAATATAATGGAATCAGTAGGTTTATGGATTTGCAAGAAGTGTACAGAAATATATTTTTGGAAAATGGGCAAAGATACCCATTTAACAAAGGATGATTTTAGAAGCATTTAGGATTTTGTTTCACTGGATTTGGAGTTCAAATGATTTCTCTATGAATTTGCAAAGTTGACAAACATGAAGAAATGGCTCATTATTTTGTGGGGCACAGAAGGTATTAAGAAAAATGTTCATAAACTAAGTTATGAACTTATAAGCATCTAGGAATTTGAATCATGGCATTTAGATCAAGTTTGAGCTCTCTGTGATTTTCTAAAGTTCATCACAGATATAGGAAAGATAGGATTTGATAAACATTTGTGAAGAAAATGTCTCTGGAAAAAGGTGCAAATAGCACCATGTGGTAGGGCATGATTTTAGAAACTACTAGAAATTTGAATCATTGGATTTGGAGCTCTGCTGAATTATTTATGGAATTTTGAAGTTGACTGGAAAAAGGGAAATTTTGAAGTTGACCGAGCGCAGCATAGCGCCACAACGCACTGGGCCGGCCCAGCTTCTCGGCCACGCGGGTAACAGGGGCCACGTCGGTGGCGCCTTCACAGGAGTACGCCTCCCTGTGGCGGAAACGGCATGAGGCCTATGCCGCCTCCACTTAAGCGGCGAGGAGGCCCACCTGTGCTGGCCCTCGCCATCGGCCGACCGACAAAGGGGCCCAGCTGCAGGTTCATCTGCTACCTCCCGCTCGGGCGCGACGGGAGACAGAGCAAGTGCTCGACGGCGGCCGTTGGCGCTACCGGCCACCCTTTTCGAAGGTCCGGCCACCGGCATGCTCAGAGGAGAGTGGCGCGTCCGACGAGGTACTCCACGGAGGCAGGGGTGGTCGGATGCGGGCGGTGCATCACCCGCAGCAGATGGAGGCGACGGCGAGGTTGGGGCACGGCGCTGCGGTGCGTCCCCGGACGAGGGAAAGATCGTGGGAGCTCGGCCTTTCTCAGGGGAGCCTGCTGGTGGAGAGAGGAGAGGGAGAAGAGCTCAGGCTCGGCTGAATTTAGGTGGAGGCCGGCGGCACTGCTCCGGCCATGGAGGTGGACAGAGGGCACGGGAGGAGGAGTGGGCTGGTCCAGGGGGTCACTGGGACTGAGAGAGGGCGAAAGGAGGCCAGAGAGGGCTCGGGGAGGCCTTTAAATAAGCGAACGGCGGGGTGCCGTGGACTCGTGCGCCGACGAGCTCCTAGCCGTTGCTGGAGGCCACGGGGGCGCGCGTGGGCGTGTCTGGAGTGTTCGTGGGGTTGGTCTAGGGCTAGAGGAGGGAAGAGAAGGAGCGGGGAAGGGCCAGGGTGCCGCGCGTGTGAGCCGCACCATTGGCGCACTTGGCGGCCTTTGGTTGCTAGCGCGGAGGCGCGGGGAGGGGGAGAGAGAAAGGGGCCGACCGCTTAGCGTGTTGCGGACGCCGAGGCGCATCGGCAGGTGCGCGGGGGAGGCCCGAGGTGGTCGGGGGACGTAGCGTCAACGGTCGAATGCCCTGCCAGGCGCTCCAGAGCATGCAAATGGCCGGCACCATGCTTTTTACGCACCAAGGCCCACTTGTGTCTGGCAGCTGAAAGGGGAAGTAAACAATGCGGAAATAGCATTGGATGCCCTGGGGATCCACTGGAAGGAAGAGGGAGTTGAGGGGGAGTGGAAATGTTGCTATCCAGAGTAGAAAAATGGAGTTTTCACCTCCTTCATCATGGCTTCTCGGGCAGGGAAAGATGCAGGAGGTAGAGGAGGACCATATGAGGCCGTGGGAAAAAGCTCAGCTCATGGAGATGTGTGGAAATGGCAAAAACAAGCATTTTATGATTCTGTCAGAAGGTGTTTGATGATGGTTTGGGCAATAAGATGACTTCCATTTGTCATGAGGATCTACATGGTGAAATGACACACATTATTAGGTCCTTCCACCAATTTGGAGCTCATTTGGAGCAAGTTGACAATGCAACTTTGGTAAACCCTAGAAATGAACAGAAATGGGTTTCCCAAGATTTAGTCATGAAAATATGTTCTCCTTGATGCACCACTTGGTGTAGTGTCATCATTTGATCATGTGATCATTCTCACAAAAGTTGGAATCATGGAGAGAAAGTTTCCGATGTAGAGTTGTTCAAATTTGGTTCTGGACAGGAATGGTTTTGGGGCACTTTAATCAAGTTAACTTGTTCTCCAACTTGTGCCATTTGGTCTAGATGAATTATTAGACCATTTTAGCATGTTCACAAGGTTTGAGAACATTTGGACATGTTTGGCAATGTAAAGTTGCTCAAACTTCAAAATGGACAGAAGTGGTTTTGAGGGGATTTGATGATGTTATCTTGTTCTCCAAGACATGAGACTTGGCAAGACCACCAAATATGTCTTATGTGACATGATAGAATTTTCTTGGAATTTTTGGAGAATATTTCCTTTGTAAATATTTCAACAGCTTGAAATATACAGAAAGGGTTTTTGAGGGATTTGACCAATATTTTGAACATGACCATGTGTTTAAACTCTTATATATGGACAATATATGTCCTATGAGTTTCCCTAAATTTTGTCAAATATTTTTGACGCAATAAAAATAATTTTTCCCTATTAAAGACCATTTCTGGCCTTAAGAAAAAGCTTTTAACCAAAATAGGAAAATAACTTTCAAAATTATATATTTGTGGTTTCTGGGTATCCTATATCTAATAGGAGCCAAATATATTTTTAGAAAGATTTTTACTGCCCTTAATTAAGTACTTGTAGTGCAAGCCTCAATTCAGGGGTTTTTGAAAAACAAATTTTTGAAAATGCTATTTGGCCAAATTATTTTTGCAAGAAATTATTTTTATGTCCTATACACATGGCATGATCATTGGGAAAAGATTTTTGGATCAAGGAGAAGGAGTATAAGAGTTGGATAATTTATTTGATTTCTAGAGCACTTGCAAACAGCAAACAAACATTCAATCAAAGCAAAGACAAAACACTCAAAAGTTTTTGTCAAACCACATTTTGACATTATTTATTGACTTAAGTGTTGTGTCATGAAAACCAGGGTGTGACAGCCACTTTACACCTTTCCACCTCCTATGTGCCACTGTGGTGACCCCTTTCTACTATAAAAGGACGCGCGAGGCATACTGGGGAGGGATTCGGATCTTTTGAACAAGCCACACATTGTAGCTAGTTCAAGAACTCAAGAACACTCAAATATACACCAAAGCAGGACTAGGGTATTACGCATCCTCGTGGCCTGAACCTGGGTAAACGATCTTTGTGCTGACTCCTAGACCCGCTCATTCCACAACCTCACGCCCGCCGACCGTAGTAGGGATTCCAGTGATCCCATAGGTGTCGTTTTCCACTGACAGTGGCCTCAGTTAACTTCATGAACTACTCTAATAAGATACGTAGTTGCTTATATGTCAAACAACAAAGTATTGATTATTAGCTGGTCGATCGATAGCCGACTTTGATAGTATTGAAGCGAGTGGAGCCAATGTGTCGTGTTTTGCACAACTGCTTACAATTGGGGTAGCACCAACAGTGTTTACAAGTACTTGACCAGCCATACATACCCTATGTATACGTTGGCGCATAGTTCTCGAACAAGTACTATATTTCATCAACCACACACTGCTTGTATGATAAACCGTGACAACTTAGTGAGGACGCATTTGTTTCGGCAACAATTACAATGGTTCTTAGATGATTCACTGGCACACAAAAGTAGCAGTAGTTCCCATAGACGGATTCTAACAGAGTACTAGCCCTAGAGAGCTCAATAATAGGCATGGTTCGGATAATTAGACACAATCCAAACTACTTTTAAACACTAGCTGGGCCAACTATTTCATGCCTAGATCTAATTTTGGATGGAAACAAGACGGACCTTGCCATGAACATCATCAAGGACGTCTGACAGCAGCACAATCCTGTCAACCTTATTGAAGATAACCTTGTGGCCTTGCCACTCATAACCTTGTTTGTTGAGGCATGCCACGTCTTCTTCCTGCGTAAGCTTGACAAGAATAGTATGCCTCACAAATGAAGGGGTAACTTTGAACTTTTTGTGCTTTAGTACACCCTTGACGACACGCCTAACAACAGTGTGGCTGGAATACATCTCGACTTTGGTACAAATGCAACTGGCTTCCAGGATCCAATAGCCTAAGAACTTAGTTTTCCTAGTGCGTATATTCAGGCCATCCGCCTCATAGCGAGAGACATGTACAACCACACAATCCTTGTCTGCATCAGTGCTCTAATTGAAACAGAAATGAATTCTGAATTACTTTGAAATATAAAAAACACAAGTTATTTAAACCACTATGTAGAGTCAAAAGTATGCATGACAGGGAAGGTAGCATGCCATCGAAGCTAATAAAATTTTGCATTATTTATCACCACATACTTAGATGAAAAACCACAATCGTCATTTGTCGGTGTACTAAGGTAGGGGTACCTCAGTACCCCAACTTGTGCAATGACACTCCTGCAGCAGATCCATCAAATGCTTGCGGAGATCATCTCGCTCCACACCAAACCATTCAAGAACAAAGTATATAAGATAGAAACTCAAGACCCGGCAAGAGGAGCTTGCGGGAAGCCAATCAGGCTCAAGGCTCGTTACTCCTATAGATCCCGGCGAGAGGAGCTCGTCGGGAGGACGAACCACATCACGAAGTCACGCCTCGGCGCGGCCTGGCGAGACCCGAGACGGCAAGTCCTGAGCCAGCAAGCCCGGGCAAGCAGATCAAGGCCCGGCAAGGAGCTTGCCGGGAGAGCTGTGCTCGTGCCGCACCCCAGCTCACTTGCCCACGCGTCGCCTCCGGCCTTCTCGAGAGACGCGTGGCGGGTGGCTGTCTTTGCATGAAGAATGCGGTGGCACTCCACAGTGGTAACCGCCGCCGTGGCGAAAAAGACGCAATGGCGGGGAGCTTTTGGGGCGGCGGCGACGGGCATTTAATGCCCTTGTCCCCTCTCACAAAAGTAGGTAGAAAGCCTTGTAGCTGCTTTGTTCCAAGCCTGCTCCAACTACCACACCTTTTACGTTTTTACCCCTCTACCTCACGTTGACACCTGTCGGTGACCCCTTGCCCTATAAAAGGAGGCCCATGCACAACGTAGAGGGGGTTCCAACCATGGGTGATTCTCGCGAGAGGGTTCTGCGACTAGCTACTCTCACCTATGGGGCCGGGGCCCCTTCGTGTGTTCGGTACGGGGCGGAGGCCGTGGCGGAGAGCAGATCGAGGCGATCGCTGCTGGGGATTTTACCCAGCTTCGGGCGCGATGGTCGCAGAAACCCTACTGCTGCATTGTGTTGTATTTGATCTTGCTCAAGAATGCAAAGCAGAACGGTGGAGTGTTGTGTGAAACCCTCGTGAGAGTAGCTAGTCGCAGAACCCTCGCGAGAATCACCCATGGTTGGAACCCCCACGCTGTGCATGGGCCTCCTTTTATAGGGCAAGGGTCACCGACAGTGTCAACGTGAGGTAGAGGGGTAAAACGTAAAAGGTGTGGTAGTTGGAACAAAGGGAACAAAGGCAGCCATGCTTTCTACCTACTTTTGACAGAGGGGACAAGGGCATTAAATGCCCGTCGCTGCCGCCCCCAAAAGCTCCCGCCATTGCGTTTTTCTTTCGCCACGGGCGCGGCCACCACTGTGGAGTGCCACCGCATTCTTCATGCAAGACAGCCACCCGCCACGCCTCTCGAGAAGGCCGGAGGCGACGCTGGGCAAGTGAGCTGGGGTGTGGGCACGAGCACAGCTCTCCCGGCAAGCTCCTTGCCGGGCCTTGATCTTGCCGCCCGGGCTTGCTGCTCAGGACTTGCCGCCTCGGTCTCGCCAGGCGCGCGCCCGCGCCGAGGCGTGACTTCGTGATGTGGTCTCGTCCTCCCGACGAGCTCCTCTCGCCGGGATCTATAGGAGTAACGTAGCCTTGAGCCTCGATTGGCTTCCCGGCAAGCTCCTCTTGCCGGGTCTTGAGTTTCTATCTTATATACTTTGTTCTTGAATGGCTTGGTGGAGCGGAGATGATCTCCGCAAGCATTTGATGGATCTGTTGTGGAGCTGGGTCTGCCTGCGGTACGTTGGGGTACCGAGGTACCCCTACCTTAGTACAATCGACAGAGCCCCCGGCCTAGGCTATACACGGTGCCGAGCGCTGTTGGGCCAGGCCCAAGACAGTCTGCATCGGCGCTGCCGCCTTCCACGCGTCGAATCCATCGCCAAGATTCGCCGCTCCCTCCCGCAACGGCACGCTGATTGCGGTGTCGGGAGGAGGGCGGCGATGCAGCCTTTTAAAGCATCCACCCGTGATCGTGGCGCAGAGCGGGTCGCCACCTGCCGCCTGCTCCGCTTTTTCGCCACGCGGCCCTCATGCACGGGGGTCGTGGGCGGCGAAGGTGGGAGACCGAGCCGTCACGGGGCGGAGAGGGCGAGTCGGCCCCGCTCCCCTGGCCTCCTTGCTTCCTGATTGGTCGAGAGGGGCGGTTGAGTCCCCACCTCGCCCCTTTAAATAGGGCGGAAGGGGTGCATAACGGCCACACTCACCCACTTCTCCCTTCGTCTTCATCTTCTGTTCTTCTTGCCGCCATGGAAGGAGGGAATCCTGGTTCTCGACGGTGGCGGCGCTGGTTGCCTCTCAGCAGCGCACCGCCTCAACCAGCTCCCGTGGTAGTGGAGCCGCCCACGAGAGGGAGAGGAAGGGGCGTGGCGTGCGACGAGGTCGAGGGCGTGGCCGAGGCGGTCGGGGAGAGGCGGCCGTGGCGACGCGCCTCCCTGTCTCCCCCGCGCTCTCTCGACCACGGCGCGTCCACACCGGAGATGACCCCGGAGTTCTTCGTCAAGCTTCGCGGGCGCCTCGCCGCCGCCTCCGGCTGCCGGTCCTGCTTATGGACGCGATGGGACCGGACCCACCCGACGTGATGGAGCTACGATGAGGGGCTGCGGGATCAGCGGCACTGGGTGAGTGTCGTGTCCCCAGCCCCGGCGTGATGTTCTTCGACCGAGGGTGGAAGACCTTCGCCGATCCATAGCTTGACGGCGGGTTCACCTCCATTTCAAGTTATTGGATGGTGATCTCCTCGCCGTCAAGGTCTTGGCGACTATGGAACCCGGTGCGCTGCTGTGTGGACAGCTCCTCGGATAGCGAAGGCCCCTCCTCGAGCGAGAGTGACGAGGGGGAGCGACAGCGACGACGAGGGGATGGCGGGCCCGACTAGACGCCGGACACCGCTGCCTCAAGGCCACCGCAACCCCTTCTTCTGGGTTGCTGGCTGCTGAACTCCCCGGGCCGTCTTCTTGCCGGCGGGCGTGGGGAGGCTGCGGAAGAGGAAGAGGGGAGGGCGGCAAGGCGTCGCAGCACGAGGGCGAGTAGCCTTCGATAGCGTCGACGCCCCACTACCCCGCCTTCAAGCTCGCCTCCTCGCCTCCGACTCCGCCAAGCTCAAGGGCCCCGGGTGTTCTCTTGGGGTCTTCGCGCCTGTGGCTCTTCGCTGGCTTCTTGAGGGCTTGCTGCTGGCTCTCCGGCATGCGCTCCCCATGCCCGTCACCTTCGCAGCTCTCTGGGCACGGTGGCGCCACCGCCACGCCTTGTCGCCTCCTTCGCCTTCCCGACAAGCTCTTCTTGCGGGGTCTTCTCCCGGCAAGCCTATCTTGCCGGGGCTCTTGACCTACCTCCTAACTCCTGAACAGAGAAACAGGAGAGGGATCACGGCACCTTATCTTTTCAGATTGTAAGCCCTCGGGCATTAGCTGCATTTAAGAACTTGTAATCCTCTCTATCATGTTTTTCATCCTCCATGGACTTGTACTAAATTGGATGTTTTTAATGAAAAAGGGAAAGCTTGCCGGATGAGTCTTTTACTTGATCGCTACTTTGTATGTGCTTACGCTATCGGGAGCTTGCCGGGCGAACACGCTTAGCGATCATGGACAGCCCACCGGTGGTGTCACTCCGGCAAGCAACCTTGTCGGGCGGGCTATGGCGCCTATCTTGCTGAGCAGGCTCGAAGCAAGGTAGAGGTGCAGCGCACACTTGGGTTTGTTGAGCGGACTCGAAACAAACCAAGCACGCAATCGGGCCACGACTCGGTTCCTCCACGCACGGGTTTTTACAAGACACGATCGCTCAAAGACGTTAGTCCCGCATCTCCCCGCCCATGAGAGGATGCATGACGAGGATGAAAACTTATCTCGAATAGCAGCCCCAAAGAACTCTAGTTTGCCGGAGATTTAATCTTGGCGCCGCAGCCCAGTGGGCTGGCTTGCCGAGGAGAGCCTTATAATCGCAGTTCTCGGCGACCGGGCTTGCCGGATCTTAGGCGCCGTGGGGTCTTTTGGTTCTCCTTGTTGCTGCAATTTTAGCCATGAAAACAGCTGAGGTAGATATGCGATTGCTCAATGCACATGTATGTGTATATAAATCTTGGCTAAGCAAGGCGATGTCGGGCTTTGTCCTTCAGATGTTTGTGTTTCACGCCTTGGGGAGCTTGCCGGGGAACACGCTTAGCGATCATGGGACAGCCCGCTGGTGGCGTAGCCTCCGCAAGCAACCTCGTCGGGCCGCCATTCGACGCTTAACTTGCTGAGCGTGGCTCGAAGCAAGATAAGGGTGCTGCAGCACACTTGTGTTTGTTGAGCGGACTCGAAACAAAACAAGTACGTGAATCGGGCCACGACTTGGCTCCTTCTTGCGCCCAAGCCTCCCATACCAAGGGCATCTCACGGCAAGGCTTGCAACGTTACACCCTCTAACCAGCATCCTTTGTGCGCCGCTTTACGCCGAGGAACTTGTCGGCGCTTAACGCGCTTGTTGAGTACGGACATCAGCAGCCCGCTGGTTGGCGCCGCCCGCAAGCAACCTTGCCGTGTCTAGTTCGCGACGCGCTTAACTTGCCGAGCGGCATCGAACGAAACGAGGGTGCGGTTGGTCGCCGCCGCTTTTTACTCGCTGAGTGTGTTCGCGAAGTAAGGGTGCGGCTATCCACAAGCAGGCTCCTCAGCGTGCAGGTTTCGGGCACAAACGACAAATGCGAGAGGGATATAACGAATAAAAGCATGATATTAAGGAGTGCTCTGCACGAAGGCGCGAGCGACTTAGCTTTTTCTTTCTCTTGTTTCTTCGCACTACTGGGTGCCCAATGGTGCGTTCGACGGTGGCGCAGCACTCCGGGGCGCGTTGCGGAACGAACGCTAGAGCTGTCTTCGCCGGGCTTAGAGCTGCCCGAGGAGCTGCGCACGTCGGAGTAAGCACCAGAGCCGCCCTTGTCGGACTTAGAGCTCGATGGCGCGTCCTCGGCGCGCAGAAGCGCCCAAGGAGACACGCTTGCGGAGCGTAGGGGGAGCGGAACGAGTGGCGCGAGGAACGGGCCGTGCTCGACTCCTAATAGCGACAGGGAGGAGCAGGTCTTGTCCCGCACTTCGCTTTGCTCTTGCTCGACAAAGCGGTCCGGAGCATCCCGCGAGCCCCTGCATGTTCTAGCCCCAACATGCGGGCACCATCTTCGTGGCACGGCGCCGCTGGGATGGACGTGGGTCTCGGAGGCCGAGGCGTGGTCCTCCGCCTCGCCCCTCGATCTGGTGGCACCGCGAGTGCCCTCGCCGGTGTCCATTCTTCCACCGCGCGCTCCTCCGCTTCGCCGCGGCTCCGGTGGCGGCGGGAAGACGGAGATGGGTCTGCGACCAAGCTCTCGCTCGGGGCCATGATGCAGTTGTCGATGAAGCTGCTGACGAAGCTGGGGATGTTGATGAAGAGGGCTGGCGCGCGAACGCCGGATCAGGTTCGCACAACCTCGACGCCCCCTACCTGGCGCGCCAGAGATGTCGCGGCCGGATGGGTCGGCGCGGCACCTATGGGGCCGGGGCCCCTTCGTGTGTTCGGTACGGGGCGGAGGCCGTGCGGAGAGCAGATCGAGGCGATGCGCGCGCGGGGGATTTTTACCCAGCTTCGGGCCGCGATGGTCGCGTAAAACCCTACTGCTGCATTGTGTTGTATTTGATCTTGCTCAAGAATGCGAGCAGAACGGTGGAGTGTTGTGTGAAACCCTCGTGATCATTGACAAGGAAGAAAATCCTTGGGCAGCTCAATGGGGCACATCCTCGGGGGAAACTGCTCCTATAGGGCCATGGGGGATGTAACCTCAAACAGGGCATTGACCATCTCATTAGTAGCCGTGAGCGTATCTAGGGTCGGCTCAGTGGCGGCCTCCATCTTCTTGGAGCTCTGTGTCTCGTGGGGACCAGCCTCTTGCGTCTGCTCCAACATTGGCAGATCTTTGCCTGGTTCTCCTTGGTCCATCATGAAACTGATGAATAGGAGACAACTGAAAGGAAAACACAATCGCAATGGCAATGAAACAAAAAAGAGAGTGAGCATTGGTTACTGCTTTGCAAAAGTTCTTTTTCCAGATAGAAAATAACAACATCACATATCTGCTTACCTTCCCTTTGTTGGAAGAGGAGAACAATGGTAGATGCGAGTGTTGGCTTTCCCAAAGACGGTCAGGGAGAAGGGAATTCAACAAAGAGTGAAATGATGGTTCTTCGCCCGTCAAACTTAGACTGCAGGAGGTGGGGTTTTGTGGTATGATGGCTCGTTATTGCCGTGCTACGACCGGGTTGACCCTCCGCCTGCATACCGCCTTCTAATTATGTGGATGGCATTTGGGCCAACGCGCTGCATGGCCCGCATGCCAGCGAAGCAAAGTAAAACAACATTTAGTAGCGGGAGACGTTTCGATGACCTCGGAGGAGCCAGAAGCGGTAGTGCATCCACTGTACTTGTAGTAGAGTAATTGTTTTTCTGGGTAGCTATAGAGTGTCTCCACTGTACAAGTAGTATTTTTTTTTCTCTGGGCCCAAGACAAAAGAGCCCATCCACCCTAGTAAATAATAAAATCAATTCAAAAGCCCATATATTTACTTAATGAGAGGTTCTACCCAGCACACCGCCCCCCAAAAAAAACCTTGGTGCTCTTCTTCTACCTCAGTCCCACCCACCTCACATCAGCTCGCTCCACTCGTATCCCCAAATTCCACACCTCACTCCTATAGAACACCCCAACTATCCTTCTTTGTCACTACTACAGAAAACCCCTACTCCCCTCCTTCTTCAAGCGCACTACAACTAGGCTCGTCATTCATTACTCTGCTCAAATCCATGAGCCCGACACAATGCCCTTGAGGAAAATGGAATCGGCTAACCCCAACACCAAGAAGATGAGGCTCCCGCAGTGGCGACGCATGTTGTAGATCCCGCACCTGGTAGCGCAAGGATGGCGAGCACGCCCCACCGGATCCCAGGAACCCGTCGAATCTTGGGTGGACCGCATCAGCGATCTCCGGGACGCCATCCTTGGGGAGATCATCTCGCTTCTCCACACCAAGGATTGCTACCGCACCCAAGTCCTCTCAACTCGGGGGTACCCTCTATGGTGTGTCGCGCCCCTTAATCTCAGTTGTCATCAGCTATCTCTATTTAATAATTTTTAACTCCCCGGAGCAATCATCTCCTCCCACTAAGGCTTCGTTCAAAGCCTCTGCATACCGGCATGCTACCTGAGCATGCCCTACACAGTGGACACCTTTCTGAAGTCCCCTGAATTCACAGAACTATAGCTGCTTGAGTTCTACTATTCCCCCTGGAAATCACATTCCACATACTGAACGCCATGTACTTGTGCCCTCAGCGTTCATGTCCATCTCGGGGTTTTCCTCCTCTCTCCACACTGCCACCTTTGCGTTGTGCAACCTACCAGACAACCTGGTACTAAACCTTCGACTCTCATTTCTCAAAAAACTTTCACTTGTGTGGGTTCGTATGTCGGAGGCCTCATTGCATAGCATCATTCCTTCCAGTTGCCCTGCCCTAGAGTGCTTGGTTCTTGTTTTCACAGTTAAAATCGGTTATCTCCAAATAAAGTCGCCTAACGTTATAAGAATTGGAATTTATTTTGATGGAAGGCGGCTCATCATCGAAGATGCCCCTTCACTTCAAAGGTTGATCCTTAATTCTCATTATTCACCGTCCAAAATAATTTTTATCTCTCCGCCTAAACTGGAGACCTTGGGTCTAATACATGATCTATGTGCTCATTTCAAGATGGTGTTTGGCTCCATAGTTCTTCAGGTAATATATATTATCATCTACACTTGTAATCATAAGTTGCATTTTAAATTTCTGCGCATAAGTTCTATATCATCTTGGAGTACACAATTTGTACTAATATTATGTTGTATGCTCAATGAAGAGTTTGTCCATGGATAGCCTATCAATGTTGCTGAATTTTGTCAATATCTTATTTATCCATATGATTTTTGATCTGAACAAGATTATTGGCTTGCGGCAACGCTTTCCATGTCTGGAGAAGTTGTATATAAAGGTGATAATTTCACGCACATTGGAAGACCGCATATAGTGTACCAGAATTAATCGTTGAGCTATTGCTCCTTTTACACTCTTTTTTTAGAACTTAACCATTTACAATCTTCATGTCTATTAAGGCAACAGGATGGGGTAAGAAAGTTATAACCAATCGGTGGATTCGTAAGAACCGGGATTTTCTCACTTTTCATGATGTTCAATTAAAGACAATAACGCTGGAACGATATGTAGCCAACCATGCAAACACTAGATTTGTCACATTCTTCCTGCTGAATGTGAGGTTACTATTGTCCGTCATGCTTAAGTTTATCATCAGCATGGTTTTGATGGATGGGTATGTTGAAGAGCAAAAAAGGAGTTTCTGGTGGACAAAGGGCTTCTGAACGTGCTGGGCTTCTATTTGCAACATCTTGTGGTTATAATCTAGTAATTTTACGACCCAGGATGTTCATTCTATGGACCTGACCGATCCATTCGACTATGACTGCCGAAAATAGTGCCGGAGTTAGATTGTGATGCCCTTTTCAAGCTGGGTTTTGTGTAAACCTAATGAACAATTAACCCTCATGCTTTTCTACAGTTTGTAAGCTGGAGTTAGATGTTGTTGCCCTTTTCAACTCGACTGTGACTGTCATATTTTCTTTGAAACAAGGCAAATGGCTTGCCATTTGTTTAATTAAGAGAGAAATATTGTAACAAATCCCAACCAAGGGAAATAACATCAGCCTCGCTAGTTGAGCTCACTGTGCATTACAGAACCCAAGTGTAGCCCCCACCAGCACCCACAAACTTATTTCGAAATAGCACACCAAATGGGCTGTAAATTTTCATAAGAAAGGCTGCATGGCCGTAACAGAGTTGGATTCTGACATTTGGGACCCACAAGCAAAAAGCCTATCCAAGGTGGTGTCGACTTACTAGTCAACAAATGATTCTGCCTACCAGCCGTTGGATTGACATCCAACAACTGTCGTGTATCTTCTATCTCTTGTTTTTTCCTCTAGCCGCCCAAACCAAACCACCCCAATGGTTCCGCCTGCTCCCACCTCCCATGGCTAGTTGCACCTCCGCCGCCCTACTGTACCTTCAAATGTTGGCCAGTCCATCCCTCTATTCCCCCACACGTCATGTTATTCTCCGGCGACGTCAGCCCAACACGCACTCGCAGCCGAACCATTCAACCCTCGTACTCCCCTCCACCTACGACTAGACTGGCGCATCTTCCATGGCTCCTGTTCGTTCGATCCGAGGCCTCGCCGTCATCCTCCCCCTTGGTTCGCTCGCCGTGCACAGTGCGTTGCCGTCTGGCATTGTTAACGTGGTCAACAACCGAGAGAAATAAGGAGATGACTGTACGTGGAGAGGATGATAGTAGGGACCCACCAGGGTCATAGCAGTACGGAAGCAACTGCCTCATTATTACAAGCCCAAAAAATTGTTCCTCCTAATGGTTGAACATCTGGGGCCCACGCCATTGTCAACGCAGTCAATAGACGAGAGAATTACACAACGAGCAGCTGACACCATGGATCCAGCAGGTCGTGCAGTTGTTATTTACTTTTTTAGGAAGAACAAGTTGTTATATACTAGTTTTAGAGACGGATCAGGGTAAACACGGGGCTGTGCAGGGGTTGTGGCCCGTCTAGCTAGGGTTTTATTTTATGTTTACCACATGATGAGCCTAGTTGTGTTTTTGACTTTCTGAAAATGGTTAGCCTAGTTCTACCTTTTTTAAGAAATACCCAACGGAGGCCTACTTGCTTTCTCAGCCCTGCTGGGCTGCAAACCTTTCAAGGCGAGAGCAATGTATTCGCTTGCCCAGAAAATAAAGTAGTAAGAAATGGGATGTAAATTTTAAAAACACAGCAAAGCGGCAATTTGTTTCAAATATTTTTTTTAACATTTCGAGATCTCGAATTAATTATTTTTTTTGCGTGGAAAATTTTGTTCGATTTTAAATTGATATAAATTTATTATTTTTAAATTAGTTTGAGCGTGATTCGAAATTTCATGATTAAAAACAGTTCGGACTGCACCCAAATATGAAAATCTCGTTGAATTTTTAACCGTGCCAGAATATGGGCTGTAATAGTAACAAAAAGAATATGCCCTTCAAAAAATCTTAAAGAATTAGCCAATGTGTTGTACATTTATTAGCAATAATGGCAAATGGGTTATGTTCTTTTCCACATATTTGTGGCTGACTTCCGGGCCTACTAGCTTGACGTGTACGCTTTCCTAAAAAAAGGTTGACGTGCACGCAAGGCCGTGTCAACTTAGTTAACATACGAGAGCAGTGATTGTTGGATGTCCAACCAACGACCATGGTGCTTCTTCATTCTCTGCTCTTCCTATTCCAGCCGCTCAAACCAGCGCCGGCGGGACTGCCTAACCCTCCTCTCGTGGCTGGCTGTGCTGCCGCGCAAGCCTCAGCACCCTACCCTACTCCCATCACTGGCCTGGCCATCCCTCTACTTACCCACACATGTTCTTATTCTCCGGCGATGGCAGAAGAACCAGTAAACCCTCGTACTACCCTCCACGTCTGAAACAACTGCCGAGTTTTCCATGGCTCCGTGTCGTTCCCTTCCTAGGCCTCACCGTCGTCCACCGCCCTGGTGCTCTTGGCGCGGCGTGGTCAATTGGGTCAACGAACGACATCCATTAGAAGAGGACTGTATGTGGAGAGGCTGAGAGTTGGGTCCATGGCCGCCCGCAAGGAAGTGCCTCCTTATTACGCGCAAAATAACGATTCCTCCACCGGACAGTGGGACCCACCGAAAGGGCCTCTGTATTTCATAAAAAAACATTCCTCCTGCTGACAGCTCGGACTCACCAGCTATATCTTCGCACACAAGGAAGTGTCTCCTTATTATGCACAAAAAAATTGAATACTCCCCCAGCTAGCTGGGACCCACCATATTTGGAGGCTGACATGTGGGCCTACTGAGTTGACGCGGACGGAGGGCTTTGTCGACTTCATCAATATAAACGATTCTAGCTGTAGTGACCGTACGATGTCCATCCAATGGCCGTCGTCCTTCTTCAACGTCCAGTCTTCTTGCTCTAGGCGCCCAAACCAGCGCCGGTCGTGCCGCTTGCTCCTGCCTCCCATGGCCGGTTGTGCTGCCACGCAGGCCTCACCGCTCCATCCTACTCCCATCGATCGCTTGGCCATCCCTGTACTCACCCAGACATCGTGTTATTCTCCGGCGACGGTAGCCTCACACTGCAGCTGAACCAGTAATCCCTCGTACTCCTCTTCGAGTGGTAAACAACTGTTGAGTCTTCCCCGGCTCCGGGTCATTCCCTTCCTAGGCCTCGTCGTCGTCCACCACCTTGGTGCTCTCGGCGCGGCGTAGTCAACGCAGTCAAGGAACGACTTCCGTCGGAAGAGGACTGTACGTGGAGAGGCTAACAGCTGGGTCCATGGCCGCAGCAAGGAAGTGCCTCCTTATTACACATAAAATAATTATTCCTCCACCTGGCAGCGGGGAACCACCAGAAGGGCATTTGTATTTTGCGAAAAAAATGTTTCCCCTTGACAGCTAGGACCCACCAGCTACATCTTCGCACGCAAGGACATGCGTCCATATTGGGGCAAAAAATGATTCTCCCCCCTGTCAGTTGGGACCCACCAGCTATATCTTCGCATGCAATTAAGTGCCTCCTTATCCTCCCTGACAGCTGGGACCCACCCGGTTGAACCGTAGATAGGGTTGCATGTCTGGTCGCGAACATGTATGTACATACTGGTCGGTCGGTCTCTCTGCAATGATGAACCGTGGCTGAGCAAGTAGCGGCATGTGTACTAGTAGAGCCCCCGACATAGCAGTCCAGTCAAAACCCTGTACACATATGTACAGCTAGATGCCAAAAAATACGGTTACGTACGTACAAACAGGCGGGGTCTCGAACGCCTACTTGCGCATACGTACAGCTAGGGCTCATGTACATGGAGAGGCAACGGACGGCAGCAAGGGCGTCCTCTTCATCGGCAGCCAACCGGCTGGGTCAGAATGGAGAAATAGCATCATGTTCATCGGGAGGCAACAGACTAGGTAAGAATGTGTCGTGTTCAACGGGAGCCAACCGGCTTGGGCAGAACAGCCAAAATGGGGTCTGGTGTACTGCAGTATGGAGGAAACAACCTTTTGTTTGACTGGCTACCATCGAAACGGGATCATGTTCATCGGGAGGGGTCTAGCGTACCGCAAGACGGAGGAAATAGACTTTTATTAGAGCGCCTACGGTCGAAACAGGGTCTTGTTCATCGGGAGGGATGTGGCGTACCGCAAAACGGGACTCGACGGCCTACTGTTCATCCACCATCTAGTGCCTCGCTCTAGCCTCCACGGGCTACTGTTCATCTACCGTCGACTTCCTCCGGCCTCCACCTGCTACTGTTCATCCACCGTTGACTTCCTCCAGCCTCCACCAGCTATTGTTCATCCATACGCTACTGTTCATCCAGCCTTCACTGGCTACTGTTCAACCAGCCCTCCACCAGGTCATGTTCATGCAGCCTCCACTCACTAATGTTCAACCAGCCCTCCACGGGTCCTATTCATCCACCCCAACCGGCTCAGGTGCATGGCCTCCTTGACCGGGGTCATGTTCATCCAGCGGCAATGGCCTCTACTATACCACGAGGTCCTGTTCATCCAACCCCCACCAGGAACTGTTCATCCAACCCCCAACAATGGTCACTATTCATCAAAAGGCTGCAACAGGTTTGATCGGCTCCAGTTAGCAGTAGTAGTGGAGGAATCGCTCGGTTCAGTTAATAGCCAAGGGATCGATCTCTCGGGTTCAGTAATGTAGCTAGTGCAATCGCTCGGGTTCAGTAAGAGAACGCCTCGCCTGGGTTCAGTTAGAGCCCAATGCCTCGCACACACGCACGTACATGTACGAGAGAAATGCGCAAACCTCCGTGCATCGCTCGGCCCCGACCACCCATCCTAATTGGGAACTCCCCGGTATTTTCCTCACCCTCACTTCTACCATGATTTTTTCTGGCATGGACGGCCCAAAGTATGTCATGCTGGTGCATCCCCGTCCCACCCAGGACGAAAAGCCCATATGTTGTCATGATTTTTTGTCATAGAAGTAGGAGCCCACCACATCTATGATGATATGTATTGTTGTCACAATTATCGTCATAGAAGTGTCATAAGCATGACAGGAAAAAAATCGTTTGGCCCATAATGTCACGGATGTGTCTTTTTTTGTAGTGTGGGATCGGCGATGACCTCCGCACTGGCGCGCCCGTCGTCCTGGTCTTGTTGCACCGAAGAGGTAACCTTTGGGGCTGCCTTGGGAACCAGCACACTAGCCTTGTTCCTTTAGCACCAAAGAGGAAAACATCTTTGCCTGTGCCTGCTGAAGCCTTCCTTGCTCCGCTCATCGTGGCTTGCATCACCCACATGCAACACGAGGGAGGGTGGCGAGCCTAGAGATGTCCACCCCGTGAGGGGCCACGGGAGGCAGCCTCAGGAGGTCACCCCACATGATGCCCTTGGGGTGCCTTACGACGCTTATTGATGCTCGCCTCGTGAGGCAGAGGGCCTAGCAAGGGCTTTCTTGTGAAGTTTTGGAGCTGGGCCACGCCGGGCCCTTTGACGATGCCACGTGTTGGGCCGCTGTCGGTATTCTGGGCACCAGGGTACCCATACTTGCCTGCCTGCGGCCCACGGCATGGCTCGATTGATGGCCTAGTACGGCCCATCTTCATCATCGAGAAGACAAGACCCATCCGAGGGGCCAAACATTGCGAGCCGTATGACGCCAAGATCTCCAGAGGGAGCGACCTCGTCAGGCTGGCTCTAGAGGAGCGGACATTCCTATGCAAGCGCCCATTTCATGACATTCGGGTGACGCAAGCCATGACGACCAAGGCCAGGCGGGCGCCAACAGGCACAAAGCAGCAGGTTTCCTCTTTGGTGCTAAGGAGGCAAGCACATGCCCGGAGTCCCGAGGAGTCAGCCAAAGGTTTCCATTCCCGTGCAACAAGACCAAGACCGCCAGGACGGCAGGACATATATCATCGCTGTGCCCACCTCGCCGTCACAACCAGAAGCTTTGTAGGAGAAGACTACCTTTCGTCAGGATAAGATGTACTACTTGTCCCCCTTCAAAATTGGCCACTGTAGGATCCCTTCCCGCCTTCGTTCGGAAGAAGAGGACCAAGGCCACTATAAATATAGCTTAGACACCACCATAGGAGGAAAATGATCCGGCATCCAACCCAAAACCTCACTAGATCACATTAGGTTGTTTTTCCCCCTTTACTAGTTCATCCTCAGCCCCTTGCGAGGCTAATCCATCACAAAGCAGGAGTAGGGTTTTACACCACAAGGTGGCCCGAACCTGGGTAAACTGCTATGTCTCTTCCTTTCATGTTCATTGAGCTAGGCCGTGAGAGCGATGAGTTCGTTGGCTGGAGAGGTTGAGTTCTTCGCACACAACCCAGAGTTTGAACCTTTCTTGGGTTAGCGGAGCCCTGAATCCAACATTTTGCACGCTAGGTAGGGCGTGTCGAAGCCTCTCTCCCATCAGTCGTTTCACCACCGTTCCGCTGTTCTCATGGCCGATGCTCATCAAGTTCGTGCTCAGCACAGGGCAGACCTCGCCGCCTGCATTGCTCAGACAGTGACTGCGGGCGATGGCGCCCCTTGTTTCTCCCCTTCTCCTGCGGCTAACGCCGCCACCGGTCCCACGATCGACGAGCAGCAGGAATCGTCGTTGCGCCTTCCATGCGGCGTGATGGTCGCACCGCCACTCCGTCAGTGACTCTGGCCGCTGCTTCTCTTCCCATGCTCGTCGCGGGATGGCGAACGCGTAGGCTACGTTGCTCATGGCGCACGAGCTTCCGCGCTATCTCCATGTCAATGACCTCTTTGAGTCCTAGCTGGACCGCATCACCGATCTCGTCAGCGCCGCTAGAGAGGCTCATGCGCCCTCTTGCTCGCTGCCTCCCCCGCTGCCTCAGGCGGGCGACGTGGCCCATGGCGCCTCCTCTTCTTTGGCGTGATGTCATCCCCGAGCCTCGGCGAGAAGCGCCCCAGCGTGACCTGCCGCGCAGTGTGCAGACACATGATGAACAAACCTGCCAGGTGGCGCAGCGACCTCAAGGAGAGGCACATGCACTCCCAGCACCGCAATGTCAAGACAGTGCGCCAGTCGAGGTGGCAGCACGCTGGGGCCAAGACCAGGCTCCCCCTCCGTGGTAGGCTCCCGTGAGCACGACAGGCTGTCGAGTGTTCACTCCGGAGCTGCGCCTCGTAGTCTAGCCCGGCTAGTTCAAGCCGAATCTGCCTCTGCGCTACGATGACTCTCCTGATCCTGTTGAGTTCCTCCAGCTCTACGAGCTGAGCATCGAGGCGGCGAACGGTGACGAGAAGGTTATGCCGAACTAATTTGCCATGGAGCTCAAGGATAGTGCATGCTCGTGGCTTCTGAACCTCCCAGTAGTATCGATCTCCTCCTGGGATGAGCTGCATGAGCACTTCATCGCCAACTTCCAGGGCACTTGCGACCGTGCCCCTACTGCAGGTGACCTGCCGCGCATCAAGAAACAGCCAAGGGAGACCTTGCACAAATACATCCAGTGCTTCACCAACATTTGCGTCAAGATCCCTAAGGTGTCGGACGAGGCCATCATTTCAGCATTCACTGGCGGCCTCCGGGATGTCAAGATGAAGGAATAACTCTCCATACACCTGGACATGTGGTGGGCTTTCGAGATGTTCAACATGGCAACCAGGTGCACGAGGGCATAGGAAGGTCGCCTCTCCCTCCTTGAGTTCCTGGAGGCCGACCCTGAAGAAAAGAAGGCCAAGGCCAAGGACGTGAAGCGCAAGGGCACGGCCGTGCTTGTGGTCGAGCCCGAGATGAAGTGCAATTGCGACCACGCAGAGTCCTCGAAGGGCAGCCGCCTGTTCTGCGTCTTCCACAACATCCATAACCACAACAGCAATGACTACCAAGAGCTCAGGGCCATCCGGGACGGGCACCTTGGCCGTCGCCCTGAGCGCAACGAACAGGGCTACAACTGCGGAGGAGGCCGCTGGGACAACCGTGACCCTCGCCAGGACTGGTGTGATTAGCCTCGTGAGGACCGCTGGCAGGGCTAGCCTCGCAACGGACCCTAGAGGGATCAGTCTCGTGAGGATCGTCCTCAGGGCAATGCAACTTTCCTCTGTTGCTGCCGTTGCCAAGGAGGAACAACGACCATCGCCAAGATGATGGGGCCGGGGGCTTCCAAGAGCCTTGTGCCATTGCCTGCATCCTGGGTGGCGCCTAGGCCCCCGACTCCCATCGCGTCCTCAAGCAGCTCGCTCGCGAGGTGAACGCGGCCCTCCCCAAGCTCGAGGCGTCGCGTCCCCTCAGGTGGTCCAATCACGCTATCACCTTTGACTCTACGGATTAGCTCAAGTGCGCAGCCACCACTGGCGTGCTCCCGATGCTCTACTCACCCAGCATCAGCAACATCCTCATCACCAAGACACTCATTGATGGTAGCGCGGGGCTTAGCGTCCTGTTCGTCGAGATGTTTGACATGCTCCATGTGCCATACGACCAGCTTTTGCCTACCAAGCCGTTCGCAGGGGTAACCGATGGCTCCATCGTCCCCATAGGGCAGATCCGTCTCCCTGTCACTTTTGGAAGTGCAACAACTACCGCACCGAGCTCATCGACTTCGACGTCGCCCACATTCCTCTCCCATACAACGCCATCCTCGGGTTTCCGGCCTTCGCCAAGTTCAAGGCGATGACTCACCACAGCTGCAACGTCCTCAAGATGCCGGGGAGCTGCGGCATCATCATGATCGCCTGCAATGAGAAGGATGCGGTGTGCTCCCTCGAGTGTGCCTACCAGGCTACAGCGTTCGAGAAATCAGATGATGAGGGCGCCATCCAACACCTTGAGGTCATCCCCAAGAAGAAGAAGAAGCAGCTACTTCACAGAGTATCTCAGGAGGGTAGGGTATCTGATCATCGTTCCTCAGGACATGCGACCACTGCTAGGATGCCTTCCTCTCTTGCATAGGAAGGCGAGCCCGACGCTCCTCTCAGGTTGGGCTCAGGGGCTCTCCTTTGGACGGCCTTTGACCTAGCTAGTGTCATGAGGGAGGCGTTCAAGCACCATGTGGATGTGTGCTTCAATATGTGTTTTCGCAAAGTGTAGGATCGAAAGTATGTCTAGAGGGGGGGTGATTAGACTACTTGACAATATAAAAATTCAGCCTTTTGATAAAGACAAGTTTTTGGCAGATTCACGATGATGATCAAGTCAAGTATCACCCTACACATGCAATTCTAGAGTATTGGCAGCGGAAAGTAAATTGCACATGTAGTAAAGAGAGGTGGAGAAGAGCAAACGCAATTTGGAGACACGGAGATTTTTTCTCGTGGTTCCGATAGGTGGTGCTATCGTCAATCCACGCTGATGGAGACTTCAACCCACGGAGGGTAACGATGCGAGAGTCCACGGAGGATCCACCCACGAAGGGTCCACGAAGAAGCAACCTTGTCTATGCCATCATGGCATACGCCCACGGAGGACTAGCCTTACTGGGGTAGATCTTCACGAAGTAGGCGATCTCCTTGCCCTTACAAACTTCTTGGTTCAACTCCACATCTCGACGGAGGCTCCCAAGCGACACCTAACCAATCTAGGAGGCACCACCCTCCAAAAGGTAATAGATGGTGTTGATGATGATGAACTCCTTGCTCTTGTGCTTCAAATGATAATCTCCCCAACACTCAACTCTCCTCACTGATTTGGCTGTGGTGGAAGAAAGGATTGAGTGGAAAGCAACTTGGGAAGGCTAGAGATCAAGCTTCATATGGTGGGAGTGGAGCAACTTGATCTCAACACAAGGGTAGGTAGTTTTCTTCTCGAAATGTAAGGTAGGAGTCGTAGTTCTTTCGATGGCTCTCTCCACGAATGAAGAGGGGTGGAGGGTATTTATAGCCTCCACACAAAATCCAACTGCTACACACATTTGACCAATCTCGGTCAGACCGAAGTTGACAACTCGGTGAGACCGAAAGTTCAAATCTTGTGAACGTTGGGATTTTCGGTGGGAACGAAAATACAATCTTGGTGAGTTCGATTCCTCCAAAGACTAGGGTTTGCCAATCTCGGTGGGACCGACTTCATCATCTCGGTGACACCGATTTGATGACAGAATGTTACAGAAGCTTGGCAACACTAGTTTCGGTGAGACCGAGTTCAGAATCGGAAAATCCGAAATTTCTAGGGTTTGGCTTTATGGCTGAGGTGGTTCATCTCGGTGTGACTGAGTTTAGGAAATCGGTGGGACCGAGATTACTTATGAGTGTATATTTGAAGTGAGAGTTGCTGATAGTTTAGGAGATATATCACTAAGCACTTTGAGCAACCAGATCATTAACATAACCTCATCCCCTTTTAATAGTATTGGCTTTCCTATGGACTCAATGTGATCTTGGATCACTAAACCAAAAATGGAGTCTTGAGCTTTTGCCAATTCTTGCCTTAGCATTTTGAGGGGTCCACTCTTCACCATAGCCATACCCATATCACTGAACTTTCTGAAATGATTCTCAAGAAGCTATTAGTTCAATGATATATATGTTGTTATTAATTACCAAAACCACCCGGGGATTAGTTGCACTTTCAATCTCCCCCTTTTTGGTAATTGATGACAACATATAGATCAAAGCTTCGACAAATGATATAATCAATGAATAATATCGTCGCTTTGAGGAGTATGTGATAAGCAAGAGCTCCCCCTAAATTTGTGCATTATTTAAGATTTGCGTTTGAATGCAAATGCACAATCGATTAGGATCATGGGTCACTCTTCCATGTCACATACATCTTGGTGGAGCGCACAAAATGATAAGAATGAATAGCATGCACCCAATCACCAAGACATGAGTAAATGGTCATACAAGATATGAATAGCATATGATAAGCATTAAGCACACATTAAGGCATAGTACGACCAAGCACTCATCAATGTAGAGCAAACGTAGTATCAAACACACGGAATGTCTCGAAAATCTCAAAAGTATCTCAAAAAGACCGCAAATAAACGAAAGAGCAAAAGCGCAAAGACAAAGAACTCTCTCTCTCGAAGTCCTATGATCTATACAATTTCTCCCCCTTTGGCAACAAGTTACCAAAAAGTTCGAAAGGTATAGAGCTAAAAGTCACTAGGGACTCTGCTGGCGGCTCCTGTCTGGGTTGATGGAGTTGAGATGGCTGCATCTGCAAAGGCTTCAGCTGATGTCTGTGGAGCTGGAGGAGTGGTCACTGGAGCTGGAGCTGGAACTGATGGAGCTGTGGGAGGTGCTGAGGCTGTAGTCCTGGTGTCTGTCACTGGAATAGCAGCTGATCGGGGTCTTGTGGGAACCGGAGCAGGCTGTTCATAATCATCCTGGACTAGGTCATCCTGCATCTCACGCATGAGCTCTTCCTTCTCCCTCTTTGCTTCCTCGATATCTGCCTCAAGCTTGTTGACAGTGACTTGCACTTCAGTCAGCTTGACATCCAGAGCATGGATCTTGTCTTCAACAATCCTCTCAAGACTCTCCTGAGACTGCACAATGCTGGCCAGGCGTTGTTCAATCCTCTGGGTAGCTTCAAGGAGCTGCTCTCCAACACTCTTGGGTTTAGCTGCTGCTGCTGCTGCTTCCTTCTCAGCTTTAGCTTTCTTGGTAGCTTCAGTCTTTGCTTGACCTTCAACTGACGTTGGGTCCTCCTCATCCATCACAACTTCATTATCCTCATGCTCAGGCTGCAGTGGCAAGTGTGGTCTATCCAACAAGTATGTGCCCGTGCCAAACTTGGCATTGATAAGCATCTGAATGTGCGGGGCAAATCCACATGACCTCTTCTGGTCTGCTGCAGTCCTCTTGATAGTCTCAACTATCAGGTCCATCACCTTGAAAGGTGCCTTCTGATCAAGTATGTGCAGCATGTTGATAGAATACCCTCTGATCATGCGATGATCTCCAGACTTGGGCATCAAGGTATGCCTCAGAATTGTGTTTGTGGTAGGTAGACCTGCCTGGAGATGATACACTGAGCCGAGCTTCCAGATTTCTACATCCTTAGCTGGTACCTCATTGTACATATTCTTCATAGATTCATGGTTCTTCTTGGGAATACCATAGACATCAACATCATCCTCTCTCTCAAGACCGGAGCATTCAGCAAGGTGCTGCCCATTCTTCAATAGTTGAAGAGAATCTTTGGCCTTCACCATCCATGTGATCTTTCCATCCGGATAGAAATGAGTCAGGCATAGAATAGCATGATCATCTCATCATTCCAATCATCACTTTTGACCAACGAAATCTGCAACACCACATGCAAGAAAGCTCTCATGCACATGTGGAAAGAAGTCTCTGTGCTCTTCATCACAATGTATGCCCACCAACATATCTAGTATCTCGCAATAATGGGCTTCTTGTCCATCAACCTGAGCCTCATAGAAGTCCTGCTGCTCTCTCGGTGTGGAACCTTGGATCAATAGCAGTTCTTCTCCTCACAAAGATATGGATCAGCTTGTCTCCATAGCCCGAGACCTCTATCCTTTCTTTCCTTCATGTTCTCACTCGAGGATGAGCATCATTGTGAATTGGCAATTTCGACGAAGTTTCAAGAATACAGTGCCTCATCATCCGACTCACCGTGGCACATTATCTTTCTTCTTCTCTGAAGCTGGGATGTTCTGACAGTCTTCTTGGGCTTGGCAGCAGGCTTGGCTTGAGCTACCTTTGCTTTGGAGCAGATGGCTTGGGCTTTGAAGGTGCTCCTGCCTCGATGGCATCACCCATGAACTTGGACTTCGAGGAGGAGGCTGGGTGCTTCCTCATCATCATCATCATCTGCCGCTTCATCATGCACAATCCTCTTCCTCTTGGAAGTTTTCTTCACCTTGCTTGAAGTTTCCTCTTCCATACTCAGCTTCTTAGCAACAGTGGACTTCTTCACTTTATCGGGTGCCTTTCTTGGTTTGTCGCCCTTGATGCTCTTTGGCAACCACTTTCCTCTTTGGCTTGGAGGAGACTTCTTCCTCAAGAATGAAATCGTAATCTTCTTCATCGTAATTCCTCTTCTTTACGCCCCGGTGGCTGCAGGAGGCAAACCACTTGGTGTGCTCCTCTCACCATCATCTGAAAAGCTGCTGGCCTCAGGACTAGTGCCTGCCTCTGGAATTTCAGCAATTGGTGACTCAGACCTGTTCTGGCTGTCACTGGCATCTGACATGGCTGACAACCTGTGAATAGATTAGGTGTAAGCAGAGTAGAAGAGTTATCACAAACTGCAGAAGATTTTGCAAAAAGAAATGAGTTCAAATTTCAGTTTTAGGTTTTCACAGAATGCATGTCGGTCAGACCGAGTCTAAAATTCGGTGAATCCGAAGTGTCTAAACAGAACCATTTACACCACTTTCGGTTGGACCGAAATGGGTTTTGGTCCTGCCGAGAACACTAGGGTTTCACTAAATCCTCATTTCGGTTGCACCGATTTGCACAACTCGGTTGGACCGAAAGGTGCAGTGCAATGGCCAGAGGCCAAATCGGTCATACCGAGAATGTAGAATCGGTCTCACCGAGATGTGTTCGGCGGAAACCTAACCCTAAAACTTTTACTCGAATTTCGTTCAAAGGAACTAATCTGGTGTTAAAGAAGATCTCAAACGTGGCAAGATGCTAGGCAAACCAATCGTGCATAGAATCGGAGGTTGAAGCACGAGTGGGATCAAACTCACCCTATCTTGGTGGAGTTCCTCTCTGGCGCAACGGCGCGAGAGAATGACCGCTGACGGCGACGGAGACTGCGGCGCGAGGCGACAGCACGACGGAGACGATCCGGAGACCACGGCGACGGCAAGAAGGTGTGGGGCGAGGCGTTTTGAAGTAGAAATCAATGCGCGCGACCCACGGAGTATTTATACCCCTCTGCGTCGGTGGGACCGAGTTGTAAACTTCGGTGGCACCGAGATGGATAACTGCAGTACGATTACACACTTCGTCACGCCGAAAAGTACAACTCGGTTTCACCGAGGTGCAAACCTAGATCAATCAAGTGCTTTCGGTCGACCGAGTTTGAGTGGGTTGGTCCGACCAAATCACTTAGAAGGTTTTGGAAGTTTAGCCTTTGACGGATCGGTGGCTCAGTGCTCCTCACTCGGTGTGTCCAAAATGACTTGTTCAAAGTTTGTGATATAAGCATGAATAGAATTTGAGACAAGAAAGCATAGATAGCTAGGGAGGTACTTAGGCATTCTTGTCCATCCATTTGGTCGAAAAAATCCAAAAGTCCAAAGCAACAAATGGATGTCCTCGAATGGATAAAATCATGCATCCAACATGCTCACACAATAAGATAGCAAATGAAATATGTGTCAAACATGCACAAACAAAACTCTAGCTACTATCACACAATTTGTCGATGACAAGGTCATCTTTATATGAGTATATTGACTTAGGAGTCAAATGAGAACATTTGATCATAGGTCATACTCATCGTTTAAGCACAAGTGGGGTTACCACTTTTACATAATGCATTAATGTGTTCACATCATTTGAAGATGCTTTAGCTCAATTCTTTAGAGCAAAGCTCCCCCTAGATGTGAGAACCCCTTTTAAAGGGTCAAACTAACCTTGGGTTGTCGTAGAAGACTTCATGTAGATGTTGAAGATGTGGATGCTCAATGTTGATGAAGATCATCAAGAGTTGGGAGCAATCCTTTGGATTCGGGCACTTTCAATACCTACATGGGTTAGTCCCACAAGGAACAAACAAGGATGTCCATGGACATAGATTGAAGTTCACAATTGATGATGTCCATGAAAGCAATGATTACCTTGTCCCTTGACTTACCAACAAGAGGGTTTGTGACTCCATGAACTAGTGCAAGATGTGGAAGTTGATTGCACAAGTTTTTGCCAAAATGAATGTGAGTGAAGTATGTTGGCGGAGTCACCCTCAAGAACTCTCTAGTTCTTCTTCTTCGGGATCCACATCATCTTGATGGGAATCCTTGGGGTTGTAGTTGAGCTTGACGAAGTAGAACTTGACGTTTCCTTGGGAACCCACTTGACCATGGCTTTAGGTGCTTCAATGAATGCATCAATCTCCTCTTGAAGCTTGTCCTTTCCTTTTAGCTTGTGGTCTTGTGGTGGAAGGTCATCTTGAGCTTGTTCCACATTGGAAGAAGTAGGATCATACTTCTCCTTTTGAGAAACAAACTTTGGAGTGGGATATTGACCTTCTTCCCATTCAACACCCTCGGCGTTGAACTTTCGCTCAAAACCAATTCCTTGATTCTTCCGGTGCCTTCCTTGCTTAAGAACAATTTCTCAAAGTTCTTGCTTCCGCAAGGCTCTTGTAGACACCTTTCTCTATAATCCCTTTCAATAAACTATTTTCTTGCTCAAGTGTAACTTGGCTTGAAACATTGTTAGTGGAATCAAGAGAACTACTAGAGGTAACAACATTAGATTTAGCATGGTTATTGTTACTACTAGATGAAGAATTTTCTTATGCTTGTCATGCTTAGTTTTAATAGGTGGCAAGAAATTTGACAAGAGAAGTCGTTTGGCAAGATATGAAGAACTCTTCTTTCGAAGATCGTCATTGATTGCTTTTAGAAACTCATGTTCTTGCTCTAGATTGAGCTTCTCGAAGCGTAGCTTCTCATGAGATCTTAGGAGCTCTCTATGATCTTCTTGAGTTGTTTCATGAGCTAACTTAAGAGTGTTTAGTTCTTTAGTTAGACGCTCAATCTCCTTCATAGCATTGTCATTCGACTCTTCTCGACTATAAAGACTACTAGCATGTTCATAGTTACTAGGCTCACTAGATTTGTCAGGTAAAAGCTCATCTTCACCAAGCAAGTCATCCTCATCACTATCAAAGTCAATAAATTCAAGGTGTGATACCTTGGGGCCTTTAGCCATGAAGCATCTTCCAATTCCCTCATTTGGTGAATCAAATAAGTCATAGGAGTTGGAGTTGGAGGACACGAGAGCAAGACCGCAACACCTTCATCTTGATCAGTAGTCGGAGTTGGAGTGATAGCTTCTTTCGGAGTGATTGTCGGAGTCGGAGCCGGAGACCCATTCACCTACATGAGCTTGATGTTTTCTTCTTGTGTAGCTCCTTGATGACTTGTCTTTCCTCTCCGAATCCTTGCTTCTCCGAGAGGATCTTCGTTCATAACGATCATCTCTACTCCTTCTCTCTTTCCGAGGTGACTCTTCTCTTGAGCTTCTTCTTCTTGGAGATTCTTCTCTTCTCTTGTGGGGAGCCGAACATTCATTTGAGTAGTGTCCGGGTCTTCCACAATTGTAGCAGTTTCGATCACGACTAGAAGATCTCTTTTCATCATATGATCTAGACTTTGAGCTTCTTTCCTTGCTTCTACTCTTGTAGAATTTGTTGAAGTTCTTCACCATTAGGCTTATCTCTTCATTGGAAACTAGCTTGTCACTTGAGGTTGGGGGAGCATCACTTGTAGCTTTGTAAGCACCACTTGACTTGTTGTGAAGCTCTTCCTTATCTTTAAGTGTCATCTCATGAGCAACAATTCTTCCAATGACTTCGGTTGGCTTGAGATTCTTGTAGTTTGGCATCATTTGAATCAAAGTGCACACGGTGTCATACTTTCCATCCAAAGCTCTGAGAATCTTCTTGATGATGAATCGGTCCGTCATTTCTTCGCTTCCTAAGCCGGCAATCTCATTTGTGATGAGAGCAAGCCTAGAGTACATTTCAGCGACTCCTTCACCTTCCTTCATCTTGAACTTGTCAAGTTGACCTTGAAGAACATCTAGCTTTGATTCCTTCACGGACTCGGTACCTTCGTGCATTTCGACCAAAGTATCCCAAATCTCTTTTGCATTCTCAATACGGCTGATTTTGTTGAACTCCTCGGGACACAAAGCATTGAAGAGAATGTCACAAGCTTGAGCATTGTTTTGCAACATCCGCAACTCATCCGCTGTAGCTTCGCGATCCGGAACTTTTCCTTCCTCGAAGAACTCACCTTGCAAGCCAACACAAATAATGCCCCATGCGGCTGGGTTATGTCCAAGAATATGCATTTTCATTTTATGCTTCCAACTAGCAAAGTTTGAACCATCAAAGTAAGGACCTCTCTTAAAATTACCCTCACTAGACGCCATACTCTCCTAGGTTGTGAAACCAAGCTTATGGAGTCCAATGCAATGGAAACCAATACAATGGAGACCAAAGCTCTGATACCACTTGTAGGATCGAAAGTATGTCTAGAGGGGGTGATTAGACTACTTGACAATATAAAAATTCAGCCTTTTGATAAAGACAAGTTTTTGGCAGATTCACGATGATGATCAAGTCAAGTATCACCCTACACATGCAATTCTAGAGTATTGGAAGCGAAAGTAAATTGCACATGTAGTAAAGAGAGGTGGAGAAGAGCAAACGCAATTTGGAGACACGGAGATTTTTTCTCGTGGTTCCGATAGGTGGTGCTATCGTCAATCCACGTTGATGGAGACTTCAACCCACGGAGGGTAACGGCTGCGAGAGTCCACGGAGGGCTCCACCCACGAAGGGTCCACGAAGAAGCAACCTTGTCTATGCCATCATGGCATACGCCCACGGAGGACTAGCCTTACTCGGGGTAGATCTTCACGAAGTAGGCGATCTCCTTGCCCTTACAAACTTCTTGGTTCAACTCCACATCTCGACGGAGGCTCCCAAGCGACACCTAACCAATCTAGGAGGCACCACCCTCCAAAAGGTAATAGATGGTGTTGATGATGATGAACTCCTTGCTCTTGTGCTTCAAATGATAATCTCCCCAACACTCAACTCTCCTCACCGATTTGGCTGTGGTGGAAGAAAGGATTGAGTGGAAAGCAACTTGGCAAGGCTAGAGATCAAGCTTCATATGGTGGGAGTGGAGCAACTTGATCTCAACACAAGGGTAGGTAGTTTTCTTCTCGTAAATGTAAGGTAGGAGTGGTAGTTCTTTCGATGGCTCTCTCCACGAATGAAGAGGGGTGGAGGGTATTTATAGCCTCCACACAAAATCCAACTGTTACACTTATTTGACCAATCTCGGTCGGACCGAAGTTGACAACTCGGTGAGACCGAAAGTTCAAATCTTGTGAGCGTTGGGATTTTCGGGGACCGAAAATACAATCTTGGTGAGTCCGATTCTTCCAAAGACTAGGGTTTGCCAATCTCGGTGGGACCGACTTCATCATCTCGGCGACACCGATTTGATGATGAAGGTTCTGAAGCTTGGCAACACTAGTTTCGGTGAGACCGAGTTCGAATCGGAAAATCCGAAATTTCTAGGGTTTGGCTTTATGGCTGAGGTGGTTCATCTCGGTGTGGAAGTTTAGGAAATCGGTGGGACCGATATTACTTATGAGTGTATATTTGAAGTGAGAGTTGCTGATAGTTTAGGAGATATATCACTAAGCACTTTGAGCAACCAGATCATTAACATAACCTCATCCCCTTTTAATAGTATTGGCTTTCCTATGGACTCAATGTGATCTTGGATCACTAAACCAAAAATGGAGTCTTGAGCTTTTGCCAATTCTTGCCTTAGCATTTTGAGGGGTCCACTCCTTCAGTCATAGCCATACCCATATCACTGAACTTTCTGAAATGATTCTCAAGAAGCTATTAGTTCAATGATATATATGTTGTTATTAATTACCAAAACCACCCGGGGATTAGTTGCACTTTCACAAAGAGGGCGCGAGGCGCTCAGGAGTTCATCACTAAGGCGATTGAGGAGCTTCAGGAGGCGGGAGCCATGCGTGGCGAGCGTCGCCCTGCACCTCCCAGTGCAGCTACCACCCCTAACGTGGGTAGCGAGCTGCGCGTGTGCGTCAACATCCCAGGACTCAACAAGGCTGCTTCTTAGGAGCTCTTCTGGCCGTCTTGCATCGTCCGGTGTGAAGTCCACCCTCATAGCTATGTCTGGACGCCTTTCGGCTTGCCAGACGCAGCTGGCTCGCACTAGCGCCACATGCAGGGCATCTTGGCGGCTCATGAGGCTAGGTGCCAGGCGATCCTGACGGAGGAGGTGCAGGACCCTCGCGAGCCCCCGGACCACTGGAGCCTCATGAGGCCCAAGAGACGGACGACAAATGAGGAGCCACTTCTACGGTGCGCATCTTCAGCCACTCCAACACTTCTTCAGCGGCGGTGCCAGGTGAATTTTTGGTTTGTTCAATTGCGGGCGCCCCTCGGGCTGCATTATCGTCAAGCTGCCAGGGCCAGTCCCGCAGCTGCACCATTTTGATTCATGTACTCTGGACCAGTATGCATGCCTGTGTTATCATGGTTATCCAAAGTTACCCCTGCCATCTCGTTACCTATGGAGTCACCCCTCACGGCCTTTACGCGTCGCTAACCCACCACTTCCACATCTTGCAACAGGGGCTACTGTTACGGTGCATGTGCTCGGGTCCGTCCCTACAGCGCTGATAAATCAAAGAGACCGAGCTCTGGCTCGTCGCCAGCGCCGTGCCTGTCACCTCAACAGGTCCTTAGTACCTTCGTCTTCTTTGTGGAAAGATCACCTGCAGGACAGCAAGCGCGGCTATGGTTTCTTTCCTTGGCTAACTCACAGGGACCTCCGGAGCCGGGATCACGAGCGGACCTGCTAGCACCTCGAGTCGCAAGCCCTCACAAGGCCAGCCACTCATTTTTTGACGTAGATCGCTTGCATGTTAAAGGGGGGCCCTGAGCAATGCGCCTCAGCGGCTCTTATTGGCCCTTGAGCCCTCACCCCCTGGCCTTGGCCACGGCATCGCGACCTGGCATACCAGCGGCAGTTGAGCCTCGCTCGAGGGCCGGAACATGAGGACGTGGAGCATCCAGATGAGCGAGGAAGAAGGGGTCAGCGCGAGTCTTGCCTGGGAGTGCCACCCCTACCAGAACATAGCCAGGTGTGGCACCAACACTTGTCTTCACAGCAAAAGGATCACCTCTGGGTCGCTAAGATAAGTCACCCCATACATGCATGCGTGAACCTTATGATAGTGTTTTTCCTCTCGCGATCTCGCTCGGGCAAGGATGCTTCCCTTTCAGTCTTTCAGAAGCCGCTTGCGCACCAAAGGGGACCCCCTGAGCATCGCGCCTCAGGGGCTCTTACTGGACCTCGGGCCGCTTACCTCCTAGCCTTGACCACGGCATCGCGACCTGGCATACTAGCGGCAGATGAGCCTCGCTCAAGGGCCGGGACATGAGGACGTAGAGCATCCAGATGAGCAAGGAAGAAGGGGTCGGTGCGAGTCTTGCCTGGGAGTGCCACCCCTACTAGAACATAGCCAGGCGTCGCACCAAAACTTGTCCTCACAGCAAAAGGATCACCTCTGGGTCACCAAGATAAGTCACCCCATACATGCATGCGTGAACCTTATGATCAGTGTTTTTCCTCTCGCGATCTCGCTCGGGTAAGGATGCTTCCCTTTCAGTCTTTCAGAAGCCGCTTGCGCGCCAAAGGGGACCCCCTGAGCATCGCGCCTCAGGGGCTCTTACTAGACCTTGGGCCGCTTACCTCCTAGCCTTGACCACGGCATCGCGACCTGGCATACCAGCAACGGCTGAAGCTTGCCTGGGGACTGGGTCCTGTCGGGTAGAGCACTAAGCTACGGCGAGGATGAAAGGGAGAACCGAGCCACGGCAAGAAGCGTAAACGCGACATTGATTGGAAATAATAAGCATTAAGGTAAAAGCGCCACAATCTTTTACATACCCCTGCAGGGCCCTACATGGTTTCCTATAGGAGCGAAGCAAATGAAGAGGGTCTCCTCAGGACCACAGCCTAAACAACGTCTTCCATGGTGTCAAGCCGTCACCTGCCCCCACTAGGCTTGGTTGTGGCAACGTGGCGGCTCGTAGCTATCGTCGTTGCTCGAGCCATACCCTGAGGAGGCGCTGCTGGTGTCGGATGAACCGCGGACAAGGCGAAGGGCGAGATCACTGACGGTGGCCTCGTCGCCTCAACCACCTCCCCCGGAGCAGCATCCCAAGTGCCTACCATCCTCGTCGAAGGCCTAAAGAAGAGTGTAGACGCCCCATCGTACTCGAAGTGAATGGCGTGACCTCCCTCCGGGTGGAAGCCGCAGGCATCGCGCCCCATCCTTGAGTCATGAAGACGTTGCCGGAATTGACGACCTCGACCTCCGCTTCTGAAGCTTGGCCACAACATCCGTCGTGTTGCAATCACAACTCCACGGGTCCCCACGTTGGTATCTCCCTTGCGAGGAACCGTGGGAGCAAGATCCATGTGCGCGGCGGCATTGCCGCCCAGACCACAAACTCGCGGGCCATGCCTTTGGCGTGGGTTCGCGAGTGGGGTGGTTGAGCAGCCACCGCTTGTTCTCCTCTGTGGCCCCGCTCGTGCGCACGGGCATACACGGGGACCGGGAAGCCCGGCGGAGCCCGTTCATGCCAAGGCCACGTCGCCATGGGCCCCGCAACGGAATCATGAGAGCAATCAGGCCTCTTCTTCGGCGGGAATAGCTCAGGTTTCACCTGAGGGGCTTTACCCTTTTCTGCAGTGGAAAACATTCTCACTGGCGCCATGGACTCACTGGCAATACAGTGGAAAGGAAGGAGGAGCAAGCAGCAAGAAGACGGAGATGAGCAGGGGCTCTGCCCTGTCTCTCGTTTATAGCCGAAGGAAGGCCAACCGCCAGCCTCTCACGATCTCGAGTAATGATGGTTTTTCTGCATGCAATAGGCAGTTGTCAAGTAGGACGGTTGCCGAGGCAGCATGGCGAAGTGAAGACGCCCACGTCCCACCAAGCGCCACGGGTCGACTAAGTCCGCAGTCGATTGAGGCCTATGGCGCTTCGCCCTTGCCCTTTGGCTTCGCCCCGAAGCCAAGTCCAAGCGCGCCTTGGGCCCGGGGGCTACTATCGATGTTCTGGGAACCAGGGTACCACGACTTGCCTGCCTGCGGCCAACGGAATGGCTCCATCAACGGTCTGGTACGGCCCAACTTCAAGATCGACAAGAAAAGACCCTTGCGAGGGGCCAAGCCTCATGAGGCGGACAACACCAAGACCTCTGGAGGGAGCGACCTCCTCAGGCTAGCTTTCTTGGGTGCAACCTCCTCGAGAGATTGAGTTCTTCGCACATGCGCTAGAGTTTGAAACTTTCTTGGGTCAGCAGAGCCCTGAATCCGACAGCCGCAGGTAGACCGGCCTGGGTTCCCCCAGTCCCTGAGCCCCTACACTGACCCCTCCCTCCTCCGGACAACCCTTGTACTCTCATTGTCCCTCGCGAGAGCGATCAGACCAGCAAGCAGAAGTAGGGTCTTACACCGCAAGGTGGACCAAACCTTGGTAACTGTTGTATCTCTGGCCTTCCCATGCTAGATTGCTCTCGCTGTTGCCTTGCCCTGGTTAGTAGCAGGAAGGAGTAGGGGGGTCGGAACAATTGCACCACAGAGTTTGAACCTCTTGGGTCCCCGGAGGCCTAATTCTGACATCTGGCGCACCAGGTAGGGGGTGCGCCACCGTCTTTCGCTCCGCTCTGACTTCCACTTCACCAACTCCATGACTGATGCTCGTCGTGTGCATACCGAGCGTCAGGCGACTCGCATCGCCTAGACGGCGCCCGCGGGCCGCGATGGTCACCACCACTCCGCCGGAGCCGCGGCTGCCGCCGCCCCTGACCCTGCCGCCCACGAGCTGGAGAACTTCTCCATGCACCCCTCCATGCAGTTGGACAACCACACTGCTATGGCCTCTTCCTCCCTCGCCTGCTACGGGCCACCAAATGCGCAGGCCGCGCTGCTCATGGCGCGCGAGCTGCTCCGCTACCGTCTGGCTGACGCTGGTTATGCCGCCTAGCTTGGAAGCATCACCGAGCTCGTCAACGCCACTGGAGACGCCCCGACGCCCTCTTACTCACTCGGCCCTCCGCCATTTCGCGCTAGGGATGTAGTGCATGGTGCACCTCTGCCTCCTCCCCTGCACAGCGACCTCGCCGAACCCTGGCGACGCGTCCACGTGACACACCTCACTGAGCACCCCCACCAGTTCGAGATGATGCCATCGGCCAGATCGTACACTGCGCACCGCCCGACACGCGCGTGCTCCTCGAGCAACATTGTCGGTGCCAAGAACGAATCGTTCAAAAGGTCACGACGGCTAGGCACCAAATTCATGCTACCCTCGCGCATGGTGTTCTCTCCAGAAGTGTGGACTGTCGGGCTTTCACCAACGAGCTGCGCCGGTTGGTATGGCCCGTCAAGTTCAAGCCAGAGCTGCCCCCGCATTACGGCGGCATCCCCGACCCCATGGAGTACTTATAGCTCTATGTGCTGAGCATCGAGGCTGCGAACGGCGACGACGAGGTCATTGCGAAGTGGTTCACCATGGCCCTCAAGGAAGGCACATGCTCTTGGCTCATGAACTTGCCCGAGGCGTCGGTATCTTCATGGAGCAAGCTCTATGAGAAGTTCATCACTAACTTCAAGGGCACGCACGACCGCGCCCTCACCATCTTTGACTTGAGGTATGTGCGGTAGCGCCCTGGTGAGACCCTCCACAAATACATCCAGTGCTTTAGTCAGGTGCGCCACAAGACCCCGTGCGCTTCTGTTGAGGCCATCATCTTGGCATTATGCAACAGCGTCATAGACATCAGGATGCGCACAAAGCTCACCATCAACGGTGATTTGAGCTCGGCGCTGGAGTTGTTCAACCTTGAAGACAAGTGCGCCAAGGCCGAAGAAGGCCGCCACTTCATCCACATGACCCCGACACCACGCTTGACGACAACAAGGCCAAGGACACAGAGGTCAAGTGCAAGGGCCCTACCGTGTTGGTGGTGGAGCCTGAGCAGAAGCACGACTGCGACAACGACGAGCCCGAGAAGGACAACTGCCCATTCTACTTTTAACATAATGTGCACACCCACAACACTGAAGACTGCCAAGAGCTCAAGTCACTCCACGACGAGCACTTGGGCCATCGAGGGGACTGCAATGACTGTTATGCCGTTGAGGAGGCAGCTGTGGCGGCGGCCGATAGGACAACCGCAAAGGGAACAGCAACCCCTGACAGGGCTGGCGCGATCAGCCTCGTGAGGGCGCCTGGAGCGACCAGCCTTGTGAGGCGCACCCTCAAGCCTACGCCATCCTTCCGCCGCTGCCTCTGCCTCCAAGCAGGAACGACACCAATCAGCATGACAAGGGGGCTGGGCCTACCAGGGGCCTTATGCGGTGGCCTGCATCCTTGGGGGAGCCTAGGCCCCCATGTCCAATCGCCTCTTCAAGCAGCTCTCTCAGGAGGTGAACGTTGTCCTCCCGAAGCCTGAGGCCGCGCAGCCCCTCAAGTGGTCATAGTAAGCCATCACCTTCGACTCGACCACCTCTAGTGCACGGCCGCTGTCGGCATGCTCCCCATGCTATGCACTCCCACCATCAGCAACATCGTTGTCACCAAGACCCTCATCGACAGCGGCGCCAACCTCAACATAATATCCATCGGGACCTTCGAGATGCTCCAAGTTCCCAACGACCAGTTGATGTCGACCAGGCCCTTCTCCGGGGTGACGGATGGGTCTACCATCCCCTGGGGTAGGTGCACCACAATGTCACATTCGGCACCTGTGACAACTACCAGATTGAGCTCATCAACTTTGAAGTGGCGCACATCAGCCTCCCGTACAATGCCATCCTAGGGTATCCGACACTAGCCAAGTTCATGGAGGTGACCCACCATCGCTACAACATCCTCAAGATGCCTAGCTGTTGTGGCATCATCACCATCCCCTGCAATGAGAAAGACTTGATCTGCTCCCTCGAGCACTCTTAGTGGGCCGCCGCAGCCAAGAATTCTGATGGCAAGGGTGTTGTCGGGCCTCCCGGGGCCACCCTCGGAAAGAAGAAGCAACTACTCTCCAAAGACCGCCCCAAAAAGAAGAAGGTGACGGGTGGTGGCAGCAGCCACGGCCCTGCCCTCGCCATCGGGGCTTGCCCTCCTCCTACATAGGAAGGCGCGCCCGGTGCCTCCCTTTGGTAGGGCTTGGGAGCTTTCGCCTGGAAAGCATCCGACATGACCGGCGTACCGATGGAGGTGTTCGGGCACCACTTGGAGGTGTGCCTTAACGTGCGTCCCCTCAAGCAAGGAGCACAGTGCCAGGCGCCAGAGATACAAGTGTTCATCGCCTAGGAGATTTACATGCTGCGTGAAGCTTGGGCCATCCGTGGCGAGCGTTGCCCTGCGCATCCCACCAATCCGGTTGCCCTTCCCGGGAACAATGGCAAGGTGCGCACGTGCGGTTACTTTGCGAGCCTCAATAGGGCCTGCTCCAAGGACCTCTTTTGGTAGTGACACGTCGGCCTGAGTAGGCGCCTCGCCACCAACTATACCCGCAAGCCCATCGGCCTGGAGAACATCGGCGCCACCTTCCAAAGGTGTGCGAAGCTCGCAATGGCGCCTCTCTAGCCTTCAGCCCCAAGCGAGCCCCCAAGGCTTCGGGGGCCCATTGGCCCCTAAGAGGCGAACCTCCACGGCACGATTCGTCAAGAAACTCGATGCTCCTACAACAGCATGTTGCCAGGTGATTTTTTGGATTGTTCACATTGAGGGTGCCCCACGGGCTGCATCATCCTTAGGCTGGTTAGGGTCCGTCCCTATAGCCGCCTCACCTCTTGGTCGTGTAGTGAATCTGGTTATGCCCTAATGAGTTTATGCTCCTTGATTAATCATGTGTTTGGTGCCGCGCCACTATTGAGAGAGCCGCGCCCTCGCACTCTCCTCCTGACCGTCGCATGAGAGGGGGCTAGCCACGACGTTTGTGCTTGGGTCCGTCCCTGTAGGGCTGATAAATCCAAGTGATCGAGCTCTGGCTCGCGGGCCTGCTCCCATGCACTTCAGCTCACTAAGATCTTTCCTGCCTAGTCTCCTCATCGAACAGACACGAGCCAATGGGTGAGTGCGCATTGGCACCCGAGTTCCAAAATTCGCACTACACACATAACTGAGGGTTCGGTGCTTTGCCACCTCGGCTCCCGCACGCCCGTGGCTCCTCCCTTGACCATTCCATGAAAAAGGATTCAACACAGCGTCTGTGCTCGGGTTCGTCCCTGGAGCGCTGCTAAATCCAAGTGATCAAGCTCTAGCTGACGGTCCATACCATTGCACATCACCTCATTCGTGTCGTTGGTGTCCAACCTCTTCATGTAATGGCCTCGAGACAGCCATTGGGCGCGCGTCGCCCCCATGTCGCAGATTTTTTCAGTGTGCAGCTACATCAAGAGCTAGGCGCAGAGTGCCCGAAGACCGAGGAAGGAGCTCCTGAGCCCAGTGTGTCAGATATCGGGTTCCGGCAAAACCCTTAAGGTTCAAACTCTGGGGTGCACACGAAGATCTTCTCCCTACCGATTCACGCCCCAAAGCCTCGCCGCGGATCTGAGCTACACGATGAACACTACGAGGGACACAAGGTTTATACTAGTTCGGTCCAACGTTGTGGTGTAATACCCTACTCTAGTGTGTGGTGGTGGATTGCCTCTGGGCTGATGATGAACAGTACAGAGGAAGAACAACCTCGTGAGGGGTGTTCTTGTGGTGGTGTGCTTGGAGAGGAATGGCTCCGTCTCTGTTGGCTATAGGTGAGATCTCCATGCTTCTATTGTGGTGGCTGTCTCTATATATAGAGGCCATGGTCCTCTTCCCAAATATTGAGCGGGAAGGGAGCCAACAACGGCCATTTTGAAGGGGGACAGCTAGTACAAGTTATCCTGACTAAAGGTGGTCTTCCACTTCTAAAGGCACTGGCGATGACGCCGTCTTGGGCTCCACAGTGACCTCCGTCCTGCCGCACTGCTGGTCTTGGTCTCATTGCACCGATATCGTAACCTTTGCTTGATGCCTCGGTACTCCGCGCCTACACTTGCCCCCTTTGCGCCAAAGAGGAAACGAGGACATTGCGCAGGCTGGCCCCCGCCTGGTCTCGATCGTCATGGCTTGCGTCATGAGAATCTCGCGAGGTACTCCTTGCCTTGATCTCTCCGCCTCCTTGCGAGCCTTCCTGGTGAGGCCACCTCTGAGGAAGCCTTGCGGCGTCCACCCCGCGAGGCTTGGCCCCTCGCGAGGGTCTTGAGCTTGGGTTGATGAAGACGGTCCATGCTAGGCCACCCCTTGAGCCATGCCGTCGGCCGCAGGCAGGCAAGTCTGGGGACCCCCTTTCCCAGAACGCCGACAGTAGCCCCCGGGCCCATGGCGCGCTCGGACTTGGCTTAGCAGCGAAGCGAAAGGGCAAGTGCGGAGCGCCGCTGGCCCCAACAGCCTGCAGCCTTGGTCGCCGTGTGGCAGTTGATTGGATGTGTGCGTCTCCACTTCCCCACACTGCCTCAGCAACTGCCTGACTTGACGAGTCCCTGCTGCATGCAAAAAGAGTCATGATTACCTGCGATCATGGAGGCTGACAGTTGGCCTCCTCCGCACTATAAGTACGCAGAGGCGCGAGCCCCCGTTGTCCTTCTCTTCTTGCTCCGCTCACTTCTTCTTGCTTGCTCCTCCTCTGCCTTGCCTCCAATGGCGCCAATCCGTCGGTTCTCAGCTGAAGAGAAAGGAAAGGCCCCCTGGGAGGGGCCCGAACGCTCCCGCCGAAGAAACGGCCTGTCCCCAGCCACTGTGACGAGGTTGCATGGCCGGAGATGTTGAGGCCTTGGTACGAGCGGCCACCTCCTAGGTTTCCGCTACCTCTGTACGCCCGGGTTGTGGGCCTTGAAGAAGAAGATGTCGAGCGGCGCCACCCACGCGGTCGGCAATGCCATCGAGTCATTGCGGTGCGCACCGCCGCTCCTGGAGTCCACGCCGCAGACTCCTCTCACGAGCTCGTACTCCGCACCGCCATGCCTCCAAGCTCCTGGATCCGCTTTCCTCCTTTCTTCGCCTTCGAGATGCCGCCGCAGGGGCCTCTCAAGCTTTGGCTGTAGCACGCCGACTGCGGTACCCCAGCGAACGGAGCGGAGGTTGAAGTCGTCGCTCCGGGCAAGGTCCACATGACCCGGGGCTGGGGCGAGATCGCCCGGGTCTGCCGGACAGGAGGTGCCCTCGTGATTCATTTTGAATATGATGGCGCCTCCCTGATGCTCTTCAAGGTCTTCGTTGCAGAAGGCCGCCAACTGGAGTGCTGCCCCAGAGGAAGCAACCAGGGCGTCGATGTGGCAAGGGCTAGGTCTGCCACCCGCTTCCCCAATGGATCCTCTGGCAGGAGTGGAGATGCTTGGGAGTCCAGCGACCCTCCCGAGCTCCTCGCGACTCTAGAGATGAGCGATGACAGCTACGTGCCCTCGAGCTCGCATCGCGCTCGGAGCAGAGCGGCTGCATCAATCCGCCGGCGCGGCTGATCTGGATGGGGTTGGCGCCGGCCTCCCGCGGCCCACTGATGGCGTCGGCCATGAGGGCGCGTGTAGTTAGGTCTCCTTAGGATTCGCACCTTCTGTTCCCTGCGAGGAATTGAGAAAGTACCCCGTGGAGGCATGTAAAGTGTTTGCAATGTCTTTTGTTGTTATTACCCTTATCATGAAGTGGTGCAAATGCTTGTCCTATTCCAGCTTGGTTCCCCCTTTCTAACATCGCGACGACTTGGTGCTCTATGCTGACAGGTCCTGGTCCCCAGGCATGCTTCAGCCGTCGCTGGTATACCAGGTCACGATGCCATGGTCAAGGCCAGGAGGTGAGCAGCCCGAGGTCCAGTAAGTGCCCCGTAGGCGCTATGCTCGGGAGGTCCCCTTTAGCGCTCAAGCAGCCGCCGGAAGGCGAGAAAGGAAGGCAACGTCGCCGTCACAGGGCGACATTTAGTGGGGGTTTTGTGTTGCATCGATTAGCTATTCCAGGGGCGAGACTTATCTCGTAAGCAGGGGGTAGATCCTTCGCGATGCGCTGGACTTGCATGGCTGCAGTTGGGATGTAGCTGGGCTAGGCCTTCGCGAGCTTCCCCTTCCTTCCCCGTACTCTCCTTCATGCTCTACGTCCTCAGGTCCTTGCCCTCGAGCGAGCTCAGCCGCCGCTGGTATGCCAGGTCGCGATGTCGTGGACAAGGCCAGGGGTGAGGGCTGGAGAGCCAGTAAGAGCTCCTGAGTCGCGATGCTCAGGAGCCCCCCTTTTAACGTGCAAGCGGATCGCACGGGTAAGAGAAGTAGAAAGCTCCCGATGCCTCCCGTTATAGGCCTCAGGTAGCCCCTGTAAACCAACACGAGAAAAGCAAGGGTTGCCATTACGATTGTTGGCCGGCCATTGGTTGCTTCGGGAGAGGTGAGGTACCAAGGGCCTAGCGAGGTGACGCTTGCAGGGCTGCCGCGGGCCAGAGCTCGACCACTCTGATTTGTCGACGTTGCTGGGACGGACCCATGCACAAGTGTCGTGCCAGGGCGAGCGGCTCCAAAGGTAGGTGTCAATCGAGCAGGCGATTATCACAGACAGGTTAAGGATGAAAGGCAAATTGGCTTAGATAACTGTAGGAAGGATACACACCACTGGGTCAGGCCCGAGCGGCTTGGGGATGATGCAGCCCGAGGGGCGCCCCCAGCAAGGTAAACTGAAGACATAAGCAAAATGGATATATGCCGCAGGGACAGACCCACGCGACCTGGGAATAATGCAGCCCTGAGGGCGCTCCTAGCTGAAATGAACTCGAAAAATGTCACCTGATACCATTGTAGAGCGGGTGTTGAAGTAGCTGATGATGCGCGGTGAAGAGGCTACCCTCACGAGCCACCGGAGCCCTGAGCCTCGGGAGGTTCTGGGGGTCCGGGCGGCTCCTCGAGGACCATCTCCATCTTTGCCAGGACTGCATGGTGCCTGGCCTCCTGAACTGCCAGAATGCTCCGCAGAAGACACTGGTGAGCTGCAGCCGCGTTTGGTAGACCGAAAGGCATGCGAACGTAGCTGTGTGGCGGACCCTCGCAGCGTCCCACGCGTGAAGGCCAGAGGCGCTCCTGAGATGCGACTGGGCTGAGCCCTGGGTAGTCGATGCAGACGCGCAGCCAACCATCCACGCCTGGATGGGGAGCTACGCGAGGTAGGCGGCGATCGCTGCATATGACTCTTGATTTCTGCAACTCCTGAGTGGCCTTGGTGATGAACTCCTGCGGGTTGGGCCCTCCTTGCCCCATGCCTTCCTGAGGGAAACGTGCCGCAAAGCACGCCTCAAGTGGTGCCCGAGCGCCTCCCTCGTGATCTTGGCAAAGTCTGAGGCCCTCCAGGAGAGAACCCCCGAGCCTTGCCCGAGAAGGGCGCCGGGTGCGCCTTCCTATGCAACGGAGGGAGGCGCCCCTTGCACGGGCGCAGATCATGAAGTGGCGCCTCCGGAGATGCCAACCTCCTGAGGCCTTGAGCTGGGTGATGTATTCTTCTTCTTGGGAACTGCCTTGGGAGGGTTCCCACTCTTGCTGTCTCTGTCCTCGACTGATGCAGCTTGGAAGGCACGCTCAAGAGAGCACACCGCATCCTTCTCTTCGTAGGAACTGTGATGATTCCATCACTTCCCGACATCTTGAGGACATTGTAACCATGGTGAGTTACCGCCATGAACTTGGCCAGGACTGGATACCCGAGGATGGCATTGTATTGCAGGCGAATGTGGGCAACGTCAAAGTCGATGAGCTCGGTATGGTAGTTCTTGCGCTGTCCGAAAGTGACATGGAGGCGAACCTGCCCTATCGGAGTGGTGGAGCCGTCAGTGACTCCTGAGAAAGGTTTGGTTGGCTGGAGTTGATCATAAGGCACTTGGAGGTTGTTGAACGTCTCTACGGACAGAACGTTGAGCCATGTGCCGCCATCGATGAGGGTCCTGGTAAGTTGCACATTGCCGATGACTGGGGAACAAAGCATTGGGAGGATGCCAGCTGTAGCTGCACACTTGAGCTGATTCGCTGAGTTGAACGTGATGGCGCACGTGGACCACCTGAGAGGGCGTGTGGCCTCGAGCTTGGGGAGGACTGCGTTCACCTTGCGAGCAAACTGCTTGAAGATGCGGTGAGAGGCTGGGGCCTGGGCGCCGCCCAAGATGCAAGTGATAGCACGCGGCTCCTGGAAGCCCCCAGCCCCCTCGTCCTGGTGGTGGTCGTCATTCCTTCTTGGCGGTGGTGGCACAGGAGGAAGGCCTCCGTTGCCTTACGGGTGGTCCTCACGAGGCTGATCCCTCCAAGCCCCCTCGCGAGGCTAGTCCTGCCAGCGATCCTCACGAGGGCGGTCACGCCACTCCTGGCGAGGGCCTCGGTCATCCCATCGTCCTCCACATCTTCCTCCTCGTCGGCCGTAGCCCCAGTCGTTGCGCTCGGGGCGTCGAACGATGCGTCCTTCTTGAACGGCTCTGGGCTCCTGGCATTCGTTGGTGTTGTGGGTGTAGAGGTTGTGTGTCACGCCCAATATGCGATACTATCCTAAAGAGACTCGAAGTTCCCACCAAGGATAGAACCGCATATTGATAAGCTTTTGCAAGGTGGATATCATTACATCAACATTACATAATAGATGGGGATACATACAAAAGGCATAGAATGCCACACGAATACAACATCATCTTACATAAGAGCACCATCCAACTACGGATGAAACACAAACAGAAACTCAAACGACATCCACCCTGCTAGCCCAGATTGCCGACCTGGAACCTATCCCCTGATCGAAGAAGAATCAGAAGAACTCCAAAACAAGTAAACATCGCTCTCGCGTCATGAACATCGCATAAACCTGTACCTGCAACTGTTGTTGTAGTAATCTGTGAGCCACGAGGACCCAGCAATCCGATTACCATGGGTATCAAGACTAGCAAAGCTTCATGGGAAAGGAAGGGGTAAAGTGGTGAGGTTGCAGCAGCGACTAAGCATATATGGTGGCTAACATACGCAAATAAGAGCGAGAAGAGAAGCAAAGGAACGGTCGCCAACTAGCAATGATCAAGAGGTGATCCTGAACTCCTACTTACGTCAATCATAACACAGAAACCGTTTTCACTTCCCGGACTCCACCGAAAAGAGACCATCACGGCTACACACGCGGTTGATGCATTTTAATTCGGATTTGGTGTCAAGTTATCTACAACCGGACATTAACAAATTCCCATCTGCCACATAACCGCGGGCACGGCTCTCGAAAGTTTATACCCTGCAGGGGTGTCCCAACTTAGCCCATGATAAGCTCTCGCGATCAACGAAGGATATTCCTTCTCCCAGGAAGACCCGACCAGTCTCGGAATCCCGGTTTACAAGACATTTCGACATTGGTAAAACAAGACCAGCAAGACCGCCCGATGCGCCGACAATCCCGATAGGAGCTGCACATATCTCGTTCTCAGGGCAACACCGGATGAGCAATCCGTACAACTAAAACCAGACCTCAAGTTACCCTGAGGGGGCGCTGCAAAGGGCTCTAGTTTGGACCAACACTTAGACAAGCATTGGATCGGGGGGGGGGGCTATAATAAAGATGACCCTCGGGTTAATTACTCCCAAGGGAAATATATGTGGTTGTGAGGCAAATGGTAAAACCAAGGTTGGGCCTTGCTGGAGGAGTTTTATTCAAGCGAACTGTCAAGGGGGTCCCATAAATCACCCGACCGCGTAAGGAACGCAAAATCCGGGAACATAACACCGGTATGACGGAAACTAGGGCGGCAAGAGTGGAAAAAAACACTAGGCATAAGGCCGAGCCTTCCACCCTTTACCAAATATATAGATGCATTAATAATATAAGAGATATTGTGATATCCCAAAATAATCCTGTCCACCATGGAGCAATCTTCAACTTCACCTGCAACTAACAACGCTATAAGAGGGGCTGAGCAAAGCGGTAACATAGCCAAGCAATGGTTTGCTGGAGGGTGTCAAAGGTTAGAGGTTCATGGCAATCTGGGAGGCTTGAAGAGCAAAAGATAGGTAGTGCAGCAAAGCGATAGAACGAAGCAACTAGCCTAGCAATGATAGTAGTGAGATCCAGGGTAGCGGTCATCTTGCCTGAAATCCCGATAGGAAGAAGAACGAGTCCATGAAGAAGATGAAGCCATGAAGACGAACCAAGCGTAGACAAACGAATCCTCACGATCGCAACGAAACGGGAACTATCGAGAAGAAGCACACAACATGGTAAACACACCACACATATACATGACATGATTCAGAACCAAGCATGATGCATGACAAGGCTACATGAAGCTACTCATGGCAAGAGATGAAGCATACAAGAGCAACACATCAAAGCAAGTTTAAATGAGGACGGAAACAACATATAACAATTCCGGTAAGTCCTCATATGCAAGTTTCAAAGTTGGTCCAGATCTGAATAAACCTTATGTTCAAGTTGTTAAACAGCAAGTTAAGATGCCCCACGATGAACTACTCGAAATTCTAGTCAAGTTACATATAAAGTTCATTTAGTTCGGAGCTACGGCCTAAAAGATATGAGCAAAACAAGTTAAACATGGCATTGATGCAAAATGCATTCAAACATCAAGCAAACACCTCAAAACAAGGATGCAACATGACAATATGAAACTACATGCAAAATCAAGCAAGTTTCATATAAAGCACACTCAAAACGAAACAACGGTTCAACACATGCACTCTATACAAGTTTAAAGGACAAACTATCCAAAACAGCAACTAGGCATATTGCAAGCATCAAAACAATATGCTACAACACCTCAACATAAGAACAAAAGGCATGGGCATGATGTACAGGTAAAGCATGACAAAACATGAACACTGAGCTATCTCCAGAAATCACTAGAACATGCTCAAAAGGACATGGCAAGATTGCAAATAATAACAGTTTCAGACTTAACAGGAATAACATCACGTTGCAATGTTTAGAGCTATCAAACAGCATGTTACAGAAACTTATCATGGCAAACAAAGGCAAGGCATGAATCTACTAATTGCATATAACAAAAGTCCCTTACTGACCATGAGCCAAAAAGGCACAGAAAATATGATGGCACCCATGTAAACATGGCAAGAGATATGACAGATTCATACATGGCAGGAACAACAATAAGTAGGCATGTTGGTGAGCTTGAACCACTCACCACAGAGCAATACATGGCATGGAAAGGCAACCAATAGTAAGAAGACATGTTTACGAAGCTAATCATGGCAAGAGCAAGTTCATAGGGTGCATGGATCACTAGCAACAATCATGGCAACATTAAACTTAATGTTAATCAGGCTGACAACAACATTATTCAGCAAGTTTGGAGCATGATATCAACAGGTTACAGCAGGCTATAAATGCAACCAGGGTTACGACTGGATAGAGCATGACATGTATGACAAATCATACTTAGTGAACATCTCCAGATTATGCATAGAATGACTTGTAGAAGCAGGTTTACATGGCAACAAAATATAACAGAATCAGCCTAACAAAACAGCAACATCCAGTACCCTACAAGCTTGATGCACTCACCACACAACTCATAAAAATACATAGATAGAACCACTGTGAAGATGGCATGATGTAGTTCAAAACACATGTAGAGCTCATTCTCATAGGATGCACACATCAAATGCAACAAAATTGACAAAACAGCAAGTTATAACAATTTCAGCAGATTAACATCATATAGCACTCTTGCAACGATGATTCGGGCATCAAGAAGGACTCAAATGAACATGATGCAATGGAATGAAATGAAGTACTCATCGAGGCGAACAATTTGACATATTGCGCGCACGAAACGGAGCAGTATGCAGCAGGTTATGATGCGTTGAACAGGGCATGATAATGCAAAAATATTAGGGACTTGGGGCAAAAATGGACGTTGGGGGAAAGTCAACGCGGCTGTGGATCTCGCCGGAATCACACCAGAGTTGGCCGGAGAAGGACGTGGGGGCGCCGGAAGGACAGAGGAGGCCGGCGTGGGGCGGATCTGGTCCGGATCGGCGGATCCAGTAAGCGAGGGCGAGGGCGGCGGAGGAGGCAGCCGCGAGCACCGGCGGGCTCCGGTGGGCACGGCGCGCGCCTCGATCGGCGGCGGAGGTGGACGAGCAGCGAGGTGGCGCCGGAGCTGCTGGGCGGCGCGGCGGCCGGGAGGCTGGCAGGCGGCGGCGAGGCGCGGAGGGCGCGGGCGGCGGCGGGGCCGGCCGATGGCCGCTTCGCTGGTCTGTCGCCGGTGGCTGCGGTCTGTGGCCGAGACCGAGCCTTGGCGGCGGGACGCTGGTGTGCTGTGTCGGCGGGTTTGCCTGCCCTTAGCCTATGGCCAGGCGCGCGCGAGGACGGCGGCAGGACAGGTGGCGGCGTCTGATTGGTGCGGGCGCGGCGGCGGGTTTCGTCCGGCGGCGGGCGGACATGTCCGGCGCGGGGTGGACGTGTCCGGCGGCGCGAGGATGAAGATGGCTAGGGTTAGACCGGGATTTCGGGGAGAAGCACATGTAAATAGGTAGAGGGAGCTAGGAGACTCCAAATGGGGTGCGGTTTTCGCCCACACGATCGTGATCGAATGACCGAGAGCATGGAGGGGAGTTTGCTGGGTTTTGGGCCACTTTAGAGGGGTGTTGCGCTGCACAGAAAAGAGGCCTTTACGGTTACCCGGTTAACCGTTGGAGTATCAAACGGACTCCAAATGGCACGAAACTTGAAAGGCGGTCTACCGGTGGTATACAAGGCCACTTGGCAAACCTCGGGCCATTCCAAGAATGTTTAATACCCGCTCACAACAGGAGACAAAATGGGAACACCGGAGGCCATAGGAGTACCGGATTGCAAAACAGACAAAGGGGAAAATGCTCGGATGCATGAGACGAACACGTATGCAAAATGAGATGCACATGATGACATGATATGAAATGCAGATGATGACATGGCAAAATGCAACACGCAAGCAAATGACATGGCAACGATGGTGAATAACTGGCAGACACCTGGCGCATCGAATCCGGGGTGTTACAACACTCCTCCACTAACAAGAGATCTCGTCCCGAGATCTTAGGATCGAGACGGAAGAGAAAAGGATGAGGTGAAACAAGAACGCAAGAGAAAAGATGAACCAAGTCAAAAGAACTCGGTTAGAAAGGGAGGAACAACGAATATGACGAGAATGAAAAACTCATGAAAAAGATAGATTCCGAAACCACTCCGGTTAGAACCAGATAGGAAAAGAATAAAAATGGAAGAATTTAGGCAGCACTCCGGCTGAAACATGGAGGAATAGAACACGAGCTTGAGTGGAAGGAATGATACTTGATGAAGACATGACACAAAACCTCCGGAAAGAATTGAAAGAGTTGATTGAAAAGAACGGAGAAGACAATGACAACTTGTGCCACGAATGAAATTGAAAGCATCTTTAGAAGGAAGGTTTAAACGGAGTTGTTGAGAAAATCAACAACGAAAAGAATAAGCTTGTTGTGGTCTTATCGGTAACATCTCAAGATCATAAGGTGATAACCGGCCACAAACGGAAATGCTTGGGAAGCTGAGAAGAACAAAAGAGTGCAAAACTCCACTTCTAAAGAATACAGAGATTTAATTGCACCTCGCGAAACAAGAAGAAGAATACTTGAACTCCTCCAACAAGAATCTAGATTAACTCTTGAAGAATGAATTAAATCATGAAGAGCCACCATGAAGAACTCTGGTGACAAAAGGATGATGAGATAGAATGATCGAAAAGAATAAGATGAGACTTGTGGTGATTTAGATGGAGGTTCCGACGAGATGGTCGAGGAAATTTGAACTCCGGAAAAGAAAAGATGAAAACACTTGGAACTAGAATTTATTTCTCATGAACAAACTCTGAAGGAAGGGATTACTCACTTGGATGAAATAAGAATAAGATTTATTGTATGCTTATCCTTCATCAAATTAAATTGATGACAAGCAATGGATTTTGCATACTACTTATTCTTCTTGAAAAGGATTAAGGGGAACATAGCACAAAATTTGAGAAAGTCTTCATGAACCACCTATATGATTGGAAAGAAAGAATGAATAAAATGATAATCAAGGAAAAAGAACCTTGAACGAACCACCGTAAGAATTCGAAAATGACTGAAGAAAGAGAATGAATCACCGAGAAGAATTAGAAGAACCAATAAGCTAGAGGGGATTTAGATGCAAAAGAACAAAGAGATCATGAGCTGATTAAAGAACACTTGAACGAAGCACCGGGATAAATAGAGAACGATAACTGGAATGATGGCCTCCGGTGAAATGAAAAGAAATCAACTCCTGAAATACTCCGGATGGTTGAGAAAAAGGAATTTCCGACAGACGGACTAATTTGAGAGGGTAACAAGAAGCTAGAACCACGAATCTTCGAGAGAACGGGCAAAATTTAGAGGAAAAACTCTTCTTCGGTCTTCACATGACGACGAGAAACACCTTGCAGAATTTTTTGAAACACTCCGGAAGAATGAAAAAGCGAAGAGGTTGAGGCAACAATGAAAATGATTTGAAATTGATCTTGGAAAAGATCTGACTGATGAAATTCATACTTACGTCACACTTGGAAAGAACTGAGAATAACTCCGGGGAAATTAGAAGAGTCAGGTAAGATCCTGGGAAAGACCTGTGGGTTAGAGCCCACTGAAGAGATAACACCGTTGGAAAGGGATGTTGAACAAATAGATGATGCACCGGAACAAGCGAAATATTTGAATGAGGTGACAACCTCGAATTAATTGGAACACAGGCGAATCTCCTGAGATGTCTTCCGAACTTTGGAATGATAGACTAGTGAGAGGCAAACGAGCAGGGAAAACACTTGAGCCGAGGGGAAGAATGTGATCAGCCCGAAAACTTGAATTGAATCCACCGGAAAAGAAAAAGAGATGAAGAATGACGAATGAGACGAGAATTCACCGGTTGAAATGATTGAGGGAAAACCTGAAGAGGCTCCGTATGAATGAACTTGATGCTCGAAAGAGATTCAGGCTCCGGGAATAATAGGGTGGGAGGCGGGAAAAACAAAGGCAACTTGGAAGGGGCAACCGACGAATATCTTGAAGAGAAAACACCGGTTGAAATCATTGAGGAAATAAAGCAAAGACTTCGCACGAGTAGGATGGATACTCGATTATGGACTCCGGCTCCGAGAAGAAAAAGGGTGGGCGGGTGGGAAAAAAGAAAACAAATGAGGATTGAACACAAAGATGAAGAGGCTCGAGTCAACTTGACGAGAAATGCACCGGATGAAAAGAAAGGTGAGAACCAACGATCAGAAAATCAACTGCGTGAACCTAAAGAAAAATTTGAATGGGAAGAGGAGTAGTTCAAAACACCTACGTCAAGATTCCTTACCAGAGCGACGAAGGGGCTGAGGAGTAAAAAGAATTCCTACTCTCCGATATAACTAGACTCAGAAAACAGTTTTCTTCTAGACTCAACAACGGCCAAACTACACGATCAAACAAGGGGGCTCCTAGGGTCGGTCGAGGCTCTGATACCAACTTGTCACGCCCAATATGCGATACTATCCTAAAGAGACTCAAAGGTCTCACCAAGGAAAGAACCGCATATTGATACGCTTTTGCAAGGTGGATATCATTACATCAACATTACATAATAGATGGGGATACATACAAAAGGCATAGAATGCCACACGAATACAACATCATCTTACATAAGAGCACCATCCAACTACAGATGAAACACAAACAGAAACTCAAACGACATCCACCACCTTTAGCCCAGGGTTGCCGACACGAACCTATCCCCTGATCGAAGAAGAAGCAGAAGAAGAACTCCAAAACAAGTAAACATCGCTCTTGCGTCATGAACATCGCATAAACCTGTACTTGCAACTGTTGTTGTAGTAATCTGTGAGCCACGAGGACCCAGCAATCCCATTACCGTGGGTATCAAGACTAGCAAAGCTTAATGAGAAAGGAAGGGGTAAAGTGGTGAGGTTGCAGCAACGACTAAGCATATATGGTGGCTAACATACGCAAATAAGAGCGAGAAGAGAAGCGAAGGAACGGTCGCCAACTAGCAATGATCAAGAGGTGATCCTGAACTCCTACTTACGTCAATCATAACATAGAAACCGTGTTCACTTCCTGGACTCCGCCGAAAAGAGACCATCACGGCTACACACGCGGTTTATGCATTTTAATTCGGATTTGGTGTCAACATATCTACAACCGGACATTAACAAATTCCCATCTGCCACATAACCGTGGGCACGGCTCTCGAAAGTTTATACCCTGCAGGGGTGTCCCAACTTAGCCCATGATAAGCTCTCGCGATCACCGAAGGATATTCCTTCTCCCAGAAGACCCGATCGGTCTCGGAATCGGTTTACAAGACATTTTGACAATGGTAAAACAAGACCAGCAAGACCGCCCGATCTTGCGACAATCCCGATCGGAGCTGCACATATCTCGTTCTCGAGGCAACACGGATGAGCAATCCGTACAACTAAAACCGGACATAAAGTTTCCGAGGGGCGCCAAAGGGTTTCTAGTTCGACCAACACTTAGACAAGCATTGGCCGGGGGCTGTAATAAAGATGACCCTCGGGTTAATTACTCCCAAGGGAAATATAGGTGGTGGTGAGGCAAATGGTAAAACCAAGGTTGGGCCTTCTTTGGAGGAGTTTTATTCAAAGCGAACTGTCAAGGGGTCCCATAAATCACCCGACCGCGTAAGAACATAAAATCCGGGAACATAACACCGGTATGACGGAAACTAGGGCGACAAGAGTGGAACAAAACACTAGGCATAAGGCCGAGCCTTCCACCCTTTACCAAATATATAGATGCATTAATAATATAAGAGATATTGTGATATCCCAAAATAATCCTGTCCACCATGGAGCAATCTTCAACTTCACCTGCAACTAACAACACTATAAGAGGGGCTGAGCAAAGCGGTAACATAGCCAAGCAATGGTTTGCTGGAGGGTGTCAAAGGTTAGAGGTTCATGGCAATCCGGGAGGCTTGAAGAGCAAAAGATAGGTAGTGCAGCAAAGCGATAGAACGAAGCAACTAGCCTAGCAATGATAGTAGTGAGATCCAGGGTAGCGGTCATCTTGCCTGAAATCCCGATAGGAAGAAGAACGAGTCCATGAAGAAGATGAAGCCATGAAGACGAACCAAGCGTAGACAAACGAATCCTCACGATCGCAACGAAACGGGAACTATCGAGAAGAAGCACACAACATGGTAAACACACCACACATATACATGACATGATGCACAACCAAGCATGATGCATGACAAGGCTACATGAAGCTACTCATGGCAAGAGATGAAGCATACAAGAGCAACACATCAAAGCAAGTTTAAATGAGGACGAAAACAACATATAACAATTTCGGTAAGTCCTCATATGCAAGTTTCAAAGTTGGTCCAGATCTGAATAAACCTTATGTTCAAGTTGTTAAGCAGCAAGTTAAGATGCCCCACGATGAACTATCCGAAATTCTAGTCAAGTTACATATAAAGTTCATTTAGTTCGGAGCTACGGCCTAAAAGATATGAGCAAAAGAAGTTAAACATGGCATTGATGCAAAATGCATACAAACATCAAGAAAACACCTCAAAACTAGGATGCAACATGATAATATGAAACTACATGCAAAATCAAGCAAATTTCATATAAAGCACACTCAAAACGAAGCAACGGTTCAACACATACACTCTATACAAGTTTAAAGGACAAACTGTCCAAAACAGCAACTAGGCATATTGCAAGCATCAAAACAATTGGCTACAGCACCTCAACAAAAGAACATAAGGCATGGGCATGATGTACAGGTAAAGCATGACAAAACATGAACACTGAGCTATCTCCAGAAATCACTAGAACATGCTCAAAAGGACATGGCAAGATTGCAAATAATAATAGTTTCAGACTTAACAGGAATAACATCACGTTGCAATGTTTAGAGCTATCAAACAGCATGTTACAAAAACATATCATGGCAAACAAAGGCAAGGCATGAATCTACTAATTGCATATAACAAAAGTCCCTTACTGACCATGAGCCAAAAAGGCACAGAAAATATGATGGCACCCATTTAAACATGGCAAGAGATATGACAGATTCATACATGGCAGGAACAACAATAAGTAGGCATGTTGGTGAGCTTGAACGACTCACCACAGAGCAATACATGGCATGGCAAGGCAACCAATAGTAAGAAGACATGTTTATGAAGCTGATCATGGCAAGAGCAAGTTCATAGGGTGCATGGATCACTAGCAACAATCATGGCAACATTGAACTTAATGTTAATCAGGCTGACAACAACATTATTTAGCAAGTTTGGAGCATGATATCAACAGGTTACATCAGGCTATAAATGCAACCAGGGTTACGACTGGATAGAGCATGACATGTATAACAAATCATCCTTAGTGAACATGTCCAGATTATGCATAGAATGACTTGTATAAGCAGGTTTACATGGCAACAAAATATAACAGAATCAGCCTAGCAAAACAGCAACATCAAGTACCCTTCTTAACAAGCTTGATGCACTCACCACACAACTCACAAAAATACATGGATATCACCACTGTGAAGATGGCATGATTTAGTACAAAACACATGTAGAGCTCATTCTCATAGGATGCACACATCAAATGCAACAAAAATGACAAAACAACAAGTTATAACAATTTCAGCAGATTAACATCGTATAGCACTCTTGCAACGATGATTCAGGCATCAAGATGGACTCAAATGAACATGATGCAATGAATAAAATGAAGTGCTCGTTGAGGCGAACAATTTGACATATTGCACGCACGAAACGGAGCAGTATGTAGCAAGTTATGATGCATTTAACGGGGCACGATAATGCAAAAATATTAGGGACTTGGGCAAAAATGGACCTCGGGGGAAAGTCAACACGGCGGTGGATCTCGCCGGAATCACACCGGAGTTGGCTGGAGAAGGACGTGGGGGCGCCGGAAGGACGGAGGAGGCCGGCGTGGGGCGGATCTGGTCCGGATCGGCCGGATCCGGTCGGCAGGGACGAAGGGCGCGGGGAAGGAGACGGCAGCCGCGGGCACCGGCGTGGGCTCCAGCCAGGCACCAGCCTTGGCCCTCGATCAGCCGCTGAGGCGGACGAGCATGAGAGGCGCTTGGGCGCTGCTGTGCGCAGCGCTGGGGTAGGAGGAGGCTAAGCGGCGCGGCGTAGCGCGGAGGGTGCTGGGCGGCGGGGCCAGGGCCGACGGCGGCGGGCGCTCAGGTCTGTTGCCGGTGGTGGCAATGCGACCGAGACCGAAAGCGGCGGCGGGACGCTGGCGTAAAGGCGCGGTAGCCTGCTGAGGCCGGGCGAGCCTGCCCTGCCCCATGGGCCAGGCGGCGCGAGGACAATGGCAGGACAGTGGCGGCGTCTGATTGGTCTTGGTGCGGCCAGGGGTTTCGTCCGGCGGCGGGCGGACATGTCCGGCGCGGGGTGGACGTGTCCGGCGGCGCGAGGATGAAGATGGCTAGTTTTAGACCGGGATTTCGGGGGAGAAGCACATATAAATAGGTAGAGGGAGCTAGGAGACTCCAAATGGGGTGCGGTTTTCGCCCACACGATCGTGATCGAACGACCGAGAGCATGGAGGGGAGTTTGCTGGGTTTTGGGCAACTTTAGAGGGGTGTTGGGCTGCACACAAAAGAGGCCTTTACGGTTACCCGGTTAACCGTTGGAGTATCAAACGGACTCCAAATGGCACGAAACTTGACAGGCGGTCTACCGGTGGTATACAAGGCCACTTGGCAAATCTCGGCCATTCCAAGAATGTTTAATACCCGCTCACAACAGGAGACAAAAGGGGAACGCCGGAGGCCATAGGAGTACTGGATTGCAAAACGGACAACAGGGAAAATGCTCGGATGCATGAGACGAACACGTATGCAAAATGAGATGCACATGATGACATGATATGAAATGCAGATGATGACATGGCAAAATGCAACACGCAAGCAAATGACATGGCAACGACGGGGAATAACTGGCAGACACCTGGTGCATCGAATCCGGGGCGTTACATTGTGGTAGGCGCAGAATCGGTTGCCCTTGGACGACTCCGGCTGGTCCCTGCCGCGCTTCGTGTCTGGTTCTGCTGCGAGCACAACTGCTCCTTTGCGGTTCACGTCCTTGGCCTTGGCTTTCTTCTCTTCTGGGTCAGCAGCTGGAAGCCCGAGGAGGGAGAGGCGCCCCTCCTCAGCTCTTGCACACTTGGACGCCAGGTTGAATAGCTCCAGGGATGTGCACAGATCCTCGTGGATGGCGAGCTCCTCCTTCATCTTGACATCACGGACGCCGTCAGAGAACGCTGAGATGATGGCCTCCTCGGTCACCTTGGGAATTTGAGGTGAGCGCTGTTGAAGCGCTGGATGTACTTCTGCAAGATCTCTCCTGGCTGCTGCTTGATGCGGCGCAGGTCACCCACGACTAGAGGACGGTCGCGAGTTCCCTGAAAGTTGGCGATGAAGCGGCTGTGCATCTCGTCCCAAGAGGAGATCGAGCCGGGAGGCAGGTTCAGGAGCCAGGTGCGGGCACCATCCTTCAGCGCCATGGGAAACTAGTTCGCCATGACCTTTTCCTCTCTGTTGGCCGCCTCGATGCCCGGCTCGTAGAGCTGTAGGAACTCCGCGGGGTAGGCAGTGCTGTCGTAGCGAGGAGGCAGATTTGGCTTGAACTTGCCCAGCCAGGCGACAATGCGTAGCTCGGTGGTGAAGGCGCGGCAGCCTGCGGTGGCCACTGGAGCCCTTTGCAGATGCGGGGCTTGCTCTTGGAGATTCGCGCGCGCCGCCGCCAGGGGCAGCGTGGGGTCTTGACGTGCTGGCGCAGGGATGCGGTCTTGACGTGCTGGAGCGGGGAGCACGCGAACGTCTTCTTGAGGCCGAGGGATTTCTTGGCAGCTCCTTTCTTGTCGCGCGGGCGCTGGACGCAGTGGGTCTCGTCCAGGGGCCGCGCGCCTTGGAGCCAGGGCGCCTTCTTGGGGAGGAGGTGGCGGCGGCGCCTCCTGGGCTGCATCACCCATGCAGGATGGAGGGCGAGGCAGCGAGAGGGACGGCGCAGGAGAGCCCCCTGCGGTGCTGACGAGCTCGATGATGCGAGCAAGCCAGTCCTCGTAGAGGTCGTTGACGGGGCGGTAGTGCGGGAGCTCACGTGCCAGGAGCAACGGGGCCTGCGCGTCCGTGGGAGCGCGACGAGCGTGAGACAACGAACCAGCTGGAGTTAGCGACGGAGTGGCGGTGCGGCCTTCCCGCCGCATCGAGGGATGCAGTGACGACGCTTGCTGCTCATTCCCCACCGGGCCGGTGGAGGCGTTGGCGGCAGGCGGCGGAGAACGACGAGGAGGCCCACCGTCGAGAGCCGTCCGGGCGACATGGGCGGCGAGAGCAGCCCGACGCTCGATGCGGCGAAAACGATGGAACGCGGAACCACGGAAGGAAAATTCTGGCGTTGCCCTACCTGGCACGCCAAATGTTGGATATCGGGTTCCGACAAAACCCTTAAGGTTCGAACTCTGGGTTGCACACGGAGATTTTCTCCCTATCGATTCACGCCCCAAAGCCTCGCCGCGGATCTGAGCTACACGATAACAGCATGAGAGACACAAGGTTTATACTAGTTCGGGCCACCGTTGTGGTGTAATACCCTACTCTAGTGTGTGGTGGTGGATTGCCTCTGGGGCTAATGATGAATAGTACAGAGGAAGAACAGCCTCACGAGGGGTGTTCTTGTGGTGGTGTGCTTGGAGAGGAATGGCTCCATCTCTGTTGGCTCTAGGTGAGATATCCATGCTTCTACTATGGTGGTTGTCTCTATATATAGAGGCCCTGCTCCTCTTCCCAAATATTGAGAGGGAAGGGAGCCAACAACGGCCATTTTGAAGGGGGACAGCTAGTACAAGTTATCCTGACTAAAGTTGGTCTTCGACTGCCAAAGGCACTGGCGATGACGCCATTTTGGGCTCCACGGTGACCTCCTTCCTGCCACACAGCTGGTCTTGGTCTCGTTGGACCAATATGGTAACCTTTGGTTGATGCCTCGGTACTCCGCGCCTACACTCGCCCCCTTTGCACCAAAGAGGAAACGAGGACACTGCGCAGGCTGGCTCCCGCCTGGCGCCCGTCTGGTCTTGATCGTCATGTCTTGCGTCACGAGCACCTCGCGAGGTACTCCTTGCCTTGATCTCTCCGCCTCCTCGCGAGCCTGCCTGGTGAGGCCGCCCCTAAGGAAGCCTTGCATCGTCCGCCCCGTCAGGCTTGGCCCCTCGCGAGGGTCTTGAGGTTGGGTTGATGAAGACGGGTCGTGCTGGGCCACCCCTTAAGCCACGCCGCAGGCCGCAGGTAGGCAAGTCTGGGGACCCCATTCCGAGAACGCTGACACAGTGCCTGGAACATCTGACACCTCTGCAAGTTCTTCCTGTGTCCGTCATGCGTACGAACGAAATGGGGATGTACACGCCCCAGAGACCCTTGACAGAGGTCCCGCCCACGCCCTAGTGGAAGCCCATGCTCCGTGCTGGCGGAATGATCAAACTATGATCATGCCCATGCCCAAGTGGAAGCCCCATGTTTCACGTTGGCGGGATAATTGAGTGAGGGCACCCCACAGGTCGCATCGACCTCACGCTAATCCGTGTTGGACACGGGGGCCGCTCATCATCTCATGTGGCATGCGCTCGTAACTTCCCCCGGGCCTCACACGAGCGGGGGCTGGACACGGTGCCTACGCTCGGGTCAGACCCAGCAGCGCTAAAAAACCCAAGCAACAGGCTCTGGCTAGAGGGTCTGCTCCCGTACACGTCACCCCACCAAGGCCCTTGGTGTCAGGTCTCCTCGTGTAACGCCCATGTGCAAGTTAGCGAGTGCGGGCCGCTTCTTTGAGATAGATTCTTTTGTGCACAGGTTCCCTCGGGGCGGATCGCTCGGGAGGTCACGCGAGGAGCACCCTGCAAGCAATAAATCGGCCGGCACTACAAAAAGCCTCACCAATACTAAATTATTCCCTCACGTGGGCCGCTTAGGCGTCAAGGAGGGACCGCTGAGCATCGCGCTTCAAGAGCCCTCACTAGCTCCCGGAGCCCCTCACCTTAGGCATCGTGACCTTACATCCAGCAACGTTTGGGTCTGCAAGGGGGCTGGGCCCTGCCGACTTAGAGCGCAAAGGCAAGCAAAAAGGAAAACGAGCATAGAAAAGGAGCCTCACTAGGTCACAAGCATTCAGTACAAGCATCAAGTGTTTAAACAAATAAAAACATTGTTTCACGCCTCCATGAGGCAGAATCGGTCTATTGCAGGATGATAAGGGGAGCTTTAAGAATAAGCGTCATCATCGCCATTGTCATTACCCGCCACAGCCTCGCCAGAGCACTCGCCACCGCTGTAGGAGAACTACCCAAGCAGCGCATCCACGTGGCCTTCCACGGCCTCTGCGAGTCCTTCGCGGAGTTCTTCGGGAATGGGACCTATCACCTTGCCAAAATCGAAGTCAGGTCACTGTGGAGAAGGTTGGTGAAGGCGCGAGTCGCCGCCAAAGAGAAGACGTTATGGCACTCTTCGTCGAGGATGACGTCCACCTTCCGGGCCACGTCCTTGAGCCGTTCCAAGATCTTGTAGGAGAATTCAGCGTAATCGGTCGCAGGGCACAAAAGTCTCGAGCTTCTCCCTGCAGATGGAGCACGGGGCGCCGCGGGCTCGAAACTCGAGAGAGGAAAGTGCCGAGCGCCGCCTTGAGTTCGGCGATTTCTTGCTAGAACTTCTCGCGCTCCGCCTCGAAGGCACCCTTCTGCAGCTTCAGTTCCTCGGTGTGCTCTCCGGTGAGCCTCGAGCACTCGGCGGCTGCCTTCGCATTGGCGTCCGCTTGGATATTCTTCTCCTTGGTCTCCAGCTGCGCGTTGGCCTTGGAGACGTGCTTTGCATGAGCCTCCTGAGCGTCCGTCACCTGGCGCCCCAAATGCCTGTAGACACTCGCGTTCCGTGGTCTGCTCGGTCGTCACCTTCGCCAGGTCTGATTCGCGGGTTGCGAGCTTTGCCCCGCGGGCTTTGAGGTCGTCCTCCCACAGCTGGAGCCGTTGTGTATGCGCAGCCCGCTCATCCTGGAGCGCCTTCAGGCCAGCTTCCGCCTCCTCGCGGCTCTTGGTGCCGCCTCAGCCCCAGCAAGTGTTCTCTCACGAGCTACCTTCGCCTGGCCGGTTTCTTTCTCGCTCCTTGCAATGGCAGCCTCGGTCTGACGCTGGGGCAGTGTCAAGCTGGTGCCACCCAGCCGCGAGCCTTAGGCGCTCCTTGGCGAGGCACGCCTCAGCGTCCTGGAAGTCTGCCCCGAGCCGATCAAGCGCAGCCTGGGCGTCGGCCAAGGCCCCGCGCCTGAGGAAGGCGTTGCAATTGCAACTCATGAGCGCGAGGGTCTGGGCTGGATTCGGCGCCTCGATGCTCGCGGTCCTCAGAGTCGAGGAGACCCCGGCGACGTTCACCTGCGGCACAGGGGGCTCCGGCTTTTCCCCCACGTTCGTCTACCGCAACATGCCTGGGGGATCCGCCGCATCAACTTCCGGAGCTACGTGAGTGGGCGCGGCGCGTGGATGCCCTGTGGCGCGTCCCATGTTGCTCTTAGTTGCGGTGATGAGGGTGGCTGGCGGGGGCTTGGGCGCCTCCTCCTTCCCCGTCGTCACATCCTCCTCCGAGGTAGGCCCCGCGACAAGCCCACGGCCGCCCTTGGAGAGTAGCGCCTAGGGTCGATCTGTAGCGCCCGTGGCGACGAGCTCTCTCGTGGTTCTCGAGGGGTACTGGGCCTCCTCGGCACTCGAGCGCCCCGTCAAGGTGCCAGAGCAGCACGAAGCTTCCCCGTGCCCCCCGGGGCTCCGGTCGGATGCCGACACCGTTTTCGAGTCGGAGGCCCCTTCGTCCCTGTCAGCAGCCCAATCATGGCCTCCGAAGACGAGGCTCTTCAGGAAGATGCGCGGGAAGGGGCCAGCCCAAACTGGGCCCGCTAAGTGGGTGTAACGGTAGCTAGCGTTTAAATAGGAGTGGATCGACTCGAGGAGAGGACAGGAAGGAAGAGGAGGCTGCGGCCTGGATAGTGTGTGTGTGTGATTTGTATTCAGAACAGCTGTGTGGGTGGTTGGGAGGACAGCTAAATCGAATTCGAATCTAGATCTCGTTCATGGAGGTAGCGGGTCCTCACATCTGGTACTCAGAGCTTTTTGATCCTGGAGATCCCTAGCCACATCCACGCCACGCGTTTCAAGCTCCAGCAGCGGAGCGCTGCCATGGACAAGCTGTCGTCCGAGGGGCGGCAGATCCAGGAGCTACTGCGGGCGGACTTCGCCGAGGTGCTGGATCGACGTTTCAAGGCGCACGGCGAGGAGATCATCAAGTCCGTCGGCACCATGCTCAAGGAGACGACGACGGCGCTCGACGGCTTCATCACGGCGCGAATCGACGGCGCCCGAATTCAACCTCGACGTCGAGCAAATTCGTGCGGATCTCGAGCGCGGCGGCAAGGAGGACGTCACGTGCAAGCAGACGAGCCCGTCGACCAGCAAGGAAGTTGGGGGCCACCGCGATTCGACAGCGGCTGATCCCCTTGGCTTCGACAAATTTCACCGGGGGAAAGCACATCAAGTCTATGTTTCTCCCAGTGAAAATTTTTCCCCTCGCGAATTTGCTGTTCCAGACGTTTCTGACATGTACCAATCTGCTCCCCGTGTGGAACTTCCGCGTTTCGATGGTTCAAATCCGCGACTGTGGCAATCGCGTTGCGAGGATTGTTTCAAGCTATGGGGCACCCCAGCAGCAAGGTGGATTTCCTACGCCACGTCCCAGTTTGACGGTGCGGCAGCCAGATGGCTCGAGGCAGTACAACGCAGATCGCCGAATTTGTCCTGGCCAGAGTTTTGTCATTTACTGTTGAATAGATTTGGTCGCAACCAGCATCAGACTCTAGTGAGACAGATGTTCAGAATTGCTCAGGAATCGTTAGTTTCAGATTATGTGGAACGATTCACGGAACTGTATGACCAGCTTTCAGCTTATGAGGATGTTCCAGACAGTTTGTACTATACCACTCGTTTCATTGATGGCCTCAAGCCGGGTGTAAGGATGTCAGTTGCATTGCAGAAACCCCAGGATTTAGACACAGCTTATGACATAGCGTTGCTCCATGAAGAATTAAGTGAAACAAACTCCTCTTAGTTTCCGTTCAAGAAGGCAATGACAACTGCTTCAGTAGTTCCTAGAGTTCCAGTTGCTGTGGACAAGAGGCCAGTCGAGAACAACAAGAGTGGTTCTTCAGAAGATAAGTGGAGCACCTTGCGCACTTACAGGAAATCAAAAGGGTTATGTTTCACTTGTGGAGAGAAGTGGTCACGGGACCATCAGTGCAAATCTTCTGTTCAACTCCATATAGTGTAGGAGATGATTGAACACATCCAAAACACAGCTTCGTTCTGCCAGGTGTCGTCTGATAGTGACTCTGACAATCTGAAGTTACTGTCAGCAGCAGCTTGTTCAGCTGAATCAACCCCGTTAACAATGAAACTTCAAGTTACTGTTTGTGGCAAGGTTCTCACATTTCTGGTGGACTCTGGCAGCACCCATTCCTTCCTCAACTCTTCTCTGGCTGCCTTGTTGCCCGATGTGCAAGAGGTTCGACCTATAACAGTGACAGTAGCAGGGGGTGCTAAGCTGTACTGCTCCCAAATTGTAAGGCAATGTAGTTGGTCTTGTCAGAGCAATGAATTCAAATCAGAGTTCAGACTCCTGCAGTTAGGTAACTATGATGGGATTTTGGGACTCGACTGGCTGGCAAACCATAGTCCAATGGTCATAGATTGGGATCAAAAGTGGTTTTCATTTCAGTTCAAAGGGAAATGGATTACATTACATGGTGTGTTACCTGATGACTGCAAGTTTACAGTTATGAGTGCTGAACTGGTTGAACCAGAAGATAAGGAAAACAGTTCTCACATTCCTGAAGTACAAGCTCTGTTGGAAAAGTTCTCCTCTGTTTTTGAAGAACCAAAAGGACTGCTACCTAGGAGACAGTATGATCATACAATTCCATTAATACCAGGTGCAACACCCAATGGCTGTCAGACCATATAGAGTACCTCCCCACTTAAAAACAGAGATGGAAAAACAAGTTAAGGAATTGCTCCAAAATGGAATGATCAGACTCAGTCGAAGTCCTTTCTCATCCCCTGTATTGATGGTCAAAAAGAAGGATGGCACCTGGCGCATGGTAGTTGACTACAGGCACTTAAATCCTATAACAGTAAAAGGAAAATATCCTATACCGGTGATAGATGAACTGCTGGATGAATTGCATGGTGCTTGTTGGTTCACTAAACTGGATTTAAGGGCAGGTTATCATCAAATCAGGATGGCCCCAGGAGAAGAGTTTAAAACTGCATTTCAAACTCATGAAGGTCATGATGAGTTCTTGGTTATGGGTTTTGGGTTGTCTGAAGCTCCTGGTACTTTCCAGGGTGCAATGAATTCTGATCTACCTGCACTCAGGGAATTTGTTCTAGTGTTCTTCGATGATATCCTGATTTTCAGTAAAACCTTGGAAGAACATTTGTTACATGTGGAAAAAGTCCTCAGTACTTTGCAAGAAAAGCAGTGGAAGGTCAAATTGAGCAAGTGTTCTTTTGCACAGCAGCAAATTGCTTATTTGGGTCATGTCATCAGTGACAAGGGGGTTTCTACTGACCCTTCCAAGATTTTGGCCATTCAGAACTGGCCTACTCCTGTCAATGTTAAAGAAATCAGAGGATTCTTGGGTCTCACTGGATACTACAGAAAATTCATAAGAAACTATGGTGTGATTAGTAAACCCTTAACTGAACTGCTGAGGAAGGGCACACTGTTTGTGTGGACTCCAGCTGCTGAAACTGCCTTTGTTACTCTCAAAGAAGCCTTGGTGCAAGCACTTGTTCTAGCACTCCCTGATTTCTCCTTGCCATTTGTACTGGAAACTGATGCTTGTGACACTGGTATAGGAGCAGTACTGATGCAAAAAGGGCATCCTCTAGCATTTGTCAGCAGAGCTTTGGGTCCAAAGAACAGAGGACTGTCTGTTTATGAAAAGGAATATCTAGCTATTCTCCTTGCAGTGGAACAGTGGAGACCTTATTTGCAGTTCCAAGAATTTGTGATTAAAACAGATCAGAAAAGCTTAACCCATTTATCTGATCAAAGGCTGCATACACCCTGGCAACAGAAAGTGTTCACCAAACTCTTGGGCCTCAATTACAAAATTTTATATAAAAAGGGTACAGATAATTCTGCTGCAGATGCCTTATCCAGGAGACCTCATCATACATCTCAGCTCATGACCATTTCCTCTTCTCAACCTTCCTGGCTACAAGAAATAGTTGACAGCTATCAGCAAGATCCTAAAGCTCAAGAGTTGTTGCAGCAGTTGGCTGTAGACCCAAATTCCAAACCCTCATATACACTGGTTAATGGATTGATCAGGTACAAAAATTGCATTTGGATTGGCAATCATGAGCAACTACAAGCTAAGATTTGCAATGCTTTCCATGCTACTCCAGTGGGTGGACACTCTGGGTTCCCTGTAACTTACAAAAGAATTCAAGCCCTGTTCAAGTGGTCAGGCATGAAAGTTCTTATCAAGGAATTTGTTCAATCCTGTGTTATTTGCCAGAAAGCCAAGCCTGAGAGGATTAGTTATCCTGGGTTGTTGTCACACTTGCCAGTTCCAAATAAAGCCTGGGAAACAGTAACTATGGATTTCATCTCTGGCCTTCCTCCTTCAGATCATTTTGATTGCATAATGGTTGTCATTGATAAGTTCACTAAGTATGGCCACTTTATTCCAGTCAAGCATCCTTACAATGCTCCTAAGATTGCTGAACTCTTCTTGTACAACATCTACAAATTACATGGCATGCCCTTGTTTGTTGTATCAGATAGAGACCATGTGTTTACTAGTCAGTTCTGGCAAATTATTACAAAAAGGACTGGAGTAACTCTGAACATGAGTACTGCCTATCATCCAGAAACAGATGGTCAAACTGAGAGAGTAAATCAACAGATTGAGTGCTTCCTCAGATGCTTTATCTCAGCTCATCCCAAGAAATGGAGCAAATGGTTATCCCTTTGTGAGTTTTGGTACAATACAAATTGGCACTCTTCCTTGGGGAGATCTCCATTTGCTGTCTTGTATGGCCAAGAACCGAGGTATTTCGGTGTTACAGCTCAAGATACTATTGCTCCTCAGGATGTCCAGCATTGGCTTGATTCCAGAGCTATGGTACAAGCTTCGGACAACACTTGTTGCGTACTCAGCAGAGAATGAAGATGCAAGCTGATAAGAAAAGAACTGATCGAGTGTTTGCGGAGGGCAATATGGTTTTTCTGAAACTTCAACCTTATGTCCAACAATCTATGGCTTCTAGGACTAACCAGAAGTTATCTTTTCGCTACTTTGGGCCATTTCATGTGCTAGAGCGTATTGGTGAAGTGGCGTATCGACTGGATCTTCCTCAAGACAGCAAGGTACACCCCGTGTTCCATGTCTCGCAACTGAAACAATTCATATCTCTCAAATACTCGGTTCAGCAAGTACTCCCTGCACCTGAACATGCTCTGCGAGTGCCCGTGCGAATACTGCAACAACATATGTGGCACAAGAACAGTCGATCCATCGCCCAGGTCCTGGTGGAATGGAGTGGTGAACCTCAAACAGCGCCGACTTGGGAAGACAAAGATGCTCTATGCCAGTTGTTTACGCATGCATCGGCTTGGGGACAAGCCGAATCTCAAGGACGGGGGGATGTCAGCAGCCCGATCATCGCCTCCAAAGACGAGGATCTTCAGGAAGATGCGCGGGAAGGGGCCAACTCAAGCAATGGGCCAGCAGGCCGGCCCATCCGCAGCAAGAAGCTTCCCCAGTGGCTTGCAAGCCCAAACTGGGCCCGCTAAGCGGGTGTAACGGTAGCTAGCGTTTAAATAGGAGGGGATCGACTCGAGGAGAGGACAGGAAGGAAGAGGAGGCTGCGGCCTGGATAGCGTGTGTGTGTGTGATTTGTATTCTGAACAGCTGTGTGGGTGGTTGGGAGGACAGCTAAATCGAATTCGAATCTAGATCTCGTTCATGGAGGTAGCGGGTTCCTCACAGTCCCGGACGTCTTCTTCTTCCTATTCTAGTCACCACTCACCACCCTGATTCCTGCACAAGCAAGGGGTCAGCCCGGGCCGGACGGGATTACACGCACGCGATGTAAGAATGAGCACGTATACTTACTCATCTCTCGCGGCCCACTTCCTCTTCTTCACCGCGGAGGTCGACGCCTCGCCGCTTCCTTCTGGCGTCGTTCCGGTGCTGCCTTCTGGGCCCTCGGGGCAATTCCCGCTAAGCCTAGCCACGCTGTCGCCCTCCTTGAGGACCTGGGAAGCCCCCTAGAGGGTCTTGGCTGACGGGGGCTCGGCCGCCCCCCTCACCAAGGATGGCCCCAGCCGGTGGCTGATCGGCCGTGGTATCAGGCCCGGCCACTCCAGCCACGTCGGCAGGTCAATGGGACGTCCACCAAGGGCTGCTCGTCGGCGGCGGCATCATCCCCAATGTCACAAAGGAGCTTATGGTGGGAGCGTGGCGCCGCCCGGCCAACATCGTCCTCCTCCATATTCTCCTCCAAGTCTCCATCGGTGTCACTATCGCTTGGATCTAGCACCACCGTGAGGGGGTTTCCACGGGGACCGTTGTGGCCATCTCATACGATCCCCCACTGTTTGAGGATGGGCATCACGGCGACCGGCTCTGCACTCTTCTAGTAGTAGTACAGCAGGAGCGCTTCCTCGGGAAGTTCCTCCGGTATGTTGCCGAGTAGGGTCACCAGGACCCCGTCCAGCTCCTCAGGCGTCAGGCCGCCGGCCTGCAGCCTCGTCGTATCCCTCGCTCCGGTGTACTCCCACATGGGTCATGCATGTTCTTGGAGTGGCGCAATGCGCCCCCGCAGATACTCCTTGATGACCATCGACCCTGATAGCATCGCGGCCCAGTGAGCGTGTTGGGATCTACGGTAGGGTGCGTTGACTGCAAATTAAAAGTTCCTACGCACAAATCAACCAAGAAAATGCTACGGAAGAAATATCACGTATCGTTACCACTAGTTGTGCAGTTTCGTGTAGCAGAAGAAGAGTTGGGGCAACACATCCGCATGGTTCATTTCCTCCTCGTCTGATCTCCCTCGAACAGTCGGTCGTCGGATCCTGTGTACTGGTTCGCCGAAGCGGCGCAAGTGCACCGCCTCTAACGGTATCCGTGCGTGCAGGAGGAACACCGTGCGGCGGATTGCTAGGTCCGATCACGCAGTCGGCGGCGAGTGGAGGTGGCTATTTGCAACACATGCGAAACCTAGTGACAGCGCCGAAGCGATCAACGAAATGAGTGTGCGCACTCCCACTATATATAGGCATCCGTTGCAGGCTCAACGCTTGGGCCTTGCATGGATCCTAAAGCCCAAAGTTCGTTTGGCCTAGATCCGAGTCCGAGTAGGATCACATCCGACTCGTGGAGTCATATTCAGCCTCACAGGTTCCTTTCCTTAAGAGCGCGACCCCTTAGGTTCTCGTTCACTTGGTCGCGAGTCAGATCACATCTAGCTCATCTAGTCGGTAGCGGCCTCTAGCAAAGCGTGCCGACTCCAAGTGCCCGATGAAGCTGGTAAGGCGAACATGTACAACATGTCACACCTCAGTTATCTTTGCCACATGATATATGTTGTCGGGCTCAAGGCGAGTCTGACATCCTTGTGCTAACCCGACCACTTTCTGGCTCCAGTGATGCCGACCACAAACCAGATTATCAATAATCCTTGGCGCATGGCAATGCTTATCTTGGTCAGAGCACACAAGGGGCCCAGAGTATATCTCTCCTGATCGGAGGGGCAAATCACATCTTGCTCGACCATGTCTAGCAGCATTGGTCTGGACAAGCCCCAAACCTACCTTTGTAACTACCCAATCACGGAGTAGCGTTTGGTTGGCCCAAAGCAGGATTGTCACCATCCCGAGTACATGCTCTAGCTCAGGTCATAGGACATAGAATGTATGTTGTACTAGAGACTCATAGATGACATATCTCTCTGTCTAATAAGTGGGTCTGTCCGACTCGGACCTTATCTCGACTCGGATTCGACTACATCGAATCCGACCAGATCCTCCCGAGTCCATATTATCCGGCTAGCATCAAATGCTCCATGGCTAGTGAGACCGAGCTATCCACCATGTCATATGCTAGTCTAGTTGGTTGCGCGTCCAGACAATCCTTTCGACTAGGGACCTTTTAGAGTAGTCATCATACAATGCATAGTCCCATGAACAAGTCACGTACTTGCTGATACACATCAATGATAATGTCCAAGGACTATCTTTATTCATAAACACATAGGAAATATCATCATACATCATTGCCTCTAGGAAATATCTCCAATAGTCTCCAACTTGCACTAGAGTCAACCAAATAGACATCGTATGCCCATAGCTCTAACATGCCCCTCATGCTTGGGTTGTGGAAGCATCTTAGTCAGCAGATCTGCAACATTGGAATCCGTGTGAATTTTGCATAACTCTATATCACCATTCTTTAGGATCTTTCGTATCAGGTGATTTAGGATCTTTCGTATCAGGTGATATTTTGGATCTATGTGTCTAGTCTTGTGGTGATTCCTTGACTCCTTGGCTTGTGCGATGTTACCAAAATTATCACAATAAAGGTCCAACTGTTTTATCAAGGCTGGGAAAATACCAAGATCATCAAGAAAGTTCCGGATCTAAACACCTTCCTTTGCAGCCTCACAAGCCATAATGTATTCGGCTTCTATGGTAGAATCGGCCACCGTATCTTGCTTGGAGCTCGTCCAGCCCACTGCTACTCCGTTCATGATGTACACGAATCCGTACTATGATCGACAATCACCTCTATCGGTTTGGAAACTAGCATCGGTGTAACCCTTTACGACGAGCTCTTCCTCACCTCCAGAAATTAGGAACATCTCTTTAGTCCTTTTCAGGTACTTCAGAATAGTCTTTACCGCCGCCCAGTGACTCTCACCTGGGTTGGCCAGGTATCTATGTGTTAGGCTTATTGCAAAATCAACAACAAGTCATGTACATATCATGGCATACATGATGGATCTGGTTGCCGAGGCATACCGAATCCGACTCATCCTGCTTCGCTCATCAGATGTTGAAAGACTCTGAGTCTCGCTTAGCCTTATACCATGTGAGACAGGCAAGAACCCTTTCTTGGCCTCACTCATGTTGAACCGCTTCAACACTTTATCTATTTACGTGCTCTGGCTCAAGCCGAGCAACCTCCTCGCTCTATCTCTATAGATCTTAACGCCTAAAATATACACTGCCTCGCCTAGGTCCTTCATTGAAAACTTGCCATTCAATGATCTCTTGACCGAGTTTAGCATCGAAACATCGTTTCCGATCAGCAATATGTCATCCATGTACAGGATCAAAAACACTATCGAGCACCCACTCAACTGCCTGTATAAACAAGCGTCCGCTTCGCTTTTGATGAAACCGAGGCCAGTGACGACCTCATCAAAATGAATATTCCAGCTCCGAGATGCTTGCTTCCACCCATAAATGGATCTCTTGAGCTTGCATACCTTACTAGCGCTAGTCCGATCAACAAAACCCTCGGGTTGTATCATATACACGTCCTCGGTTAAATTTCCATGAAAGAAAGCCCTTTTGACATCCATCTACCATATCTCATAATCAAAATATGCAGCCATAGCTAGTACGATCCTTACCGACTTCAGCATTGCTACCGGTGAGTAAGTCTCGTCATAGTCAATCCCTTGAACTTGTCCATAATATTTAGTGACAAGCCAAGCTTTGTGGATCAAAACATTTCCATCCACATTGGTTTTCTTCTTAAAGACCCATTTGCAGCCAATGGTTGTTACGCCAGGCGGCGGATCAACCAAGTCCCAGACTTGATTCCCATCCATGGACTGTAACTCGGATCTCATGGCCTCTTGCCATGACTCGGAATCTGGACTCACCATCGCTTCCGCATACGTAGCCGGCTCGTCGCTCTCTAGCAACAAAACATCGTGCACTCTGCACAATCATTCCGACCTCCGTGGTTCCGGTGCCGCTTCCGCTATGGGTTCCCTGACAGACTCCGGTATGAACACATCATCAGCCAAGTTGTCCCCAAGTGGCTTTTGAATTTCTTTGAGCTGCACCTGCCTCCCACTGGCTTCTCACCCGAGAAACTCTTTCTGAAGGAAGACCATGTTTTGAGCAACAAACACTTTCTTCTCTTCGCGGTGGTAGAAGCTATATCCCAAGGTTTCCCTCGGATATACCACGAATATGCACTTATCCTACTTGGATGTAAGCTTGTCCGACATAAGTCGCTTGACAAATGCTTCACAACCCCAAATTCGTAGAAAGGACAACTAGGGACTCTTCCCAATCCACATCTCATGTGGTGTCTTGTCTATGGATTTAGATGGTACTCTGTGAGTGTAAAAGCTGCAGTTTTTAGAGCGTATCCCCGGAATGAGAAGGGTAAATCTGTTTTCTCATAATTGACTAGACCATGTCCAACAAGGTCCTATTCCTCTGTTCCAACATGTCATTTCTCTGTGGCATACCCGGAGGTTTGAGCTGAGGTACTATACCTCGGATTCTCAGATAATCATCAAACTCCTGGCTCATGTACTCACTTCCATGATCAGATCGTAGGAGCTTTATTGTCTTACCGAGTTGATTCTCAACCTCATTCTCAAACTCTTTTAGCTTTTCAAAAGTTTCCAACGTGTGCCTCATCAAATAGATATATTCATATATACTCAAGTCGTCGGTAAAAGTCATGAAGTATTGATAGCCACATGTCATGAGAGAACACGATCACCTATGGGGCCATGAGCCCCTTGTGGTTCGGCAAGTGGGAGCTCACGTTGCATAGAGAGCAAAAGTCATGAGGCAGCACGACGACGGTGATACTGGTGGTTTTTACCCAGGTTCGGGCCGCTGAGAAGCATAAAACCCTACTCCTGCTTTTAGTGGATTGGATGAATGAATCACAACAACACGCAACGCTCAAGTGCGGCAAGGTGGCTCGGGGGAGCCGCTATGCGCGTACAAGTGTGAGAGGGTTGAATCCCTCTCTAGGTTTGCTTGGGCCCCCTTTTATAGCTCAAGGGGTCACCACAGTGGCAAAACAGACATTATCTTATGATTAGACAGCTAACAGCGCTATCATACCTAACTCTGTCATTTAGGACAAAATGCCATAAATGCTACCTTAGGTGGCGTGCGGGGGTGCATCCTCGGCAAGCTTATGCCACCGCTTAGTCAGCTTTTCTTACCATCTTGACACGCATTTAGACGGGTGTCAAATGATCATGATCTTCTTTCCACATTAACGCCACGTGCATAGTGAGAGCCACTTAGTTGCTTGGGGGCTCGACATCGCATCGACAAGTGATTGGCGTCATGATGCGGTGGAATGGTGGCAATCTGTCATGTGCCTGCCGGGGGCAGGGCTTGTCGGGTCTTCTTAAAGGGGGTGCGTGCTTCAGCCTCCGACCACCCGGAGGAGCGGCTGGCACGGTTCGGCTTTGCTTTGGCTTTGGGTATCGACCTTGCCGGTCTCGCGAGGTCAGCAAGGGATACATCTCTTGAAATATTGACTTGTATGTCAGCTTGGTCTTCTTGATACGCTCCTTGATCTCACAAAGAGCCATTCTGGCTTGGCCTTGCGTTAGTGTTGAACGTGCCTTAATGGCTCGACTGCATTGAGGTAGCCACTTCCCTGGCAAGCCCTGGCCACCGAGACGGAGGCCTTCTGTCCGTGCACACATCAGGGGAAATAAACACCCTTGTTTGTGTATCCCCGATAGAAGCCCCCAGGCCTGAGCCAAACATGTCGCAGGGCATCATTGGGTTAGGCCCCAAACAGTGCACAGACACGTGTCGAAGAAACAATGCTTATGCAGTTTTGGTCATCATGACCTGTGAATCCCACGTCCACTCCACGTAATTACCGCAGGTCGTGGGGTCGTGGAACAGTAGCCGTTAGAGTAATGTGTTTGTAAAAATGGCATCTTCCTGAAAAAGATAGCGAAGAGCCAGCCCCCGCACGCGTTCCCAATAGAAGGGTAACACGGAGGGGCGCTGCACATTCGCGTCCGTTCCCCCTCCCTTCATCTTCTTCCTCAAGCCAAGAAACCTCTCTCGCTGCCATTAACTGCCTCTGAGCACTTTGCCACGTTCTTCGCTTCCCCTGCAAGCCCAAGAGATGGGGCAAAAGTCGAGCGCCATGAGGGGGAAGCAGGAGGCTGCCACCGCGGATCCCGCGGTTGAGGAGTGGAAGAGGAAAGCAGAGGAGCTGGAGGGGCGGCAGCAGGAAGATGTGGTTTTCTCCCCGTTGCATCTGGACAGCAGTACCTTAAGGATGGGGTATGCATATAGTTCCACCGGAGGGGCCTAAAATTCTAGCAGATTCATATCACTTTTTATGTGTGTACTTCCTCTCTGGCCCTTCTTCCCCTTTTTCTGACTTCTTATGTGCCATGATGGCAGTATACGAGTGCCAGGACCCCGATCCCAAGTCACACCAACCTAGCATGTAACACATCATATCACTTTGCAGCCTCACGCACGGTATTCCCACGGGTGCCACCTTACCTAGCCCGGGACCGTTTGCGCCTTTTGGCTCACGTATATGATAGTGCCGCTAGCATAAATATGACAAAGAACCTGGGCCGACATGACTAGTTGTAAACCCATGGTGGTGCTAACTTACAGGGACAGAAATTCATGACCCAACAATGAACGTATCGATCAACAACGTATGAACCCAAGTCATAGCAAGCTATAAGGACTTAAAGGAACAACATGTGACATTTCCCGAAGGGACATACACAACAATGAAGAAGGACACATGCCGGCCATCCTAAGTGTTCCGGAGCAGTAGCAAGCTACCATGGCTCAGTGGAAGCACTAGGAGACATTTCCCGGTAAGAGAAGCTACCAAGAATAAACAACTATATTGTTGGATCCCACACATACCAAGAATCTCAAATCATACACACAATATGCTCGATATGTGCAAATACAACATGGCATCACAACATAACTATATGACTCAAAGTATTTATTCAATAGGCTCCAAGGATCCAGATACTACAAACATGGGTATCATGACCCGACATTCAGAGCATACAAGCCAAAAGCACATGCGGAAGATTAACATGTCTGATTACAGACAACTACAAATGAAAAGGGCTGAGAAGCCTGACTATCTACAAGACCCTCCAGAGGGCACACGATCGTAGCTGAGGTAACAAGCAAAATGTCGAAGTCCACCTGGAACTACTAGTGAGACTGGAGTCTCTTTGCAAAAACATAAATTAAGCAAACGTGAGTACAAATGTAGCGAACAAGACTTACATGAGAACTAACTACATATGCATCATTATCAACAAAGGGATGGCGGGGTTTAACTAAAGCAAGCCAGCATAGACTCGGAGGACTGCAAGCAACTCTTTTGAAGAGGCGCACATGAGTCCACATATTCACCATACCAATACACCACTATGGATCCACTCCCGTCTCCCTATGAGAACGCCATCCATAGCACTCACACTTATCTTGCGCATTTTAGAGTATCCACTTTCACTTGTCTATGAACTGTATAGGCAACCCAGAGGTCCCTTACCACGGACGCGGTTATTCGAATACATGATGTTAACGTTATAGGGGTGTACTTCTTCACACAATCTCTCACCACTTGTCGCCATTTACATGACATGTACTCGGAAACCTTCAAGCGGAATCCCAGCGAGGGTCTCGGCCAGGACCTGACTCACCACACAAGTCCCTAGTCCAGGTTTATTGCCTACTCAGGTTCCATCCACAGGGAGTCCAGCCGAGGTTTCCACATATGGCCCCGAACGATGTGTGCAGGGTTCCCGGGTCACCAAACGGGTGACTCGGTACACCGTGCCACATGCCTGCCGCATCACAGCCCACCCCTCAGGTCAGCGCTATGCAAGGCCACCAGCATACTACAAACACAAAAAACTACTTGCAACTCCCTGAGAGAGGACAGGGGCGGTTAATAAGTCGAGAGGGTCCATTGGTTTCGTGCCCAACACATGGTAGTAGTTGTTCATGGATCACAAACACAGAACTTAGTTCCTGAGAATGGTTTCAATGAGACAACCCACCATGTACTCCTAGATGTCCTCTCACTACTACCTTTACCAAATCGTGTTCATACACTTAGCTCACACACAGTAGGACATGTTCATCATCATTCCAATTCATCCCCGATGAATCAGACCTAACTCGACTCTAAGCAGTAGCAAGTAGGACAAACAAGCATGAATGAGTAGGCACATCAGGGCTCAAACAACTCCTACTCATGCTAGTGGGTTTCATCTATTTACTATGTCAATGACAGGTCATGCAGAGGAAAGGGGTTCAACTATCGCAACATGAAACAGATGAATCGTTGTTGTCCTAATGTAGTAAAAGAGAGCAGGAGCAAGAGAGTGGGATTGTATCAGAATGAACAAGGGGGTTATGCTTGCCTGGCACTTATGAAGATAATATAGTTCTTCATCGGTGTCATCGATCACATCGTCAGAACCATGTCTACTGAGAGGGGACAAACATCGGCAACAGAGAAATAACACAATCAATGCAGTGTGACAATATGATGCATGATCATGACATGGCAATATGATGTGATTTGAGCTAATGCATCTAGCAACCAGATTAAATGAAGTTGGTTTGAATCTAAAATTCAAATTCGACTCCAGATGTGAAGTTTCAAATGCCACTTATTTCATTTTCCCTAAATAGTAGCTATAAGTTGTTCTATCATGCATGCAAATAGTACAGATGGATAGATTGGATTTCTCTGATCATTTTTCATATATAAATTATTTCATTTGGAGTTACAGATTAATTTCTATGAATTTTAGAAGTTTTAACAATTTTTTGGAATATCTGAATTATTTTAAATTCAAAAATTATTTACTGCGTCAGCATGACATCACTATGATGTCAGCAGGTCAAATGGGCACGGTCTAGTTCAAACCTGACGTGTGGGGTCCACATGTCAGTGACAAACTAACTAACCGAAGTCAATTAGTGTTAAACTAATACTAACTAAAAGTGTTAGTGGAGTTAATTAAACTTAATTTAAAACTAAACTAGGATCAGCAGGGGCCAGGGCCCACTTGTCAGCGACCCAGGGGAGGTCAAACCACTGGTCAGTGGGGTCAAACCTGGGTCAATTCGCCGGAGTTGACCTGCGGCTCGTCACAGGCGGAGCGAGAGACGGCGGAGAGGCTTGGATTTGCGTCTCCGGCGACCAAATGGGCGGCGGAGCCCATCTACAAGGAGCTGGTGCTCGCATGCATCCTCTGGTGCCCTCCGTTTCACCAGAGACGACCTAAATCGACGGCGGTGACCACTTGATCGGCGGCCGGAGTTCGGCCTCGGTGGTTTTGGCGTTGCGAAGCACGGCAGGAGCAATTGGTTCAGGGTTTTGGGATTCTGGCGATGCGCTGAGCACGGCTGTGTGCTCGGTTGTAGCTCTAGGCGATGGTGGCCATAGCGGTGACATGGCCAGTGGAGCCATGCTCTTGGGCTCGATGGCAACAACGTTAGCGGGAGGAAAAAAGGCAGGGAAGAGGGAGGATCGACGCAGCAGCTCATAGCGGTTGTGACGGAGGTCTTAGCGAGCTCAAGGAGAGGCTGGTGGCAGTGGTAGGTCACCGGCGATCTCGACGGCCGAGAGGTTGAAGACGACCAGATGGCCGCGATGCAGGGCCTCCGGTGAAGCGTGGCTCAGCGAGGAGGTCAAGCGCGTCGCGGCGGAGGTCTTGGACAGCACGTGGGGGCGAGGGGAGCATGGAGGCTGCGTCTACGGCAAGCGGCGGTGACGGCCTCCTCTCGGTGAGCGCAGAAGCGAGAGGGAGAGGGGACGAGGACCAGCAAGAGTGAGAGAGAGGTCGAGGGGCTGCGTGTCGATGCTAGGGACGTCCAGGGAGTTAGAGGTGCACGTAGGTAGGCAGGAGGTGGCCGGCGTGCGTCGGGCATGCGCTCGGCGTCCTCCTAGCAGCAGCTTGACAACGACAGCGGTGTGGGCTGGGCCTGCAATAGTGCTGGCCCAGCTGGGCGCCAGGTAGGCCAGGTAAATCTCTCTCTCTCTCTCTCTCTCTCTCTCTCTTTTATATTTCTGTTTTCTATTTTTCTGTAACTTTAGGGTTGTATTTAAAATACCAAAACAACCTCAAAAATCATGAAACTGCTTGAGGCCACTGTTTGGATTATTTCCAACGGCAAACATTTCAGTTCATGAACATTTGGACATTTAAAATAATATATAAAATTTAAATGCACAAATGCAAATAAGGTATGATTTAATTCGGTGATGCAATGTTATCCTAGAAAAATGTGAACCATTTTTGTCAGAGCTTCTAGACCAAGGCAAAGATGATGTGCATTTTTGAAGGGCATTTCAGGTTCATTGAAAAAGTATTTTGGTAACCCTAGTTGATTTAAGTGGTGCTGGGGGTTTCTGCCATCCCCATTTCAAGTTTCTGAGAAATTTAAACATGATACAAACACTCTAATGCATGCACTGACTAGGGTTGTGACAACTCACCCTCACTAAACAAGAATCTCCCCTGAGATTCAAGCGTAGGGTAAGATGAAGGGTGACACACACTAACACAATGGTCACGATCCAGCTTGCACTTCATAAGAACGTTGATTCGATCACCATCTTTGTCTTGATGTCTTGCTCTGAGAACTCCAACCAATATGATGACAAGAGGAACGGAAAAACTCAAGAAGGATCGATCTTCTCGAAGATCGACCAACTCAGGATCAACTTATGGAGTGAGGCATTGAACATCTCTCGAGCTGAGACACGAAGCATACATCCGGAGGGATAGAGTGTAACAGATGACGAAGGTTGACTAGGTAGGTAGCAATTCCATATCAAAGAAGATGGTGGACCAAGGTAGAGTAGCGAGGAGTTAATTGCTATGATTCCATAACGGGGCACATCAGGGAAGGTGACTCGTAGAATCATCCCTTAAGTGGCAAAAAGAATTACTTTTCATTCAGAGAACATTGAAATTCCCTATACCAGCCTAAGGCAAATCACAATCGATCATTTGAAGGAGTTTGAAAGAATGACATACTCGGACTAGGATGGGTGAGGTGGACTACCTTGTTGATGACAATGCAGTGGATGATTTTTCTATCATCGAAATGGATGGGACACACGGTAGACTGGCACAATGGCAGGTGCAAGCTGGGGACAAAATGCAAATACTGAGAATGATTCTAGTAACTGGGGAAAACTCAATAGACAGGAGTGATTCCACTGTTTGAATGGTTATAGCATAATCGAGGAAGCTAAGAGCAAACCCAATTAATGCTGACGATAAAACCTAGTGCTTGCGCATGCTCTCAAGAACTTGAGCATTTCCATATTCATCAAGGTTTTACCAATATCCATTTCATGGTTCCTGGCAACACAACATACTACCATGATGAGTGGCGATGGACGATACAGATGCAAAGGAAGATAATACCTTCTCAGATTTCACCTTAGCAAGGCCAAGGAAACAAAATCTGGATGATCGACCGACAGACATTTAGCACTCCGCTTCTAATGTTCTCCTTGATGTGCTAGGTAACCCATTTATAGATATGGTTTGGTATCTTGAACATCATGTAAAATGTCGGACTTCGGGAGCTCAAGAATCCATAAGGAATAACTATGGAAGTAAGTCCTACGAAATCCTTATGGGGAGGTGGCCAACTTTCTCAATCAAGATACTACAATAATAGGTCTTCTGGCTGGGTGTGTTGGCAACGACATCCACTTTATCTGTTACAGAGAGACCAATATTATAGTTCTTGGGAAAGGTTCCAACCATCATATCTACCTGAGATTCAGATCTGGTTGGTGTCAGAATATTCCAGACTCATCAAGCCTAGAAGGAAAAATGAAAGTTTGCAAACAAAAATGACGAGACAACGTTGCAGGATTCTCGGGAAATGGACTATGGTAGTAAGCTCCAAAACATGAGATGGTTCTGGTACACACATGTGAACACGCTGTCCCGGACAAGCATGACCACACAGTAGTCTTATAATAAAACACTACTGAGTTTAGGTGGGGAACCATCATTGCGGATAATGAAGTCCTTGATTAAGCCCGATTAGCTCTTAAAAAGGAACTCCTTCTCCTGGCACAAATCAATAAGTGGCTTGGTGTGTTAGGGATACATATAGAATGGAGGTTGCAAGTCTCCAAACCACAAAATGCTTCGCACATATGCATGAATGACTTGGAATGACTCCAAAGGGAGCAACATCGACTTTCTCGAATCCATGATGGCAACTTGCATCAAATGCACATGAGTTAGAGGAAGTCACTTCTTCATCCGAAAATATGCTTCATGAACGGAACATGAAGACAATGCTTATAAATTTTCCAACACTAGCTTAATGTTCAACAAAATCATGAGGGAGATAAGGATGTTGTCAATGGGCTCAACAACAATTCATCCAGGTTTCCCTGAAGAGGAATTCCATAATTATGTGAACAAGTGATAGCCTTAGTCAGAGCAAAGGATATAATGGTGTATGCTCGAGGGATCAACCACGAGTAAGACAACATTAAGAGAATCATTGGTTCTGATTTGATTTGATGATAGCCCATACTCAAATCAAAGATTGGATAAGATGATAGGTCCATCAACTCATCATGAGGATCAATCGATGAAAATACCATCTTTCTTCAACAAACATACAAGATATCCCTTAGAATGAACTGAGCTAGGCAAGCTTTTATCTTCCAACTCTCCAAGTTGTGTTTGGCTTAACCAACTAGCTCAGGGTATCCAACACGGATTCTTGGAGGAGTGGTTACAAGAGAACCAACTTGATCACGAGCTCAACATAACGGCTAGGAAACAACCTGGTGATACTTCCGTGAAGATATCTGGAAAGTCACGAACCACCGATATGTTATTAAGCTCGAGAGCAATCTTGCTTTCCAGAGAAAGACGATAAGATCAAAAGAAGCAAGGGATTAACATAATCCAAACTCATCGATCGAGGAGTGCTCCAGAAAAATGGACTAGGTAGCACATTCTATCGTAGAATGATGATTCAATAACCAACATGCTAAGACTGAAATTGTTGTCCTTTAACTACCAAGCAACAAGGTTGCTAGAAGTACTGATTTTCACACATCACGGTTCACTTGTCAGCATTCCAGTTGCGACAACACGGAACCGAGGAATGAACAATGATGGACAGAAGTATCACTGTGTCAAGAATTCATAAGAGCTGGTGCAATTCTCATGAAAATCCTGACATAAAGGGGGTAATACTTTAGGGTAGAACAGAACAAAAGCTGGATTGGCATTTTGATCTTTGAAGTACAAATGCTTTGACCCAATCCCATATATGGATGAGGTACCGGAGTTTGTTGCTCCTAGTCATTCCAGAATAGAATGGCTTGACGGACCACAAGAGTAGTAGGCATTGATGAACATGATTGCGCACATACCATTGACTATCTGTTGATAGACGAAGGTCAGGAAACAACTAAGAAAGACAATTCAAAAGAACATATGATTTTCTGAGTTGTGGATGCATAGATCAGCATGCCGAACAAGTTCAACATATTTCTTCCAGATAACCCATGAAGAAGGGTAGGACTGGCAGAGTCACAATGTGGAATGGAGAACTCATCAAGAGCACTCTTATTGTGAGCTTTTGGTTCAAAAGAACTTCTGCCAAGAATGGTTCATGGTATTTGGAAGAATGGTATAACACAGACCTTGAGGACTATCGCAAAGGTTGCTAATATCCTAATGGAGCTAGCAAACACTATCAGCATGAAGTAAGTAGGGTCAATCGCGGGTTCAAAAACCTAGGAATAGAATACCTACTACTAAGTGGCATCACGGGGTGCTTTCGAGAATGATGGCCATAATCATCACACTGGGACACAAAACATGGCTAGATTACTAGGTGGTACTCTCTAAGACACCTAGGGTCATAATAACAGCTCCAAAATATATGAAGAGGCAATGAGGTACCTCAACACACTGGTTAGTGTGGTTAACCTGGCCAAAAAAGGACATCAAAAACAAAGGGAAAGATTTTGCAAATGCATAAGATTGTTTAGATACCTGGGAGGACTCGGGAAGCGTAACGGCTATAAATGCTCAAAAAGATTTGAGACATCCTGCAAAAATGGTGGCATAACCACTCAGAATCACAATATCAAGGTTCCGAGACAAACTAGGGACACACGGAAATAGTAGGAACTGAACTGAGGCTTAAATCCAAGAATCCTATAAGTCTACAGATTAGTAACACGTGATCCTGATAGAAAGAAGTGATAGCCTAGTTCCTTAACCCCGTAGGAAAGATAAGGTGACTCGGATCAGAAGGGCATAAGGTAAAGGAGTAAAAAGAGCCTTACGTTCCCATCCACAATCAATTCCCGGTAAGAGAGGCTACCAAGAATAAACTACTAGATTGTCGGATCCCACACATACCAAGCATTTCAAATCATACACACAATATGCTCGATATGTGCAAATACAACATGGCATCACAACATAACTGTACGACTCAAAGTATTTATTCAATAGACTCTAAGGAGCCAGATATTACAAACATGGGTATCATGACCCAACATTCAGAGCATACAAGCCAAAAGCACATGCGGAAGCGTAACATGTCTGAGTACAGACAACTACAAATGAAAAGGGCTGACAAGCCTGACTATCTACAGGACCCTCCAGAGGGCACAAGATCGTAACTGAGGTAACAAGCTAAACGTCGAAGTCCACATGGAACTACTAGTGAGACTGAAGTCTCTCTGCAAAAACATAAATTAAGCAAACGTGAGTACAAATGTACCCAGCAAGACTTACATCAGAACTAACTACATATACATCATTATCAACAAAAGGGATGGTGGGGTTTAACTACAACAAGCCAGCTTGGACTCGGTGGCTATCCTGAACTACGACTACAAGTAACTCTTTTGAGGTGGCGCACACAAGTCCACATATTCACCATATCAATACACCACTATGGATCCGCTCCCGTCTCCCTACGAAAATGCCATCTATAGCACTCACGCTTATCTTGCGCATTTTAGAGTAACCACTTTCACTTGTCTATGAACTGTATAGGCAACCCAGAGGTCCCTTAATGCAGACGCGGCTATTCGAATAGATGATGTTAACCCTGCAGGGGTGTACTTCTTCTCACACGCTCTCACCACTTATACTCGTTTACACGACATGTACTCGGCAACCTTCAAGCCGAAGCCCAGCGAGGGTGTCGGCCACGACCAGACTAACCACACATGTCACTAGTCCAAGTTTATCGCCTATTCAGGTTCAGTCCGCAGGGAGTCCGGCCGAGGTTTCCATATACGGCCTCGAACGATGTGTGCAGGGTTCCCGGGTCACCAAACGGGCGACTCGGTACACTGTGCCATGTGCCTACTGCATCACAGCCCACCCCTCGGGTCAGCGTCGCGCACGGCCTCCTGCATACTACAAACACCAGAAACTACTTGCAACTCCCGGATAGAGGACATGGGCGGTTAAGAAGTCGAGAGGATCCATTGGTTTCGGGCCCAACGCGTGGTAGTAGCTGTTCATGGATCGCAAGCACAGAACTAAGTTCTTGAGGACGGTTTCAATGAGACAACCCACAATGTACTCCTACATGGCCTCTCACCGCTACCTTTACCAAATCATGTTCACACACTTAGCTCACACACAGTAGGACATGTTCATCACCATTCCAATTCATCCCGATCAATCAGACCTGACTCAACTCTAAGTATTAGCAAGCATGACAAACAAGCATGAATGAGCAGGCACATCGGGACCCAAACAACTCCTACTCATGCTAGTGGGTTTCATCTATTTACTGTGGCAATGACAGGTCATGCAGAGGAAATGGGTTCAACTATTGCAACATGAAACAGATGAATCGCTCTTGTCCTAATGCAGCAAAAGAGAGCAGGAGTGAGAGAGTGGGATTGTATCAGAATGAACAAGGGAGTTTTCCTTGCCTGGCACGTCGGAAGATAGTATAGTTCGTCATCGGTGTCATCGATCACATTGTCGGAACCACGTCTACGGAGAGGGGACAAACACCGGCAACAGAGAAAGAACACAATCAATGCAATGTGACAATATGACGCATAATCATGACATGGCAATATGATGTGATTTGAGCTAATGCATCTAGCAACCATATTAAATGAAGTTGGTTTGAATCTAAAATTCAAATTCAACTCCATATGTGAAGTTTCAAATGCCACTTATTTCATTTGCCCTAAATAGTAGTCATAAGTTGCTTTATCATCCATGCAAATAGTACATATGGATAGATTGGATTTCTCTGATCATTTTTCATATATAAATTATTTCATTTGGAGTTGTAGATTAATTTCTATGAATTTTAGAAGTTTTAACTATTTTCTGGAATATCTGAATTATTTTAAATTCAGAAATTATTTACTGCATCAGCATGACATCACTGTGATGTTAGCAGGTCAACTAGGTGCGATCCAGTTCAAACCTGATGTGTGGGGTCCACACGTCAGTGACTAACTAACCTAAGTTAATTAGTGTTAAACTAATACTAACTAAAAGTGTCAGTGGAGTTAATTAAACTTAAATTAAAACTAAACTAGGATTAGCAGGCGCCAGGGCCCACTTATCAGCGACCCTGGGGAGGAAAAACCCCTGGTCAACGGGGTCTAACCCGGGTCAACTCGCCGGAGTTGACCCGCAGCTCATCACCGGCGAAGCCAGAGACGGTGGAGAGGCTTGGATTTGCGTCTCCGACGACCAAATGGGCGGCGGAGCCCATCTATGAGAAGTTTGTGCTCGCGTGCATCCACTGGTGCCCTCCGTTTCATCGGTGTAACGTCCCGAATCCGATGCGACAGGTGTCTTCCAGTTATTCACCATCGTTGCCATGTCATTTGCCTGCGTGTTGCACTTTGCCATGTCATCATCTGCATTTCATCTGCATGTTTCTCAAAACATGCATCCGTTCGGGTTTCCCCGGTTCTCTCTGTTGTTCGTTCTGAGCCCAGACACACTCGCACGCGCCCGTGGCACCTCCCAGTTCTTGTTTTGTGAGCCGCCTAAAAACGTTCTTGGAATGGGCTGAGATTTGCCGAGTGGCCTTGGTATATCACCGGTAGACCGCCCGTCAAATTTCGTTCCATTTGGAAGGTCGTTTGATGCCCCAACGGTTAACCGAGTTAACAGAAACCCCCTTCTCTTTGCAGCCCAGCACCTCTTCACACAGCCCACCTACCCCATCTAACTCCCCTCCATGCTCTCCGCCGTTCGATCACGATCGTGTGGGCGAAAACCGCTCCTCATTTGGACTCTCCTAGCTCCTTCTACCTATAAATGAGTCCCTCCCCCCCGAATTCGCAGTCCAAACCCTAACCTTCTTCCCTCCGCGCCGCCGGACACATCTTCCCACCGATGGACCTGTCCGCCGCCGCCTCCGCAGCCAACCCCGCGCCGCCACGTCACCGCAGCCAGCCCCCTCTCTCTCCACCATGCAGCCGGCCCGCGGAACCCATCTCGGACCCGCGCGGGCCCGGATCTCGCTGTCGCCTGGCCCGCTCCGCCCGACTCGGCCGCCGCCTCGCGTCTTCCCCTGGCGAGCCTCGCCACCGCCGCCGATCTTCGCCTCGCCACACAAGCCCCCGCCGTCACCTCACCATGCCCCGCCGCCCGGCCCGGCCGCCGCCATGTGCCCGCAGCACGCCCCGCGCTTTCCCTTCTCCGCCCGATCCGCCGCCGGTCGCCGGCGGCATTGGCCGCACGCAGCAGCGCCTCCTCCCATCGCCCCCTCGTCGTCTCCGGTGAGCCCCATCGTCAGAGCCGCCGTCCCCGAGCTCGCCGGAGCTCCTCCGGCCGGTTCCATCGCGGGTGGACCAGATCCACCACCTCACCGAACCAAACGGCGCCCCCGATCCCGGATCTCCTCGTCCCAGAACCCCTCCGTCCATTTTTTCCCCGGGGGGTGAGATTTCTGCCTAGTCCCAGATTTTCAACAATATATGCTCATGTTTACCATGCCATAACTTGAAGCTCGTTGCTCCGTTTTGCGTGCATGATATATTAAAATTTTCACTGTGAGATGTTCTTAATTTCATTACATCGTGGCATGCTTGTTTGAGTTCATCTTGATGCCCTAATCGTCATTGCAATAGTGCTATATGATGTTTACTGCTGGAATCTGCTGATTGATAACATCATTTGTGCATCTTGTGAGTGCCACAACTTTGTCCCTGTTGATGCTACATGTTGGGGTGATTTTCATTCATGTTAGGGTGCATCTTGATATATTAATCCATGTTGCAAAAGTGCATGTTGCTGTTAACTACTGAAAACTACTGTAACTTGCTGACTTTGTCATTTTTGTTTCTTTTTGTGTGTGCATCCTATGAGCATAATGTCTACATGTTTTACGAGAATATTGATGCCATCTTTACGTGGGTGCATTCAATGTATTTATATATGCACTTTTGTGAGTGCATCAAGCTTGTGAAGTGGGCTACTTGCTGTTAACTTTTTGTCAATGCTGAAACTGCTATATCATGTTGCCATGTTTGTTTGATACTACCAATTAATCCATGCATATTATAAAGATTCTTAATTGACATTTTTTGTTGCATATGTTATGATCTATCATGCCATGCCTTTTTATGCCTCATGCATGTCCCATAGAATATGTTTTCATTCCCATGAACATGCTTATATATTGTTCCAGATTTATGTTAACTTCATGATGCCTTGTTGTGAGCTTGTTATTGACTGATACATGCCTCTTCCGGAGATGCTCCAATTACATTATTTGAATTATGATATGTGTATTTTGTTCAAATGCCATGTTTGCTAATTTTGGATGTCATATGCCTCCGTTCCATGCTTGCAAACATGCTATCATAATGTTGTTGTCTTACACTTGCTGAAACTGTTTCAACATTCAATCTTGTCATGTTGGTTCCTACTAATCCATGATCCATATGTGTATGATTCCATGATGTTATTTGCTCTTTGTTATGTGTACTTGGATGCCATGCCCTTGGTTGATATGTTTACTTTCTGTAGCTTGTCTCTTTCTTTCTCTCAAGGTGCCATCATATTAACTCTGCTCATGCATATGCTGCTGTGTTATAAACTTGCATATTGCATTGATCATATTGGTTTAATCTTGATGCGTATGAACCTGAAACTTTGACGATATTTGAAGTATGTCATCTGTACATGAAGTGCATGTCAAGTTTGTGCTCATATGATTCCTGTAGCATGTTGTTTTTATGTTTGAAAAGTGTCTACTTGCTGTTTTGGGCAGATTGTCGTTATAACTTGTTTGGAGTGTATGTGTTGCACCGTTGCTCCGTTTTGAGCATGCTCTATATGAAACTTGCTTAGAATTGCATGTAGTTTTATCTTATCATGTTGCATCTATGTTTTGAGAGTGTTTGCTTGATATTTCAATGCATTTTGCATCAATGCCATGTTTGACAAGTTTTGCTCATATCTTCTAGGCCGTAGCTCCAAACTAAATGAACTTTATATGTAACTTGACTAGAATTCCATGTAGATCATCTTGGTGCATTTTAACTTGCTGTTTAACAACTTGAACATAAGGCTTATTCAGTTCTGCACCAATTTTGAAATTTGCTTATGAGGACTTACCGGATTTGTTATATGTTGTACCGGCCTCATTTAAAACTTGTTTTGATGTGTTGTTCTTCTGTGCATCATCTCTTGCCATGAGTAGCATCATATAGCCTTTTTCATGTATCATGCTTGGTTGTGCATCATGTCATGTTTATGTGTTGTGTGTTTACCGTGGTGTTTGCTCCTTTCCGGTTGTGCCTCTTCTCGATAGTTCCTGTTTCGTTGCAATCGTGAGGATTCGTTCGTCTACGCTTGGTTCGTCTTCGTCCGTTCGTCTTCTTCCTGGACTCATTCTTCTTCCTAGTGGGATTTCAGGCAAGATGACCGCTACCTTGGATCTCGCTACTATCATTTCTATGCTAGTTGCTTCGTTCTATCGCTATACTGTGCTACCTATCAGTTGTTTATCAAGCCTCCCAAATTGCCATGTCAGCCTCTAACCTTTTCACCCTTCCTAGCAAACCGTTTTTTGACTATGTTACCGCTTTTGCTCAGCCCCTCTTATAGCGTTGTTAGTTGCAGGTGAAGTTGAAGATTGCTCCATGTTGGACAGGATTATGTTGGGATATCACAATATCTCTTATTCAATTAATGCATCTATATACTTGGTAAAGGGTTGAAGGCTCGGCCTTATGCCTGGTGTTCTGTTCCACTCTTGCCGCCTTAGTTTCCGTCATACCGGTGTTATGTTCCTTGATTTTGCATTCCTTACGCGGCCCGGTATATGGGAACCCCTTGACCAGGGGCGGGCCCAGGATTTAAACACTGTGTATTCAAAATTTGAATCCTTTTTTGGAAGCCTACCCTTTCTTTTGGCATGTATAACAGCATATTGTACTACTTCTAAACTATATGAAAGATATTGCCTAATATATTGTATTAATAAAAATTGATCATAACTTGCTATTGTTCAACATATAGGAGTAAAAATTGGAGTACTATTCTTCCTAGATAAAATGCTCACTGTAACAAATTCAAAATGTATAAACATTCTTACATTGCAACTTTAAATGGAAAATTGTAAATTATCATTTCTAAATAATTCATAGTTGACTGCAAACGAGTTCTAATTTCACTCTAAATAAATAGACAGACAAGTGTTCAAACTAACTTAGTTTTGTACACATCTGAATAGATAGACACATGTTCAAGCTAATTTCACCATTATAATTAAATGGACAGACAAGAGACAAGCTCTAATTTCACCATAGTCAAATAGACAGACAAGTATTTAGCAGTACAACTGTACATGAAGAAAACTGTGCCCATATAGATGAATTCAATTCGACTAAGAAAAAATAATTGGCATCAGAGGAGAGACCCCAAATCAGAAGTGATGGATTAATACATCTAATTAGCGTATTATACCTGAATATGTGGGTTGTTGGTTTCAAACTGAATCAATGTTCCATACTGCCCGATTGTAGGGATCGTAAACCAAAGTGAGTGGGGATGGATTAGTTGCACCGTCCGCTGTCCGCACAGCTGTGCGTACATCCGATCACCGAGCAGGCGATGGCAACAGCCCTGGCCGTGGCCGCCTGGCGGCTCGCCGCTCGCGTGGGAACATAACAGGGCCAGGGAGGTGTTGGTGGCCGGTTTGTATCTTGGATCTGATCGTGGATATTTTTTTGGGCGATAATGGACTGAGCAATGGTCTGATCTGCGTTCATGCGTGCGCTACAACCATTTGGGCCAATGGGCCAACTCGTGGAGTGGAGGGAAAGCCTCTGTTTTGGGCTGAAATACTTGACCTAGTGTACAGTTTCGTTTTTCTTTATACATACACTGTATTATATGTATATATATCAGTATATACTTAGTTTTTGCGTAAAAATAATGTGTATTCAACTGCATACCCTTGAATTGAGGTGGGCCCGCCTCTGCCCTTGACAGTTTGCTTTGCATAAAACTCCTCCAGCAAGGCCCAACTTTGGTTTTACATTTGCCTAACAACCTAAGCCTTTTTCCCTTGGGTTTCCGGAGCCCGAGGGTCATCTTTATTTTAACCCCCCCGGGCCAGTGCTCCTCTGAGTGTTGGTCCAAACTGAGCAACCCGCAGGGCCACCTCGGGGAAACTTGAGGGTTGGTTTTACTCGTAGCTTGACTCATCTAGTGTGCCCTTAGAACGAGATATGTGCAGCTCCTATCGGGATTTGTCGGCACATTTGGGCGGTCTTACTGGTCTTGTTTTACCATTGTCGAAATGTCTTGTAGCCGGGATTCTGAGACAGATTGGGTCTTCCCGGAAGAAGGAATATCCTTCGTTGGTCGTGAGAGCTTGTGATGGGCTAAGTTGGGACACCCCTACAGGGTTTAAACTTTTGAAAGCCGTGCCCGCGGTTATGTGGAAGATGGGAATTTGTTAATATCCGGTCGTAGAGAACTTGACACTTGACTTAATTAAAATGCATCAACCACGTGTGTAGACGTGATGGTCTCTTTTCGGCATAGTCTGGGAAGTGAATACGGTTTGGGTTATGTATGAACGTAAGTAGTTTTAGGATCAATTCTTGATCACTTCTATCTTCTCGACCATTGCGTTGCTTCTCTTCTCGCTCTTATTTGCGTATGTTAGCCACCATATATGCTTAGTCGCTGCTGCAACCTCACCACTTATCTTTCCATACCCATTAAGCTTTGCTAGTCTTGATACCCATGGTAATGGGATTGCTGAGTCCTCGTGGCTCACAGATTACTACAACAACAGTTGCAGGTACATGTTATGATGATCATGATGCGAGAGCGATGTTTATTTGTTTTGGAGTTCTTCTTCTGCTTCTTCTTCGATCAGGGGATAGGTTCCAGGTCGGCTGCCTGGGCTAGCAGGGTGGATGTTGTTTGAGTTTCTATTTGTGTTTCATCCGTAGTCGGATGATGCTCTTATGTATGATGTTGTTGTGTTCGTGTGGCATTGTATGCCTCTTGTATGTATCCCCAACTATTATGTAATGGTACGATGTAATGATATCCACCTTGGAAAAGCGTCTCCAATATGCGCTTCTATCCTTGGTGGGACCTTCGAGTTCCTTTAGGATAGGTTTCACATATTGGGCGTGACAACCGGAGACGGCCTAAATCGACGGCGGCGACCACTTGGGCGGCAGCCGGAGTTCGGCCTTGGTGGTTTTGGCGTTGCGAAGCACAGCAAGATCAGTTGGAGGTTTTTTTTGGGGTTTTGGCGATGCACTGAGCACGACTGTGTGCTCGGTTGCAGCTCTAGGCGATGGTGGCCACGGCAACAACATGGCCGGCGGAGCCAAGCTCTCGGGCTCGACGACAACAACATTAGCAGGAGGAAAAAAAGCCAGAGAAGAGGGGGGATCAATGCAGCAGCTCACAGCGGTAGCGACGAAGGTCTCAGCGAGCTCGGGGAGAGGCTGGTGGCAGTGGGAGGTCACCGGCGATCTTGACGGCCGAGAGGTTGAAGACGACCTGATGGCGACGATGCAGGGCCTCCGGCGAAGCGTGGCTTAGTGAGGAGGTCGAGGGCGTCTCGACGGAGGTCTTGGAAAACACGTGGGGGCGAGGGGAGCATGTTGGCTGCGTCTACGGTGAGCGGCGGCGATGGCCTCCTCTCGGTGAGCGCAGAAGCAAGAGGGAGAGGGGACGAGGACGAGCGAGAGTGAGAGAGAGGTCGGGGGGCTGCTTGTCGATGCCAGGGACGTCCAGGGAGTCAGGGGTGCACGCAGGTAGGCAGTAGGTGGCCGGCGTGCGTTGGGCACGCGCTCGGCGTACTCCTGGCAGCAGCTTGACAATGGCGGCAGTGTGGGCTGGGCCTGCAACAGTGCTGGGCTAGCTGGGTGCCAGGTAGGCCAGGTAAGTCTGTCTCTCTCTTTTATATTTTTGTTTTCTATTTTTTTGTAACTTTAGGGCTTTATTTAAAATACCAGAACAATCTCAAAAATCATGAAACTGCTTGAGGCCACTGTTTGGATTATTTTCAACAGCAAACATTTTAGATCATGAATATTTGGACATTTAAATAATATATAAAATTTAAATGCCCAAATGCAAATAAGGTATGATTTAATTCAGTGACCCAATGTTGTCCTAGAAAAATGTGAACCATTTTTGTCAGAGGTTCTAGACCAAGGCAAAGATGATGAACATTCTTGAAGGGCATTTCAGGTTTATTGAAAAAGTATTTTAGTAATCCTAGTTGATTTAAGTGGTGCTGGGGGTTTCTGCCATCCTCATTTCAAGTTTCTCAGAAATTTAAACATGATGCAAACACTCTAATGCATGCACTGACTAGGGTTGTGACAACTGGTTCCATCTTTTGGATTTCACGCCCAATGCCATGGCGTCGATCTTTGCCCATCTATGCGAGAACTTTGTTGGAGTCGCCCCCAACATTGATTTGTTTAGGCATTTCTTCATCCCATGGATAGAAGATAAGTCTCATCGCCCAGGGAACATAAGCTGGATTCCCTGGGGCAAGAAGGATGACTGGGATTATCTCCCTGGCTAGCAGCGCCGCAAGTGGGAAGAATGGAGAGCAGACTAGTGCAAGATCTAGGACAAGGATGCCCTTAAGTTCTGCGCGATACGTACTGGATGTGTTACGCATGGAAGAGACTGGGACAAGCTAGGCCTCACTGACAACAGGCTCCGCCTGGCGCTAAACAAGATCGCTCGCCTAAAAGTTGTCAGGCCGACAATCGAGCAAGCGGGGATGATTTCCTATGGCACCGCATTGCGCCAGTGCAAAAAGAGGGATAGGTTTGCTTGGGAGTACAAGAACTCCACCGGTAGAATGCGACTGTACCCAGGCCCCGCCAACAACCTGACGGTATATGGTCATGGCTGGTTGTGTGAGCAACTGTTTGGCAACAATGGCCCATTCCATCTGTAGGCAAGGGTTGTCCCTCTGCACCTTAATTTTTCTTGGACTCAGATTCTGCAATGGATGCCCGATTGCAATGCTTTCGAGGTCAATACTCACTGGGCACTACCTGACATGGATGTTGAGATGGAATGGGTCTCTCACTTGGAGGAACAAGCTTCCAGGGTAGAGGACGACCTCATCAAATCTACTTACAGAGCAGAGCAGGCATTCATCTCAAAATAGATTGCAGAGGACAGGTAGCTCATGGCTGCCAGGGAAGCAGGGCTCGAACAGGAGGAAGAGGAGGAAGGAGCCGAGGGCGCGGGCTCCTCCGATGAAGGAGAGTGTGCTATGGAAGAGGCTGCCGGTGGCGGGACCTCTCAAGTCGCAGCAATGGGACCACAAGAAGGGGTTAAGGTCGAGGAAGTAAAAGGCTCCAGAGGTGGAGGAATAATGGCTCGAGATGGGTCCTCAAGCTTCGGAGCCGGCCGGCGTCTCCGCAAGTGGATCAACAAGGATCCTGTAGTTCCCGCCCCTCCGCGGGGCGGCAAGAAGGTGAAGAAGACCACCACCAAGGGCGACAAGCAAGAGGTGGCATGCCGCCAATCCATTCGCTTCTCCCAGGCCAAGACTCCACCAACCAAGCAGTGGACGGTCACGGGGGTAGACCCTAGCCCCTCGTCAAGCCCAACTCCTCCGCCAAGCCCGAACCCTGCAGAGTCCTTGGCCCCGATGAGCTCAGTACCACTGTCACGTTTCTCTCCTCCAACTCTGAAGAGGGGCAGGGAAAACCCGTCACCGGCATTATACGAATAGAGCTCCATGCTCAGGGATCCGGAGTAAGTATAATGACTAACTTCTCATTGAAGCATTCTGCACTTGGTCATCATATTAACGTTGTCTTTGCCCGACTTGGCAGGGATGAAGAACTCCATGCTCAACGGGCCAAATGGGCCAAGCATGTGGCAGTGCCGGGCCATTTGGCGAGCATGGCGCTAGTGGGGGATACGATTGGTGATCCCGTGCCTAGCCTCCAGTCCAGCCCCTGGCGCTAAGGCATGGGGCAGCCTTTCCCTGCTCAGGGAGGCGCGAAAGAACGCCCCTCATCCCCCATCAAAGGGCTAAGCAAGAGCCAGCCAGGTGGGTCGTGCCAAGAAGGGTCCAGGTTGGCACAAGCTCAAGTAAGGGAATCACCGGCAAGGGGCTCCACTGAAGGGTCCAGGTTGGCACAAGCCCACTGCGACCAAAGGGATGGTTGCGGATCATGCGCCGACAATTGATGTTGCCGGAAAAGGGGATGCCTCCTCACAGCAGCTACCATCGGGTAGCCCACTTGCCTTTGTTTCCACTTGCTTGAATTACTTTACTTCTCGACCTTCGAATTAGCAGTGTCTGGCTTCTTATCATCCCATCTGTTGATTTCATTTTGCAGCCCCGTCAACTGATGAACCTAAGCTCCTGGAGGAGTTGGCCAGTGTTAGGAAGGATGCTGCCGAGGAAGCCACCAGGATCGTTGCCGCGGAAGGTTAGGAACAGACTGCCAGGGATATCGAGGAAGCCCCTGAAGAATAAGAGAAAACCCTCGGTAGTACATCCGGCCCGGGCGTAGTTATCGAGGAGAAATCCCCTCTCCAATCTATGGGGCCTCTACCTCCGGACTATCCTCTGGCCACAGCTCCACTATCTTCTCTAGGCAAGTTGGTGTTGATCCTTTCTCAACCTAGACTCGCACAACCCAGCTCATCTGTCTCAGCTGGGGTGGACTTTGAAGAAGATATCAGACGCGTACTAGCGCCGCTGTCCAAGAGAGTTGAAGAAGCTGGCGATTCTGCTGATAGCACCAAGGATTGAGCCGTCCTGGAATCCATGGCAGCAGGGTTTAAAGATGTGCATCACAGGTATAGCCTTAAGTGGCAGGCAGTCAAGGAGGAGCGTGATTCTATTGATCTCATGGATAGGAAGCTGGCGGATAAGGATAATGAGCTGCGTGAGTGATACAAGAAGCAATCCCATTCCCTTATGCGGCAAGAGGAGGTGCTGACCATGGCCAAGGAAGATATTGATGCGCGGGAGGTCCGCTTGGCGGAGCACGAAGTGCTTCTGGACACCAAGGAGAAGGACATCTCCATCCAGGAAGGGGACCTCGAAGCTACCCTCCGCGGCAAGGATGAGGAGCTGGAGGCCCACGTACATCAGCCTTCCACGGACCTGGAGGACAGCCACAAAGGCACTCTCAATGCGCTTGCTCTTGAATCCTCAGCCCAACTGAAGAAGGTTACCGACAAGCTAGCTGCCGCATCTGCCGCCAAGACTGATCTTGAACATCAAGTAAGCAAGCTGGTGGAGGACCTTGCTGGGAGCAACAAGGAGATCATGACTCTTAAAGAGGAATCGCAGAAAGCAGAGACCACCCTGAAGGAGGTGCAATAGTAGCTTTCCTCCAAGAGCCAGGACCTTGACACCGCTAACAGCACCATTTCTGATATGAGGGCGCGACTCAGCCCCCTGGAGAAGGAAATTAAATCCGCTAGTTGCCGCGAGAACTGCTGATGATGGATCTGACCAAGGCTAGAACTCTCCAAAAAGATGTAGAAGACAATCTTGAGAACCAGATTCACCAGCGTGACCTCTGGATCAAAAGCATGGTTGACAGCGCCGAACGCCTCAGTGCTCAGATCTCCAAAATGGACATGAAGAGTTGGGCATTTTCCGTCGGTAAGCATGAAGTTCCAAGAGTGAAGCCAACGCTTTTCTTTGAAGGCTTGATCGAAGGGCTGAAGATATACGAAGAATACAGGGCCGCCTGCTTTGCTGACGAATCTCGGAAGCTTGCTGCGATGCTCTCTTTCTAGTATTCAGCATCCTCGCCTTCTTCCACCCAGACCTCAACCTCGCCAACGGTTTCAAGAAGCTCCTGCCAGGTGCTGACACTTCTACCACTGCGGAGAAGGCCGGCCCCCTTGCCGACAGGGTCCTCTCAGTCCCAAGAGTGCAGGGAGGTCGCCAGGTCCAGACTTAAACCGTTCTTGCTGCCGTGTTGCCCTCTAATAAGACACAATATGTATCATGTTTTTAGGCTTCGTATGCTCGTAGAACTGATATTTTTATGTGAATGCATGCCATCCCACTTATGTTTATCCGTTGGTATTCGTATAGTTAGTTTCCTTGCGTACTTTGGTTGCCCTCCAATAGCATGCTGTCGTGATTGCTTTGAGGAACGGGTCCTTAGTATTCTGCTGGCGAGGACACGGTGCCGATGGGTTTTTCCTTAACAACACTTGACGCTGCCACCCACTTTGTTGAGTAGGCTCGAAAGAAAGCAAGGGCATAGACAAATATGGTAAGGTTCCTAATTTCTACTACACAACCTTCTTCTTGTAGACATTGTTGGGCCAGCAAGTGCATAGGTTTGGAGGAAAGTAGCAAATTTCCCTCAAGTGGATTGTCAGGACCCCGAGTCAATGCCACATCAATCTAGCATGTAACACCTCATATCACTTTGCGGCCTCACGCACGGTATTCCCACGGGTGTCACCTTACCTTTTCCCGGGACCGTTTGCGCCTTTTGGCACACGTATATGATAGTGTCGCTAGCATCCATATGATAAGGAGCCCGGCCGACATGGCTAGTCGTGAAACCAAAGTGGCACAAACTTACAGGACAGCATCCATGACCCAAAGATCAAACATGTCGGTCATCAGAGTGAATCCGAGGATGTAGCACGGGCTAGCAGACTCGTGAACCGGCAGTGGCGGCTAACATGACTCGGTATTGATCGCGGACATTTCCCGAAGGAAATGATACAGAACGAAGAAGGACACATGCCGCCAGCCTAAGTGTTCGGAGCAGAGCAAGCTACCATGGCTCGGTGGAAACACTAGGAGACATTTCCCGGTAAGAGAGGTTACTAAGGATAAACAACTAGATAGTCAGATCCCACACATACCAAGCATTTCAATAACATACACACAATATGCTCGATATGTGCAAATACAACATGGCATCACAACATGACTCTACGACTCAAGTATTTTATTCAGTAGGATCCGTGGAGCGAGATATTACAAACATGGGTCTCACGACCCAACATTCAGAGCATCAAGCACAAGCGGAAGCTTAACATGTCTGAGTACAGACATCTACAAATGAAAAAGGCTGAGAAGCCTGACTATCTACCAGATCCTGCCGAGGGCACAAGATCGTAGCTGAGGTAACAAGCTAAACATCGAAGTCCACACGGAACTACTAACGAGACTGAAGTCTCTCTGCAAAAACATAAAATAGGCAAACGTGAGTACAAACATACCCAGCAAGACTTACATCAGAACTAACTACATATGCATCATTATAAACAAAGGGGATGGTGGGGTTTAACTGCAGCAAGCCAGCTTTGACTCGGTGGCTATCCTGAACTACTACTGCAAGTAACTCTTTTGAGGTGGCGCACACGAGTCCACATATTCACCATATCAATACACCACTATGGATCCGCTCCCGTCTCCCTACGAGAACGCCATCCATAGCACTCACACTTATCTTGAGTATTTTAGAGTATCCACTTTCACTTGTCTATGAACTGTACAGGCAACCCAGAAGTCCTTTTCCGTGGACACGGCTATTCGAATAGATGATGTTAACCCTGCAGGGGTGTACTTCTTCACACACGCTCTCACCACTTACCGCCGTTTACATGACATGTTCTTGGCAACCTTCAAGCGGAAGCCCAACGAGGGTGTCGGCCACGACCTACCTAAACACTCAAGTCTCTAGTCCAGGTTTATCGCCTATTCGGATTCCATCCGCGAGGAGATCCGGCCGGAGTTTCGCTCACAGCCCCAAACGATGTGTGCAGGGTTCCCGAGACACCAAACGGGCGCCCGGTACACCGTGCCACATGCCTACCGCATCACAGCCCACCCCTCCGGTCAGCGCTGCGCACGGCCTCCACCATACTACAAACACCAGAAACTACTTGCAACTCCTGGACAGAGGACAAGGGTGATTAAGCAGCCGAGAGGGTCCATTGGTTTCGGGCCCAATGCGTGGTAGTAGCTGAATCATGGATCACAAACACAGAACTCAGTTCCTGAGGACAGCTATAATGAGACAACCCACCATGTACTCCTACATGGCCTCTTACCGCTACCTTTACCAAATCGTGTTCACACTCTTTGCTCACACACATAGTAGGACATGTTCACACACCTCTGATTCATCCTCGATGAATTAGACCTGACTCAACTCTAAGAAGTAGCAGGCATGACAAACAAGCATGAATGAGTAGGCACAACAGGGCTCAAGCAACTCCTACTCATGCTAGTGGGTTTCATCTATTTACTGTGGAATGACAGGTCTTGCAAAGGATAAAGTGGTTCAGCTACCGCAGCAAGTAACAGTTGAATTGTTGTTGTCCTAATGCAGTAAAAGAGAGCAGGAGCGATAGAGTGGGATTGTATCGGAATGAACACGGGGGTTTTGCTTGCCTGGCACTTCCGAAGATAACATAGGTCTTCATCAGTGTCATCGATCTCATCGTCGAAACCACGTCTATCGAGAGGGGATAAATACCGGCAATAGAGAAGAAACACAATCAATGCAATGCACAATACGATGCATGACCATGACATGGTAAAATGAGTGTGTTGGGCTAATGCAACTACAACCAGATGGGTTTGAGCTATTTTGAACCAAAGATTCAAAGTTCAAACACATTTGGATTCTTAAATAGTGTTTTATCATGTTTTGCACTAAACAGCAAGTTAACTTGTTTAAACATGCATTAAACTGGTACAGATTGATAGATTGGATTTTTCTGATCATTTTTCATATATAAATTATTTCATTTGGAGTTACGGTTGAATTACTATGAATTTTAGAAGTTAGCACTATTTTCTGGAATTTCCTGAATTATTTTAAATCCAGAAAACAATTACTACGTCAGCATTGCGTCATGCTGACCTCAGCAGGTCAACAGACCCGGTCCAGGTCAAACTTGACGCGTGGGGCCCGCCGGTCAATGAGCTAGTGCTGCCTACGGTCACAGACAGGTGGGCCAGGTCAACGGCCACGTCAGCGTAGTCAACACTGACGCGTGGGCCCACCGGGGTTAGTTAAAACTAAGCAGAAAATGTAATATGTGTTAACTAGGGCATGGGGCCCATTAGTCAGTGGCCTAGGGGGTTGGTTAGTGCGGGGGGGGGGGGGTGGGTTAGCAGCTAACGACGGCCACGTCGGATTCGCCGACGATTAGATGACGGCGACGACCCAGAGCTGCGGTGGCTCGCCGGAGTGGCGCCAGGGGCCGCAGCTGGAGGTAGCCCACGCTCCCGCGCATCCAGCGGAGGCAGGGGCAGGTCACGGGGTGGTCGGAGCTCGCCGGAGTGGAGCCCGCGGCGGTTGCCAGTGCTCGGGATCAAGCGGCGCAGTGCTATGGTGCACGTGAAGACAAGCTGGTGGCGGCGTTAGCTTGCTGCGGAGCTGCTGTGCTCGTAGCCGTGCTCGGGAACGAGCTTTGCCAGCTCTTGTTACAGCGGCGACAAGAACGGCGGCGGCCGGCTCTCGGCTCCGGTGGAAACGGCGGGTACACGGCACAACAGAGCACGGGGAGAGAGGGGAGCGGCAGAGGAGCTCACAGTGAGTCAAACGGGAGGGTCAGCGAGCTCGGGGAGGCACCAGAGGCAGCAAATCGACGGTGACGATCTCCGGTGGCCGACGAGGGGAACGGCGGTGCTTGCGGCGTCCAGGGGCTTCCGGCATCGGGCGGCTCGGTGAGGAGGAAGAGAGGGACGAGGCGGAGCTCATGGCCGCGTTGGTGAGGCGTGGGGTGACCGGTGGTCGCAACAACGGCAAGGGCGGCGGCGGCAATGCGCTTCGGGCATGAGAGGGAGAGGGAGCAGAGGAGGGGAGGAGCTCGAGAGAGAGTGAGGGGTGGTCGGGGAGGCTGCGTGGCGTGCGCGGAGGCATCAAGGGCGGCGGGGACGCAGGCAGGCAGGGAGCTCACGTGGCGCGCGGAGCGCACGCGTGCGTCGGGCACGCGCCCTATCCGACTGGCGTGAGGACAACGATGACTGGCACAGGCCAATGGGCTGGGCCGTGCTGGGCCAGGCCAGGTGAGCGCCAGCTAAAACTCTCTCTCTCCTTTCTGTTTCTGTTTTCTATTTTTTATTCCTCTGTTTTGAATTAGTAAAAATGCTAATTAATTTTTAAAACTCCTGAGACAAATTGTGGACACTAGTTGGTTTATTCCAACGACCCACAAATTATACCAGAATATTTGGGGCATTCTAAAATATATATAGAATTCAAATGCCCCAATTCAAATACATTATGATTTAATTCAAAAATCCAGGAATGACCTATAGTTATATTCATCATTTTTGGCAGAGGTTTTCACCTTTATCAGAAATCATGAACGTTTCCAAAGGGCATTCTGGGTCATTGAAAAAGTATTTTAGTAACCCTAGTTGGTTTGAGTGGTGCTGGGGGTTTCTGCTATCCCCATTTCAAGTTTTTGAGAAAATTAAACATGATGATATGACGGTCATGCAAGGACAAGCAAAGGCTAAGCTAGGGCTGTGACAACTCACCCCCACTAAACAAGAATCTCGTCCCGAGATTCAAGCGTAGGGTAAGATGAAGGGGGAACGCAAAAAACGCAATCTTCACGATCCAGGTTGCATCTCACAAGAACATTGATTCGATCACCATCTTGTCTCGATGTCTTGCTCTGAGAACTCCAGCTATCATGGCAATGAGAGGATAAGGAAAACTCTAGAAGGATCAATCTTCTCGAAGATCGAACAACCGACGATCAACTCGCGGAATGAGACATTGAACATTTCTCGAGTTGAGACATGAAACATACATCCAGAGGGATGGAGTGTAACAGATGACGAAGATTCACTATGTAGACACAATTCCATACTTAAGAAGGTGGTGAACGGTCGTCCACGTGGCGAGGAGTTGAGTTGCCATGATACCATAACGAGACATCTTAAGGAAGGTGACCCGCAGAAATATTCCCTTAGGTGGCAAAAAGAATTAATTTTGATATAGAGATCATTTAGACTCTTTATACCAGCCTAAGGCAATCACAATCGATCATTTGAAGGAGTTCAAAAGAATGACATACTCAGACTAGAATGGATGATGTGGACTACCTTGTTGAAGACAACGCAATGGATGATTTTTCTTGTCACCGGAAATGGGTGGGACTCATGGTAAGTCCACTTTTGAGGATGATCCTAGACATCAATTACTGAGAGGGGCAGCCCATGGAAATTGGCACAAGGCAGTGCAAGCTGGGAACAAAATGCAAATGTCGGAAATGTTCCAACCATCATATCTGCCTGAGATTCAGATCTGGTTGGTGTCAGGACATTCCAGAGTCATCAAGTCCAGAAAGAAAAATGAAAGTTTGCAACACAAATCGACGAGATGACATTGCAAGATTCTCGGGGGATGAACTACGATAGCAAGCTCCAAAACATTTGCTGGTTCTGCTAAACATGTGTGAACATGCTGTCACAGACAAACATGACCACATAGTAGTCTTATGATAAAACAGTACCGAGTTCAGGTGGGGAACCATCATTGTGGATAACGAAGTCCTTGCATAAGTCATATGATTAGCTCGTATGAAGGAATTCCATTTACTGGAACAAATCAGTTAGTGGCTTGGTGTGATAGGGAATTCATATGGAATGAAGATGATCAGTCTATCAGACCATAGAATACTTCGCACATGCATGACTGACTTGGGATGATTCCAGAGGAAGCAAAGACAAACTTTCTCAGATCCACGGCGACAACTTGCATCAAATGCACGTGAATTAGAGGAAGTCACTTCTTTCTTCCAAACATAGGCTTCATGATCGAAACACGAAGATAATGCTTACAAAGTTTCCAACACTAGGTTGATGTTCAACATGAATCATGGGGGAGACAAAATGCTATTGATGGGCTCAACAACACCTCATCGGAATTTCCATATCACTGGACTTCCACCATCATGTGAACACGGTGATAGCATTGGTCAGACCAAAAGATGTAATGTTGTATGCTCGAGGGATCAACCACGAGTAAGACAACATTACGAACATCGTTGGTTCCGATTTGATTTGACTATAGCCCATACTCAAATCAAGGGTTGGATCAGACAATAGCACCGACAACTGATCACGAGGATCAATCAATGAAGATATCATCTTTCTTCAACACACACACACACACACAAGGATACCCCTTAGTGACGAACTAAGTTGGACAAGCTTTCATCTTCCAACTCTCCAAGTTGTTGTTTAGCTTAACCAATCAGTTCAAGGTATCCAACACAGATTTTTGGAGAAGGGGTGGTTTATGGAAAACCAACTTGATCACGAACCCAACATAGCGGTCAGGTGACAACCTGGTAATACTTCCGAGAAGATATTCAGAAAATTACGAACCACCAGTATGTTATTAAGCTCGAGAACAATCTTGCTTCCGAGACAAGATGATGTGATCAAATAAGCAAGAATTTGCACAACCCTGACTTATTGATCGAAAAGTGCACCGGGAATATGGACTGGGTAGCACGATCAACCTTAGGATGGTGATTCAATAAGCAACACGCTAAGGATGAAATTATTGTCCTTTAACTACCAAGCAACGGAGTTGCTGGGAGTATAGATTTCACACATCACGGTTCACTTGTCGGTATTCCGGTTGAAACAACACGGAACCGAGGAATGAGTATTGATAGCGAGGAGTATTACTACATCAAGAATTCATAGGATGGTGTGCAATTCCCATGACATTCTTGATATAATGATGGTAATACTCCAAGGTAGGACAGAACAAAAGCTGGATTAGTATTTGATCTGCGGAGTACGACTGCTTTGACCCAATCCTGGAAATGGACAAGGTACTGGGGTTCGTTTCTCCTAGTCATTCTGGAATAGAATGGCCTGACGGACCGCAAGAATAATAAGCATCGATGAGCTCGAGTGCACAACTACTCTTGTCTATCAATTGATAGATGAGGGTCAGAAGAAAACTAAGAGGGACAACTCAAAAGAACATATGATTTCCTGAGTTGTGGATGCATGTATTAGAATGTCGAACGAGTTCAACATATTTCTTCCAGACAATTCAGGCAGAGAGGTAGGACTAGCAGGGTGACAACAAAGAATCGATAATTCATCGAGAGCACTTTTGTTGTGATCTTTTGGTTCAATGAGGAACTGCTGCCATAAGTAGTTCATGGTATTTGGAAGAATGATACACCACGAACCTCGAGGACTATCGCAAAGGTTACTAATAACCTAAAGGAATGAGCAAACACTATCAACATGAAGTGAGTAGGGTGAATATCGGGTTCAAAACCCAGGAGTAGAATACCTACTAACTAAATTGCATCACGGGATGCTTTCGGAAATAAAGGCCAGAATCATCACACTGGGACAAAATCATGGCTAGATTACTAGATGATCCCCTAAGACACCTAGGGTCATAATAAAAATTCCAACATATATGTCGAGGCAATAGAATACATCAACTCAGCAATTAGTGTGATTAACCTGGCCGAAAGGAACATCAAAACCAGAGGGAAAGGATTTGCAAGTGCATCAGATTGTTTAGAAACACAGATGACTCGGACAAAGATAACGGTGTAAATGCTCAAAAAGATTGGAGACATGCTACAAAAATGGTGGCTTAGCCACTCTGAAGCACAATATCAAGGTTTCAAGATCAACCGTTATGAACATACGGAAGTAGTAAAACTGAATTGAGATTTGAAACTAACAATTCTATAAGTCTATGGATTAGTAACACGTCATCCTGATAGATAGATGAGAAGGCCTAGTTCTTAATCCCCGTAGAAGAGAAGAGGATGACTCAGATCAGAAGACCATGAGATATAAGGAGTAAAAAGAGCCTTACGTTCCATCCCACAATCAATTCCCTTATATAACTAAAGAATTCTAGACTCAACTTCGACCAGTTTGGCTTGGTAATCCTACAGGCAGTCAACTCTAATACCAAAGCTGTCAGGACCCCGACTCAATACCACATCGATCTAGCATGTAACACCTCATATCACTTTGCGGCCTCACGCACGGTATTCCCACGGGTGTCACCTTACCTTTGCCCGGGACCGTTTGCGCCTTTTGGCACACGTATATGATAGTGTCGCTAGCATCCATATGGTAAGGAGCCCGGGCTGACATGGCTAGTCGTAAACCCAAATTGGCACAAACTTACAGGACAGCATCCATGACCCAAAGATCGAACGCTTTGGTCATCACGAGTGAATCCAGTGCTGTAGCACTGGGCTAGCAGACTCGTGAACCGGCTGTAGTGGGCTAACAGACTCGGTATTCATCGCGTGACATTTCCCGAAGGAATGTATACAGAACGAAGAAGGACACATGCCGCCAGCCTAAGTGTTCGGAGCAAAGAGTAAGCTACCATGGCTCGGTGGAAACACTAGGAGACATTTCCCGGTAAGAGAGGTTACTAAGGATAAACAACTAGACAGTCAGATCCCACACATACCAAGCATTTCAATAAGATACACACAATATGCTCGATATGTGCAAATACAACATGGCATCACAACATAACTCTACGACTCAAGTATTTTATTCAGTAGGCTCCGAGGAGCGAGATATTACAAACATGGTCTCACGACCCAACATTCAGAGCATACAAGTCAAGCACAAGCGGAAGCTTAACATGTCTGAGTACAGACATCTACAAATAAAAAAGCCTGAGAAGCTTGACTATCTACCAGATCCTGCCGAGGGCACAAGATCGTAGCTGAGGTAACAAGCTAAACGTCGAAGTCCATGCGGAACTACTAACGAGACTTAAGTCTCTCTGCAAAAACATAAAATAGGCAAACGTGAGTACAAATGTACCCAGCAAGACTTACATCAGAACTAACTACATCTACATCATTATCAACAAAGGGGATGGTGGGGTTTAACTGCAGCAAGCCAGCTTTGACTCGGTGGCTATCCTGAACTACTACTGCAAGTAACTATTTTGAGGTGGCGCACACGAGTTCACATATTCACCATATCAATACACCACTATGGATCCGCTCCTGTCTCCCTACGAGAACGCCATCCATAACACTCACACTTATCTTGCGTATTTTAGAGTATCCACTTTCACTTGTCTATGAACTGCACAGCAACCCGTAAGTCCTTTTCATGCGACACGGCTATTCGAATAGATGATGTTAACCCTGCAGGGGTGTAATTCTTCACACACGCTCTCACCACTTACCGCCATTTACGCGACATGTACTCGACAACCTTCAAGCGGAAGCCCAACGAGGGTGTCGACCACGACCTACCTAAACACTCAAGTCTCTAGTCCAGGTTTATCGCCTATTCAGGTTCCATCCGCGGGAGATCCGCCGAGTTTCGCCACAACCCCGAACGATGTGTGCAGGGTTCCCAAGACACTAAACGGGCGCCTGCACACGTGCCACGTGCCTACCGCATCACAGCCCACCCCTCCGGCCAGCGCAAGCACGGCCTCCAAAGATACAACAAACACCGAAACTACTTGCAACTCCCGGACAGAGGACAAGGGTGATTAATAAGCGCCGAGGGTCCATTGGTTTCGGGCCCAATGCGTGGTAGTAGCTGAATCATGGATCACAAACACAGAACTCAGTTCCTGAGGACGGCTGCAATGAGACAACCCACCATGTACTCCTACATGGCCTCTCACCGCTACCTTTACCAAATCGCGTTCACACTCTTTGCTCACACACATAGGAGGACATGTTCACACACCTCTGATTCATCCTCGATGAATCAGACCTGACTCAACTCTAAGCAGTTGCAGGCATGACAAACAAGCATGAATGAGTAGGCACAACAGGGCTCAAACAACTCCTACTCATGCTAGTGGGTTTCATCTATTTACTGTGGAATGACAGGTCATGCAAAGGATAAAGGGGTTCAGCTACCGCAGCAAGTAACAGTTGAATCGTTGTTGTCCTAATGCAGTAAAAGAGAGCATGAGCGAGAGAGTGGGATTGTATCGGAATGAACAAGGGGGTTTTGCTTCCTGGCACTTCCGAAGATAATATAGCTCTTCATCAGTGTCATCGATCTCATCGTCGAAACCACGTCTATCGAGAGGGGACAAATACCGGCAACAGAGAAGAAACACAATCAATGCAATGCACAATATGATGCATGACCATGACATGGTAAAATGAGTGTGTTGGGCTAATGCAACTACAACCAGATGGGTTTGAGCTATTTTGAACCAAAGATTCAAAGTTCAAAAACATTTGTGATCTTAAATAGTGTTTTATCATGTTTTGCACTAAACAACAAGTTAACTTGTTTAAACATGCATGAAACTTGTCCAGATGGATAGATTGGATTTTTCTGATCATTTTTCATATATAAATTATTTCATTTGGAGTTACGGTTGAATTACTATGAATTTTAGAAGTTAGCACTATTTTCTGGAATTTCCTGAATTATTTTAAATCTAGAAAACAATTACTGCGTCAGCATTGCATCACGCTGACCTCAGCAGGTCAACAGACCCGGTCCAGGTCAAACCTGACGCGTGGGGCCCGCCGGTCAGTGAGCCAGTGCTGCCTACGGTCACAGACAGGTGGGCAAGGTCAACGGCCACGTCAACGTAGTCAACACTGACACGTGGGCCCACCGAGGTTAGTTAAAACTAAGCAGAAAATGTAATCTGTGTTAACTAGGGTGTGGGGCCCATTAGTCAGTGGCCTAGGGGGTTGGTTAGTGTGTGTGGGGGGAGGTTAGCCGCTAACGACGGCCACGTCGGATTCGCTGGCGGTTAGATGACGGCGACGACCCAGAGCGGCGGTGGCTCGCCGGAGTGGCGCCAGGGGCCGCAGCTGGGTGCGCTGAGGGCACCTGGAGGTAGCCCACGCTCCCGCGCATCCAGCGAAGGCAGGGGCAGGTCACGGGGTGGTCGGAGCTCACCGGAGTGGAGCCCGCGACGGTTGCCGGAGCTCGGGATTGAGCGGCGCAGCGCTATGGTGCACGTGAAGACAAGCTGGTGGCGGCGTTAGCTTGCTGCGGAGCTGCTGAGCTCGTAGCCGTGCTCGGGAATGAGCTTTGCCAGCTCTTGTTACAGCGGCGACAAGAACGGCGGCGGCCGGCTCTCGGCTCCGGTGGAAATGGCGGGTACACGGCGCAACAGAGCACAGGGAGAGAGGGGAGCGGCAGAGGAGCTCACAGTGAGTCAAACGGGAGGGTCAGCGAGCTCAGGGAGGCACCAGAGGCAGCAAATCGACGGCGACAATCTCCGGTGGCCGACGAGGGGAACGGCGGTGCTTGCGGCGTCCAGGGGCTTCCGGCATCGGGCGGCTCGGTGAGGAGGAAGAGAGGGACGAGGCGGAGCTCATGGCCACGTCGGTGAGGCGTGGGGTGACCGGTGGTCGCGGCAACGACGGGCGGCGGCGACGGCTGCGCTCGGGCATGAGAGGGAGAGGGAGCAGAGGAGGGGAGGAGCTCGAGAGAGAGTCAGGGGCGGTCGGGAAGGCTGTGTGGCGTGCGCGGAGGCATCCAGGGCGGCGGGGACGCAGGCAGGCAGGGAGCTCGCGTGGCGCGCGGAGCGCACGCGCTGTCGAACCTGCACGCGCTGTCCGATCGGCGAGAGGACAACGATGACTGGCACAGGCCAATGGGCTGGGCCGTGCTGGGCCAGGCCAGGTGAGCGCCAGCTAAAACTCTCTCTCTCTCCTTTCTGTTTCTGTTTTCTCTTTTTTATTCCTCTGTTTTGAATTAGTAAAAATGCTAATTCATTTGTAAAACTCCTGAGACAAATTGTGGACACTAGTTGGTTTATTCCAACAACCCACAAATTATACCAGAATATTTGGGGCATTCTAAAATATATATAGAATTCAAATGCCCCAATTCAAATACATTATGATTTAATTCAAAAATCCAGGAATGACCTATAGTTATATTCATCATTTTTGGCAGAGGTTTTCACCTTTATCAGAAATCATGAACATTTCCAAAGGGCATTCTGGGTCATTGAAAAAGTATTTTAGTAACCCTAGTTGGTTTGAGTGGTGCTGGGGGTTTCTGCCATCCCCATTTCAAGATTTTGAGAAAATTAAACATGATGATATGACGATTATGCAAGGACAAGCAAAGGCTAAGCTAGGGTTGTGACATGGATGACCTAAGGTTTATCAATCCGTGGGAGGCGTAGGATGAAGATGCTCTCTCTCAAACAACCCTGCAACCAAATAACAAAGAGTCTCTTGTGTCCCCAACACACCCAATACAATGGTAAATTGTATAGGTGCACTAGTACGGTGAAGAGATGGTGATACAAGTACAATATGGATGGTAGATAAAGGTATTTGTAATCTGAAATTATAAAAACAGCAAGGTAACTAGTGATAAAAGTGAGCGTAAACGGTATTGCAATGCTAGGAAACAAGGCCCAGGGTTCATACTTTCACTAGTGCAAGTTCTTTCAACAATAATAACATTGATAGATCATATAACAATCCCTCAACATGTAACAAAGAGTCGCTCGAAAGCCACTAATAGCGGAGAACAAACGAAGAAATTATGGTAGGGTACGAAACCACCTCAAAGTAATTCTTTCGGATCGATCTATTCAAGAGTTCGTACTAGAATAACACCTTAAGACACAAATCAGCCAAAACCGTAATGTCACCTAGATACTCCATTGTCACCTTAAGTATCCGTGGGTATGATTATACATTATGCATCACACAATCTCAAATTCATCTATTTAACCAACACAAAGTACTTCAAAGAGTGCCCCAAAGTTTCTACCGGAGAGTCAAGACGAAAACGTGTGCCAACCCCTATGCATAGGTTCATGGGCGGAACCCGCAAGTTGATCACCACAACATACATCAAGTGGCACGTGAAATCCCATTGTCACCACAGATAAACACGGCAACACATACATCAAGACTCAATCCGATAAGATAACTTCAAAGGAAAACTCAATCCATTACAAGAGAGTAGAGGGGGAGAAACATCATAAGATCCAACTATAGTAGCAAAGCTCGCGATACATCAAGATCGTGCCATAGAGAGAACACGAGAGAGAGAGAGAGAGAGAGAGAGAGAGATCAAACACATAGCTACTGGTACATACCCTCAGCCCCGAGGGTGACCTACTCCCTCCTCGTCATGGAGAGCACTGGGATGATGAAAATGGCCAGCGGTGATGGGTTCCCCCTCCGGCAGGGTGCCGAAACGGGCTCCCGAGAGGTTTTTGTTGGCTACAGAGGCTTGCAGCGGCGGAACTCCCGATCTATCTTGATATTCGATGGTTTTAGTGTGTGTGGACTTATATAGGCGAAAGAAGTCGGTCGGGGGAGCCTCGAGGGGCCCACGAGAGGGGAGGGCACGCCTAGGGGGTGGGCGCGCCCCCTATCTCATGGCTTCCTCGATGCTCCCCTGGATTGCACTCCAAGTTTCCCGGGTCACGTTCGTTCCAAAAATCACCCTGCCGAAGGTTTCATTCCCTTTGGACTTCGTTTGATATTCCTTTTCTTCGAAATATTGAAACAGGCAATAAAAGAACAATATCGGCTGGGCCTCCGGTTAATAGGTTAGTCCCAAAAGTAATATAAAAGTGTATAATAAAGCCCGTAATCATTCAACACAGATAATAAAATACGCTGAATGCTTCATAAATTACAGATACGTTGGAGACGTATCAGCATCCTCAAGCTTAATTCCTACTCGTCCTCGAGTAGGTAAATGATAAAAGAAAGAATTTATGAAGTTGGGAATGCTAGCAGGTGCACAAGTTTGATCAATGATAATTTCAATCACCTTTTCTAGCATGATTATATGTCATAACAGTAGTCCATCTCATAAAACTTCTCACGAACAAGTAACAAGCAATTCTCATGTTAAAGCATAGACCACAAACTTTCTTGAAAACTAGCAAACTTCATTCTTAGTCATCAAACAATTGCAATTCATCTTATTTTCAGGAATAGCAAACTCCACATACTCAACTATCATATAGTCTTCTAAAATTGCTAACACTCACGCAATACTAATGGTTATGGAGTTTTAATCGGCCACTGAGAAAGATACGGGCTTATAGTGTTGCCTCCCAACGTGTTCACCTTTGGGTGATGTCAACAACAATAGTTCATGCTAATTTACATCCAATTGGATATATATATATATCAGGATCTTTCCAACACGAGGTGCTTGCCAAAGGATAAAATGAAAAAGTGAAAGGTGAAGATCACCTTGACTCTTGCATAAAGTAAAAGACATAAACTAAAAGATAGGCCCTTCGCAGAGGGAAGCAGAGGTTGTCATGCGCTTTTAGGGTCGGATGCACAAAATCTTAATGCGAAAGAACGTCACTTTATATTGCCACTTGTATATGGACCTTTATTATGCAGTCCGTCGCTTTTATTGCTTCCATAACAAGATCGTATAACGCTTATTTTCTTCACACTAATAGATCATACATATTTAGAGAGCAATTTTTATTGCTTGCACCGATGACAACTTACTTGAAGAATCTTACTCAATCCATAGGTAGGTATGGTGGAATCTCATGGCAAGCACAAGTAGTATCTCTACTTAGTGCAAGGAATTTTGGCTAGCATGAGGGGGAAAGGCAAGCTCAACATGTTTGAATGATCCATGACAATATACTTTAACTGAAATGTGCGAAAACACAACCCATTACATTGTCTTCCTTGTCCAACATCAACTCTTTAGAATGTCATACTTAATGAGTGCTCCCAATTATAAAAGATTTCTAGGATAGTGTATTTATATATGAAATCTCTCTTCCTTCAATATTCTTTCATGAATTGTTCAAATGACCAATACAATGCTTTATATCCTTCAATAAATTCACAACCTCTACTTCTTAGATGTGAAGTAATAACTCCCCATGGGATAAGCAAATGAGACATATATAATTTTAGATTTATGACAATCAACTCATTCAACAATTTACTCATAGGATATAAGTGAAGCACACGAGTAAATGACAAACTACTCAAAAATATATAAGTGAAGATCAATGAGTAGCTAAATAATTATGTAACTATATGAAGACTCTCTCTCATTTAATAATTTCAGATCATGGTATTGTATTCAAACAGCAAGCAAAACAAAATAAAATGACATTGCAAGGATAGCACAACTCAAGTGAAGAAGCAAAAACTTAGGCTCAACCGATACTAACTGATAGTTGTTGAAGAAGAAAGGTGGGATGCCTACTGGGGCATCCCCAAGCTTGGATGCTTGAGACTTCTTGAAATATTATCTTGGGGTGCCTTGGGCATCCCCAAGCTTGAACTTTTGTGTCTCCTTAATTCCTCTCATATCATGATTTCTCTTTTTATCAAAAGCTTCATCCACACCAAACTCAACAAGAACTCGTGAGATAGGTTAGTATAAACCAATGCAAAACCTTATCATTTTATACTATAACAAATAACTAACATTATTATTCAACATTGCATACTAAATGCGTCTGCATATTTAATGCTCCTATCCTCAAATATAATCATTAAACAAGCAAACATATGCAAACAATGCAAACATAACAGCAATCTGTCAAAACAGTACAGTTTGTAAAGGATGCAAGATTCATCATACTTCCCTAACTCCAAAAAGTATGAGAAAAACACTACGCTGTAGAAGATTTATCATAGCTCATTACGCAAAAGGTTTCAACATTATATCATTCTCTGACTTTTCTAGGGAATTTTTGCAACAGTGGTAAACTTTCTGTTTTCAAACAGCAACATGTATACTAGCAAAATAAGCATGGTAAAGGCTATCCTTGACATTTTTATTGAAACTAAATATGTAAAACATTATTATAAATAACATCAAGCAAATACTAACAAAATAAAATGACTCTCCAAGCAAGACACATATCATGTGGTGAATAAAAATATAGCTCCAAGTAAAGTTACCGATGAACGAAGACGAAGGAGGGGATGCCTACCGGGGCATCCCCAAGCTTAGGCTCTTGGTAGTCCTTGAATATTACCTTGGGGTGCCTAGGGCATCCCCAATCTTAGGCTCTTTCCACTCCTTATTCCATAGTCCATCAAATCTTTACCCAATACTTGAAAACTCCACAACACAAAACTCAACAGAAAACTCGTAAGCTCCGTTAGTATAAGAAAATAAAACCACCACTTAGGTACTGTAATGAACTCATTATTAATTCATATTGGTATAATATATACTGTATTCCAACTTTTCTATGGTTCATACCCTCCGATACTACTCATAGATTCATCAAAATAAGCAAACAACACATAGAAAACAGAATCTGTCAAAAACAGAATAGTCTTTAGTAATCTGTATCAAACGTATAGTTCTGAACCTCCAAAAATCCTACCAAATTAGGAAGTCCTAAGAAATATGTTTACCAATCCATAGCAAAAAGAATCAGATGAAGAGCACGTTTCTGTGAATTAACAAAACTAATTTACTGGGTGCAAAAGTTTCTGATTCTCAGCAGGATCAACACAACTATCACCGTAAGCTATCCTAAGGGTCTTACTTGGCACTTTATTGAAACAAAAGCTAATAAACATGATTACTTCAGTAACATAATCATGTGGACACAAAAAAACAGTAAAGGTAAATATTGGGTTGTCTCCCAGCAAGCGCTTTTCTTTAATGCCTTTCTAGCTAGGCATGATGATGACAACGATGCTCACATAAAAGATAAGAATTGAAACATATCGGGAGCATCATGAAGCATATGACAACACATTTAAGTCTAACCCACTTCCTATGCATAGGGATTTTGTGAGCAAACAACTTATGGGAACAATAATCAACAAGCAAAGGAAGGTAAAACAAGCATAGCTTCAAGATTTTCAAACACATTGAGAGGAAACTTGACATTATTGCAATTCCTACAAGCATATATTCCTCCCTCATAATAATTTTCAGTAGCATCATGAATGAATTCAACAATATAACCAGCACCTAAAGCATTCTTTTCATGATCTATAATCATATAAAATTTACTACTCTCGACATAAGCAAAATTCTTCTCATGAATAGTAGTGGGAGCAAACTCAACAAAATAATTATCATGTGAGGCATAATCCAATTGAGAACTAAAATCATGATGACAAGTTTCATGTTTATCATTATTCTTAATAGCATACAAGTCATCACAATAATCATCATAGATAGCAACTTTGTTCTCATAATCAATTGGAACCTCTTCCGAAATAGTGGAATCACTAAATAAAGTTCACACTCTTCCAAATCCACTTTCATGTTCATCACAATAAGATTCAACATCCTCCAAAATAGTGGGATCACTACTTCCTAAAGTTGACACTCTTCCAAACCCACTTTCATCAATATAATCATCATAAATAGGAGGCATGCTTTCGTCATAATAAATATTCTCATCAAAACTTGGGGGACAAAAAATATCATTTTCATCAAACATAGCTTCCCCAAGCTTGTGGCTTTGCATATCATTAGCATCATGGGTATTCAAGGAATTCATACTAACAACATTGCAATCATGCTCATAATACAAAGATCTAGTACTAAGCATTTTATAGATTTCTTCTTCTAGCACTTGAGCATAATTTTCCATTTCATGATACTCACAAAAGATATTAAAAAGATGAAGCATATGAGACAAACTTAACTCCATTTTTTTATAGATTTCTTTTATAAACTAAACTAGTGATAAAACAAGAAACAAAAATATTTGATTGCAAGATCTAAAGATATACCTTCAAGCACTCACCTCCCCGGTAACGGCGCCAGAAAAGAGCTTGATGTCTACTACACAACCTTCTTCTTGTACACGTTGTTGGGCATGCAAGTGCACAGGTTTGTAGGACAGTAGCAAATTTCCCTCAAGTGAATGACCTAAGGTTTATCAATCCGTGGGAGGCGTAGGATGAAGATGGTCTGTCTCAAACAACCATGCAACCAAATAACAAAGAGTCTCTTGTGTCCCCAACACACCCAATACAATGGTAAATTGTATAGGTGCAATAGTTCGGCGAAGAGATGGCGATACGAGTGCAATATGGATGGTAGATAAAGGCATTTGTAATCTAAAATTATATTAACAGCAAGGTAACTAGTGATAAAAGTGAGCGTAAACGGTATTGCAATGCTAGGAAACAAGGCCTAGGGTTCATACTTTCACTAGTGCAAGTTCTCTCAACAATAATAACATAGATAGATCATATAACAATCCGTCAACATGCAACAAAGAGTCACTCCAAAGCCACTAATAGCGGAGAACAAATGTAGAGATTATGGTAGGGTACGAAACCACCTCAAAGTTATTCTTTCAGATCGATCTATTCAAGAGTTCGTACTAGAATAACACCTTAAGACACAAATCAACCAAAACCCGTCACGTAGACACTCCATTGTCACCTCAAATATCCGTGGGCATGATTATACGATATGCATCACACAATCTCAGATTCATCTATTCAACCAACACAAAGTACTTCAAAGAGTGCCCCAAAGTTTCTACCGGGGAGTCAAGACGAAAATGTGTGCCAACCCCTATGCATAGGTTCATGGGCAGAACCCGCAAGTTGATCACCAAAACATACATCAAGTGGCACGTGAAATCCCATTGTCACCACAGATAAACACGGCAAGACATACATCAAGTGTTCTCAAATCCTTAAAGACTCAATCCGATAAGATAACTTCAAAGTGAAAACTCAATCCATTACAAGAGTGTAGAGGGGGAGAAACATCATAAGATCCAACTATAGTAGCAAAGCTCGCGATACATCAAGATCGTGCCATAGAGAGAACACGAGAGAGAGAGAGAGATCAAACACATAGCTACTAGTACATGGCCTCAGCCCTGAGGGTGAACTACTGCCTCCTCATCATGGAGAGCGCCGGGATGATGAAGATGGCCACCGATGATGGGTTCCCCCTTCGGCAGGGTGCCGGAACGGGCTCCCGAGAGGCTTTTGGTGGCTACGGCGGCTTGCGGCGGCGGAACTCCCGATCTATCTTGATTTTCGATGGTTTTAGGGTATGTGGACTTATATAGGCGAAAGAAGTCGGTCGAGGGAGCCTCGAGGGGCCCACGAGACGGGAGGGCGCGCCCGGGGGGTGGGCGCGCCCCCTATCTCATGGCTTCCTTGATGCTTCCCTGGCTTGCACTCCAAGTTTCTTGGGTCACGTTCGTTCCAAAAATCAAGCGACCGAAGGTTTCATTCCGTTTGGACTCCGTTTGACATTCCTTTTCTTCAAAATACTGAAACAGGCAATAAAACAACAATATGGGTTGGACCTGCGGTTAATAGGTTAGTCCCAAAAGTAATATAAAAGTGTATAATAAAGCCCGTAATCATTCAAAACAGATAATAAAATAGCATGAATGCTTCAGAAATTATAGATACGTTGGAGACGTATCAGTTCCATTGCAAGGAGGACTTGCCATACAAAACCATGGTTGTTCGAGGGACATGCATATTTAATTATGCATAAAATCTCCTCTCCCATGTTTAGTCGTCCCTCCCCTCCGCATCTCCTGGGTTGGCCGCGCACGTATAACCATTATTGCTCTGAAAAGAGGGAAAATGGGAAGGAACATAAGGGAGGGACTAGGTAGTCCATTAGTCACATGCCCACCCCGACAAGGCCCGGAGGGGTCAACATAAACTTTTGCAACTAATTACATATAGTGGAAAAAGGAAAAGAATTGTCTCCCCCTCCTTTTACTTTACTCCCAATGATCCCTCAGCAACCGGCGTGAAGGACATGCTGGCGCATAAGGCTTTGCCGGGGTTTGCTTGTTGGGGGAGCCAACCAACGAATTCGCACCAGCATTCAACTCAGGATTTACCCTTGGATGGATAAATGCAGGACCACGCTCCACGCTGGCTTATCAACGCTGGTGGCATCGCCACTATGAGACCCAACCATTGGCGAGCAAGAAGGAAGAGGGAAGGCCAAGTACGCACCATTTTCTCATTCGTCCACCCAAGAGCCATATCTTGGGATCGGAGAAGCTCGATAGAGGGCCATAGGAAGGGTGGCGCCGTTGCATGCACTGCTTCTCCCTTTGGCCATGGGCGGCACGGTGGAAACGTCGTGCGTGTCACCCGTGCCCACCGCAATGTTATCTTCTCTCGCTCTCGCCATCTCCGTCGCGGCGGTGGAAACAGACGATAGAGTCCGAAAGAGAAGAGGCTAGGGAGAACTATCGCTCCTTTTCTTTGAAGCCATGGACGAAGAAGATGATGATGAAGAAGACGATGATGAAGATCGGCTCTCTTCATTGCCTCGGATTCACACAAGCGCTGCTTGTAGCGACCAGACCTCAAATGGTCAAGTCTCTGTGCATCAGTGTCATCCTTGGATTGGTAATGCTGACACGCACAGTACTCGAGGAATTATAACAGAGTTTCAATCACACACTTATTAGACCGAGTCCTCATAAAGAGTATGATTACACAAAAATATCATGGTTGAAGGCCATCTAAAATAGATAACAACGGAAGCTTCAAAGGTAAATGAGTCCATCAACTCCAACGGCATAGTTGAGTGCAAAACAACAACCGATCGCACCTTATTCGTCGTTTGAGTAGTCTGCAACATAAGACGTTGCAACCCGAAATGGGTCAGCACATTTAATTTGCTTGCAGAGTTACACTGTAAAGCAATGATAATGCAAGAACTATATCTACATGCAATATTTGGCTGGTGGAGGCTGTGAGTTTCATGATTTTGCATAAAGCTAGTTTCTCCCTACAACAAAGGAATTAAATTATTTAACTACTCCCATGTTGCCCAATATTTGAGAAGGTAACCCCAACTCAAATCCCAATTAAAAGTATCATCATAACCCAATTCAAACTAATTTAAAGTAACGTGATGAGATCACATCAATAGATTCAAGTACTAGACACTCAAGATGTTCATAACCAAGGACACGACTAACCATGATTAGTTTATACACTCTGCAGAGGTTTGCACACTTTTCCCCCCAAGACTCAATCGCATCCATGATCGGATGATCGAGACACAGCCTTTCTGAAGCATTAACTCTCTACTCCGGGTAGACAGTACCACCTACATCCCTCTACATCTTCTAGTCTACCTCATCAAGAGCTCACGTTACTCAACTAAGCCAGAGCCCATAAAGGCTTGTGGCTGCACACAGAAGTTTCTAGCATTAATAATATTATTATCCCTTTGAGCCTGGGTGGCATTTCACAGGATAATAACATGGGTACTCCGGGATTTCCAAAAACAGGCAACACCGGGTTCCCCATGTGCCTCAACCAATCCACCCAGATGTGTATTAATGTTGCCACCTTAATGTTATCCATGATTAAAATAACTCTCAACTTCCATGCGTGATTCACGATCCAATCCCCGTCTACGAGCATGGCTAAGCAATAGTAAGCATAACGTATATTCCCGGGGTGATCAAAAGGTATTAGGTTCCTACCTCAAGCACTACAACCAAAACCACATGTTCCCAATCCTACTAATGCAAAGATTTGAGGGGCAATACTAATGCATAGTAAAAACTGGGTATAAAAAGAGTATGATCAAAGTGTAACTTGCCTTGCTGACGATCTGCAAACTCTAGAGATTCGTAGTAACAAGCTTCTCACTCTGAGTAATCTAGCGTAGACAAACAATAGCATACATAAGCAATCACTCAATCGAAACACGAGAAAAACCGAGAAAAGATCGAAATCGAACATGAAACAACAAACAGCTTAAACTAACAAGAGTAAAAACCTAACAGCAAAATTAACATGTGAATTGGATCTTAGCAGTAGGTACATGTGATTAGCTACGATTTGCAAAAAGATTCAACTCAAACGGAGCAACGAAATTCAAAATACGAACGAAACAAGATCGTTTACTAATCTGGACTAAACTCAAATTTTACAGTACCAAAATCATGTTTAAGTTGGTTAGTGGAAAGAACAGAATGATACGAAAATTTAGGCGCTGATTTCATCTAATTTGGATAAACGAGTAAAAAGTTATGCTAGTTTGAAGATCAGGGGCTAAATCGCGATAAAAATAATCGCGGATAAGTCCCTTGCCAAAAATAAACTAAAAAGAAATAGACTAACGAAGGAACATTCGCTGTCTGAACTAATCCGGCGAAACGCGTTTGTTAAAACGAACGAACGGACAAACGTCCATTAATTAAATAAACCGAACGAAACCGATCTAAAACCGTAAATAAATAAAAAAACGGAAATAAAATAACCGAAGAACCAACGGTTCTTACCGGTTTTTCAGAGAAAAACCGGCGGCGGTCAAACGGCGGCGGCGGCGGCGGATCGGCGGTGTCGGGCAGCTGCGGGCGGCGGCGCGGCGTCGGGCGGTTACGGGCGACAAGCACACTCTGGGCGGCAAGGTTTCAGCAGTGGGGTTCGGTCTTTAACGGCGGGTTCGGCGGTCACATGCGAGACGAGGAGGAGGCGGCGGCCTCGGGCGGCTTATAAAGCTCCCCCCCCCCCCGAGCTCTCGGACTTGGAGAGGGGGTCGGCGGCGGTTTGGCAACGAGTCAGACTCCTCCGGGAATCCCGCCTCTCTACGGTGGCGGCGCGGCTAGCCTTCGGCCCGCTCGGTTGGGCCGTTGGCCCAGTCGGGCGAAGGAACTTTTTTTATATAAATAATTTAGCCTGAAGAAAATTCCTAATAAAATATAAAAAAATTCTAAAAATACCAAAAATAATTTTCAACTTTTATATAAAATATTTAAAACAAAGTAAACATTTTTCTGGCCTAAAAACACAATTTCAAAAATGCATATTTTTCTAATTCAAATAAAATAGAAAATAAAATCATATTTGATTTTTAAATTCTTTTTCTAATATTTCTCTTAATTTGAAGAAGTTATATTATCTTCTCTCATTTATCTTTAATATTGGAAATAATTGGAGAGAAAAATATTAAAATCAAATTGATCCTGTCTTCAAATTTGAAATAAATCCAAATATGAAATTTTGTGAAGCCTCCAACTCTCTCCTTGGGTCCTTGAGTTTCTTAAGACTTCTAGGACCTCAACCAATGCAAGAATAAATATTATGTGCATATGAAGATCTATGTATAACATCCAAATTGAAAATTGCGATGTTACAAACCTACCCCCCTTAAGATGAATCTCGCCCTCGTGATTCGAGTTGGTCGGCAAAAAGGTTTTGATGGTCTCTACGGAGATCTTCGTCTCGCTCCCAGGTAGCTTCCTCCTCGGTATGGTGACTCCACTGAACTTTGCAAAACTTGATAACCTTGCTGCGAGTAACTCGGCTGGAAAACTCGAGAATCTTAATTGGCTTCTCTTCATAAGTCAAATCACTGTCTAACTGAATTGCTTCCAATGGCACTGTATCTCTCAAAGGAATATCAGCCATCTCTGTGTGGCACTTCTTCAACTAGGAAACATGAAACACATCATGAACTCCTGACAACCCTTCTGGCAATTCCAGCTTGTATGCAAGTTCTCCCCTGCGTTCCAAAACTCTGCATGGTCCCACAAAACATGGTGCTAGCTTTCCCTTGACTCCAAAACGCTTAACTCCTCGAAGCGGGGACACACGAAGATATGCTCTGTCTCTGACTTCGTAAACTATCTCCTTGTGTTTAGTATCCGCATAACTCTTTTGCCTAGACTGGGCTACTTTGAGTCTGTCACGAATCAACTTAACCTTCTCTTCAGAGTCTTCGATTAAATCCGGTCCGAACAATTGTCGATCTCCAACTTCATCCCACGATAATGGTATCCTGCACCTCCTTCCGTATAGATCTTCAAAAGGGGCCATCTTCAAACTGGCTTGATAACTGTTGTTGTAAGAAAACTCTGCATATGGCAAATTGTCATCCCAACTAGATCCATAATCTAGCGCAAAATCTCTCAACATGTCCTCTAGAATCTTATTGACTCTCTCGGTCTGTCCGTCTGTCTATGGATGAAAGGCTGTACTTAACTCTAGCCTGGTACCCAATGTCTCATGCAACTAATTCCAAAACTTTGAAGTAAACTGGGTTCCTCTATCTGATACAATGGTCCTCGAAACTCCGTGCAGACATACGATGCTGGTCATATATATCTTTGCCAACTTAGCACTCGTATATGTGGTCTTCACCGGGATGAAATGAGCTACTTTCGTCAAACGATCGACTACAACCCAAATAGAGTCATAGCCTAAATGAGTCCTGGGTAATCCAGTAATAAAATCCATGCCAAGCTTATCCCACTTCCGTTTGGGTATCGGCAATGGCTGTAGGAATCCTGCTGGCTTCTGATGCTCTGCCTTAACTCTCTGACATACATCACATACCGCTACATACTCGGCTATATCCTTCTTCATTCCTATCCACCAGAAACTTTCCTTCAAATCTAGATACATCTTAGTGTTTCCTGGGTGAATTGAATATGGAGAATCATGGGCCTCCTGCAGAATCAACTTCCTGATCTCGGGGTCATTAGGCACCTATATGCGATCCTCAAACCATAAAGTGTCGTGCTCATCCTCACGAAATCCTTTAGCCTTTCCTTTACTCATCCTTTCCTTTATCTCGGCAATCTCCTTGTCAGTCTTCTGGGCTTCTCTGATCTTACCCAAAAGAGTGGACTTAATATCCAATGCTGAAACATAACCTATTGGAACTATCTCCAAACATAGCTCTTGAAGATCATCTGCTAACTCCTTAGGTAATCCTCCGGTTGTGAGCGTGTTAACATAACTCTTGCGGCTCAACGCATCTGTTGCGACATTAGCCTTTCCGGGATGATAGTGCAATTTCATATCATAATCCTTGATGAGCTCCAACCAGCTCCTTTGCCCGAGGTTCAACTCCTTCTGCGTGAAGATGTATTTCAAACTCGTATGATCCGTGTACACCTCACAATGGTTTCCGATGAGAAAATGCCTCCATGTCTTCAGTGCATGCACTACGGCTGCTAACTGCAAATCATGGGTAGCATAATTCAGCTCATGAGGTTTAAGCTGATGTGAGGCATATGAAACAACTCTTCCTTCCTGCATCAGCACAGCTCCAAGTCCTCAACGTGAAGCATCGCAATATACCTGATAATCCTTACGTTGGTCTGGAAGAATCAGCACTAGGGCTGTAACCAAACGTTTCTTCAACTCCTGAAAACTGGCTTCACATTCCTCAGTCCATTTAAACTTGGTGTGCTTCTTCAATAACTCTGTCATGGGCTTTGCAATCCTAGAGAAATTCTCAATGAACCTCCGATAATATCCAGCGAGTCCAAGAAAACTCCTGAACTGTCCAACTGATGTGGGTGCCACCCATTTAGTCACATAAGCAACCTTGGTAGGGTCTACTGCTATTCCTTCTCCTGATATAACATGTCCAAGAAATCCAACTTCCTTTAGCCAAAACTCACATTTGCTGACCTTGGAATACAAATGATGTTCTCTGAGCTTCTCAAGAACCAAACACAAATGCTCCTTATGCTCCTCTTCATTCTTTGAGTAGACCAATATATCATCAATGAACACCACAACAAACTTATCCAAAAACTCCATAAACACTTTGTTTGTCATGTTCATAAATTAGGCAGGCACGTTAGTCAGACCAAATGGCATAACGGTATACTCATATAGCATGTACCTTATGGTAAAAGTTGTCTTAGGTATATCCTGCTCTCGAATCTTCAACTGGTGATAACCTGATGAAAGATCAATCTAAGAGAAAACATTAGCTCCTTGCAACTGGTCAAACAAATCATTGATCATCGGCAGAGGGTATTTGTTCTTGATCGTCACCTCATTCAACGCATGATAATCATCAACCATCCTTAAAGACCCATCCTTCTTATCCACTAGAAGCACTGGGGCTCCCCAAGGTGATGAACTTGGTCGAATGTAACCTTTATCCAGTAACTCCATAATCTGCTTCTTAATTTCCTCCAGATCTTGTGCGGGCATCTGATACGGTCTCTTTGATATGGGTCCGGTGCCTGGTCATAGCTCAATCAAACACTCAATGTCTCAATCTAGTGGCATGCTTGGTAACTCCTCTGGAAATACTTCGGGGTAATCCTTCACCACTGGTACTTCCTCCTGTACAACTCCTGATAAGGAATTTACTTGAGTCCTCTTCGGCGCATGCCGAGATATATACTTGATCTTTTTTCCTTCTAGGGTGGTGAGAAATACCGACTTACTAGCGCAATCAATGTTTCCTCCATACTTTGATAACCAATCCATGCCTAGTATTATATCCAATCCTTGTGACTCCAAAATTATTAGATCAGAGGGAAACACATGGCTACCAACGGTTAAGGGTAACCGATCATACCATCCACTGGCCATATACTCTGCTCCTGGCGAGCTTACTAACATGGGTGTCCTAAGGGCTAGGGTTGGTAATTTAAACTTGTCCACAAATCCCCTTGATATGTATGAATGTGATGCACCAGTATCAAAAAGAACAAGTGTGATAAATGCATTAATCAAAGACTTACTGACAACTGCGTCAGGTTGATCCTCAATCTCCTCGACACTGATGTGGTTCACCTAACCTTTGGTGAAGGGGTTGGGCTTCTTGGAAGAACCTCCATTGCCATTTCCATTCTTCGCTTCAGGACATTCAGTGGCATAATGTCCGGTCTTCTGGCACTTGAAACTGGTAATGTGGCTCAGATCCCTCTTGGCTGGTGTTGAAGGCTTGGAACAGTTCTGGCTGCTACTTCCTCCATTCCCATTGCCATTCTTGGGGCCACTATGGTTGTGCGAACTTGCTCCATTGTGCGTGTGTCCTCCATGGTTATGGCCTCCGTGGTTGTTGTTATGTCCTCCCAAGTACGGGGAATAGCGGGGCTTCCACTGAACTCCTGAAGTGTACCTCCCCCGTCCAAACTTCCTCTTGCGATTATCAATCTGTTGCCGCTTTCTCTCAATCATAAGAGCCATATCTAGAAACTCCTGGTAGTTGTTGAATGTTGCCACCATCAACTACATGCTCAGCTCATCATTCAGTCCTTCCAGAAACTTCTCATGCTTAGCGTCATCTGTAGCTACGTCATCAGGGGCATAGCGTGCTAACTTGCTAAACTCATCCACATACTAGCCCACGGTACGTCCTCCTTGGCGCAAGTTGCGAAACTCGCGCTTCTTCATGCTCATAGCTCCTGCTGAAACATGGGCAATGAGGAAAGCCTGCTGAAACTGATCCCATGTAACATTGTCAATGGGGTAAGTGGCTGTGAAATTCTCCCACCATGATGTTGCGGGTACATCAAGCTGATGTGCGGAAAAACGCAATCTCTCCGGGTGCATCCTGAAGTGGTCAGCTCTCTTCCAATCTTGCAGAGCCAATCATCTGCAACAATCGGCTCGGTGCTACTAGAGAACACCGGCGGATTCAAGAAAGAGGGCTAGGTGATCAACATGGGGTGGTGGTGGTGGGTTGTTGTTGTTGTTGCCTTGCTTCTGGTTTTGAACAAATATCTACATCAAGGAATTCTGCTGTTGGATCAACTGAGTGAGCTCCGGTGGGAAGGCAAATCCATTGTCACGTCTCAGAGGCATCTAATGGGTTAGAAGGGGTGAGAAAACAGAATAGAATGGGGTCTAAGAGAGATTCACTACCCATAATGCTTATGAGACAAACACAATCAATTTCACTTCAATCAATAGCACACAAGATCACACAAAGCGATCTAACCTATGATTACAAACTCGATCGTTGCTAACTCCTTGGAGGGAAATATAACTAATGGCAATGGTGGTCATCTAGAAATTTTCATAAGATGAGGACTTCATGATATCTGCTCCAGCTTCGTTTTCATAATCGTCATCACTATCAGGGTCGGAGTCGGTGTCGTCAATGATGATGTAGTCTTCTGGGTGGTTTTCCTTCTTTGGCGCAGGGACTGCCATGAATACTCCTAGCTTCTTCTTCAGGTCTTGATTCTTCTCCAGTAGTATAGAAATCTCTTCCTCGTATCCATCGCATGTAGACTTGATTTCCTCCTCTAGCTCGTTGTTTCTCCTCACCAACTTCTTGATCTTCTTCATGTGGATAATTTGTTGATTCTCCTGTCGACGAATATGATATCCCATCTCTTGAATGTAAGCTACAATTGATCCATCCCTCCTGGTACGTATCATCTCCCATTTGTCATCACGGAGACCACATATCTGGTAAATGGTATTCTCCATCTCCTTGTGATACACCTCACATATGCATCCAAAGGTGATATGTGAAGCCATGCTCTTTCTGTTGGGGATATTACCACTAGGTGTAAACCGGCCAGCTTGGGCCGGATTAGCTCCGTAGTGGTATAAGCAGAGAAAGGCCCAAGGCCTATAGTCGGTTTAGAGCTTGTAGCCGTAAACCGGCCTAATGTATGACTTGTATTGTAAGTTAGGAATAGAGAGATACCAACCGGGATACGAGTATGAACCGGTTGGGACTCTACGAACCGACGGGCGTCACTCGTGTATATAAGGGGACGACCCGGTGACGGTTTAAGAGAGAGACAACCACAACTCGAGCCTAGGCGAAGCTTGTTTGCTCCCTAGCCATCGAGACTACATCAATTCCATCACAACTAGACGTAGGCTTTTACCTTCATCGAAGGGGCCGAACTAGTATAAAATCCTTGTGTCTTCGTGTCCGCTTTAACCCATGCAAGTAAACTCGTAGCGATGGCTCCACGACTAAGTCCTTACGCTTAGGACTTCGCCGTGACAAATCCATCGACGCTTGGCGCCACCGTGGGGCTATCGCCGCGATGGTTTGACGATCTTGGAGGGCAAGCTCAAAGGACTCGAAGGCTACGTCGTGGGCGGATGACCAAGAGTCGTCGCGGCGGATCTACATCGACGACGCCGGATGGGGTCCCGAGGCCGATTCAATCGAGTATGGATACCGGGTCCCTTCGGCGGCATACACGCTTTCATCGGCAAGATCGGGAGCTGGGCTGAGCCGGACATCCGCACCGACCTCATCGAGACGGCTCAGCGGCGCGACCTGCCCAGTTAAACCGCCGTGAAGCATGTCTTCGTTGGAGTCACCCATGGAGGAGAATACGATGCGGTTCGTAACATGGTAGTGAGACCGCTGCTTATTCGGCGATGAATCTTCAACAGAGAGACCGAGTCATTGTACCACCGCAGGCGATATGATCGGGGCTGTTCCGACGGTGACAATATTCCGACCCCCAAGCCGCTTAAACCGGTCGAGTATTCATGGCGACGCAGCAATGAACCACTCTTCAACCACAAAGCAGCGATGCTTTCGGTTCAGCAATGGCGGCAGGGCAGGAGGCCCGTCGCCCGCCGTTCAAGTTCTCACGATCTGTTTGATGCACTAGCAGCGCTTATGGCGGAGGACAACCCAAATGGATCAGAGGCTCATAATGCAGAAATCGCAAAGGTGAAAGAGCAGATCACGCAAGACAAAGCGGATCTAGCGTCGAGAAGGAGCGTATGGCGCAGAGCGAGCCGCTTTAGACGCACAAGCTTACAAACTCATGCTTGACCGAGTGCATCGCAGAGGTGTTGAAGCGGAAGTATAGATCGCGCTTTGCCATCGATTTGGTCCTAAGAATCTCTTTCGCACTTCGGAGCCGGACCCAATAACCGCCCCAAAGACAGGAGGTAAACCGGATTGAGGCACCGTGAGCAGGAGCGACAGTCCAGCCGCGCCGATGGAGCCTCCGCAGCGTAACATGGTGGTTCCTCCGCCGCATGCATGACACCCCTGTGTCATTATTCTAATCCTATGGACAACCTTGTTGCAGCCGCCGCGATTGGAGGCGATCCCATCGAAGGAGATTCCCCAAGCGCTTGAGACACGCCGGGTTAAGGAGCTTCTTGATCGCTACCGATCACAAACAGAGGCATATTCATACGATCGTGATCGGATTCACTCCACGCCTGTCCAAGCCGGAGCTACAAGCAGCGTATGGATGAACCGCCATATCAAGCAACGCTGGACCGTGAAGCGCCCGAGGCAATCATCGATGGGCGGCATTCGTGATGCTCGGGAGGTAGTGGATCGGGCCCGCACGCAGAGAGGCCGAAAGAAGCGGCACAGATGATGCGGGCTAACACACACCGTTCGCCCTACCACCTTCACCGACCAGAGTCGATCCGCTTTAGGGTGCCTGTTTAATCCCCGCTTACGCAATGTGCGCTCGCCTAAGGATTTTAAGGGCCCACGCAAGGTGCCAATTACACCGCAGATCTGTCCCCGGAGCGTGGGTTGAAAGTTATGAGATGGCCATGGAGATTCTAGATGTTGATGAGACCGCATGTGCAAAGTATTTCACCATGATGTTGAGGCACAGCCGTGCATTTGGTCAAGAGCTTACCGCCCAATTCTATCAGTTCATGGGCCCAGCACACGGGCCGGTTTATCCGTAACTTCAAGGATACGTGTAAGCGTAAGTCCATAGTAGACCGGGCGGCTTGCGCCCGTGAAGAAGGGAGTCAACAACCCGTTGGGTACGCCGTGTGTCCGAGATTTTGCACTCTTGACCGGATCAACGCTGATTCGCGATCTTAGCATTAGAAGGCAACTGCGGTTTGAGCCTTTCAAATTAAAATTGGGACGATGAAGCGGTTCTCGCAATGATATGGGAACCCTCATGGCGCTGGTAAAGTATGCCGATTCGACAAGTACCAAGGATCCCGGTCGATGATGATGAAGCAGGGAAGGAAAGAAGAACGATAACCCAAGGGCAGCAGACAAACCGGCGGGTCATGGAAGCGGGGGCAAGCGCAAGGCCGATGGCAACCCGGATTTCGTAGTAACACTAGTGCGCAGGATGAGGTCCGCGCGCAAAAGCAAGGCGAATCGGGTTCAAATCCTAATACAAGCCGCTTGAATTACTTGTTGAATCAACCTTGCCCCAAGCACGGACGAAGGAGTCCCCATCGAACCATCTCTGGAAAGATCTGTTATATTATGCAGAGTTCAAAACTCCAATGCTTTCCCAGTATGACCAGGGTCACCGGCGGTTCAGATCCGGTTTCCATGGGCCGGGTCAGGATGGAGCTTCTGGTTCAGGGCCTAACCAAGGCAATCACAATAATCAGAATAATCAGGGTGGCCAGCAGTAGCAGCAGCAGTCTGGCTATCAAAGCCAACCAAAGCAGTTGAATAGTGGGCAGTATCATGTTTTCACAACCAGTTTGGACAAGCGGGATCGGAAGCTTGAAACAGGCAAGAACTCGTTGAACCAGCCTTACCACGGTATTTACGCTGGTCCGAGCAGCCTATCGTGTGGAGCAGAGAGAACCATCCCCCCCGGGTTGATAATCCGGGTCAGCTGGCATTGGTGGTAGACCCTCAGGTGGGGGGCTATAAGTTCACTAAGGTGCTTATGGACGGAGGAAGCAGTATTAATATATTATACTATGAAACTTTCCGTCGCATGGGCCTCACAGATAAGGATCTTAGACCGTCCAATACGGTGTTCCATGGTGTAGTACCAGGCAAATCTGCTTATCCTGTTGGTAAGATCGCCCTGGATGTGGCTTTTGGAGACGAGCACGATTCCCGGTCTGAAAAGCTAACTTTTGAAGTGGTGAAAATCCGGAGTCCGTATCATGCCTTGTTTGGACGGCCGGCTTATGCTAAATTCATGGCACGACCTTGTTATATTTACTTGCAGGTCAAAATGCCGGGTTACAAAGGAACGATAACGGTGCATGGAAGCCGCCGAGTTGCTTTGGAATGCGAGGAAGGCGACGCAGCTTATGCAGAGGCGGTCTGTGCCACGGAGGAGTTGAAGTTCTATAAAGACAATGTTGATCCGGCAGATATGACCCCTTTGAAGAAGCCAACTACGGAGCATGAATCGGATCTGAAGTTTAAATCGGCAGCTGAGACCAAGCTTGTTGACTTCGTGCCAGGCGATTCGTCCAAGCAGTTCACTGTCAGCGCCAACTTGGATCCCAAATAGGAAAGCGCTCATCGAAGTTCATCCGTGAGAACCGGATATCTTTGCATGGAAGCCATCCGACATGCCAGTGTCCCGAGGAACTCGCCGAGCACACACTTAATGTGGATCCCAAGTATAAACCGTGAAATAGTTCCTCCGCCGGTTTAACGAAGAAAGGCGCAAAGCCATTGAGAGGAAGTAGCCGTGCTTTTAGCGGCTGGTTTTATCATTGAGGTGTTTCATCCAGAGTGGCTTGCTAATCCGGTGCTGGTCCTTAAGAAAAATGGCACTGGCGATGTGTGTGGACTACACAGATCTCAACAAAGCTTGTCCGTGAGATCCTTTTGCCTCCCCGCATTGATCAGATTATTGATGCCACGGCAGATGTGAGCGCTTAAGTTTTTGGATGCGTACTCGGATATCATCGATCAAAATGGCGGTTAAGGACCAGGAGAAGACAACGCTTATAACTCCCTTTGGAGCCTTCGCTATGTATCTATGCCTTTTGGGCTCAAGAGTGCCTGTGCTACTTATCGGCGGTGTGTGCTGAAATTGCTCGCATACATAGATCGGCCGCAATGTGCATGCTTATGTAGATGATATTGTGGTAAAATCAAGGCAAAAGGAGACACCGGTGGAAGATTTGAAGGAAACCTTCACAACTTAGCATTTATAAGATGATGCTTAATCCGCCAAGTGTGTTTTTGGTGTTCCTACCGCAAGTTATTGGGGTTTCGTGTCTAACAGAGGAATTGAGGCTAATCCGGAGAAAATTAAAGCTATCACTTCCTTGGCTAAACCGGTGTATCAATGATGTTCAGCGTCGCGGCGGGATCGCTGCGTTGAGCCGTTTATCGGCCGCCTCGGAGAAGGCCATTCCTTATACCGATGCCGAGGAAGATGATAATTTAAATCGAGTCCGGCCACGACGAAGCATTTGAGGATCTAAAGCGGCAATTGGCCAATCCGCCTGTTCTTGCGGCTCCGGTTGACAAGGAACCGCTGTTGTTATATGTGGCAGCCAATGCTCGAGCAGTAAGCGTGGCCATTGTGGTAGAGCGCAAGGAGGCAGGCAAGGAGTATCCGGTTCAACGGCCGGTTTATTATATCAGTGAGGTGCTTATTGAGTCCAAACAGAGGTATCCGCATTGGCAGAAGCTAGTCTATGGTGTTTTTATGGCCAGTCGGAAACTGAAGCAATATTTCCAAGGGCACCCTATCACAGTGGTTAGTTCAGCTCCTTTGGGTGATATCATACGTAACCGGAGGCGATCGGCGGATTGCCAAATGGGCCATCGAGCTTGGGCGCATGGACTAAAGTATATACCACGCACGCACGGTGAAGTCACAAGCACTTGTTGATTTCATTAATGACCGGACGGAGTTACAAGCGCCAGAGGAGAAGCCGGATCACACATACCGGACTATTCATTTCGACGGATCCAGCAGTTGAAGGCTCGGGGCTGGAGTCGCTTTTAACTTCCCCACGAGGTGATAAGTTTTGTTACGCTCTCCGCTTAATGTTCCCTTGTACTAATAATGCAGCTGAGTACGAAGCCTTGCTCCATGGTCTCCGGATGGCTAAGGAGATGAATTTAAGCGGGTTAAGTGCTTTGGTGACTCGGACCGTGGCTCGGCAAGTATCCGCACTTGGGATTCTAAGGACCCGCTCATGGCCGCATATCGTCGAGAAGTGGATAATATCGCAGGTTGCTTCAAGGGCTATCAAGTGTATCATGTGGATCGCCGAAGAACGGCGGCAGACGCTTTAAGCGGTTGGGTTCTCGCCAGAAACCGTCCCGCCTAATGTCTTTTGGACGCCTTGCACAACCCGTCGATCCAGCTCCCCGGTGAAGCGGATTTGGCTATTCCCGATCCGGAGGCTCGGTTGGTGGCAACATTACATGCTATTCCGGATTGACGATTCCTTACCTTGCGTATATGACTCGAGGAGTTGCCGAAGATGAGGTTACGCCGACACGATAATCCGCGCCCAAATCTATGACGATTCTTAATGGTGAGTTACATCATTGCAATGTATCGTATGCGTTTCACGCTGTGTTTCCCTTGAGGAAGGCTGTGAAATTTAAGGAAATCCATGAAGGATTGTGGACATCACGCCGTTCAAAGTCCCCAGTGGCGGCGTTCCGTCCACGGATTTTACTGGTTGATGCCCATGCCGATGCGGAGGACTTGGTTAAACGGTGTGATGGATGTCGAAATTTTCAAGGCGTGCTCATGTACCGCACAAGAATTGAGGATGATCCCAATAACGTGGCCGCTTTGCGATTTGGGGCTGGATATGGTTGGACCCTTTAGACGATCCAAGGATAAGAAGACCCACCTGTTGGTGGCGATGGACAAGTTCACCAAGTGGGTTGAAGCGAACACGCCGCCAAGTGTGATGCGGCAATAGCGGTGCGATTCATCAAAAGGTGATTTTCCGTTTGGCTTTCCACACATAATAATTACGATAATGGCACTAATCTATCCAAGGGGCTATGAAAGAGTTCTGTGAACGCCAGCACATCCGCTTGACGTGTCGCCGCTGGCGCATCCCCATCCAACGGGCGGCGTAACGAGCCAATCAAGAGATCTTACGAGGTATCAAACCTCGGCTTATGGTTCCATTACAGGGAACGCCAGGGTGCTGGGTAGAAGAGTTACCATCGGTGCTATGGAGTATTAATACTACGCCAAACCGGTCCACTGGATATACGCCGTTCTTCATGGTCTATGGAGCGGAGGCTGTTCTCCCCAGTGATCTCCGGCACGACTCGCCCCGTGTAGCAGCTTATGTTGAAGCGGACAACGAGATGGCACGGCAGGACGCTTTGGACCTATTGGATGAGGAGCGTGATATGGCAGCCGCTCGTTCGGCGATTTACCAGCAAGATCTTCGTCGTTATCACAGCCGCCGGGTTAAAACCAGAGCTTTTCAGGAAGGAGATTTGGTGCTTCGTCTCATCCAAGACCAGACAGATATGCACAAGTTATCCCCACCTTGGGAAGGGCCTTTTGTGGTCAGCAAGAATCTACACAACGGATCATACTATCTGATTGATATTCGAGAGCGTAAAGACTCACGTACATCAGAGGAGGAGACCAATAGGCCGTGGAATGTAGCTCATCTTCGACCTTACTACACTTGAGTCATCGGCTCAGTTTATGTACATAGCATGACAATGTATATATTATTTTCGATATAATAAAAATCGGAGCCTCAGCTAAAGCGGGGTCTCTATCTTTCTTCTCATGCGTGGTTACATGGAGTGTTTCATTTTTAAAGCGCCTCCGGTTTACCCCTTGACAATTATATTTATCACTTGGGGCTTGGTCGGTGTCCGAACCAATGCAACACCTCTTGATAGGCGAAAAGCCACCGGATCATTTGGGGACATGGTCACGCCTCTGAACCGGTCACGCCTCTTGGTCGGCCAATAGGGCCAGCGTCATTTGGGGCTTGGTCGAACCCAACCAATGTCATGCCACTTGGCGGCGCGACTCGCCAAGAGTCTTTGGGGACTGGCCGACTAGCACCATCGCCACGCCTTCGGGGCTTGGTTGCGTCGACCACGGTAATGCCATCTGACCAGCTCCATGAAGCTTTTCTTTTGCAAAGAGTTATTGCCTTTGTTGCCATATTTTCATAATTGGTATTCGATTTTTTGTTGTTGCGTTTTTTAACCCGACAAATATTTTTATCCGGTTCACCTGTCAGTCACGAACTGACAGGACACGGTTTGGCATTACATCGGAGTTTTATCTGCCCGGTTTACATTCTTCCTGTTAATCATCATTGAATAACAAGGGGGCTTATGCTGATTCAGCACGGTTTATATGGGAGTTATTCTCTCCCTAGACGGTCATGGTTTTTAAAGCCTCCGCTTTAAGTTTGGCTACGCCAGCTTCATGCCCACATACGGCAGGTATTTGTATCGCATATTTATTGGAATTCTTATATATCTATTTGAATACCATAAACCGGCTGGTGGTATCACCACCACCAAGGTTCGACTTTTTCTGGTTGCAGGATAAACGAGTCATGCAAAGGTTTTACAACTTGTGCTCGAAGGCATATTCAAGCACACAAGATTTAACTAAAGTTATTACAGGGCAACACAGTGCCCAAATGAGATCATTGTTCTTTGGGCAAACCACCCATGATAGATGTTTAACCCGGCTACCGGTTCAAGACTGTTCTTCATCTTCCGCCGCTTCACCTCTTCATCCCTACCCATTGGCCGAAATCCACAATGGTCCAAATGATTCCCATTAGCGCTTGGAAAACAGCCTCTTCGTGAATCAAAGAAGACGGTTCAATGTCGGGTGCGTAAGTATGCTTACTGATTGAGGGATCAGTTTTCCGGTTCAAAGGTTAGGGGCGTATACTCGCTTGTTTTGATCATTATATTGTGCTTGGTAATGCTCCAAGTCGGCTTCTTCGGCCAATTGACAAGACAGCGGGCATACTGCACGGTTTATCGCCCGTAAGTCCTCTTCACTGAAATCAGAGCCATCCTCTTTCACGCTGGGATAGCCTTGAGCTGCTTCCACGGGATCAAAGTCCGTACCCATGCCTTGGCTCGGATCAAGGCATTGATGGCTCCGTTCGTGCAGCAGATTTCTTCACCTCTTCAATCCGGAAGGAAGCATTGATAGCGGTTCGAGTATCTTGAATCGTGGAAGGCGCTGGATTGTTATGTGACATTGTGGTGATGATGCGCTGGGCTCCGGTATATAATGCTCAACTAAAGTGTAGACAGCCTTGATTTCTTCCGCACATCATTTCCCAAGTGCCCAACGCTGTGCCTACAAACGGTAAAGGGATAGTTTTAAACCGACTAATGATACAAGAGGTGCAACATATCACAATTATTCACGAGGAGCTTATCAAGATGGCTGCGGTCATAGAATGTACTTGCCGCTTTACGGTGTCGATCATCCACCACCGGTTTAAGGGCAGCTTCAGATTTTCGCCTGCTTGATCAAATTGGCCTTTTCAAAGGCCCGATCGCTGTTCTTTCTTCATGCCTTCCTTCGCTTTGCTCAGCAGCGGTCAAGGCGCTGGTTAATTCTTTCTTGGCCTTCGCTGTTTCGCCTGCTTGGGTTTTCAAAGCCGCTTGTAAATCGGCAATCCGGTCATCTTTGATTTTCACCTCACCGTGCATATTGACAAAGACGCTCAGCCAGAATTTAAGTCAAAGTCCCAACCATACAACACGCTTATATGCTTGACACTTGGGGCTAATGTACCTTCAATTTTTATATCACTATTACATGGCAAAGTCCCAAGCTCAATACAAGTATTCAACTTGGCACTTGGGGGCTAATAACTATTTGATTCTACCAATGTTTCGTCAGGCAGTTTTTATTGAAGAACCGGTTTAAGTATGCACAGTTAAACCGGCCCTGGTGGTTATGTGGGAAGATTCCAAAATGGAACAAGAAGATAATCAAGTCCCGGTTTGATCAAAATTACAAACCGGCCCTTGGGGGCTACAAGGACTAATATGCTGGTGATAAGGAAAGGAGTGTTACCTCAAACTTGTCCCTCATTAATTTGAACAAGCCAGCTTCATAGTCATGGCTACTGTAAAGCCGGTTCAAATATCCAGAATGAAGGTCTTGGGCGCTTAAAGCGGCATATGTTTCCAGCTCCACATCCCATTTTCCTTTATTAAAAGTGGAAGAATCCTCTTTCACAGTATGCCGGGTTAAAGTTGCAGATTCCCGGCTCGAGCGCCCATACCAAGAATCACAACGTCATCATCTTCGATTCAACGGATTGTGTGGCACGGCTGTTTCAAGAGGACTATGAGGCTTCTCAAACCGGACAAGGTCTTTGGCAGGTGGATCAGATAGATTGAAGTATTGACAGCCTCTCTTGAGAATAACCTCCTCTTGAACCGGAGGGTCATTGGGAATATCTTCAGAGGCAACGCTTTCGAGATCCGCGCCGCTCATGATCCGAAGCGGTAGCCTCTTCAACTGTTTTGTCCAAGCGGGCCTTCTTGCTGGGTTTCGGTTTGGTTCTGAAGAGACAAAAGTCAGGAAAAAAGCATATCCATTACAGAAGGCATCAGAAAGCATATGGCCGTATTGACTTACCCGACGGCTATTTTCAATGGCGGTAGCTGAGTGGCTGAGGATTCGCCAGAGGATGAATGGGAAGTAACCTGATAATCGGAGTCGGACGGATTAAGAGGTTGACGGAAGAAACCCGCTTTGGAATTTAAAGCAATAAAAGGGTCGGAAACCTCGGTGCGGCGCTTTCGAACCGGGCTGTTTGGTAAACCGGCAGAGGTAACTACCGTCCATTGTCTTGCGGGTTGTCTGGCGAGCTTCATGTTGCTGTGTCTTCATAAGAAGTTTGGGATCCAAGTAAGCAAGAGGGTGAGAAAAGTTAACTTTCCGGTTTGCCCGGCGAAATTTTGGTGAAGGCAAATTTGTTGAATCGGAAGAAAGAATGGTTACCTCAGCAAATCCTGCGTTGCTGGCTTCAGCGTCATCCTGACAAGCATCATCATCAATAAGGCGTGTAAAAAGCAAGCCAAGAGAATCAAGTTCCGGATTACCCACATCATCGTCAATGGCCGGGTCAGATGAAGCAGTGGTCTTTCTCTTGTGGGCTGATTTCTTGACAACTTTTGTTTTGGGCCGGTTTGGCCGCCCAGCTTTGTCCGCTTTGTCTTGGGAAAGTTTCTTGGTCCAAAACGGATTATCACCCTGGATCAGAAATAATTAAAAGTTGGATATATGAAAGTAATAACAGGTTTTAATGATGACGCAATCAGACTTACCGCAGGTGGTGTGTTGGTGGTGCGATGAAGGAGCCAAGCGGTTTGAGCACGTAGATGCTCCGGTTCATTCAAATTCTTCTTCTCGAGTCCAGAATCTCAACATCGAAAGTTCAAGTTTTGTGTGTCGGAGTGGGTCGTCGACGCTGCCGTATATCGGCACATCAAACCGAATGCGGCTCAAAGGCAAGATGCCCCACGATAACCAGCAGCGTGCAAGATCAATTCCAACAAACCGTTGGCCATAAAGGCTCGGAGCTTGGGCAGTTGTGGGGCATATTTGCTTCTCTTTTGGCACTTAATCTTTGAGGAAAGGGATGAGTATTGCTTAGCCGCCCGGGCGAAAGCCGTAAAGGATTTTCACCTTCAGGAGAAGTATCTTTGCAGTAAAACCAAGTCGCATTCCACTCTTTGGGGTGAGTATGGAGTTTGACGTGGGGATAGGTGATCTCCTTCCTTTTCTGGATAGCCATACCGCCCAATTCTGTATTGGGGCCGTCGGTGAACTCAGTACGACGGTTTAGATGGAAGAGATCTCTAAACAATTCAACAGAAGGTTCCTCTTGCAGATATGCTTCAGATAGCACTTGGAAGTGGCATAGGTTGGTGACGGAGTTGGGGCCAATGTCTTGAGGACGGAGCTAAAAATTGGCCAACACGTCCCAATAAAATTTTGAACCGGGCGGTTTGATGCCCCGGGCCAGGTGATCCGCGAAAACCACAACTTCTCCTTCCTGAGGTTTGGGAGGACATTCCTCTCCAGGAACCCTCCAGTGGACTGTATTTTTGTCATCTAAAGCGCCAATCGATACCAGTTCATTCAGCTGTGTTTCAGAGATGCGGGAAGGAACCCAGTTGCATTCATACACTTGTTTGGCCATGATAAGACCTACAAAAGTAACGGATCCGGTTCAAGAGCGTGCTTGTTACAAAGTGATTGATCTATGTTATGATAAACCGGAGACAGTTCCTATAAATCAGTTCATTGTGATATGATGTCAGGTGCGCTCTGGCGGTTCAACAAGGGGACTAATGGTGTACCTATGCCGGTTTAGCAGTTTTTTATGGTAAGTTAAACCGCCTAATCTAGGCCTTGGAGATAATCGAAGCTATGGACAGTTTACAGAAACAAGCTTCACAAGATCTCATGATTACTACGGATCAAACGCGGGTTTTCAGAAAAACAGGAAATATTTCGCGGAAGTAAAGAAGAAACAGAGGTGGACCGTAAGGTGGATATATATGCAGAAGATCCATGGGATTAAAATGAGAAAGTATAAGCGGATACGCAGGAGTCACCATTGGTACAGAACAAGATTCACAGCGTGGTTCAAAGTTAAAAGGATAAAGACGCACGAAGAACATGGTATGAAGCTAGAACCCTAAAAACAGATCTAAGTACAGAAACAGGCTTAACAAGAGGAAGAAGCTTGCCGGGAATGGAGAAGATGCGGAAAGAGGCCGCAGATTCGAATACGTTCAGTCGATCTGCGGCGCCTCGATGAAGCGAAGTCGATGACGATGGCGGAGCTTCAAGGCGCGGCGCGAGGAAGACGAAGAAGAGGAAGCGAAGGGAGGAAAAGAATGACCCTTCGGTCCTATTTATAAGGCAATAAAGCTAGGTCAAGCACGTGGATCCAGGGACTGCTATTAAAGAAGGCGTTACAAAGGATCAAATTTCAAGATGACGTCATGCCGATTTAAAGTAACCAGAAGCAACGACGTCATGCCGGTTTACAGTGACCAGAAGCAACGACGTCATACAGTGATCAGAAGCGACGGCGACATGGCGGTTTACCAAACAAAAGAAGATGTCCAAGATACAGGCTTTGTGAAGGATTGACATGAACCAGTTCAAATCAATTTGGGGCCTAATGTTGGGGATATTACCACTAGGTGTAAACCGGCCAGCTTGGGCCAGATTAGCTCCGTAGTGGTATAAGCAAAGAAAGGCCCAAGGCCTATAGTCGGTTTGGAGCTTGTAGCCGTAAACCGGCCTGATGTATGACTTGTATTGTAAGTTAGGAATAGAGAGATACCAACCGGGATACGAGTATGAACCGGTTGGGACTCTACGAACCGACGGGCGTCACTCGTGTATATAAGGGGACGACCCGGTGACGGTTTAAGAGAGAGACAACCACAACTCGAGCCTAGGCGAAGCTTGTTTGCTCCCTAGCCATCGAGACTACATCAATTCCATCACAACTAGACGTAGGCTTTTACCTTCATCGAAGGGGACGAACTAGTATAAAATCCTTGTCTCTTCGTGTCCGCTTTAACCCCTGCAAGTAAACTCGTAGCGATGGCTCCACGACTAAGTCCTTACGCTAGGACATCTGCCGTGACAAATCCACGACACTTTCCCATACTCCAGCTTGGTGCATCCAGGTAGAAATCAATAGGCTCCGTTGTTGGCGCAAAGGTCCTCCCAGGTATCCAGACTTTGAACTTCCAGCGCTCCTCTTCCGGTACGAATGTAGAGAAAGTCCCCATGAAGCTTGGTAGTCTGATGTTCAGATACTTAGTTACTTCCTTTAAGTGCTTTCCTAAAGGGGTGTCATCATCCGGCTGAGTGAACTTCTTCCTGGGATCCGTCATCTATAGAGTAGAAAGAGAGGAGAATTAGAAATGAGTAGAGAAGAGAAATCATGTGGCTCATTCTAGTGGTCGCGTCCTACAGTCAGCGTGTGCTCTGATACCATCTTGTAGCGACCAGACCTCAAATGGTCAAGTCTCTCTACATCAGTGTCATCCCTGGATCGGTAATGCTGACACACAGAGTACTCGAGGAATTATAACAAAGTTTCAATCACACACTTATTACATCGAGTCCTCATAAAGAGTATGATTACACAAAAATATCATGGCTGAAGGCCATCTAAAATAGATAACTGTGGAAGCTTTCAAGGTAAATGGGTCCATCAACTCCAACGGCATAGCTGAGTGCAAAACAACAACCTATCGCACCTTATTCGTCGTCTGAGTAGTCTACAACATAAGACGTTGCATCCCGAAATGGGTCAGTACATGGAATATGCTTGCAGAGTTACACTGTAAAGCAATGATAATGCAAGAACTATATCTACATGCAATATTTTGCTGGTGGAGGCTGTGAGTTTCATGATTTTGCATAAAGCTAGTTTCTCCCTACTACAAAGGAATAAATTTATTTAACTACTCCCATGTTGCCCAATATTTGAGAAGGTAACCCCAACTCAAATCCCAATTAAAAGTATCATCATAACCCAATTCAAATTAATTTAAAGTAACGTGATGAGATCACATCAAAAGATTCAAGTACTAGACACTCAAGATGTCCATAACCGGGGACACGGCTAACCATGATTAGTTTATAAACTCTGCAGAGGTTTGCACACTTTTCCTCCCAAGACTCGATCGCATCCATGAATGGATGATCGAGACACAACCTTTCTGAAGCATTAACTCTCTACTCCGGGTAGACAGTACCACCTACATCCCTCTACATCTTCTAGTCTACCTCTTCAAGAGCTCACGCAACTTACTCAACTATGGCAGAGCCCATAATGGCTTGTGGCTGCACATAGAAGTTTCTAGCATGAATAATCTTATGATCCCTATGAGCCTGGGTGGCATTCCACAGGATAATCACACGGGAACTCTGGGATTTCCAAAAACAGGCAACACCGGGTTCCCCAGGTGCCTGAACCAATCCACCCAGATGTGTATTAATGTTGCCACCTTCCATGTGTGAATCACGATCCAATCCCCATCTACCAGCATGGCTAAGCAATAGTAAGCATAATGAATATTCCTGGGATGATCAAAAGGTATTAGGTTCCTACCTCAAGCACTACAACCAAAACCACAAGTTCCCAATCCTACTAATGCAAAGATTTGAGGGGCAATACTAATGCATAGTAAAAACTGGGTATAAAAGATTATGATCAAAGTGTAACTTGACTTGCTGATGATCTGAAACTCTAGAGATTCGTAGTGAAACAACAAACAGCTTAAACTAACAAGAGTAAAAACCTAATAGCAAAATTAACATGTGAATTAGATCTTAGCAGTAGGTACATGTGATTAGCTACGATTTGCAAAAAGATTCAACTCAAACGGAGTAACGAAATTCAAAATACGAACGAAACAAGATCGTTTACTAATCTGGACTAAACTCAAATTTTACAGTAACAAAATCATGTTTAAGTTGGTTAACTGGAAAGAACAGAACGATACAAAAATTTAGGCACTGGTTTCATCTAATTTGAATAAACGAGTAAAAAGTTATGCTTGTTTAAAGATCAGGGGCTAAATCGCGATAAAAATAATCGCAAATAAGTCCTTGGCCGAAAATAAACTAAAAAGAAAAAGGCTAACGAATGAACCTTCGCTGCCTGAACTAATCCGGCGAAATGCTTTCGTTTAAACGAACGAATGGACGAATGTCCGTTAATTAAATAAACCGAACAAAACTGATCTAAAACCGTATATAAATAAAAAAACGGAAATAAAAATAATTGAAGAACCAACGGTTCTTACCAGTTTTCAGAGAAAAACCGGCGGCGGTCAAACGGCGGCGTCGACGCCGGATCGGCTGCGTCGGGCGATCAGGGCAATGGCGCGGGCCGGGTGGTCATGGGCGACGTCATGGGCGTCTTGGGGTGGCGGTGGCAGTGTGCGGGGTGGCGGCAGTGCTCGGCAGCGTGGTTCGGCGGCTGCGGCGAGACGAGGAGGAGGCAGTAGCCTCGGGCGGCTTATAAAGCCCTCCCCCCGAGCTCTCCGACTTGGAGAGGGGGTCGGACGCGGCGCAGCGACGAGTCGGACTCCTCCGGGAGTCCGACCTCTCTACGGCGGCGGCCTGAGCAAGTCTGCGGCGTGGTTGTGCTTTCGCCCGCGGCAAAGGAACTTTTTTTATAAATAATTTCGCTCGAATAAAAATTCCTACTGAAATATAAAAAAATTCTAAAAATGCCAAAAACAATTTTCATTTTTCTGGCCTAAAAAGTAATTTTCAAAAATGCATATTTTTCTAATTCAAATAAAATAGCAAATAAAATCATAATTTGATTTTAAAATTCTTTCTCCAATATTTCTCTTAATTTGAAGAAGTCATATTATCTTGTGTCATTTATTTTTAATATTCGAAATAATTCGAGAGAAAAATCAAATTGATCCTTTCTTCAAATTTGAAATAAATCCAAATATGAAATTTTGTGAAGCCTCCAACTCTCTCCTTGGATCCTTGAGTTGCTTAAGACTTCTAGGACCTCAACCAATGCAAGAATAAATATGATATGCATATGACGATCTTTGTATAACATCCAAATTGAAAATTGGTATGTTACACTGCTCTCCTACCTAGCGCGCCAAAGATGTCGTGGGAGAACACGATCGCCTATGGGGCCATGAGCCCTTTGTGGTTCGGCAAGGGGGAGGCCACATTGCACAAAGAGCGGAAGCCATGGGGCAGCACGACGATGATGACACCGGTGGTTTTTACCAAGGTTCGGGCCACTAAGAAGCGTAAAACCCTACTCCTGCTTTTGGTGGATTGGATGAAGGAATCACAACAACATGCAACGCTCAAACCAAGCAAGGTGGCCTCGGGGGAGTGGCTATGTGCGTACAAGTGTGAGGGGGTCTGAATCCCTCTCTAGGTTGCCTTGGGCCTCCTTATATAGCTCAAGGGGTCACCATAGTGGCAAAACAAACATTATCTTATGATTAGACAACTAACAGTGCTATCATACCTAACTCTGTCATTTAGGACTAAATGCCATAAATGCTACCTTAGGTGGTGTGCGGGGGTGCATCCCTAGCAAGCTTATGCCACCACTTAGTCATCTTTTCTTAGCATCTTGATACGCCTTTAGACGGGTGTCAAATGATCAGGGTCTGCCTTCCATCATAATGCCACATGCTTAGTGACAGCCACTTAGCTGCTTGGGGGCTCGACGTCACATCAACAAGTGATTGGCATCGTGATGCGGTGGAGAGGTGGCAATATGGCATGCGCCTACCATCGTGATGCGGGGGATCATGCGCCTACCATCGTGATGCGGTGGAGAGGGGCCTCCTTATGCAGGGCTTGCCGGGTCTTCTTAAAGGGGGCGCACACTTCGGACTCCGACCGCCTCGGAGGCACGGCTGATGCGGTTCGGCATTGCTTTGGCTTGTGGTATCAACCTTTCCAATCTTGCCCGGTCGGCAAGGGATATTTCTCTTGAAATCTTGACTTGTATGTCAGCCTAGTCTTCTTGATACGCTCCTTGATCTCATGAAGAGCGGTATTTCTGGCTTTGCCTTATGTTTGTATTGAACGTGCCTTAACGGGCTCACCTGCATTAAGGTAACCACTTCCCCGGCATGCCCTGGCCCTCGGGACAGAGGCCTTCTGCCCGTGCACAAGTCAGGGGAAATAAACACCCTTTTTTGTGTAACCCAACGCCACCTTTGGTAGTTCTGCTCATTGGACCACACACATCATTGTGTATAAGTTCCAACAGCTCGAATGCCCTCTCGAAACTCCTTGCAAAAGGAGACTTAGTCATCTTGCTGAGCAAGCATGATTCGCATGTCTCGAACGACTTGAAGTCGGACGATGTTAGGAGTCCATCATCATGGAGCTTCTTCATGCACTTCAGACTAATGTGTCCAAGCCGGCAATGCCAGAAGTATGTTGGATTTATCTCATTAGGCTTATGCCTCTTGACATCCACGTTATAGACCTGTTCCGTTTCTATATTCAATATAAAAAGCCAGAAAACCCATTCAAATAAAATGAACAACCATTGCCCTTTAAATTGAATTGATAACCCTGAATCATCGAGCATGAAGCAAAAATAATGTTCTGACTAAGTACAGGAATGTAATAAAAATTACTCAATTCCTCAATAAATCCAGAAGGAAGCTGGAGCTGCATCGTGCCGACCTCCAACGCAGCAACTCTTTCTTTGTTCCTGACCTTGATGTCAATCTCCCCTTGTGCCACACACCTAGTTCTTCCCAGCCCCTGCATCAAGTTGCAAACATGAACAACTGATCCAGTATCAAATACCGAAGAGCTACTAGGTATGTCAGCAAGGTTAAATGTCTATAACATAGGAAACAAGTGTACCTTTGCCAGAAGAAGCATTTTCGGCCTTCTTGCCATGCTCTGCAAGCCACTTGCTACAGTTCCTCTTCTAGTGACCAGTCTCCTTGCAATGATAGCAAATGGTCTTCGAGTCCGGTCCCGACTTAGGCTCAGTAGTGGAGGTTACCGTCTTCGTGCCCTTTGCCTTAGCCTTTTTCTTGGACCAACTCTTCTTGAACTTAGCCGATTTCTGCACCATCAACACTTGATGCGTGCCTTTCTTAATATCCTACTATGCCACTTTTAGCATCCCATGCAATTCAGTGAGCTTCTTATCCATGCCATCCATATGATAACTACTACAGGATGATGCTAACGCGACACTACAATCAGAGACCCTTCAACGAAACTCTGTGTGATGCAATAATCGCAAATGGTGATGTTAAAAAACTGTCAAAATAGATGCAAAACATTTGCGATGGCGGATACATCAAACACAGTTTGGATTTTAGTTGCGTGTGGGATGCAGGGCATTCGGTTCAGTACAATGAACTATAGGCAGAACAGCAGAAACGAGCAGCTAGAAGAAGGTGAGTGCGATATACGGCATACAGTTCACTCTAATGAACTATTTGTGATTAGGCGGAACAAAAGAAATGGTCAGCCAGATCAAGGTGTGTGCGATAGAGGAAAAATGGTTCACTCGGATGAACTGTTTGCGTTGATCCAAGAGAACATAAACGGTTCAATATAGCAAGATGTGTGTGATACGTGGCAAATAGGTCTGTAACTAGAAATGTGTGCAAAGACCGATAATAACACAGACGATTGCTGCTAATAAGACGTGTGTGTTATGCGTTGGGATTGCATACAGAACAACATACACACACACGCACACACACACACAAACACACACACACACACACACACACTTACTTATGAGGACATGGTTGCATAACCAAATTAAACATCCAATTACATAGGTGGCTACTACACACGTGACATTTCCACACACCAAAGTAAATTATTACATACATAGTTACATAGGTGGCTACTACACACATGATATTCCACACACCAATGTCAACTATATATTACATGCATAATTAACTAGGATAAACGATCATATGATCATCCTAGTTCTGGGGACGCTTGCCGCTACTGCTCTAATTGTGGCCCGATCTGGCGTCGTCGATTTCGGAAACGAGGCAGTTCCTCATGTCAACGATCCGCATGTGCCTCTCGTAGCATCTGTAAACGCTCTTTGCCGTGAACCTGAGGTGAGGTTAATCTAGTTGCCACGTCTATGCCCCGTGCCAGGATACGACATTTGTTCTCTTGGCATCATGCTTCATCTTTTTGTAGTAGGGGTTAATGATGGCCGAGGCAAGTTCAACCAGGTAATCCTTCTTTGTGCTGCCCCAGACCTTTTAGTGGTCACGGATTTATCCAAGGTTCTTGCAGGCCAAGCCCGTAAACTTGAGAACCTTTACATTGTTGTAGGTTTCCACCATAGTGAACTTGTAGTTGGTGCTATTGACAAACCTGGAAAACGGTCGCAAGTCTCTGTGGCCATGGAGTAGTGGAAGATGAGGACATGATGGCGCATGCACAGCTAGGCAACGACAACCGTCTTATCTTTCTCGAGATGACTGCCGGTGCACTGGAGGTCGATGCCGACCACCTTGTACTTGTCTCGAACAAGCAACTGCTCCACGGTGTTGATGTAGTCATCCACCACGGCCGGGTCTTTGGTGTACACCACCGAAAGATCCGTCTCCCCCATGTAGTGCTCCACTTTATGCTCGCCGAACTCCATTGGAGCGCCACTAGATACCCTCTCAATATGTGTCATCGTGGGTGTGCTTGTTGTGTTGTGGGGCGAGATTGAGAGGTTGGAGATACTAAGGTTATAATGGTTGCGAGAATTAATGGGGAAGCCAGACGGCCTGGAATATCCGCACCCCCGGATGGTAGTTCTAAATAGCAGCGCATAACTCCATCGTGTCGCACGTAACTGCATTGTGGCGACGTGCGCAGCGCAACTGCATGCATATGGGGCCCCCAACATGATCATGCGCAGGCCCCAATCGCAGGCAGAGTGCGCGCAGGGACGCGAGCAGAGTGCTCTGTGGTCCCCTAAACGACTAGCAACCATATATATGCATATAGCAGTTGAACACGCAAGGAAAAGGTGTCCACAAGCCGAGTGCGTGGAGGTACGCCAGTAGAGCACGCTGAAGGACACGAGTAGAGCATGCCGTGGCGCCGAATGGCGAGCAGAGCGCACCGAGGGACGCGAGCAGAGGCTGGCACAGTGATATGTGGCAAAATAAGATGAACTATGCGAGCGACGTCAGAGACATCAAACACGAATTAGACTAGAGGTGCATGTGCGATATGTGGCATACAGTTGATCCACCTGAGTTGTTTGTGATGGAATAAGCCATGTGTGTTGTGGGCAAACGCTTGCTGGTATACATACGTCTGCAATTGAAGAACTCATGATCGACAGGTTCCCTAGTGTGGTCCGTGTGCGATGTGATATGGTCTGTCTACAGAACATCAACATAAATACTTATAAGGACAACATTGCATAACCAAATTAAGCATACAATTACATAAGTGACTACACACATAACATTTCCACACACGAAAGTAGGCAATTACATGCATACTAAACTAGGAGAAACAAGCATCTAATCATCTACATCTTGTTGCGATGATATTTGACATTGCTCTGCTTCCGGCTGGATCGCTGGTCGTGAATGGTTAATAAAATCTAATTCTATTGCATATTAAGGTCAAAATAGTACTACCAATATATGAGTCTCATAAGATGCCATTTCAACGATTGTACCGCAAAAGCCCAAAATATTACAAGGTTCAAATTCTTGAGTTACATGGCTCAAATTCGTAGATTAAAAGGTTCAAACTGATATTAGGAATGAAACTCAGCCCATTCAGCTGCAAACGCCCATGCTGATTAGTTGAACATGGATATAAGAGCGGTGTCGAGGTTGCGTGCGGAGAGAGAGAGGATTGTGTGTGTGGCGGGGATGGGGGGTGTGGCCGCTCAGGCGTGCCATTAATACGGACTAGTGGGAGTGAGGCGGGCGGCAATTAAAGGTTGTCTTGCTTCCCGGTGAGCTTGCACCGCAGACTTTTGGCATTCCTACACCATCAATATACACAGCTACTTGCACGCCTCCCGGTGACACTACGCAGCAAAAACACCTCCCATCAATTCACACTCCTGCTTGCACGCCTCACTATCTGCCTGCACGGCAGACTGCTCGCATGCGTCTCGTCAACTCACGCCTGCTAGCATGCCACATGGGGCATGTGGCACACATATCTTTTTATGTTTTTTGATGATTCATTCTGCCGCTTTACTGCTTAACTGAAGCATGGCATGGTATAACACACACGGTCCGAAGAACTATTCTGTATGACATATTGGTTGCCAGTTATTAACAATCTCCCATTTGTAAGTAGATTACATCAAGACTTGTCTCAAATTTGACGGAAAAAATACAATATCACAGTCTAATGGTGTCCATATATGACACCACGATAAGTTTCATGAATTTCAACTAAGTTGTGGATTTACTAAATTTTAAAAATCAATATTCCCAATTTTTTGAAATTTCTTTCACTGGGAAACATGCACCGAGGGACACACATATGATTTTGTAATCCATTTTGGTGCACATGTAGCTCAAATTTGATTTTTGCACATTAAATCCCTAGGAAATCAATCAATATATAAAACGGGTCGAATGGTCTCTGTTTTTTTAACTTTAACATGACACTCCTTTGGCCACAAGTTCACTTCAGAAAAAGTTTGACATGCCTCAGAGTGGAGGTGGTGGTGCAGGATCTCTCTCTCTCTCTCTCTCTCTGTGTGTGTGTGTGTGTGTGTGTGTGTGTGTGTGTGTGTCATAACTTCACTCCATGTGGGGACTTTCCGGTTCTTGAGGCATGTGCCACATCAAAGTTGTGCATTGGTATTCAAACATCATGCAATACCATGCAGGCGGTGGTTGCCCTATAGGAACTCACTCGCATGCGGCGATTCCATCTGTGGGCCCGCGAGAGGTCGTCCTCCATCACTTTGACCCAACGAGAGAGAGAGGCACACTTGACGAACAAGGAGGATTAATTCTTTTAAGAATGTGGTAGGGTAGGAGTATATATATAGTACGTGTCGAAGGGGAGACGACACCAACATATACTAGGTGTCACACATGAACCTCACTCTGTGTGGGGACTTTGCGGTTTTTGAGGCAAATGCCACATCAAAGGTTGTGCATCAGGTAAATGTTTTGGCACACATGCAAGCGATGGTGGTTGTCTTGTGGCACTAAATCGCATGGTTATCGGCGATGCTTCCATCTGTCGGCCCGCTTGGTCTATCACTTTCACCGAGAACAAGAGATGTTAATTATTTTGACTTAGGAGGGTATTAATTTTTTGCTTGTCTCGCGATATAGGTGAGATTACATATAAAACAGCACATGTGTACACATGAATCCATCCCGCTGGATCGAGGGGGGGAGCACACGACACGTCAAGAACCTCTTGCTCTGTGTGGACCTGTGTGATTTTGAACACATGCACCACATCAATGTTGTGCATTAGGTATTAATTCAGCACATATGCATGCATCACGCACCTCCATAAATATGTTTGGGACACATGCATGCAATGGTTATCTTTGCACACTCTCACTCGCTTGGTTATATATGGGCAGCAAGCCTATATATATTTGTGGGCATGTGTGGACATCCATCATTTTGACCGACGATGAGAAAGGTTAATAGTGTGGATTCTTCTTCTTTGGTTCACGTTACCGTATAGTAGTAGGTCGATCATTCTAGGCCTAATTAAGTTTGAGCGCCAGCATGCTACGCATCGTGGACCCTCGATCGGTCTGGGGATTTTATAGTGCCACAGTAAATTTACGCATTGCGTATTCAATACCACACACACCACTTCCATACATAATTGGGCCACATGCAGAGAGTGGGTTTTGTCTTCAAACAGTACTCCCTCACGAGTTTATCGGCGACAAGCTAGTCCATTTTGCGGGGCCGTGTGGACGTCCATCACTTTGACCAACAACGAGCGAGAGAGGTTGTACGATAAAGTTGGATTCTGTTTGGTCCATGTGACAGTACTTCTTGGTGAGATGACCTCCCCTCGACAGGTGTGTGTGTGGGGGGTACTTCGCACTACCTGCAACCTCCATGGGGCTGGGGAAGTCCGGTTATTTTGCGAGGCACACGTGCCACATGAAAGTTGTGAATGGTATAGTTAAATATCACACCGCACCCTTTTCATACATATAATATAGGGCCACCCGCAGGTGGTTCGTATGTGGTCTCACCCATCTCTCGCCACAAGCACACATTTGTGGGTCGGGACACGATCCACCTTTGTCCAGAAGCGGAAGGGGAAGTTTGACCATATATATGATGGACTCCTATAGGTTTTGTGTTATGGTAGGGCCGTAGGATTCCCTTACCGCCAACATGAAGTGGGGTTCATAGGGGGTGGCTGACTAGCAAAAATGTGCACTTTGTGCAACAGGTGACACATCAAAGTTGTGCATTAGGTATTCGAACATCAAACCAGCCTTTTCATACATATATTTGGTCCAAATGCAACTGTGTTCGTGTTCTGACCCTTCCTCGCGTTATTCTTTTTGCCAAATTTATAAACAGCGCACAAGTTGTATGCAAAAATCGTCTGAACAGACACGGTTCGGTCAGACTACACATGTGCCATGCCCGTGCCCCTGTAGTAACTCACATCCGCACATTAGATTGGCTCCACGAGGCTTTTTCTGTTTGATAGCACATGATTCGTATGTGTGGATCGTGTGTGATGTCTGTTACTCCTGCTCTGCTTCAATTAGTTGCTCCAAATTTTCAGTAGCCCCAGATTTTCTTTTGAATTGGAGCCCTGGCATTTTACTCCCGCCTGCATCCCTTGCAATCTCAAAAATATCTGCTCGGCTAGAATGGTTTTCTGTTTGATAGCGCACGACTATTATGTTTTAACCGTGTGACGTTTGGTACCCTTGCCATTTTACTCACACCTAGTAAAATTTTCAGTACCCGCGGCATTTCCTGAAACACCACCTTGGACCCCCACCACACCCCCCATATCCTTCGCTCACACACAATCCCCCGCTCACACACATACAGCCACCCCTCCCTCGCTCCAAACCTAGCTAAGGTCGTCGCCGCCGTGCTGCCTCCCTCGTCAACCTCTGCTGATCTGCTCGTGAAGTTTACCCACCAATATACATACCCTCGCTGCCCTGTGTTTCTTAGATGATGCCTGTGAAACGCCCCCTTGCCTAGAGATCCCAATCCCCACCCCCTTTGTCGGCGTTTCGGATACGGGGGTACCCAGACTTGTCTGCCTGCAGCCCACAGCGTGACACCATCGATGGCCTGGTATGGCCCAGCTTCAACATCAACTCAGGACCCTTGCGAGGGGCCAAGCTTTGTGAGGCGAATGACACCAAGACCTCCAAAGGGATCGGCCTCCTCAGGCTGGCTCCCAAGGAGTGGCGATTTCTATGCAGGACTCGCCTCGCGAGGTTCGACTGGCGTGATCCATGACGACCAAGGCCAGGAGGGCGCCAGCGGGCGTAGAGTACCCGTTTCATCTTAGGTGCAAAGGAGGCAAGTAGCAGGCGCGGAGCCCCGAGGAATCAACCAAAGGTTTCCATTCTCATGCAACAAGACCAAGACTGCGAGGACGGCATGACGGAGGTCCTCGCCAAGCCCACCACAGCGTCACGACCAGAGGCTTTTGTAGGCAAAGACCACTTTAGTTAGGATAGATGTACTAGTTGCCTCCCTTTAAATTTTGCCATTGTAGGATCCATTCCCGCCTTCATTTGGGAAGAGGACCAAGGCCACTATAAATAGGACCTAGCCACCACCAAGGGGGGGGGGGGGCAGAGATGGAGCAGATTGAATCCATTCCACCCTCACAAGCTCACCAGCTCACTTGAGCCCAAGAACACGCCTCCTGAGGCTGTTCTCCACTGTACTAGTTCTTCCTTAGCCCCCCGAGGCAAATCCACCACAAAGCATGCAAGAGTAGGGTTTTATACCGCAAGGTGGCCCGAACTTGGGTAAATTGTTGTGCCTTCCTTTCCCTTCGAGCGCGACGCAGTAGGCTGTGAGATTGGCGAGTCAGGAGACTGGGTATGTTGAGATCTCCGCACGCACCCCAGAGTTCGAACCTCTCAAGGGTTTGCGGAAACCGAAATCCAACATTTGGCGCGCCGCTTCGTCCGCCGCACTCCGCCGCCAGCTCCAATGGCAGGCGCTCGTCCGTTGACTAGGCCGTCGCGCACCTGTGGGGGAATCATGGGCCTACGCACTTTCACCCCCGCCTTGCGACGGGTGCAGTGGCCACCCAAGTTCAGTCCGGAGATGCCGCCCCGCTACGACGGTGCGGCAGATCTGGCTGGCTTCCTCCAAGCATACGAGGAGGCAGTTTGGGCAGCCGGCGGGGACGATAAGGTCATGGCCGACTGGCTCCCCATGTCCCTCGTGGGCATGCCACGTGCCTGGCTGCTCAGCTTGCCCGAATCTTCTGTGACCTCCAGGGAGGAGCTGCACGGCCTTCTCATCACGGACTTCACGGCACCGGTGCCTCCCACCATCGCAGCTCTCCTGGGTGACTCGCAGGCGCCACCCTCAGAATGCCACATCAAGTAGTTCTACCGCCAGGTGAGTGCCGCCCAAGTGCGGCCGAGGGCACCCACGGGTTGGGCGGCGCCCAAGGCCGACCTCACCTTCAGCTCAGAAGATTACCCCGATACCACGGCTGGGGCCGGCGCGCTCCCGATGCTCGGCACCCCCACCATCTTCAACGTGGCGGTCACTAGGACCCTCATCGATGGTGGAGCTGGCCTAAATGTGCTCTCCGAGGAGGCATTCAGCTTGCTTCACGTGCCCCATGGCCAGCTCCGCCCCACCAAGCCTCTCTCTAGGGTCCGCAGTAGTTCTACCAGCTCCCGGTTGGAAATCTGCCTTCCCGTCACCTTCGGGACCCGCGACAACGATCGCACAGAGCTCATCGACTTTGACATAGCCCGGATCGAGCTACCATACAAAGCCATCGTTGGGTACCCAGCCCTAGCCAAGTTCATGGCAACAACTCATCCATCCTACAACCTCATGAAGATGTCAGGCTGCAGCGGTGTCCTCACTGTAGTAGGGGACACCAAAGACGCATTGCTGGCCCTTAAGCTCGCCTTCAGGCCTGCGGCGTCCGTGCATTCGTGCGAGAAAGGGGGCCATGAGGCTCCGTGGGCAGCCAGCCAAGAAGAAGCAGTTGTTTTCCCAAGACTAAGCTGAGATGAATCAAGTGCCAGTTGATGAGGATGGGCATCTAGCGCCGCCTTCAGCATAGGAGCTGGCCTTCCCCCGGACCAAGAGAGAGCGTTGATCAGCTTCTTGCACGCCAACAAGGAAGTGTTCGCATGGGAGCCCAAGGATCTGGTCGGGATTCCAAGGGGAGTAATCGAGCACCACCTGAGGGTGTGCCCAAATGTTCGCCCAGTGAAGTAGAAGGCACGACGGCTAAGGGAGTCCTACATTAGGGGGTCCTCGGACAGCCGGACGATACACTTTGACCGGACTATTGGACTGTGAAGATACAAGATTGAAGACTTTGTCCCGTGTCCGGGTGGGACTCTCCTTTGCATGCAAGGCAAGCTTGGCAATTCGGATATGTAGATCTCCTTCTCTGTAACCGACTCTGTGTAACCCTAGCACCCTTCGGTGTCTATTTAAGCCGGAGGGTTTAGTTCGTAGAACAACAATCATAATCATAGGCTAGCTTCTAGGGTTTAGCCTCTACGGCCTCTTGGTAGATCAACTCTTGTAATACTCACATCATCAAGATTAATCAAGCAGGAAGTAGGGTATTACCTCCATCGAGAGGGCCCGATCCTGGGTAAACATCGTGTCCCCCGCCTCATGTTACCATTAGCCTTAGACGCACAGTTCGGGACCCCCTACCCGAGATCCGCCGGTTTTGACACCGACGTTGGTGCTTTCATTGAGAGTTCCACTGTGCCGTCGCGATAAGGCTTGATGGATCCTTCAATCATCTACAACGATGCGGGCCAGGGTGAGTTTCTCCTCCTCGGACAAATCTTCGTATTCGACGGCTTCATATTGCGGGCCAATCTCGCTTGGCCATCTGGAGCAGATCGACAGCTACGCCCCTGGCCATCATGTCAGGCTTGGAAACTTGAACTACACCGCCAACATCTGCGGGGACTTGATCTTTGACGGATTCAAGCCCATGTCAGGAGCGCCGAACAGTCACGACGAGCATGACTTAGAACTGCCATCGGACGGTGTTCGGGAGATCGCACCTGCGGCTGCCCCGGCCCTTAATCTGGAGTAGATCACGCCATACGAGGACGGGTGGATAGACCCCACCATGGAGGCCGCACACTCATCGGCGCTAGAGCCGAACACAGTCTTCACCTCCAAGGAGATCTGTGTCATCGGACCCTCGAACTCATCTCCGGCCATAGATTCCGAACCGCGCGCGTCCATGCCGACCGAATCTCATTGGGCACCGATCATGGAGTTTACCTCCGCGGATATCTTTCAGCACTCGCCCCTGGGTGACGTGCTAAATTCATTAAAGTCTCTCTCCCTATCAGGAGACTCTTGGCCGAACTATGTCCGTCTTGAGTGGGAAGCGGACTACAAAGAAATTCGTTGCCCACCCACCACCCACTTAATAGCCACTTTTGATGACCTAACCGACATGCTTGATTTTGACTCCGAAGACATCGACGGTATGGACGATGATGCTGGAGAGGAGTAGGAACCACCGTCCACAGGGCACTGGACAGCCACCTCATCATATGATATATATATATATGGTGGACACCCTGAAAGAAAGCAATGGTGATGAGGTAACAGAGAATAATCCCCGTGAGAAGCAATCTAAGCACCGGCGTCATCGGCGCCACTGTAAGCCCCGCCATAGCAAAAATAGCGATACCGGCACAAGGGATGATAGCAATCCGGATGGTGCCGAAGACGAAAACAATTCCGCCCAGCCAGGCTTCGAGCAGGCCAAGCGAGAGGATGGGCAAGCTAGCCCTAAGAAACAGGCAACAGATAGAGAATCAGAGGATGACAATTACATGCCCCTCTCCGAAGACGAAGTAGCCTTGGCGACGAAGAATTCATCGTGCCTGAGGATCCCGTCGAGCAGAAGCGCTTCAAGCGCCGGATTATAGCCACTGTAAAAAGCCTGAAGAAAAAGCAGCAGCAGCTTCAAGCCGATCAAGATCTGCTAACTGATAGATGGACTGAGGTCCTGGCAGCCGAGGAATATGGACTCGAGCGCCCAACCAAATCTTACCCAAAGCGCAGGTTGCTACCTCAACTCGAGGAGGAGGCATTAAAGCCTACACTACCGGCGGACGATGCGGCTGACCGGCCACCTCGTGGCTGAGACAGAGCGGCGTATCAGCCCAAAGTCCAGCCCGCACCCCGACGCCAAAACAAGCAAAAACACGAAGGCCCGGGGCTCCACGCATGACCTGTGAGACAAATTGAAAAACAAAGCAGGACAGTCAAGATTGATCTACAGATCACGGGGGTGTGCCCCAACGTGTGACGATGACCATCATGCCGGATATACTAACAAATTCGGCTGGACCGAATACAATGTAGACCGGCATAGAGGCGCCGCACACCCCCTATGCTTCACTGATGAAGTAATGGATCATGAATTCCCAGAAGGGTTTAAACCCGTGAACATTGAATCATATGATGGTACTACATACCCCCGGTATGGATAGAATATTTCTTCCTCCACATTCACATGGCCCGTGGGGATGATCTACACGCCATCAAGTACCTCCCAATAAAACTCAATGCACCGGCTTGGCATTGGCTGAATAGCTTGCCGGCAAACTCCATTGGAAGTTGGGAGAACCTGGCGGATGCATTCCTGGATAACTTCCAGGGCACTTATGTGCGACCACCAGTTGCTGATGATTTAACTCACATAACCCAACAGCCCGGAGAGTCAGCCAAGAAATTTTGGACTCGGTTCCTAACTAAAAAGAACCAAATTGTCGACTGTCCGGATGCCGAAGCCCTAGTGGCCTTTAAGCATAACATCCGTGATGAGTGGCTTGGCCAACATCTCGGCCGAGAAAAGCCAAAGTCCATGGCAGCCCTCATGACACTCATGACCCGTTTTTGTGCGGGCGAGGATAGCTGGTTGGCTCGTAGCAACAACATAGCAAGCAATCCTGGCACATCAAAAACCAGAGATAGCAACGACAAACCACGATGCAACAAACACAAGCGTCGCAAAAACGGTGATAGCGCCGAAGACACGACAGTCAATGCCGGATTCAGTGGCTCTAAGTCCGGTCAGCGGAAAAAGCCTTTCAAAAATAACAATTCGGGTCCGTCCAGTTTGGACCGCATACTCGACCGTCCATGCCAAATTCATGGCACCCCAAGAACACTAGCCAATCATACCAACAAAGAATGTTGGGTCTTCAGACAAGCCGGCAGGTCAGGTGCCGAAAACAAGGGGAAGGGGTCTCAAAGCAACGACAACGGCGAGGAATAGCCCCGATCACCGAATATAGGAGGGCAAAAGAAATTTCCCCCACAAATCAAAACAGTGAACATGATAAACGCCACCCACATTCCTAAGCTGGAACGGATGTGCACTCTTAGGGATGTCCACTTAATGGAGCCAGTCGCCCCAAAATATAAACTATGTCCGATCACTTTTGATCGTACGAATCGTCTGACCAGTACCAATCAATGCAATTCAGCCGCACTCGTCCTTGACCCAATAATTGACGGATTCCACCTCACACGAGTCGTTATGGACGGAGGCAGCAATTTAAACCTGCTTTATCAGGATACAATGCGCAAGATGGGTATCGATCATTTGATGATCAAGCCCACTAAAACCACCGTTAATGGTATTATACCAGGCGTGGAGGCCCGCTATACAGGCTCCATCGCTCTTGAGGTAGTCTTCGGATCACCGAAGAATTACCGTACCGAATGATTATCAGGCACTGCTCGGACGAATCGCGTTCGCTCGATTCAACGCGGTGCCACATTATTCCTACTGTAAGTTCAAGATGCCCGGTCCATGCAGCATCATCACGGTGAATGGCAAGGCAGAACTCGCCCTCGGTGCCGAAGAGTATACCGCCGCCTTAACAGAAGAACCAACAAGTGGCACCTTTCAATCGAACCTCGAGTCGACGGCCAAGCTCCCAGACACCGCTAATGGGGTCTGAACTACGTCGCGACAGGATAGCCTAGCTCGTCCGGACCTCAATTAAACAATTAGGCAAAAACTAGGGCAGGCCACATACTGTGGTTGAACCGCTCTGTGGCACACAAACATTTCTTGCATTTTATTTGCAGGTCCACCTTTGTGCAGGCCAGGACTGGCGACATGGAAATAGCTCGAACGCACCAGGGAATCCCTAGATATTCCCCTCTGAGGGAGTCCTGGACTAGGGGGTGTCCGGATAGCCGAACTATCAACATCGGCCGGACTCCAAGACTATGAAGATACAAGATTGAAGACTTCGTCCCGTGTCTGGATGGGACTTTCCTTGGCGTGGAAAGCAAGCTTCGCGATACGGATATGTAGATCTCCTACCATTGTAACAGACTCTGTGTAACCCTAGCCCTCTTCAGTGTGTATATAAACCGGAGGGTTTTAGTCCGTAGGACACAACAACAATCATACCATAGGCTAGCTTCTAGGGTTTAGCCTCCTTGATCTCGTGGTAGATCCACTCTTGTACTACCCATATCATCAATATCAATCAAGCAGGAGTAGGGTTTTACCTCCATCAAGAGGGCCCGAACCTGGGTAAAAACATCGTGTCCCTTGTCTCATGTTACCATCCGCCTAGAGGCACAGTTCGGGACCCCCTACCTGAGATCCGCCGGTTTTGACACCGACATTGGTGCTTTCACTGAGAGCTCCTCTGTGTCGTCACCGATAGGCTCGATGGCTCCTTCGATCATCAACAACGACGCAGTCCAGGGTGAGACTTTTCTCCCCGGACAAATCTTCATATTCGGCGGCTTTGCATCATGGGCCAATTCGCTGGCCATCTAGAGCAGATCGAAGCTACGACCGCCATCAGTCGATTCGGAAGTTTGAACTTCACGGCTGACATCCACGGAGACTTGATCTTCGACGGATTCGAGCCACAGCCGAGCGCGCCGCACTGTCTCGATGGGCATGATTTAGCTCTCGGACAAAGGCCACGAGGCCGCACACGAGTCCGCTCCGACCCTTAATTCGCAGCCGACTGCGTAGATCGAGGATGGGTGGCTAGACACCGCCTCGGGGGCTGCTACATCTACGGCGATGGAGCCGAATACCGACCTTGTCCCTAGTGAAGCTCGTGTCTCCGAGGTGCCGGACTCCGAACCTCCTGCGCCCCTACCAATCGAATCTGATTGGGCGCCAATCATGGAGTTCACCGCTGCGGACATCTTTTAGCACTCACCTTTTGGCGACATCCTGAATTCGCTAAAGTATCTCTCGTTATCAGGAGAGACCTGGCTGGATCACGGTCAGGACGGTTGGGATGCGGACGACGAAGATATTCAAAGCCCACCCACCACCCACTTTGTAGCCAATGTCGACGATCGAACCGACATGCTAGACTACGACTCCGAAGACATCGACGGTATGGACGACGATGCTGGAGACGACCAAGAACCAGCGCCTACGGGGCACTGGAAGACCACCTCGTCATATGACATATACATGGTGGATATCCCAAAGGATGGGAATGGCGATGGAACAGCGGAGGAAGACCCCTCCAAGAAACAGCCTAAGCGCCAAGCGCCAACAAGGCCGCTTTAAATCCCGCCACAAAGAAGAATGAAGATTCGCACCGAGATAATAACACCCGATAAAGGTCGAAGACAACCCCTCCAAAGCAAGATTCAAAGACAGAGGACGGAGAAGCCAGCCCTCACGAGAGCGGCGGGCGAAGAGGTAGAGGATGATAATTACATGCCTCCCTCCAGAGACGAGGCAAGCCTCGACAACGATTTAATTCACAGCCCGAGGATCCCACAAACAAGAGCGCTTTAACGCAGACTCATGGCCACGGCAAGCAGCCTCAAGAAAAGCAAGAATAGCTTAGAGCTGATCAAGATCTCGCTAGCCGATGATGGATCAAGTCCTTGCGTCAAGAGTATGAACTCAACGCCTCCAAAAGCTACCCCAAACGCAAGCTGCTCCCACGATTAGAGGAGGAGGCATATAAACTTGCATCACCAGCGCACACACGGGCCGATCGACCACCTCGTGGTCATGACAGAGAGGCCTCTAGGCCTCCACTAGAACTGCACTCGCATCGCTCGAAAAGCAGAAAGCCACGGGGGAATGCACCGGACTTGCGAGACATATTGGAGGATAAGGCAAGACAATCAAGATCGATCTACGGATCGCGTAGACGCCCCACGATGTGCGACAACGACCGTCACGCCGGACACGGCAAGTCCGGCCGGGCCAAACACAGTATACAAAGCTCGTTTGAGCTACGTCGTGATATAGCACAATACAGAGGCGCCGCACACCCACTATGCTTCACGGATGAAGTAATGGATCATCAAATCCCCGAATGGTTTAAACCCGTGAATATTGAATCCTATGATGGCACAACGGACCCCACGGTTTGGATCGAAGAATATCTCCTTCACATCCAGATGGCCCGCGGTGATGATCTTCACGCCATCAAATACCTCCCACTCAAGCTTAAAGGACCAGCTCGGCATTGGCTTAACAGCTTGCCAGCAGAATCAATTGGTGTTGGGAGGACCCGAAGCCGCATTCCTTGATAACTTCCAGTGGCACGAGCAAGCGACCACCAGACGCCGATGACCTAAGCCACATAATTCAGCAGCTGACGAATCGCCGGATAATTCTCGACACGGTTCTTAACTAAGAAAAATCAAATCGTCGACTGTCCGGATGCAGAGGCCCTCGCGGCCTTCAAACATAACATCTGCGACGAGTGGCTTGCCCGGCACTTGGGACAGGAAAAGCCGAAATCCATGGCAGCCCTAACATCTCTCATGACCCGCTTCTGCGCGGGAGAGGACAGCTGGCTAGCTCGCAGCAACAACCTCGGCAAAAATTCTGGCAGTCCGGATACCAAGGACCGCAACGGCAGGTCGCGTCACAACAAGCACAAACGCCGCATTAACGGAGACAATACTGAGGATACGGCAGTCAATGCCGGATTCAGAGGCTCCAAACCCGGTCAGCGGAAAAAGACATTCAAAAGAACTACTCCGGGTCCGTCCAATTTGGACCGAATACTCAACCGCTGCGTGAGGATATCGGCACTTCAAAAGCCAGCTAATCACACCAACAGGGACTATTGAGTATTCAAGCAGGCAGGCAAGCTAATTGCCGAAAACAATGACAAGGGGCTGCATAGCGATGACGAGGAAGAGACCCGACCACCGAACAATAGAGGATGTATGGTTTTCCCCACAAGTGCAGACGGTGAACATGATATACGCAACCCACATACCCAAGAGGGAACGGAAGTGCACTCGTGGACGATACGCTGATGGAGCCATGCGCCCAAGTTCAACCCATGGCCCTCCCCGCCCGATCACTTTTGATCGAAGGACCACCCACCAAGATCCGCCATGGCGGATTTGCCGCATTGGTTTTAGACCCAATCATCGGCGGATTTCACCTCACCGTAGTCCTCGATGGACGGCGGCAAAGACTGAACCTGCTTTATCAGATACAAGACGCAAGATGGGCATAGACCCTCAAGGATTAAACCCACAAAGACGACCTTCAAAGGCGCCATACCAGGTGTAGAGGCCAATTGTACAGCTCACCACACTTGAAGTGGTCTTCGGATCCTCGGATAACTTCCGGCGAGGAGTTAATCTTCGACATAGTTCCGCTCCACAACGGCTATCATGCTCGCCGGACGGACCGCTTTACAAAGTTCAACGCGTGCCGCACTACGCATACCTCAAGCTCAAGATGCCAGGCCTCAAGGAGTCATCACGGTCAATGGAAACATCAACGCTCTCTCCGAACGGAGGAACATACAGCGACTCTCGCGGAAATACAATGGCAGCCTCTTAAGGCAATTCTCGAGTCCGCCAGTTTAGCGGACACGGCTAAACGCGCCTCGAGTAACCTACAACAAGACCACTTCGCACATTCCGAGCATCGCCAGAGTAATGCGCCCCAACCCCAGCCCTTGCAAAATTGTAAGATCGGTCTTTCGCATACATCATTACGCTCTAGAGATACCATGGGCATAGGGGGAGGGGCACGACCACGACAGGCCCAGAATGCGGCTTAACCACACCAGGGGCTCCCATGTGTGTCATTCTTTTTTTCCTCTTCTTACCCACAGGACTCCGTTCACCAGAGGCCCTGTCCGGCAGTAGACCTGCCGAACTCACGATGCAACAACTAGGGAAGGAGAAAGGCTACGATGAGTATCCAGGTGGTCTCCATTACGAGCATTAAATCTGTTTTATACACCATTCCGCAGCCTACCCCTGGAGGGGGACATGTTTAATAGTCCCATCCCTTGCTTAGCGCACTATTTGTATCGTTCTGCATTCATGGCAGTATTCCTTGAATAAACAATGCATCGCTTTTTTGCTTATAATTGCATTCCTTCCGTACACATATGTTCATTTATGACATGTTGCATCCGTATTCTTTGGTACGGCTAAATACACCAGGGGCTTAAGTTCCCCACATTATGGTATGATAAGTCCGAACACTTTCACAAGTGCGGCACCCCGAACTTATAGCATTATATGCATCGGCTTCAATCATGTCTTGGGTTAATAGTTGGGTTTGCCTGCCCCATGTTTTGGTACCTTACGCCCGCTGTATCGGCTAAGGTAGCGCTGGAGAACCATCGCGATTGCGCCCCACTTGAGCTGGGCGAGCGCCTGGAGAAAGCTAAAATCGACTGTCATGATGAGGCGAGAGCCGGGTCGCTGTTCGAGAGGTTTTTCGAGTCCCTAAAGACTTATGCCGCTTAGAGCGAGGAACCGCCTTGTCCGATCCAGCGTGGATAGCGCCTGAATTCGCCTTCCAACACTAGGGCTTCACCAAAATTTAAAATTATAGAATTCTATGGCTAAGGAGAGTGTTCAAGCATTATAAGTCTGGTTGCCTTGTTTGTTGCGCTGAGCGCCTCCTAGATGGACCCAAAATGGGAACAAGAGCACTCAAGTTTATCCCTAACACCCCAAAGACTTCGTGGCATGGGGGCTGAAGCCGATTTACTTGTCATCTCTCAGATTTGATAAACGGCCGCACAGAAGGTAATATTTTAAATTAACCAGCGTTGCTTAGCACATACGAACAAAGTTTTCGGCGCACCGGATAACAAAATGCGAGTCTACTCAAATATTACATCTTTGGAGCACTCACCCACAATAATGCGGGCACCCTTTAGGACACCCTTATAATACATCTCGGGTGTGCGATACTCCTTGCCCGGCGGTGGCGCGTCCGTCACAAGCTTCTTAGCGTCCATCTTGCCCCAGTGCACCTTAGCACAGGCAAGGGCCCGACGGGCACCTTCAATGCAGGCGGAGTGCTTGATGACTTCAACCCATGGACAAGCATCCACCAGCCGGCGCACCAGGCCGACGTAGCTCCCAGGCATGGCCTCCTTGGGCCACAGCCAAACTATAAGGCCCTTCATGGCCTGTTCGGCCACCTTGTGGAGCTCGACCAGCTGTTTCAGCTGGTCGCTAAGGGGCACCGGATGTCCGGCCTTAGCATACTGAGACCAGAATACCTTCTCTGTCGAGCTCCCCTCGTCGGCTCTATAGAAAGCGGCAAGATCGTACACGCCATGGGCAGATCTCGCGAACGCCCTGGAGAGCTCTGAATTCGGGTAAGTAACAGGTAATTCACTTTAACATGCTTGCTTTGCATGAAGAATGCCTTACCCGCTGCTATCTTCTTCAAATCCTTGATTTCCTGGAGGGTCTTGTGGGCATCGGCCTTAGCGGCTTTGGCACTCTCAAGAGCCTACGCAAGCTCGGACTCTCGAGTCTTTGAGTCACGCTCCAAACTCTCATGCTTTTCCACGAGAGCCTGGAGCTCTTGCTGTACCTCCACCACCCACGCCTCCTGCTTCTCTCGCTCGGCTCGTCCCAGCGTCAAGATTAAGTGCTTGGTCATGACACTGCCTCCTTCAGGGTTGCCACCTCGTTCGTAGCCCTTGGAGTACCCACGTTATCCTTGTTATTTCTCTTGCAACCAAATCATTTTATGTAAGGTACAACTTTCATACGGTGTTACTCACCTTCCTTGTCCTCGAGCTGCTTCTTGGCATAGCCGAGCTCGCTCTCGGACCTCTCGAGGCTCTGCTTCAAAGCATTGACCTCCGCAGTCAGTGCGACAGAGGTCAGCAGCGCAGCCTGCAATCCCATATTGACGTATTTTTTAAGACTCCTGTGTATATCTTTTTAGATCCTCAGTCCGGCTTTTCTTTCCGAACACCGAACCGAGCATCAGGGGCTACTGTCTATGCGGTATTATATTACATATCTTAAAATTCTTACCTCAAAGCTTTGTTAGAAGGCTGCTGCAGACCTCAGTCAGCCCGCCTTGGTGAGTGAACCTTCAATCACTGCACTCATGATAGTGCGGTGTTCTTCTTTGATGGAAGTGCTGCTGAGCGCCCAAAGCAAGTTATCCGCGCCCGGTTGGACAGAGGCCGCCGGTGTCATAGTCTTGCCCTTCTTATGAAGGGACCGCCCGCCGGACTCCTAACCACTGCAGTTCCGGTGCGAGTCCGTGCAAAGTGCGCCAAGATCTCCGGGCCTCCTCCTCCTGGTGGGTCCATTCACTGGGATCCCACCTCTGCCACGTCACGGGGGGTGGAGGCGGTCAAGAGAATCCATATCCGACGTGCCCAAGGACCCGCCGACGAAGCGGAAGATCGCCCTGGGCGGACTACAGGATTGTATGCGGCATTAGAAAGACACCATGTGACAAAAAGAAAATTATAAATCATCCAGAGTCCGGATACTTATGATCTCGCCAGGGCTTGGCCCTTGAGGGCCACCTCGTCACCATCGCCGACGCTGGCGTATCAGTCCGGGAAGGGTCCTTCCTTCTTGGACCCTTCGCCTTCCTCGTTAGGGAGGCCTTCCTTTCTTCTCTCCCCACAGAGAGGCCTCTTCTCCTCCTCCTCGTCCTCGTGGGAGGAGTCCGCCTCGGAGTCACCGGACGATGTGTCCGATACCACCTGACGTCGAGAACTCCTTCGGGTTCCCGTGGCCTTCTTCTTGGCCTTCTTCTCCGGCACTACGTAAAGTGCCGGGACCAGCAGCCGTGTCAAACGGGCATCTGCTGGGTCCTTTGGAAGTGGAGCCGGACAGTTAACCTGTACGGATGTCGCCTTCCAGGCCTGTTAAAGGTATTGGGAGTTTAGATCCCGCATAAAGTCAAAACATGAAAAGCAAGTGACCCATAAAGGATAGCATGGCTTACCTCGCCAGCCGGACGCTGCGAGCTGAATCCGCGATCTTCGGTAGCGGATGCGGGAGCTTCGGCGCCCTTGAACAGCACCCTCCAGGCAGCTTCGTACGTAGTGTCGAAGAGCCCGCTCAAGGACCGGTGCTGTGCTGGATCAAACTCCCACAAATTAAAGTCCTGTTGCTGGCAGGGGAGAATCCGGCGGACGAGCATGACCTGGATCACGTGACAAGCTTGATCTTCTTGTTCACTAGGGTCTGGAGACAGGACTAGAGTCCGGTCATCTCTTCTGAACTACCCCATAGCAAGCCCTTCTCTTTCCAGGAGGTGAGCTGCATGGGTATGCCAGATCTAAATTCGGGGGCCGCTGCCCATTTAGGGTCAGGCGGCTCGGTGATGTAGAACCACCCCGATTGCCACCCTTTGATGGATTCCACGAAGGCACCCACGAGCCAAGTGACGTTGGGCATTTTGCCCACCATGGCACCTCTGCACTCCGCTCTGCTGCCCTTCAAAACCTTCGGCTTGACATTGAAGGTCTTTAGCCACAAGCCGAAGTGGGGCTGGATGCAGAGGAAGGCCTCGCACATGACGATAAACGCCGAGATATTGAGGATGAAATTTGGGGCCAGATCATGGAAATCCAGGCCGTAGTAGAACATGAGCCCCCGGACAAAGGGTGGAGTGGGAAGCCTAGTCCGCGGAGGAAATGGGGAAGGAATACCACCCTCTCATGGGGCCAGGGGTGGGATGAGCTGCCCCTCGTTGGGGAGCCGGTGCGCGATGTCGCTGGACAGATATCCGGCGCTGCACAGCTTCTTGATGTGCCCCTCCGTAACGGAGGAGGCCATCCACTTGCCTCCCGCTCCGGACATGGCTGGAGAAGGTCGAGGTGAGATGTGCGGACTTGGGCGCTGGAGCTCGAGTGCGCGGAGATGGATAGCAAACGAGGAAGAAGGCGTAGGTAAAAAAGGAGGATCCTCATCCCCTTATATATGGGCGGATGAAACTATGCGTCCCTACTAGCCTGGTAAAACTCGCTTATCTCCCGAGCGCCGCAATCAATGGTGCGGTTGGGTTACCCACGTCCGTATTGATGGGAATCCCGGAATAAGGGGAACACGATCTCTGTTTCGACAAGACATGCCAAGGAAACCGCTTCGCTAAACGCGCTGAGGTAGTATAATAAAAACGATTCAAGTAAAGGCTTGGTTGTGGTGTGACATCACGCCACAAAATACGTCAGCAGATTGAACTTGTGTAAATATTATTCTCCCTATGGTGGCATGCGGAATTTATTTTACAGAGCCGGACACTATCCTGGTGTTCACAATCTTCTATAAATTATTCGGAGGAGGAACCCGCCTTGCAATGCCAAGACAATATGCGCCGGAATCATCGCCATTGAAGCCTGGTTCGAGGGCTACCGAGGAGTCTCGACTAGGGGTGTCCGGATAGCCAACTATCATCATCGGCCGGACTCCAAGACTATGAAGATACAAGATTGAAGACTTCGTCCCGTGTCCGGATGGGACTTTCCTTGGCGTGGAAGGCAAGCTTGGCGATACGGATATGTAGATCTCCTACCATTGTAACCGACTCTGTGTAACCCTAGCCCTCTCTGGTGTCTATATAAACCGGAGGGTTTTAGTCCGTAGGACACAACAACAATCATACCATAGGCTAGCTTCTAGGGTTTAGCCTCCTTGATCTCGTGGTAGATCCACTCTTGTACTACCCATATCATCAATATCAATCAAGCAGGAGTAGGGTTTTACCTCCATCGAGAGGGCCCGAACCTGGGTAAAACCATCGTGCCCCTTGTCTCCTGTTACCATCCGCCTAGCCGCATAGTTCGGGACCCCCTACCCGAGATCCGCCGGTTTTTACACCGACACCCTCGATGACCATCCAAGTACACTCCGAATCCGTACACAGCTTCTTCCCGCCTAGTCTCAGTAGGTTCCGCATTCATATTTCCTTTTATCACATTACCTCTATACCCATACGCATCGACGTACTATTCAAATATGACTTGTGGCTTTATATGACGCTCATCTGGTCTTACTAATTGGAATGGCATCTGTACACCGTGATATGCCTTAATATGGCAGGGGCTTCATTGTACCCATAATACGGTAATAAAGTCCGAACACCTTCACGGTAGTTCGGCACCCCGAACTTATAGCATTATATGCATCAGCTCGGAATCATGTCTGGGGTCAATAGTTGGGTTTGCCCGGCTCCCATGTTTTGGTACCTTACGTTCCGCTATATCGGCCAAGGTAGCACAGGGAGAACTACTGCGATTGTGTCCCGGTTCTTCCGGACGAACAGCTTAGTAGAGAAAGCCGAAAACTAACTGTCATGATACGACGAGAGCTGGTCAGCTGTTCAAGAGGTTGTAAAATCTTTAAGGATTTCTTCTGCATAATGCCATAACTAATGCAGCGTGCGATGGATCGGCTTTTTTCCGATCAGTTTCTTATAGAGCCCCTCATGCGGTCTTCCGAACACCAGGGGCTGCGCCTGCCTTCCTTTTTTCAAACTCCTATGGCTAAGTGAGAGTGATAAAGCCCTCTAGTCCGATTGCCGGGTTCGTTGTGCTGAACACCTCCCTCAAGGACCCAACACTGGGATAAAGAGTGCTCATGTTTATCCCGAACACCCCCGTACTTATTACGTGGGGGCAGAAGCCGACGACTGACCAACTCTCAGGATTAATATAAAAAACGGCCCCACAGGAGGAAAAACTTTCAAATAACAGGCAATAAATAATAGAAATGACCTTGTTCAACATTACAAAAGACAACATGACTGTATTCATGGAAATTTAATGTCCTTGGTGCATTGCTCCGCTGCAAGGCGGGCTTCTTTCAAGACACCATCATTATATAATTCGGGCTTGCGGTGCTCCTTCCCCTCCGGTGGTCCCTCGGTCATCAGCTTTTCCGCATCCATCTTCCCCGAATGCACCTTTGCGCGGGAAAAGGCCATTCGCACACCCTCCATACAGACCCACCGCTTCATGACTTCGAGTCGAGGGCAGGCACTCACAAGCCGCTTCACGAGCCCGAAGTAACTGCTTGGAATTGGCTCGGCAGGCCATAGCCGGATAATTAAATCCTTCATGGCTAGTTCGGCCGCCTTATGCAGTTCGATCAGCTGCTTCAGCTGATCGGCAAATGGCACCGGATAATTCAGCACCAAATACTGCAACCAGAAGAGCTTCTCCGCAGTACTCTTTTCCTCGGCTCGGTAGAATTGGGTGGCATCAGATATGTTGCGTGGCAGCTCCGCAAACACCCCTGGAGAAATCAGAATTCAAATTGTCAACTTGATTTTCTCCTTTCAAATAACTACTTTGTATAGAAAAAGCCTTACCAGCGGCAATCTGCCTCCCCTCCTAGATTTCCTTCAAGGCACCTTGGGCTTCCCCCCGGGCATCACTTGCGTCTTGGCGAGCTTGGGAGAGTTCGGATTCTTTCCCTGATAAACTCTGCTTCAATCACCCTAGCCTCGTGCTTTTCGTGAAGAGCTTGCTCTACGGCTGCCTTCTACTCGGCTTTGGCCACAGCCTTCTTAAGAGCCTCAATTTCGACCGTCGCCCCTAGAGCACGTCATAAAATATTTTCATCATGCACACTGATTCATTTGTGCCAAATGAATAAGGTTTCTGCATACCTTGGTTATCCTCCAACTGCTTCTTCATTCGGCCAAGTTCTCCTTCGGCCCACTCCAGACTCTGCCTCAGTCTAGATACTTCCGCAGTATGAGAGGCGTCAGTCGCTATAGATGCTTGCTTATAAAAGAAGAGAGATAGATGTTATCAAGTGAGTCTCCTGCGAACATAAATTTGATCCTCTGTCCGGTTCTTTCTTTCACCGAACAGTGTATCAGGGGCTACTATCTATACTATGACACTCTTCGAAACTTCATAAAACATACCTCAAAGCCTCTTATAAGGCTGATACAGGATTTATTCAGTCCACTCTTAGCAGACTGAATCTTCTCAATCACTGTACCCATAAGGGCACGGTGTTCATCGATGATGGAGGCGCTTTTCAGCGCCGCCCATAAAGTATCTGGCACCTCTGGTTGGACTGAGGTTGCCGGTGGAACAAGCACACCCCCTCCAGCCAAGGGAGGCCTCCTACCTGATTCTGGAGCCGTATTGGTCTCCGGGACTATGTCCGGCTGGGGGCCGAATTCAAGATCGCCCCCGCCGCCGACGTCCATGGGAGCCTTCTCTCCCATATGTCCAAGCCCTGAAGTTTGACCTCTTGGCGTCGTCTTTACGATCTATCCCCCCCCCTCCTTAGCCTGGGTCCTCCTGGGACGAAACCTCAGCGTCATTCACATGTTTGGGGGAAGGGGCCTTCGGAGGTGTCCCACTCACCATAGCATCCGAACCCAGCAAATCCTCCGATGAGGATTGTTTAGTGCGGGACCTCGCCGGACTGTAAAGAAGTATGGCTCAGATTAAAATATTATGCCCTGACGAGCCTGGACGCATAAGCATGTTCAGATTTTATATACTCACGAGTTCACCAGGGGCTGGCCCTGGGATCCCACTCTGGGCTGCTATCGGCGGTGGCGGTGGACTCCTCTGGAAGAGGAGTTTTTCCCCGCTTAGGCGACTCGGCCTCCAAGAATGTGGAGGCCGTCCTTTTCTTTCTTCCTCCTCCTCCTCCTCTTCAGAGGAAGAACAAGAACTAGAGTCTTCGGATTTTGTGTTCAAGGCGCTGCAGCGACGGAGGCCGCCCCTGGTCTTCTTGACCTCCTTCTCGGTCTTCTTCTTCGGCGCCTTGTAAGGCGCCGGGACTAGCATCTTCATTAGAAGTGGGCCTGCCAGTTCTTTGTCAGTCGGGCCGGACAGTAGATCCGCCCTGCCTTCTTCGTCCAGCCCTAGGAGAGTCGTGGAAAACACATTAAGCATTTTCCTCAGGATATGCGAATAAAACATACGAGTTGCCAACATAATAGTGACTTACCGAACTTGCAGGGCGGGACAGTTGGTACCCACGGTCCTCGGCAGAGTCCGGCCACGATTTGCCGGACTTAAAAAAGCACCTTCCAGATGTCCTTGTGCGAGGAGCCAAAGAGCTCCAGTAGGGTCTGGTTCTTGGCCGGGTCGAATTCCCATAAAGTGCAAGCCTGGTGTTGAGAAGGAAGAATCCGGCGAACTAACATCACCTGGACTACATTGAAAAGTTTGATATTCTTGTCTTCCATATCCTTGACGCGCATCTGGAGCACCAATAGTTCATCGGATGAAGACCAGTTCAGGCCCTTCTTGGGCCAGGACGTAAGCCGCAGGGGGGTTCCGTGTCACGCCCAATATGTGACCCTATCCTAGAGGAACTCGAAGGTCCCACCAAGGATAGAAGTGCATATTGGAGACGCTTTTGCAAGGTGGATATCATTACATCGTACCATTACATAATAGTTGGGGATACATACAAGAGGCATACAATGCAACACGAATACAACATCAGCATACATAAGAGCAACATCCGACTACGGATGAAACACAAACAGAAACTCAAACAACATCCACCCTGCTAGCCCAGGCTGCCGACCTAGAACCTATCCCCTGATCAAAGAAGAAGAACTCCAAAACAAGCAAACATTGCTCTCGTGTCAAGATCATCGCATAACCTGTATCTGCAACTGTTGTTGTAGTAATATGTGAGCCACGAGGACTTAGCAATCCCATTACCATGAGTATCAAGACTAGCAAAGCTTAATGGGTATGGAAAGGGTAAATGGTGAGGTTGCAGCAGCGACTAAGCAAATATGGTGGCTAACATACGCAAATAAGAGCAAGAAGAGAAGCCAACAGAACGGTCGAGAAGCTAACAATGATCAAGAAGTGATCCTGAAAATACTTACGTTCAAATGTAACCCAAAACCGTGTTCACTTCCCGGACTCCGCCGAATAGAGACCATCACGGCTACACACGCGGTTGATGCATGTTAATTCGAATCTGGTGTCAAGCTATCTACAACAGGATATTAACAAATTCCCATCTGCAACATAACTGCGGGCACGGCTCTCGAAAGTTTATACCCTGCAGGGGTGTCCCAACTTAGCCCATCACAAGCTCTCACGGTCAACAAAGGATATTCCTTCTCCCAGGAAGACCCGATCAGTCTCGGAATCCCAGTTTACAAGACATTTCGACAATGCTAAAACAAGACCAGCAAAGCCGCCCGATGTGCTGACAGATCCTGACAGGAGCTGCACATATCTCGTTCTCAGGGCACATCGGATGGGCAAGACATCGGGTTGGCATAGACCCTGGTTGCCCGAGGCCGGACATCGCTTGTGTTGGGCCATCACCGGAGGAGCACCGCCCGGGGTAATAAAGATGACCCTTGGGCTCAGGAAACCCAAGGGAAAAAGGCTTAGGTAGGAAAATGGTAAAACCAAGGTTGGGCCTTGCTGGAGGAGTTTTATTCAAAGCAAACTATTAAGGGGGTCCCATAAATCACCCAACCGCATAAGGAACGCAAAATCAAGGAACATAACACCGGTATGACGGAAACTAAGGCGGCAAGACTGGAACAAAACACCAGCCATCAGGCCGAGCCTTCCACCCTTTACCAAGTATATAGGTGCATTAATTAAATAAGAGATATTGTGATATCCCAACATAATTTTGTCCATCATGGAGCAATCTTAAACTTCACGTGCAACTAACAACGCTATAAGACGGGCTGAGGAAAGTGGTAACATAGCCAAGCAACTGTTTGCTAGGAAGGGTGAAAAGGTTAGAGGCTGACAAGGCAATTTGGGAGGCTTGAAGAGCAAGTGATAGGTAGAGCAGCATAGCGATAGAACGAAGCAACTAGCAAGGCAATGATAGTAATGAGATCCAAGGTGACGGTCATTGAGGGAGTCCTGGACTAGGGGGTGTCCGGACAGCCGGACTATCATTATCCGCCGGACTCCAAGACTACGAAGATACAAGATTGAAGACTCTGTCCCGTGTCCGGATGGGACTTTCCTTGGTGTGGAAGGCAAGCTTGGCGATACGGATATGTAGATCTCCTACCATTGTAACCGACTCTGTGTAACCCTAGCCTCCTCGGGTGTCTATATAAACCGGAGGGCTTTAGTCCGTAGGACAACATACATTACAACAATCATACCATAGGCTAGCTTCTAGGGTTTAGCCTCCTTGATCTCGTGGTAGATCTACTCTTGTACTACCCATATCATCAATATTAATCAAGCAGACGTAGGGTTTTACCTCCATCGAGAGGGCCGAACACAGGTAAAAACATCGTGTCCCTCATCTCCGCTTACCATCCGCCTAGACGCACGATTCGGGACCCCCTACCGAGATCCGCCGGTTTTGACACCGACATTGGTGCTTTCATTGAGAGTTCCTCTGTGTCGTCACCAATAGAGCGGATGCCTCCACCCGTCTTCAAAAACGGTGTTTTCGTCGGAAGGGCCTTGGTCGCCGGCCAAACTATCCGGCTTGGTGGTTTTCTCATGACCGCCTGTCCGGCCGCCGCTTCGGCAATGACTTCTCAAGTCGTCGGAAACAATCTCCGCGTCAGCCCTAAAGCTGCCGAACAGTTGGATCCAATAGAGCTCTCGTACGTTAACGAGCTCTTGGATCGCATCACCGCCTCGAGTCGCTACGACAACAAGCAGATTGGGCTTAAAACCGATCTGAGAGAGATTAACTCTCCCCAGGCCACCCACCACGTTACAGTGGTAGAAGAGCAACACGGCAACTTTTTGCCTATGTTGAAAACAATTCATGTCCGGATTCCCGAACCCCCACGCGGATTCCAGCGGAGGGACGGACTTCGATCGAGCATTGAACTTAAAATCATGCATCGCTCCGATTTGCTGGATTGCGCCCAAGAAACCAAGCTTCCAATTTGGAAACCCTCGGCCTTTGAGCCCCAAGATGGGAAGGGATCCGGTTTTAGTCCACCCACCCGCCTGCACATATGCGATCTATCTCTAATACGGTAAGAGCCTTTAGAAACAATACATCATTATCGGGCGATTCTCCCGTTATGGATCGGATAAAGGACTGCCGAGAGGAAAACGCAATCTCAATCTTCGCAATAATCGCACGGACAAAGGAATCTCGAACGCCATTGATCGCTGCGAATTACGCGCTTCACCGATCCAAGGCCCATAGTACGAAAGTACTGGCGATGGAAAGTTTTCGAAAACTGAAAACAGCTTTGGGACAAACCGCCCCAAACCCATCCATGAGAAAAGGGCGCCTTACACTCGTGCCCCGGATGCAAAAACGAAAAAACAAAACCCAATAAGGAAATGGAACAGATCGAGGGATGGCTTAATGGACCCTCAGAACTTCATAGTGCAGAGGGAGCCGTCCCAACACATACCCTTCGAGCATGTTGGATATTATGGCGGTGGCCAAAAGTGGCGAGGAACTTCTAGCTCCGAAACCACTCCAACAATACCAAAGACGGTATCAATAGCCGAGACCTTCGCAGATCAAACAATATGCGAAAGCGAACAATCCGCAGACTCACCAAGTCTACCAAGTAGCAACAACAAATCCATGGAGGACACAGCTATTACCTTCAACGCCAGGTGACGAGCCTAAATTCCGAACAACCAGAGCACCAACAGACCGGTACTTAGTCCCATAGTGGACGGCTTTCGATCGACAAAAGTCGTCATGGATGGCGGCAGCGACTAAACCTCATGTACGAGGAAACTCGCGAAAAATGGAAATCGATTGAGCCAGATTGAGCAAAGCAGCACAACCTTTAGAGGAATAATCCCTAGCCGAAGCGCCACTGACCGGAAAAATCACACTCGATGTGGTGTTCGGCTCTCCGGACAATTACAGATCCGAAGAAGTCACGTTCCAGGTGGCCCCGTTTAACAGTGGGTATCACGCCATATTAGGGCGAGAGGCATTGACAATTTTTCAAGCAGTACCTCATTACGGGTACATGAAGCTCAAGATGCCTGGGCCCAGCGGAATAATCACACTCGCTAGTGATCCGGACATAGCACTCCACGCCGAAAACAAGACAGCCGCACTAGCCCTCTAGGCACTATCCGAAGCCTTAGCGGCAGAAGAACTCATCACACAAGCGCCTATGGTGAACAGGGACGATGTGATACTCGATAAAAGATCCAAGTCCACCTCCTTCAAACCAGCAGATGAAATAATAAAATTCCAGGTCCATCCAACGGACCCAACAAAGACGGCCTCCATCGGGGCACAATTGAACCCTGAAGTAGACGCCGCACTGCATGAATTCCTTCGGGAAAATTGGGATATCTTCACTTGGCATCCTTCGGACATGCCCGGAATCCCACGCAGGTTGGCAGAACATAGCCTAAACATCCTAAAAGGATTTAAGCCAGTCAAACAGGCTCTTCGGTGATTTTCCAAACCCAAAAGACAGGCAATGGGAGAAGAGCTAGCCAAACTATTGGAAGCCGGATTCATTACAGATATCAAACATCCGGACTAGCTAGCAAATTTGGTGATGGTACCAAAGAAGGATAAATCCTGGCGCCTCTGTGTCGATTTTAAAGACCTCAATAAGGCTTGCCCAAAGGATCCCTTCCCTCTCCCCCTCATCGATCAAATAATCGATGCCACAAAGAAGGCACGATTCGTTGTGCTTCCCGGACGATACTCGCTATCATCAAATCAAGATGGCGAAGCGGCACCAAGCCGCAACGGCATTCATCACTCCATATGGACCATTCTGCTTCAACACGATGCCTTTCGGACTTAAAACTGCCGGCGCAACATATCAGCGCATGATTCAAACATGTCTGGCCACCCAGATCGGCAAAACAGTCGAGGCATACGTAGACGACGTAGTCGTCAAAACAAAACACGTCGAAACTCTAGTAGACAATTTGAGGCTCACATTCGAAAACATCGAGCATATGACATCAAGTCAATCCGGAAAAATGTGTTTTTGCGCATCACCGGAAAGCTGCTGGGCTTCATTGTATCCGTAGAGGAATTGAAGCAAATCCGCTAAAATCCGAGCTCACACACTTGGATATTCCAAAGGACCTCAAATAAATACAAAATTAACAGGATGCGTGGCAGCCTTAAGCCGGTTTATCTCCGCCTAGGAGAAAAGGCGTTGCCCTTTATCGCCTCCTCAGCGCACCAACACTTTGAGTGGACGGATGCGCCTTCGCCGACTCGAATAAATAAAGGCCATATTGGCAACAAATCCGTCCCGGCTGCGCCCACTCGGGCGAACCAATGTTGTTATACATCGCAGCAACACATCAAGTTGTAAGCGGTCCTCGCCGTCGAACGAGCGGATGTAAGGGCATAAATTCCCTCTTCAAAAACCAGTGTATTATGTATCCACTGTGTTAACCCCCTGCAAATCCCGTTACCCGCACTATCAGAAGATAGCATATGCGGTGTTCATGGCGTCTCGAAAGCTCCGGCACTACTTTCAAGAGTGTTCGATAACAGTGGCCTCTGAAGTACCAATCAATGACATTATAAATAACCGCGACGCAACGGGCAGGATTGCAAAATGGGCCATTGAGCTCTTACCATTCGACATAACTTACGAACCTCGACGAGCTATAAAGTCACAAGTTTTGGCTGATTTCGTCGCCGAATGGGCTGAAGCCGAACTCCCTAAAGAGTATGGCGCATACTCCAATTGGACTATGCATTTCGACGGCTCCAAAATGTTGGCCGGACTAGGGGCTGGCATCGTACTGACGTCCCCAACCGGAGATACAGTCCAGTATGTACTTCAAATAATGTACACGGACTCCAACAATGCAGCCGAATACGAGGCCCTGTTACATGGTCTCCGGATGGCGGTCTCCATGGGCATTCAATGCCTAGAGGTGTGCGGGGATTCAAACCTTGCAATATCCCAAATAAACGGAGACTTCGACGCCAAGGATCCGAAAATGGCAGCATATCGCAACGCTGTCCTAAAAATGTCAGCTCGGTTTGAAGGACTTGAATTCCATCACATAGCCCGAGATAATAACCAAGCGGCCGACGCCCCGCACGCATCGGTGCGTAAACGTGATGCTGTCCTCCAAATATCTTCTGGAACGGCTCTTCAAGCCATCCGTATTATGGGAAGAGGAGCCCGGTAGCGATAAACCGGAAAAAACCGCATCAATCGATGATTCAGCAGACGACATAACACCTTCAGCCCACATTATAATGGCAGTAATGGCCGCGTGGACAAAACCTTTCCTAGCCTACTTGCTTAGGCAGGAACTTCTCGAAGACCAAAACGAGGCCCGCTGCATAGTCCGGCGATCAAAAGCTTACAAGGTCCATGAGGGAGAACTTTATAAGAAAAGTACAACCGGAGTCCTTCAGAGGTGTATCTCAGAAGAGGAAGGGCGAAACCTCTTGGTTGAAATTCATGCCGGACTAGGCGGACACCACGCAGCAGCCCGGGCCCTTGTAGGAAAGGCATTCCGTACGGGATTTTATTGGCCGACGGCTCGGGCAGACGCGTAGGACTTGGTCCAGTGATGCGTTGGTTGTCAGCTCTTTGCTAATCAGAGCCATATGCCACCCACCGCCCTCAAAACTATACCCATTACCCGTTCGTCATGTCAGGGGCTTGACATGGTTGGACCCCTTAAAGGGGGAACCCACAAGCAAAGGTACCTCTTGGTCATGGTGGATAAATTCACCAAATGGATAGAGGCCAAACCGGTCAAAACGGCAGAGTTCGGACCAGTGATAGACTTTATATCAGGGGTGGTACACCGCTACGGAGTCCCCCACAGCATCATCACCGACAACGGCACAAACTTCACAGCCGATGAGGTTAAGTCATGGTGCAAAAATATGGCATCAAGCTCGACTATGCTTCAGTTTATCACCCTCAAACCAACGGTCAAGTGGAAAGAGCAAATGGTCTAATAATGAGCGGCATTAAACCCAAATTAGTGAGGTCACTTACTAAATCCGACACACAATGGGTCGAGGAGCTCGACTCCGTACTCTGGGGGCTGCGGACAACGCCTAACCGTACTACCGGATTTACACCATTTTTATGGTATACGGCGCAGAGGCGTCTTGCCTGTGACATTATTCATGACTCACCTCGAAAAGCGCATGTATGAGGAAAGAGAGGCCGAGCTCGATCGGCAGGACAACTTGGACACATTGAGGAAGAACATGACGCCGCGAAGGCTCGCTCCGCATTTTATCAAGAACAGGCCGAAGATATCAAAGCAGATGTACGGGCCAAGACTTACAACGCTGGTGAACTAGTTCTACGCTTTGCCGGACAAGAAAAAGGACAAGCTCAAGCCCAAATGGGAGGGCCCTTCATTATCGATCAAGTCCTGACCATGGAGCATACCGTCTCACGAAATCGCCGATAACCGACTCGAGCCGAACCCATGGAACGCAGCCCGCCTCCGACGATTCTATGCCTAGCGCGGACTAAGAGTTCGCCCCTTCCCCGCCCAAACTTTTATACTTCGCCGTCTTTTGTTTCTCTTTTTATCCTTTTTATTTAAAAGCCCTTACGGGCCTATTTTCACATTTTTGCATATGCATGATGTGCCATCCGCACTCATTATTCTGGGGGCTTCTTTTCGTAAGCTCAATTATATTGGTTTGATACCCAAAGACATGTGTCAAGCTTCCACATGTACCTTTTCCTCGCCATTATATGCATCGATATGACTTAAGTTTTGGCCAAGCTGGGTTGCTCGGCTCACGTGCTTACCCCTCGCTCCCGATTGTTCGGCTAGGAGGTAAAGGAGCACCTCTGCGATTATTCTTGCCGGTCACCGGATGTGTACCTCATCTTGGGTGAAGCCAAAGCTAGCGTTCTTAAGGGAATATTCGTCGGTGATTTAAAAGATGACTTTTACCTATTTATCTATCTGCCCCGGATGTTTTATCGCTTTCTTCACAGTCCGGACATGCACTTTAGGGCATGCCTCCCGTGAAAGGAACCCTTAACGAACTATTCTCCCCGAAGATGTTTCTTACTAACCATGTAATATAACATAACTAGTTGGGCACTTGTCTGATAAAGCACTAATGACCCCTACGCCTGGTCTCCATGCATACCAGAGTTGTTTCTTAACCAAAGAGGTATTCGGACACACTCCAGACTCTAGAGTTCCGAGGTTGAAGCGAAAAGGTCGGCAAAGACAAACGATCTACAATCCGGCTAGAAGGCATTTTACATGTCACTTTAAAGGATAACATACATTGTCAAATTTATCGATTGTATTCCTCCTCAATCCCGCCTAACAGGCTGTCTAGTTTACATCCGCTGGGAAAATTTAGCAGCCAACTCTACTTGGCTGTACACTAAACTCACAGGATCTCCTTCCCATCGGGCCCCACCGTCCAACTTCGCCACGTGGTTGGGATCCGCCTTCTTGTACCGCTCTTCACCATGGCCCAGCCTCCTGGCACCTTGACGGCAAGCCGAATCTTCCACAAACGGAAGCGCTGCCGCACTCCTGCAGCTTCTCCATAAGCTCCCGAGACCCTCGGGTATGGTGAGGGCTGGCCATAAAGCCCGAACGACGCCGCTCATTGCTGCCGAACTCGCTCGAGTAGCTGCAACGATTCGGAAGTTGATCACCCGCTGATACGGGCATCTCCTCTGCAGGACGACCCGTGAGTATACCTACAAGACATATCATGTCAAAATACTTCCTCGCCGAACTCTTCTTCTCAAAAGAGTCCGCTCAAGCACTTACTATAAATGCCGCGACGAAGCCGCTTATTCTCCTTAACGGAGCCGGACAGCTCGGCCCGAGCGCCTTTCAGCTCTTCTCCGAGCTTGGCATTGGCATCCTGAAGCTTGTTCCTTTCCTGCTGAACCCTATTCAGTACACTCTCGCCGGCCTTTAGCTGGCGCAGCAATGCTTGCCTGTCCGGATCTTGTCCGGCGGTACCTGCGATGACATTATTAGACCTGCGTGCATGCCTCTCAGTGCTTATATTTATTAATAAAAATGTGTTACCAGGAGGGGTCTTTGCATCTCCTCCTGCGGCAGCAAGTGCAGCCTCTAGTTGGGCCTTGCAATCTTGCAGCTCCCGAGACAGTGGGAGTTCTTCTCGGTAAGAGCTCAAGGTTAAAATGATCCTTAAATTAGTTAGCATAACTACTTTAAGTCTTGGGGGCTACTGGTATATACAACCATTAAAATTCCCTTACCCGTATGTCTTTCACATACTGCTCCGTGGCTCTGGTAAAACCATCTTGAGCGGCACGGAGATGCGCGTCCCCTGCTTTAAAGGCATCCAATGCCTCCGGGGAAAAGCACACTTCATGAAATACTGTTCGGCGTCTGTCGGTGTCCTCCGTTGGAGAAGGATCCGGCCCGCGTCTTGCGCTTGCCTCCCCTCGGGCGCCGGAGCCCGGCAGTGTAGGTTGGATCGGCAACTTCGCGCCGCAGATCCGTGGGCGCTTTTTCTCTACAAATATTATGAGCACTCAGCGTTTCCTTGAATGTTGCTCAAAAATCAAATCTGAAGCTATACCTTTGCGGCGACAAGTTTCCGCCTTGCCGCCTCCTTTCCGCCTATTGGTCCGGATGGCCTCGTTAAATCACCCGCCGGCTCGCTTCCTGCCAGAAAGGCGCTTCTGCAAAATACCATCGTTCGCGAAGGTCGAAATGGGCAGAAAGAAATAATGGTGTCCGGACTTCGTCGCGGTCACACGGGAAGCCGGACTTAGTCCGGGTAGTCCGCTGTAATGGCGACTCAATGCATTGTCTATGCTGAGCTGGTGAAACACCCGCCGATCAGCTCCACCTCGATGTCCGGTCCTCTTGGAGGCCGGATCCAGATCTTCTCGATCCTCGGGTTGCGGAGCAGGACTCACCATGTCCTCCACAGTCCGGCGTAGATCCTGCGCCGAAGACATAATGTGAGAAACTTAAACTTTGAAAGCACGGGTTGAGCCCTTCAAGGTGTTCAACTTACCCATCCCCTAGGGTTGGTCATGGAAAACCCATTCAAAGGGTTCGGCCAAAGGAAGTCCTCCTTCTCCCCCTTGTACAGGCTGGACAGGATCTCCACCAGATCCTCGATCGAATCCGGCCCTTTGCGGCCATGCCGGGTGGCATCGTCCTCCCCGTTGAAATCCCACATGGGGTGGCCTCTGTTTTGCAATGGCTGTACCCCCTGGTTGATGCATGTCGCCATAACTCCGATCATGGTCAAGCCAGAATGGGCCAATAATCTTATTCGGCCCATCAAGTAATGGACGCTCTTGTCTTCCTCCAATCGGGGGCTTCGCGGGCGCCAGCTGAGGCGTTTCTTCAAGGGAGCAGCACTAAACTCCGGGAGGCCGATCCGGACTGGGTCTGGTAGCAGAGCGTCTCCTATATAAAACCACTCTAAGGGCCAGTCTTCGGACGCCTTCTTGGGAGTACCGGATGGGTATCCGGTCCCGGCGATGCGCCATATCTCGGCGCCGCCCACTTGATATATGGACCCCTCGTGAGAACGGGGTACAAGGCAAAACAGCCTCTTCCACAATGCGAAATGGGGCTCGATGCCCAGGAATAGCTCACAAAGAGCTACGAGTCTGCGATATGCGGGGCAGGCGGGCGTAGGTGGTGGAGCCGAGTCCGTAGAACTCCGAGGCCCGCGGAGGAACGGATGTATTGGGAATCCGAGTCCCCTTATCAGATAGGGGATGAAGCACACTCGCTCCCCCTTATTGGGGCTGGGAGTATCCTCCGCCTGCTTCCCTCCTTGATAAGTAACCAGTCCAGCCCGGACTGGGACCATGAAGGCCGGAGGGAGAAATCCCCCCGTTTGGAGCTTTACTAGCTCGTTGTGTGAAACAGAGCACCTCCTCCAATTCCCAAGGTCTGGGGAGCGTGAAGAAGAGGCGTGTCGACGATCCATGGTGGAATGGATTTTTAGGTCAAAGGCGCTTCGATGTGATATTCGCGGGAGGAAGCCGGTGTGGTTTGGATCTGGATTCTTGCCTCTTTTATAGGAGGACGACTCGCACGACTAGGGGGTGGAACGTAAAATACGCCCTGGCTTTTCGCATTCGTGCGACGCGTGGAAGAGGGCCATTATTTGGCGTAGAAGCCGAGGGACACAATATTCAAGATGAAGCCGGACACTATTCGGCAGGTACATGGAATTTGAAGGGAGAACCCTCCTTGCAACGCCGAAGACTATAAACGCGCTGGACTTATCGTCATTGAAGCCTGGTTCGGGGGCTACTGAGGGAGTGCTGGACTAGGGGGTGTCCGGACAGCCGGACTATCATTATCCGCCGGACTCCAAGACTACGAAGATACAAGATTGAAGACTTCGTCCCGTGTCCGGATGGGATTTTCCTTGGCGTGGAAGGGAAGCTTGGCGATACGGATATGTAGATCTCCTACCATTGTAACCGACTTTGTGTAACCCTAGCCTCCTCCGGTGTCTATGTAAACCGGAGGGCTTTAGTCCGTAGGACAACATACATTACAACAATCATACCATAGGCTAGCTTCTAGGGTTTAGCCTCCTTGATCTCGTGGTAGATCTACTCTTGTACTACCCATATCATCAATATTAATCAAGCAGGACATAGGGTTTTACCTCCATCGAGAGGGCCCGAACCTGGGTAAAAACATCGTGCCCCTCGTCTCCTGTTATCATCCGCCTAGACGCACAGTTCGGGACCCCCTACCCGAGATCCACCGGTTTTGACACCGACAGTCATCTTGCCTGAAATCCCGCTAGGAAGAAGAACGAGTCCATGAAGAAGATGAAGCCACGAAGACGAACCAAGCATAGACGAACGAATGCTCACGATCGCAACAAAACAGGAACTAACGAGAAGGAGCACGACCGGAAAGAAACAAACAACATGGTAAGCACACAAGCATAAACATGGCATGATGCACAACCAAGTATGATGCATGTCCGATTTAAAGAGCATGGCATGGCAAACTGCAACACACAATACTACAAATTAAGTGGAGCTCAATATGCAACGAGTTACACATTGACGAAACAACACATTCATTTATTTAGTTCTCTCTCGTTTATGTACCCAACAATATTAAATGTTGTTAAACATGGCAAGAGGTGAAGCATAAGTAAACTAACTATTTAGGCAAGTTTAAATGAGGCCGGAACAACAAACAGCAATTCCGAAAAATCCCCAGATGCATATTTCGAATTTGGTACTGTTCTGCCCTAAAACATATTTTATTGTTGTTAAATAGGAAAATAAAGTGCACCATGTTAAACTAGGCATTTTTTCACCCGATTTACATGTAAAGTTTATTAAAATTGGAGCTACGATTATTTAGTTAGGAAATAAATCATTTTAGCATGGCATTTAAGAAAATTTAATAAAACGACATTTTAAACATTTTTAACATAGATGTAAGTAGCATATTATGAAACTAGATGAAAAACTAAGCACTTTTCATATATAAATTATTTACGTATGATGCACGGTTGATTAGTTATTAAATGCATGAACAACAAGATTGCAATGTGTAAACATGTAGTTTACTGGATAATTAGATAAATTCGCAGCAACGGAAAAAACATGACACGGGCAAAATGTGCTGGGACTGGGATGCTCACATTGGGCCTTGAGGCCGGTCGGCTGGAGGGGCGCTGGGCCTGCTTGCTGGTGGCCCACACGGCCACTGAAGCTGTGCCAGGGGCGCTGGCTGGCGACGCGGTCAACGGGCACGGGCGAGCGCTCTGCTCGACCAAGCAAAGCAGGCAACAGCGGTTGAAGCAGGAGAGCGTCAGCGGCCACGGTGGCTGGGAGCAGAGCTCCGGTGAGCGGGGCGAAGGGGCGGCGAGGTCCTGGGCGTCCGGATCTGGCCGGGAACGGGCTTGGACGATGTCGGGCTTGAGGAGCACGCCGCGGGGTTTGAAGTAGAGGAGGACCGAATGGGCAATGGCGCGGGGAGGCCGTCAGGGTTCTGGACGGTGAGGTCGGACACGACAGCTTGGCACGGTTCCGAGGAAGGTCAACGCCAGAACGGCGGTGGCGTGGGTCTTCAAGGCGGCGAGGAGCTACGGGTCGGCGGCCGGGGATCCAAGGCGGTTGTTGCTACAGTTGTCGATGGCGGGCTCCCTGTTCACAAAAAGAGAGAAAAGGCAGGGAGATGAGAGATGAAGATGGGAGGAGCACGGGAAGATGAAGAAGAAGGGTACGTCGGCGCTCATCTCCGATGAAGCTTGCCGGCGGCGAAGTGGCACGAGGCGAAGGGAATCGAGCACAGAGGCGCAAGAGGAGGAGCTCGGGCACTTGGAGGCTGGATTGGGGCGGCTCAATCAGACGAACTGGGGGCACATGAGCCATTGGATGCTGATCTGACAGCTCTAGATGGGTGGATGGTTGGAGGATCTGGGGAGGTGGTTGGCTGTGCATGGGTTGGTGAGGAGGGGATCTGGGAGGATCCCAATGAGAGAGTGGCGGCGGCGGGTAGGAGGAGATGGATGGATTGGATAACCTAGGGTCTAGGGTTAGACTATATATATAAGAAAGGGAGGAGTTTGGATCACCCAATCAAAATCCGACGGATGTGAATTAATATGTAGGGAAGTCCAAATAAAAAACGGAGATGTTTTAGAGATGTTTGGGGATGATCTGGATCCAACGGCGACGACTGCTCGGGTCGGGTTCGGGAAAGGCTTCGGACACGCGCAGGGGGTCTGAGAGAGGTGTAGAGAGGGTCAAACGGTCAGACAAGAGGGAATCAGAAACCCGGATGGTATCGAAACGGTCAACGAACGCAACAGAGAGAAGCAAGGAGTGGCAACTACGAGCGATGCAACTTTTATGAAAACATGCAGATGCAATGCGTGTGATGCTATGAGATGAGATGCATGACATGAAAAAAATGCAAAACGAAATACAAAAACCCAACCACGAAGGAAATAATATAACACAGATGCAATGAGTTGGTGTTACAATTATTGATAGTACATCCGGGGTGTTACAACACTCCACCACTACAAGAGGATCTCATCCCGAGATCTAGGATGGCACCGGAGAGAAATGGAAGAGGAAGAGGAGTGGTAAAACTAAGTTGCTTCTTCGACCAAAGAGTGAAACCAAAGAACATTGAGAGGTTGAAAAGTTATGAATGACGAGTACATGGACAAGAAGGAATTGAAACCACTCTGGTTGAAACAAGATAAACAAGGAACAAGGAAGAACAAATTCGGACATCACTCTGGTTGGTAAGAGAGGCAAAGTCTAAATAAGATGGAAAGAACTTGAAAAGCGGACACGACACTCCGGTTAAATGGATAAGCAAGGAAAAGAACATGATCTTGACAACAAGATGATACTAGACGAGAGCAACAATACAATGCCTCCGGAAGAAAGAATAGAAGATAAATCATTGGAATAATAGAATGGAGAAGAAAATGCCAACTTCTGCCACAAATGAGCTTGGAAAGCACCCTTCCAAGAAGGTTATAAGGGAGTTGTTGGAAAACGAACAACGAAACGAATAAGCTTGTAGTGTGCTTATGGAAAATATCTCTAAATTATGAGGTGACAACCTGCCACTCACGGGAAAAAAATTTGATTGCGACCAACAAAGGGATTAAAACTTCTTTCGCCAAGAGGATAAAGAGAAAACTCAGATCATAGATACACCCCACAAATAGCAGCATTCCCAATGGAAGGCTTTAGGTGAACTATATCCCAAGATAAGTCCAACAAAGAGATTGATGGATTTAAAATACCTCATTCTTGATAACATGTGAATCATGAAACATGAAGAGAAATTGTCAAGGATGACATAGCACCATCTCAAAGACAAGATAGAAGGAATTGCACTTAGGAATGCAAGATAAAGAATGCTTGAACGCCTCAAAACAAAACATGTGTTGAGCACCATGTTTAATTTTTGAGTATAGCTTGGCGGATCATCACCTCGAGAGAAGCCTTGAAGAACAAATGAAGAATGAAATGAATCCTTGACGTACCACCATGTAGAGCCTCCATGAAGAACTCTGGTAATAAAAGGGTGATAGAAAGGAAGAGAAGTTGAAAACACAAGGTGAATCCTTGCAATAATTTCGGTGGAGCTTCGTGATGAGATAATGCGGAAAACTTGGAACTCCATAAAACAAAAGATGGAGCATCTCGAACTGAGAAATGTGACATGATAAACAACGATGGAAAGAAGAAACTAGATCACTTGGATGAAACAATAATAAGAATTAAGTTATGCGTATCCTTCACCAATTTAAATTGATGACAAGCAACAGATTTGGCATACTACTTATTCTTCTTGAGGGATTGAAAAGAGATATAGTGCCAACTTGAAGAAGTTATTGATGGGACCACCGGTGGGATTGGAAACAACAAATGAAATGATACGGTAGCAAAGGAAGAGGAATCTTGGACGAACCACCGTAAGAATTGAAAATGAAAGTAGCAAAGGCACAATTCACCAGGAAGAATTGGAAAACGAATGAAGATACTTGAGGGGATTTAGATACATGAGAACGAAGAGGCCATGAACTGATTAGAGGTTATTTGAACGATGCACCGGTAAGATTTGGAGAACGATAGCTACACGCTAAGAATGAAGAATTATGACATGATGGCCTTCGGAGGAAAGAAATGGAAACAACTCATGAAATGCTCCGGATGGGTGAAAAGAATTCCCACAATCGAAAACAATTATGAGAGGATGGCATCAAACTTAAACTACGCATCTTTGGAAGAACGGGTAAGGATTTAAGAGGAACTCCTCTTCGGTCTTCAAAATCCGAGAATGACGAGGAGAAACACCACCCAATTGTTGAGACACTCCGGAACAAAGAAGAATAGAAATGATGAATGAACAATGAAAATATTCTGAAAGCGATCTTGGAGAAGGAATATGACTGATGAAAATTCATTCTTACGTCAAACTTACTTTGGGAATCGCTCCGGATAAATTAGAAGAGTCAGGTAAGATCCTGGGAAAAGACATGTGGGTTATGGCCCACTCAAAACAAAACACCGTTGAACAATTTTAAAGAGAGGTTGCACTGGTTGAATTAAATGGCTTGAATGAGATAACAACCTCGAAATATCTTGAACGGATTGAGAATGGAAACACAAGTCTTGTGAGATATCTTCAGCACTCCAGAACAAATGAATAGGAAGAAGTGAATGATTAAGAGGGGCATCGGCATGAGAAAGCATTAGAAACGAGGAAAGGAATATGATGATTATTGAAAGCTTGAATTGGATCCACCGGGGAAGAAACAACAATGAAGGATGATGAACACGAAACTGTTGATCATCTTCATGGGAATTCACCGGATAAGAACATTGAAAGAAAAGAATGAAGAGACTTCCCACAAATAAAAGGATACATGATAAAGAAATCTGAGTCCTTGAAGAAAAAGGGTGGGAGGGCGGGAAAACAAAGGCAACTTTGGGACGGATGAAACGGATACCGTTGAGAAAACTTAGAATTGATCTCACAAAAGTTGAAATGATCGGATCCACTTGAAGAGAAGCACCGGTTGGAAAGAATTGACATGACAATCTCGATGATCAAAAGGATTAGTACTCCCATAGAAATATGAGAACACCGCTTGAAAGGTATGGAATCAACACTTGACATTGAAGCAACTCAAATACCACAACTCAAAACACAACAAAGGATTGGACTGCAGAAATAAGCTGGAACAAATACATATGATAGAGATTTACCCAATCCCATATCAGGCATCTACCGGAAAGATATTCTAGGAGCTACTGGAATTCCCACCTATAAACTCCTGAAATTTTCTGGTTATGCAATTTCGTATTGGGGATATAGGGGAAGCAATATATCTCACCCAAACTAACAATCCCTACATCTAGCTGTATCCATCCGTCAACACATAACCAAGAAAACTCCGGAAATCGTGTACCTCAACCTTCGAAGAGCATCCGTTATACGATGTATGGCAATACTCCCGAACTCCCTAGTACCGGGTGGCGTCGAGGTTATCTCACCAACAACATCATAAAAGAGATTTTCGATGTCGGCAAAACTCAGGTATTCCAGAACTGCAACGATATAAAATTGTCACGACAACACCTCGGAGATCAACTTTCGGGACACTGCCACAACCCCTAAATGTCAAGAGGCACCAAGAACAATGTTCTCGTCACATGAATATCGGAACGATCCCAAGATACCCGCGTGATCCTAAAAAAATTTGTGAAAAATTGAGGAGAGGAAAGACAAAACATCTATGTTGAGAGTCCTCACCAGAGCGACGAAGGGGGCTGAGGAGTAAAAAGAATCCTACTCTCTGATATATATAATCCGAAGACTCAAAATAGTTTTCTTCTAGACTCAACAACGGCCAACAATCAAGGGGGCTCCTATGGTCGAACTTGGCTCTGATACCAACTTGTCACGCCCAATATGCGACCCTATCCTAAAGGAACTCGAAGGTACCACCAAGGATAGAAGCGCATATTGGAGACACTTTTGCAAGGTGGATTTAATTACATCGTACCATTACATAATAGTTGGGGATACATACAAGAGGCATACAATGCCACACGAATACAACATCATCATACATAAGAGAAACATCCGACTACGGATGAAACACAAACAGAAACTCAAACGACATCCACCCTGCTAGCCCAGGCTGCCGACCTGGAACCTATCCCCTGATTGAAGAAGAAGAACTCCAAAACAAGCAAACATCGCTCTCGCGTCAAGATCATCGCATAACCTGTACCTGCAACTGTTGTTGTAGTAATCTGTGAGCCACGAGGACTCAGCAATCCCATTACCATGGGTATCAAGACTAGCAAAGGTTAATGGGTATGGAAAGGGTAAGTGGTGAGGTAGTAGCAGCGACTAAGCAAATATGGTGGCTAACATACGCAAATAAGAGCGAGAAGAGAAGCCAACGGAACGTCCGAGAAGCTAACAATGATCAAGAAGTGATCCTGAAACTACTTACGTTCAAACGTAACCCAAAACCGTGTTCACTTCCCGAACTCCGCCGAATAGAGACCATCACGGCTACACACGCGGCTGACGCGTGTTAATTCGAATATGGTGTCAAGCTATCTACAACATGATAGTAGCAAATTCCCATCTGCCTCATAACCACGGGCACGGCTCTCGAAAGTTTATACCCTGCAGGGGTGTCCCAACTTAGCCCATCACAAGCTCTCACGGTCAACGAAGCATATTCCTTCTCCCAGTAAGACCCGATCAGTCTCGGAATCTCGGTTTACAAGACATTTCAACAAGGGTAAAACGAGACCAGCAAAGCCGCCCGATGTGCCGACAAATCCCGACAGGAGCTGCACATATCTTGTTCTCAGGGCACACCGGATGGGCAAGACGTCGGGTTTGGCATAGACCCTGGTTGCCTAGGGAGCGCCGGACATCGCCCAGGTTGGGCCAGCACTCGGAGGAGCACTGGCCCGGGTGGTGGTGGTGGGGGGGGGGTGTGTAAATAAAGATGACCATCGGGCTCCGGAAACTCAAGGGAAAACGGCTTAGGTTGGCAAATGGTAAAACCAAGGTTGGGCCTTGCTAGAGGAGTTTTATTCAAAGCAAACTGTCAAGGGGGTCCCATAAATCACCCAACCGCGTAAGGAACGCAAAATCAAGGAACATAACACCGGTATGACGGAAACTAAGGCGGCAAGAGTGGCACAAAACACCAGGCATAAGGCCGAGCCTTCCACCCTTCACCGAGTATATAGGTGCATTCATTAAATAAGAGATATTGTGATATCCCAACATAATCCTGTCCATCATGGAGCAATCTGCAACTTCACCTGCAACTAACAATGCTATAAGAGGGGCCGAGCAAAGCGGTAACATAGCCAAGCAACGGTTTGCTAGGAAGGGTGAAAAGGTTAGAGGTTGACATGGCAATTTGGGAGGCTTGAAGAGCAAGTGATTGGTAGCGCAGCATAGCGATAGAACGAAGCAACTAGCAAGGCAATGATATTAATGAGATCCAAGGTGACGGTCATCTTGCCTGAAATCCCGCTAGGAAGAAGAACGAGTCCATGAAGAAGATGAAGCCACGAAGACGAACCAAGCGTAGACGAACGAATCCTCACAATCGCAATGAAACGGGAACTAACAAGAAGGAGCACAACCGGAAAGAAACAAACAACATGGTATGATGCATGTCCGGTTTAAGGAGCATGACATGCCAAACTGCAACACACAATACTACAAATTAAGTGGAGCTCAATATGCAATGAGTTACACATTGATGAAACACAACATTCATTTATTTAGTTCTCTCTTATTTATGTACCAACAATATGAAATGTTAAACATGGCAAGAGTTGAAGCATAAGTAAACTAACTATTTAGGCAAGTTTAAATGAGGCCGGAACAACAAACAACAATTCCGGAAAATCCCCAGATGCACATTTCAAATTTGGTACTGTTCTGCCCTAAAACATATTTTATTGTTGTTAAACAGGAAAATAAAGTGCACCATGTTAAACTAGGCATTTTTCCACCCCATTTACATATAAAGTTTATTAAAATTGGAGCTACGGTTATTTAGTTATGAAATAAATCATTTTAGCATGGCATTTAAGCAAATTTAATCAAACGACATTTTAAACATTTTTAACATAGATGAAAGTAGCATATTATGAAATTAGATGAAAAACTAAGCACTTTTCATATATAAATTATTTACGTATGATGCACGGTTGATTAGTTATTAAATGCATGAACAGCAAGGTTGCAATCTGTAAACATGCAATTTACTGGATAATTAGATAAATTCGCAGCAACGGAAAAAAACATGACACGGGCCAAATGTGCTGGGACATGGCTGCTCACATTGGGACTTGAGGCCACCGGCGGTGGGGCGCTAGGCACCTTCTTTGGTGGCCCATGCGTCACCGGTTAGGCTAGGCGCTGGCCGGCGACGCAATAACGGCACGGTGAGCGCATTGCTCGACTGCTTAAGCCGGCAGCAAAGGCTTGAAACAGGAGAGCAGCGGCAACGGCGGTGGCTGGGAGCAGAGCTCCGGTGAGCGGGGCGAAGGGGCGGCGAGGTCGTGGGTGTCCCGATCTGGCCAGGAACGGGCTTGGACGGCGTCGGGCTTGAGGAGCTCGCCGCGGGGTTCGAAGCAGAGGAGGACCGAACGGGTGATGGCGCGGGGAGACCGTCATGGTCCTGGACAGCAAGGTAGGAGACGGAAGCTTGGCGCAGTTTTGAGGAAGGGCAACGCCAGAACGGCGGGGGCGTGGTTCTTCAAGGCGGCGAGCAGCTGCGGATCGGCGGTCGCTGTTGCGGTTGTCTATGGCGGGCTCCCTGCTCACATAAAGAGAGAAAAGGCAGGGAGATGAGAGATGAAAACGGGAGGAGCATGGGAAGATGAAGAAGAAGGGGACGTCGGCGCTCATCGCCGACGAAGCTTGCCGGAGGCGAAGTGGCACGAGGCAAAGGGGATCGAGCACAGAGGCGCAAGAGGAGGAGCTTGGGCACTAGGAGGCTGGATTGGGGCTGCTCAATCAGACGAGCTGGGGGCACAGGAGCCATTGGATGCCGATCTGACAGCTCCAGATGGGTGGATGGTTGGAGCTTCTAGGAGGTGGCTTGTTGTGCGTGGGTTGGTGAGGAGGGGATCTGGGAGGATCCCAATGAGAGAGTGGAGGCGGTGGGTAGGAGGAGATGGATGGATTGGACAGCCTAGGGTCTAGGGTTAGACTATATATATAAGAAAGAGAGGAGTTTGGATCACCCGATCGAAATCCGACGGATGAGAATAAATAGGTAGGGAAGTCCAAATAAAAAACGGAGATGTTTTAGAGATGTTGGGGATGATCCGGATCCAACGGCGACGACTGCTCGGGTCGGGTTCGGGAAAGGTTTCGGACGCGCGCAAGGGGTCTGAGAGAGGTGTAGCGAGATGCGGAGAAAGGCCTCGCACACGACGATGAATGTCGAGATATTGAGGAAGGAATTGGGGGATAGATCATGAAAGTCGATCCCGTAATAATACATGATGCCGCGAACAAATGGATGGAGGGGAAACCCTAGCCCGCGGACAAAATGAAGGAGGAATGCCACCCTCTCATGGGCTCCGGAGTACGGACGATCTGTCCCGTCGTCGGAAGACGGTGGCCGATTTTCTTGGCCAGATAGCCGGCCTCCCAGAGCTTTTTGATATCCTTCTCCCAGACGGTAGAGGCCATCCACTTGCCTCCTGCTCTGGATCCGGACATTTTCGGAAGACCTTATTTGGGCGGAGAAGATGAATGCTTGGGAGCTAGTGCTCGAGCGAGGGGGAATGGATGAGCAGAGAAAGAAGAAGGCATGGGTATCGGTGTCAAAACCGGCGGATCTCGGGTAGGGGGTCCCGAACTGTCCATCAAAGGCTAATTGTAATAGGAGGCAAGGGACACGATGTTTTACCCAGGTTCGGGCCCTCTCGATGGAGGTAATACCCTACTTCCTGCTTGATTGATCTTGATGATAGAAGAGTTGATCTACCACGAGATCGTAGAGGCTAAACCCTAGAAGCTAGCCTATGATTATGATTGTTGTTGTCCTACGGACTAAACACTCTGGTTTATATAGACACCGGAGGAGGCTAGGGTTACACAAAGTCGGTTACAGAGAAGGAAATCTACATATCCAAATATCCAAGCTTGCCTTCCACGCAAAGGAGAGTCCCATCCGGACAAAGGACGAAGTCTTCAATCTTGTATCTTCATAGTCCAACAGTCCGGCCAAAGTATATAGTCCAGCTATCTGAGGACCCCTTAATCCAAGACTCCGTCAGTAGCCCCTGAACCAGGCTTCGATGACGATGAGTCCGGCGCGCATATTTTCTTCGGCATTGCAAGGCGGGTTCCTTCTCCAAATACTTCATAGAAGATTTAGAACACAAGGATCGTGTCCGGCTCTGCAAAACAAATTCCACATTCCACCATAGAGAGTATAATATTCCACAAATCCAATCTGCTGACATCTTTTTATAGCATGACATCACGCCACGGTCCAGTCATTATTTGAACCGTTCTTCACAACCAGCCAATATACGTAATGCGAGGCGGTTTCCTTGACATGTCTTGTCGAAGCAGAGATCATGTCCCCTTAAAACACGGGATTCTCATCAATACAGGTATGGGTAACCCAACCATGCCATCAATCATGGCGCTTGGGAAATAAGTGATCTTAACGGGCAAGTGGGGGGGCGCACAGTTTCTACCGCCTTTATAAAGAGATAAGAATTCTCATCTTTCACCCACGCCCTCTTCCTTCTTCGCTCATCCATTCTCGCACACTCAAGCTCCAGCGCCCCAGATGTCACCTTCTCTGCACATCCAAACATGTCTGGAGCGGGAGGCAAGTGGGTGGCCTCCTTCATCAAGGAGGAGGACATTACGAAGCTCCGGGCGACCGGATATTTGGCCGCAATATTGCGCACCGGCTCCCGGACGCAGGGCAGATTGTTCCGACTCCAGGACCCCATGAGAGGGTTGTGTTCCTCACCCACTTTGTCCGCGGACTGGCATTCCCCCTCCACCTGTTTGTCCGCGGGCTCTTGTTCTATTATGGGCTGGATTTTCATGATCTGGCCCCTAACTTCATCCTTAACATCTCAGCATTCATCGTCGTGTGCGAGGCTTTTCTGCGCATCAGGCCCCACTTCGGCCTGTGGCTAAAGATCTTCAACATGAAGTCTAAGATAGTGGTCGGCCAGCAGGCTGAGTGTGGTGGCGCCATGGTGGGCAAGATGCCCAACGTCACCTGGCTCGAGGGCTCCTTTGCGGAGACCGTGAAGGGGTAGCAATCGGGGTGGTTCTACATCACCGAGCCACGCGACGCCAACTGGGTGGCGGCCCCCGAATTCCGATCCAGCATCCCTGTGCGGCTTACTTCCTGGAAGAGGAAAGGCCTAGCCTGGGGCGCATCCGTAGAGCTGACTAGACTCAGAACTGCGTCAAGAACATGATAACCAAGAATATCAAGCTTGTCAATGTGGTCCAGGTCATGCTATTTCGCCGGATTCTCCCGTGTCAAAGACGGGCATTCAATCTGTGGGAGTTCGACGCGGCCCAACACCAGACACTACAAGAGCTCTTTGACACAACACACAAAGACGTCTGGAAGGTGTTGTTCAAGTCCGGCGAAGTCCCTCCTCCCACTTCCGAGGACCGCGGACTCAACGCCAAGCGCCACACCAATCCGGTAAGCATTCTACATTTTGCAAGATGTGCCTTTCCTCAGCATATTCATGGGAGGGACTTAATCCATCGCACCGATCTAACAGGAATACGTGGAGACGGCGAAGCGGATCGACTATCCGGCTCTGTTTGCCTGAAGATCCAGCAACCGCTCTCCTGATGGAGATGCTGGTTCCAGCACCTTATGAGGTGCTAGAGAAGAAGGCCAAGAAGAAGGCCGTGGGGACCAGAAAAAGTCTCCGGCACAATGTGGTGCTGGACACGTCGTCCGAAGACACCGAGGTGCACTCCTCCAAGGATAACAAGGAGGAGGAAGAAGAAAACCCTCTCCCCCAAAACGAGGGGGAGAAGAAAAGGAAGGCTGCCCCTTCCGGGGAGGCTGAAGGGTCCAAGAGGGGAAGGACTCTCCCTCCCGACCACTAGACAACCGCCGCCTAAAGCGAGGAGGAGTGGCTACCCAGGGCCAAGCCCCTGGCGAAGTCATAAGTATCCGGATGCCATAACACCCTTTGCATGTTTTTATCTTTACTCACTAGGTCTAGACTTGTTTGTGCAGTCCACCCAAAGCCCAAATCGACTTACCCTCTTCGGATGTGTCCTTGAGTTCATCGGAGATGAATAGCTATTCGCTCCCAACGGCTTCTACCCCTTGGCCCGCGAATGACACCGAGGTGTTATCACAAAGGATGCCGGGCTAGGAGGAGGTAGTCCTGGAGAAGCCTCAAGACGAGACTCCCGATGCTGGGCTCATGGGGAAGATACCCATGGATTCGGATGAAGGGGTCCGCAGTAGGCTTGGCCCCCAGCCGCATACTACACCGGAACCTCCAGTGGTTCCGGATTCAGGCAGGCAGCTGCTTGTCAAGGGGGGTGAGCCGTCTGTGCCAATGACCTCTGCTCAGCCAGAGGCGTCGGATAACTTGGCGGAAGCGCTTCAGAGCGCTTCCCTTAATGAAGGACACCGTACTCTTATGAGTACGGTGATTGTGAAGGTCCAATCCACAAAAAGTGGATTGGCCAAAGCCTGCGCCAGCCTCCTGATAGGCTTTGAGGTAAGTATTTTAAGTTATAAGAGAGTATCACAGTACAGACAGTAGCCCCTGATGCTCTGTTCGGTGTTCGGGAAGAAAAGCCGAACAGAGGATCAAATATGTTTTCCGAGGAGTCTAATCATATTATGTCTTTGTGAATAAGCAGGCGTCGCTGCTGGCTGCCGCCGCTGCCACTGTGGAGGTTGCCGGACTGAGGCAGAGCCTTGGGCAGGCCGAAGAAGAGCTCGGCCTCGTGAGGAGGTAGCTCGAGGAGAACAAAGGTAAGTAATACCCCGTCCGAGCGTTATATTCAAAGGAAAACATCATTGATGCTAATAGAATCACGCTGGATTTTACTAGGGGCCGTGACCGAAGTGGCGTCCCTCAAGAAGGCACTGTCCGAGGCTGAAAGGAAAGCGGCCAAGGAGTGCACTGAGCGCGAAAAACAAGCGGCGCGAGTTGATGAGGTCCAGCAAGAGCTTCAGGACTTCATCAAAAAGTTTGAGTCCTTGGAGCGTGACTCCAAGACGCAAGAGTCGAAGGCCCGTCAGAGCGCACTAGACACTAAGGCCGAAGCCCATAAGGCCCTCCAGGAAATTGAGGTGGTCAAGAAGATAGTTGTGGGTAAGGCTTTCATTATGCAAAGCAAGCATATGGAGGAGACTTTCCTTTTACTTACCCGAATTCAGAGCTCTCCAGGAGCATTCATAGATCTGTCGCGCAGCATCTCTGATGCCGCAGAGTTCTACCGGGCCGAGGAGGGAAGCTCGACAGAGAAGCTGTTTTGGTCCCAGTATACTGGGGCCGAACACCCGATGTCCTTGAGCGACCAGCTAAAGCAATTGGTCGAACTCCACAAGGCGGCCGAACTGGCCATGAAGAACTTTATAGTCCAGCTGTGGCCCGGTGAGCCCCTACCCAGCAGTTACTTCGGCTTTATCAAGCGGATGGTGAATGCCTGTCTGCGGCTTGAAGTCGTCAAGCGGTCAGTCTATATTTAGGGTGCACACAGGGCTTTGGCCCGTGCGAAGGTGCGCTGGGGGAAGATGGACGCCGAGAAGCTGGTGCCGGAGGGGCTGCCAAAGGGCAAGGAACATCGCCACCCCGAACAGTACTATGACAATGTCATTAAGGGTGCCCGCCTTGTGGCGGATGAATGTATGAAGGATGTGACATTTGAATGAATGTCATCATGTCATCCTGTATTATGAAAACCAGTTCATGTGCGGTATGTAGCGCTTGTTAATTTAAAATATTACCTTCTGTGCGGCTGTTGTAACAATTCTTGAGAGTTGGCCAGTCGTCGGCTTCCGCCCCCATGTAACTAGTACTGGGGTGTTCGAGATAAGTGTAAACACTCTTTATCCAAGTTTTTGGTCGTTTTAAGGAGGTGTTTAGCGCCACGAATGAGGCAGTCGGACTATGCGGCTTTATCGCCCTCACTTAACCATAGAAGTCTATAATTTTAAATTTTGGCGAAGCCCCTAGTATCCGGAAGGCCGGACTTGGGGCGCTATGCACGCCTAAATCGGACGAGGCCGATTCCTCGCCTGACGCGGAAAAAATCTTTAGGGATTTGAGACCTCTCGAACAACGACCAGCTCTCGCCTTATCATGACAGTCAGTTTTCAGCTTTCTCTACTGAGGTGCTCGTCCGGAACAACCGGGACACAATCGCAGTAGTTCTCCCTGCGCTACCTTAGCCGATATAGCGGAACGTAAGGTACCAAAACATAGGAGCCGGGCAAACCCAACTATTGACCCAAGACATGATTCAGAGTTGATGCATGTAGTGCTATAAGTTCGGGGTGCCGCACTGTCAAAAGTGTTCGGACTTGTCTTGCTAGGTTATGGGGTACTAAAGCCCCTGGCAGACTGGTCGTGCCAAAATGCACGGGTAAAATAAATAAGCAGTAAAAAAAGGGGCAAATAAACTTAATAGCAAGCTTACGCTGTATACTATTTTCCCTTTAAAATGATACGTTAAAGCGTACATATACAAGTAGTGCGATAAGCAGAATAGGGTTGTTTGACACATCCTAACTAGGAGCGGGCAGTATGCGGTTATGTGAAATAGGTATAACGATTGTTATCAGAGACCACTTGAGGATTCCCTCGCACGCCAAAGCTTCTTGTCCTCATGGTGTGTCTGTCCCTCTATGTGTCTGATGGCCGGTCTTTCGGAAGAGCCTCCTGAAGGTAGGGACCTGAAAGAAGAAAGGGGTGCAAAAATGTGTGTGTCCTAGGGCGGTCGAACAGCATTATGGACCGTGTCATGGTAATGCCTCCGCCTATGCCCATGGTATTTTAAGTGCATAGTTATGTACGCGTGGCACGAATGTCGCTGCTTGGCTGGGACTAGGGTGGAGGCCGAATTGCTAGTCGAGCTCTAGTCGTGTCGGACGATCCTGTAGCGGAGTACTCCGGACTCGCTTGGCGGTATCCGGGTTCTTTATCGCCGAGTTGGCTGTTTGCCTAAGAAGGTTGTTTTGTACTTCTGCCGCGAGGGCCGCAGTGTGCTCCTCCGTACGAAGCGAGCGCTCTATGTTTCCATTAGCTATAATAACCCCGTGAGGTCCCGACATTTTGAGCTTGAGATATGCATAATGCGGTACCGCATTCAATTTGGCAAATGTTGTTCGTCCGAGCAGTGCATGATAGCCGCTGCGGAAGGGGACGATGTCGAAGATTAGCTCCTCGCTCTGGAAATTGTCTGGAGATCCAAAGACCACTTCTAGTGTGATTGAGCCCGTGCAACATGCCTCTACACCGGGTATGACACCCTTGAAGGTGGTTTTTGTGGGCTTGATCCTTGAGGGGTCAATGCCCATTTTGCATACTGTGTCCTGATAGAGCAGATTCAGGCTGCTGCCGCCGTCCATGAGGACTCGTGTGAGATGGAATCCATCGATGATGGGGTCAAGGACCAATGCGTCCGGACCGCCATGACGGATACTGGTAGGATGGTCCCTGCGATCGAAGGTGATTGTACAAGAGGACCATGGGTTAAATTTTGGGGCGACTGGCTCCATCGCGTAGACGTCCCTTAGTGCATGATTCCATTCCCGCTTGGGGATATGGGTTGCGTATATCATGTGCACTGTTTTCACCTGGGGAGGGAATTTCTTCTATCCTCCCGTGTTCGGCGGTCGGGGCTCTTCGTCATCATTGCTATGCAACCCCTTTTCCTTGTTTTCGGCATTCAACTTGCCGGCCTGTTTAAACACCCAGCATTCCCTGTTAGTGTGGTTGGCTGGTTTATCTGGGGTGCCATGAATTTGACATGAGCGATCGAGTATGTGGTCCAAAATGGAGAAGCCCGGACCGTTTCTCTTGAATGGCTTTTTCCACTGTCCGGATTTAAAGCCTCTAAATCCGGCATTGACTGTCGTGTCTTCGGTGTTGTCGCCATTATTGTGATGTTTGTGTCTATTCCATCACGGCTTGCCGTTGCTATCCCTGGCGTCTGAATCGCCTGAGTTTTTGGGTGCGACGTTGCTGTGAGCCAGCCAGCTGTCCTTGCCCGCGCAGAAGCGGGTCATGAGTGTCGTGAGGGCTGCCGTGGACTTTGGCTTCTCTTGGCCGAGATGTCGGGCGAGCCATTCATCTCGGATGTTATGCTTGAAGGCCGCTAACGCTTCGGCATCTGGACAGTCGACAATTTGGTTCTTTTTTGTTAGGAACCGAGTCCAGAATTTCCTGGCTGACTTTCGGCTGCTGGGTTATGTGACTTAAGTAATCAGCATCCGGTGGTCGCACTTATGTGCCCTGGAAGTTATCCAGGAATGCGTCTTCCAGATTCTCCCAACTACCAACGGAGCTTGCTGGTAGGCTATTAAGCTAATGCCTAGCCGGTCCTTTGAGCTTAAGTGGTAGATAATTTATGGCATGTAAGTCATCGCCGCGGGCCATGTGGATGTGGAGAAGAAAGTCTTCGATCCATACCGCGGGGTCTGTTGTGCCATCGTATGATTCAATATTTATGGGTTTTAAACCCTTCTGGGAATTCGTGATCCATAACTTCACAAGTGAAGCATAGGGGGTGTGCGGCGCCTCTATGCCGGGCTACATCCCGACGTAGTTCAAATGAGTCCGGTCTATTGTATTCGGCTCGGTCGGACTTTTGTTTATTATATCCGACGTGACGGTCATCATCACGTCTTGTGGCGCGCCCCCGTGATCCGTAGATCAATCTTGACTGTTTTGCTTTGTTTTCCAATACTTCTCACATGTCCTTCGTGTAGTCCCGGGCCTTAGTATTATCATTTGATTGGCGACGGGGTGCGGTCTAGACGTCAGGCTGGTAAGCCACTTTGTCGTGGCCATGGGGTGGCCGGTCAGCCGCATCATGCGCTGGTAGCGTGGGCTTTAAGGCCTCCTCCTCGAGTTGAGGTAGTAGCATGCGCTTTGGGTAGCTTTTGCTAGGGCGCTCGAGTCCGTATTCCTCGGCAGCAAGGACCTCGGTCCATATGTCCGTTAGCACATCCTGATCAGCTTCAAGCAGTTGCTGTTTTTTCTTCAGGCTTTTTGCAGTGGCTATAAGCCGGCCTTTGAAGCGCTCCTGCTCGACGGGGTCCTCACGCACAATGATTTCTTCGTCGCCAAGGCTCACCTCGTCTTCGGAGAGAGGCATGTAGTTATCTTCCTCTGATTCTCCATCCTTTGCCTATTCTTTAGGGCTAGTTTGCCCCTCCTCTTGCTCGGCTTGCTCGAAGCCTGGCTAGGCAGGATTGTATTCGTCTTCGGCACCATCCAGATTGTTATCCCTTGTGCCGGTATCACTATTTTTGCTATGGCGGGGCTTGGAGCGGCGCCGATCACGCCGTTGTCTAGATTGCTTCCCAAGGGGTTATCTTCTGTCGCCTCATCGCCGTTGTTTTCTTTAGGGGTATCCACCATAAAAATATCATATGAGGAGGTGGCGGTCCAGCGCCTTATAGGCGGTGGTTCCTGTTCTTCTCCTGCATCGTCGTCCATACCGTCGATGTCTTCGGAGTCGAAGTCAAGCACGTCGGTTAAGTCATCGACAGTGGCTATAAAGTGGGTGGTGGGTGGGGGACGAATTTCTTCGTCGTCCGCTCCCCACTCGAGCCGGACATAATTCGGCCAAGAGTCTCCTGACAAGGATAGAAACCTTAATGAGTTCAGCACATCACCCAAGGGTGAGTGGTGAAAAATATCCGCGGCGGTGAACTCCATGACGGGTGCCCAATCTGCTTCGATAGGCATGGACGCACGCGGTTCGGATCCTGCAACCGGAGAAGAGTCCGGGGGTCCGATGACACCACTCTCATAGGAGGTGGGATCAGCGTTCGGCTCTAATGCCGATGAGTGTGTGGCCTCCCTGGCGGGGTCCATCCACCCGTCTTCGGAAGGCACAATCTGCTCCGGATTGATTCCCGGCGACAACGCGGGTGCAATCTCCCGAATACTGTCCGATGGCGGATCAAAGTCATGTCCGTCATGACTCTTCGGCGCACCTGTCATTGGCTCGAACCCGTCAAAGATCAAGTCTCTGCGGATGTCGACAGTGTAGTTTAAGCTTCCAAACCTGACCTGATGGGCAGGGGCGTAGCTATCGATCTGCTCCAGATGGCCAAGCGAGTTGGCCTGTAGTACGAAGCCGCTGAATATGAAGATCTGTCCGGGAAGGAAAACCTCCCCCTGGACCGCATTGTTGAAGATGATCGAAGGGGCCATCAAGCCTTACAGCGATGACACAGTGCAACTCTCAATGAAAGCACCAATGTCGGTGTAGAAACCGGCGGATCTTGGGTAGGGGGTCCCGAACTGTGCGTCTAAGGCTAATGGTAATAGGAGGCAGGGGACATGATGTTTTACCCAGGTTCGGGCCCTCTCGATGGAGGTAATACCCTACTTCCTGCTTGATTGATCTTGATGATATGAGTATTACAAGAGTTGATCTACCACGAGATCGTAGAGGCTAAACCCTAGAAGTTAGCCTATGATTATGATTGTTGTTGTCCTACAGACTAAACCCTCTAGTTTATATAGACACCGGAAGAGGCTAGGGTTACACAGAGTCGGTTACAGAGAAGGAAATCTACATAGCCGAATATCCAAGCTTGCCTTCCACGCAAAGGAGAGTCCCATCCGGACACGGGACGAAGTCTTGAATCTTGTATCTTCATAGTCCAACAGTCCAGCCAAAGTATATAGTCCGGCTGTCCGAGGACCCCTTACTCCAAGAATCCCTCAGTGGGTGAAAAAGGGACTCCTTATCCCCTTATAAAGAAAGTAGGGATCCTACGCCTCCCCACTTGCCCGGTAAACTCGCTTATTTCCCAAGCACCGCGTTGATGGCGCGGTTGGATTACCCACACCCGTATTGATGAGAATCCCGTGATAAGGGGACACGATCTCTGCTTCGACAAGACGGCCAATAAAATCGCCTCGAGATATGTGCGGTCGCAGGTTGAGACAAACGGTTCGCATAATGACCGGGCCGCGGTGTGATGTCACGCTATGAAAAGTTGTCAGCAGATTAGATTTGCTCTCTACAGTGGAAATTATTTTGCAGAGCCGGACACGATCCTCATATTCAATATCTTCTATGGAGTATTCGGAGAAGGAACCCGCCTTGCAATGCCGAAGACAATTTGGGCGCCGGATTCATCGTCATTGAAGCCTGGTTTAGGGGCTACTGAGGGAGTCCTGGATTAGGGGGTCCTCGGACAGCCGGACTATACACTTTGGCCGGACTGTTGGACTGTGAAGATACAAGATTGAAGACTTTGTCCCATGTCCGTGTAGGACTCTCCTTTGCGAGGCAAGATTGGCAATTCAGATATGTAGATCTCCTTCTCTGTAACCGACTCTATGCAACCCTAGCCCCTTCGTGTCTATATAAACTAGAGGGTTTAGTCCGTAGAACAACAATCATAATCATAGGCTAGCTTCTAGGGTTTAGCCTCTATGATCTCGTGGTAGATCAACTCTTGTAATACTCATATCATCAAGATCAGTCAAGCAGGAAGTAGGGTATTACCTCCATCGAGAGGCCCCGAACCTGGGTAAACATCGTGTCCCCTGTGTCTTGTTACCATTAGCCTTAGACGCACAGTTCGGGACCCCCTACCCGAGATCCGCCGGTTTTGACACCGACAACGGCAGTCCACCAAGAAGCAAGTGTTCATCATCCAAGAAACCCGCAAGGTATAGGATGCTAGTGTCGTTTGGGAAGTACGGTACCCGGAGTGGCTGGCGAACCCGGTTATTGTCCCCAACAAAGGGGGAAATGAGTGCATGTGCATCGACTTCACCAACCTCATCAAGGCTTGCCCTCAGGATCCCTTCCCACTAGCGCGCATCGACCAGATCGTCAACTCCACCATAGAGTGTGACCTACTTTGCTTTTTGGACGCCTTTTCGGGGTATCACCAGATCAAGATGACTGTGCAAGATGTGGAGAAGACGGCGTTCCTGACCCCCTGTGGGGTGTACTTCTACACATACATGCCTTTCGGGATGCATAATGCTGGGGCTACCTTTCAGCAGCTAATGCACATCGCCCTAGGCCAACAGCTCGGGAGGAACGCTGAGGCTTACATTGATGACATAGTGGTGAAGTCTCGGGAGGTGAAGACCCTGATCGAGGACCTGAAGGAAATGTTTGCCAGCCTGTGCAAGGTGGACCTGCGGCTTAATCCTGAGAAGTGTGTGTTCGGAGTCCCCTCTGACAAGCTGCTGGGTTTCCTAGTGTTGCACAGAGGAATCGAGGCCAACCCAGAGAAAGTCAAGGCCATAGAAGACATTTGCCCGTCATAGAGACTCAAGGAGATGTAGAAGCTGGCGGGATGCGTGACCTTGCTAGGGCGTTTCATCTCCAAGCTGGGTGAACGCGTCCTCCCTTTCTTCAAGCTGATGAAGAGGAAAGGGCCGTTTTAGTGGACCCCTGAAGCTTACGTGGCCTTCCAAGACCTCAAGAGTTAGCTCACCAGCCCACCATCGATGGTGGCGCCACGCCTCCTTAAGCCCTTGGTGCTCTATTTGGCCGCCACACCCACTCCGCCAGCGCCGCTCTGGTGGCGCTAAGGGAAGAGCGCACAATCAAGGACCCTCAGCAGGGCACCTCGTCACCAAGCAGGGCACAGCAACCTCGGGATAGCGCTCGTGAGGCTTTAGCTGAGCCAACAGCCAACGTCCCTCCTGAGGCCCAAGCCGACCCTTTAGCCGGCGAAGCTCCTTAGGCTAAGGCTCATGAGGCCGCGACTGATATGGCAGGTGCCGAGACCCCTGGAGGCCAGCATCCTTAAGAGATACAAGACCTCGCCAATACCTCCTCACTCATCGAGCATCTGGTCTAGTTTGTCAGCACGATGATACGGGAGGCACTAGCGTGCTACCCCATGCCCAAAAGCTTTTGCTCGCACTCCTCGTCGCCTCCCGAAAGTTGCGCCACTACTTCTAGGGTCACCCCATCAAGGTTATTTCAGCCTACCCACTGGAGAGGGTACTCCGGAGCCCTAATACTGCCAGGAGGGTCGTAGAGTGGAACATTGAGCTTCAGGCGTTCTAGCTGGAGTTCAGCACCACCAGGGTCATCAAGGACATGGCCCTCGCAGATTTCATGGCAGAGTGGACCGACGTCCCTGACCGCGGAATATGCAAAGATCGCTCCCTCTTGCCCGGAGACGAGGCACCGGATGGGTGGATCATGTACTTCGAGGGCGCTTTCGCACGACAAGGCGTGGGGGCTGGAGCCGTCCTCATCTCACCCACCAAGGACAAGCTCTACTACGCTATAGAACTCTGTTTCCAGCAGGGCGAAAAGGTCTCCAATAACATCACAGAATATGAAGGCCTACTCACTAGCCTCAGAGCCACGACAGCACTAGGGGTGAAGCATCTCACCATCAGGGGCGATTCTCAGCTCCTCATCAACTTCTCCAACAAAGAGTACATCCCCAAGGAAGAGCACATGGAAGCATACTTGGAAGAGGTACGCAAAATGGAAAAATGGTTCTTGGGCTTGGAATTATAGCACGTGCCATGTGGTACGAAAAAGGAGGCAGACAACATCGCCAAGAGTGCATCCCGGCGGCTACCTCAGGAGCCAGGAGTATTTGAGGAATGGCTCTTCAAGCCATCGACGGCTCCCCCCGCTACGGCACTAGCACCACCTCAAGAGGACATACCCCGAGCCCGAGCAACAGGTGCCTCGGCCTGCGGCCCAACTTCAAGGGTCCACCTGCTCCTCGCACTCAAGCCTCAGGAGTGGTGCTGGACCGAGGAGTTCAAGATGTACCTGCTACAGGGGACCTTACCGGCGAAGGAAAAGGATGCCGAGCGCGTGGCTTGCCAGGCCACTACGTACTACATCCAGGATGATGAGCTGTACCACAAATGGCCCAATGATGTTTCTTTGTGATAAATCTCAAAGGTGCAGGGGCTCGAGCTGCTGGCCGACATACATGGTGGGGACTGCAGACACCACTCTTAATCATGTACCCTCGTTGGCAAGGCATTTCGCAGTGGGTTCTATTGGCCCACATCACTCAACAACGCCAGCGAACTAGTGCGTTCCTGCGAAGCCTGCCAGTTCCGCGCCAAACAGATCCACCAGCCCTCGTAAGGCCTCCAGACTATCCCGCTTACATGGTCGTTTGCGGTTTGGGGGCTGGACATCTTGGGGCCATTTCCCCAAGTGCCAGTGGGCTACCGCTACCTCTTCATCGCCATCGACAAATTCACCAAGTTGGCGGAGGTAGAAGCTGTCCACACCATCCCGGTCGGCTCAGCCGTCAAGTTCATCAAGGGCCTCGTGAGCCGATTTGGGGTTCGTACGCGTCATCACTGACAATGGCTCGCAGTTTACTAGCAACCTTTTCAATACATACTTTACTAACCCTGGAACACAGATATGCTATGCCTCGGTGGCACATCCCAGGAGCAACGGCCAATGCAGAGGTCTTGAGAGGCCTCAAGACAAGGACCTTCAAGAAGAAGCTCGAGGCCTGTGGCAGGGGCTGGCTCGACGAGTTCCGGTCCATGCTGTGGTCCCTCCGCACCACTGCGACCAAGCCGATGGGCGAGACATTGTTCTTCCTCGTCTATGGAGCTAAAGCGGTTCTCCCACACGAGGTCAAGAATCGCTCCACGCGGCTCCTGGCGTTCGACGAGGCATGCCAGGATGCCACGCGGGGGATGGATCTCGTGTTTGGGGAGGAATGTCGCCGTCAAGCCTCGCTCCGAGCGTCAAGGTACCAGCAAGCGTTGTGGCGGTACCACTGCCACAACGTCTGCCCCAGGACGCTTGAGGTGGGTGATCTCGTCCTGAGGCGGGAGCTCTCCAGGGAAGGGTTACACAAGCTCTCTCCCATGTGGGAGGGCCTGCTTAGGATTGCCCATGTCTCCAGGCCGGGCGCCACGCGCCAGGACACACAGGACGGGATCCCCATCCAGAACGCCTGGAACATCTAGCACCTCCGGAAGCTCTACCCATGAAGCAAGGCTTCGGCCTGTGAAGGTCTCCGCTCGTGACACTCTCATGTAATAATGAGTGGGGTTGTACACGCCCGGGAGTCTCCTGAGTGCCGCCCTGGGGCCTCACGGGGGCTCCCTCCCATGTCCTAGTGGCAGCACTTAGCCCCGCGCTGGTGAGAAGACTAGACTAGGTGCCGGACACGACTGTTCATTTTCTTGCTTTCCGAAGTTGTTTCGCAATCTTTTAATGGAATTCGGAGTTTTTGCGTTTTGGTTCACCAAGTTGGATTTTCTCTCCTCTTGTTTCGCTCATTCTTAGCCAGGGCCAGGAAACGGCGGCAGATGCCCGTCGCTCTTCCTCGCGTGCCCCGCGCGTGGGGGCTACGCAGGTGTGTGCGCATGGGCCTACCCTCATACAAGCACACCTCGTCAAACCACGTTGCCCTAGTGCTTTGGCTTTCTAATCCTCGCGAGGAGCCTCAATCAAGCTCGTGGGCATCAGTGCCCCCTCATGTCCATGCCCCTCGGGCAGCGGGACGCAGTGCATGAAGCCACAGCTAAACCTATGGCATGGGGCTCACACAAGGAAGAATGAGGTGCCCGTTCAGGTTTCTTTTCCTTTAAACAGCTCTGCAGCAGCTCTATGGCGTCTCTCGAGGCCTCCAGCACCTCCCGAGACCAGTGGCCCCCGCGTCATTAGGAAGGGGGCCTCTGCCAGGCATCAAGGGCTGCGCCCCCACAAGGTGGGAAGCTATCGCAAACATGTCAAGCTAAGTTACCCTACCCGTGCCTACCCAGAATACAAACATCATGACACAACATTAAGATAATAAGCATAGCATAAAGAGCATACCTGCCATAGTTCATTAACCCGAGCGGGGCACCCTACCTTTTTCAAATCACTAAAGGAAGGGAAGGTTAAACAGAAGCGGCCCGCAAGGCTGCAACGGGTCCTGAAGCAGGTTCCGCCGCCCCCAAGCTCAAGTCGTGCCTTCCTCCTACTTCACCGGGGTGCGGTAGCGAGACGATCTACTGCCAACCTCGATGCGAGCTCGACAGGGCAGAGATTGGTCATAGCTGCCGCTGCTAGAGCTCTCGCCCGCGGAAGATCTGCAGCTGCGGGAGGAAGTGTGGACGTTGTCAAGGCCAAGCTCACCCTCATCACCGGCGTGGCCGACGTCAAGGACAAGCTCATCGTCACCGCTGTCGTCTTCTGGGCAGCACCCCACACAGCGGCCGTCTTCCCTGAACACCCTCACGAAGCGGGTCGCAAGGCCGTCATACTTTAAGTGGAGAGTGCACCTCCCTTGCAGTCCTCGTGCGTGGGCAAACACTTGCCAGTCATGGGTCAGGACCATGCTGCCCGCAGCGGTGACCTCGATCCCAACCCACGAGGCCCTGCTGTAGCAGCCATCAACCTGAAGCCAGAGGCTGTCGAGCCCCGAGGTCGGCAGCTTGCCGGTGAAGAAGCACGGAAGCTGGAGCAAGGTGCCGGCGGGCCTCTTCGACCACACCATGAATGCCAGGAGCGCATCCATCGAGGGGAAGCATGGTCGAGGAGGGCGAGCGACAATAGCGTGCTTTCCCTCGTCACAGGGGCTGCCCCATGGCCGGTGCCCCCGCCGAGAGAAGAAGCACCACAACAGACGCCAAGAGAGACGCCGGCTCCTGGAGAAGCGCGCATGCGCCCCCTGAGAGCCGTCGTCGGGGTCGCGGCATGCTTACGGGGATGGGCGCGGCCCCTCTTGGGTGGTGGCGAGGCCGCCCCTCCTTAGGGGCCTTCCCTTTCTTAGTAGCCGAGAACCTCCTCGCCGAGAACCTCTTCGCCGACGCCATGAGCCTCGCAACTACGGCGAAACAAATAAGAAGAAGGAATGAGCAGCGAGAAGATGAAGATAGAGTTGAGCAAGGGGGTCTCTGCCCCTCCCCTCATTTATAGCTAGAGGGAGGCCAACCGCCGGCCTCCACGATCTCGTGTAATGATGATTCCTCTGCATGCAGCATCGACTTGTCAAGTCAAACGGTTGTCGAGGCAGCATGGGGAAGCGGAGACACCCACATCCCATCAATCGCAATGTGTTTTCCAAGGCCGCAGGTGGTTAGGGCCCGCAGCGCTCCTCACTTGCCATTTGGCTTCGCCTAGAAGCCAAGTCCAACCGCGCCTTGTGCCCGGGGGCTACTGTCGGTGTTCTGGATACGGGGGTACCCAGACTTGCCTGCCTGCGGCCCACGGCATGGCTCCATTGATGGCCTGGTACGGCCTAGCTTCAACATCAGCTCAGGACCCTCGCGAGGGGCCAAGCTTCGCGAGGCGAACGACACCAAGACCTCCAAAGGGATCTGCCTCCTCAGGCTGGCTCCCGAGGAGCGGAGATTTCTATGCAGGGCTCACCTCGCGAGGTTCGACTAACGTGATCCATGATGGCCAAGCCTAGGCGGGCACTAGCGGGCGCAGAGTACCAGTTTGCTCTGTGGTGCAAAGGAGGCAAGCAGTAGGCGTGGAACCCCGAGGAATCAACCAAAGGTTTCCGTTCCCGTGCATCAAGACCAAGACTGCCAGGACGACAGGATGGAGGTCATCGCCGAGCCCACCACGGCTTCACGACCAGAGGCTTTTGCAGGAGAAGACCACTTTAGTCAGGATATGATGTACTAGTTGTCTCCCTTCAAATTTGGTCGTTATGGGATCCCTTCCTGCCTTCATTTGGGAAGAGGACCAAGGCCACTATAAATAGGATCTAGCCACCACCAAGGGGGGAGATGGAGCAGATTGGATCCATTCCACCCTCACTAGCTCACCAGCTCACTCGTGCCCAAGAACACGCCTCCTGAGGCTGGTCTTCATTGTACTAATTCTTCCTCAGCCCCCCGAGGCAAATCCACCACAAAGCAGGAGTAGGGTTTTACACCGCAAGGTGGCCCGAACCTGGGTAAACTGTTGTGTCTTCCTTTCCCTTCGAGCTCGATGCATTAGGCTGTGAGACCGGCGAGTCGGCAGATTGGGTAGGCTGAGATCTTCACACGCACCCCAGAGTTCGAACCTCTCAAGGGTTTGCATAACCCAAAATCCGACAGCCTCCCCCACTCCAGAGCGTCGCAGCCTAAGCCCCGCTACACTTCCCAGGGAGCTCGAGGAGCGAACGGCCCAAAAGAGCTTTATCGTGGCCTCTTCGCCTGATGTCGGTGATGTGGCCGCCGAGGAAGCTGACGATGACCTCGATTGAGCCTTTCAATCAGCAAGCTAGAGTATTCTCGCATGTTGCAGACGTCGGCTACGACATCTAGGTCATCGACACCAACGCCTTGACGCAAGCTATGTCATAGGTTAAGTTGCCCGCTCCCAACCCTTCGGGTTCGACAGCTGTCAATCTCATCGATGGCCCTGCCGCTGATCTCCTACGACTCGTTATGAACAATTTTCCATCTTTCATCGCCATGGAGCCCCGTTTGTAATTTCTGAAGGACACGTTCTGTGATGCTGGCTTAGGATCCTCAGCTAGCAAGTCAGACCCATCAATGGCGACCACTAGGAGGAGCCAACCTCTGACAAGTGAGGAAACCCATGATTTGTTTTCTCGAACCCCTTTTGTAGTGAGAACCTGTCTAGTATTTATTGCTATATTTGGTTGTTTGCATCACGCCTTGTTTATTTCTACGGTTTATGGTTCTTCGGCTGTTTGTAGTTAGCATATGTCCAGTTTCAATTGCCATATTTGGTTGTTCGTAGTATGCCTTTTTTATTTCAGCTATTAACAGCGTGATGTTCTATATGTGCTATTATGGACTGTATAGTTGAATTTCATCAATACCAAATTTAACAATAGCTCTATGAATGACTATATTTGGTTGTTGTTAAGCATGTTGTACTCCCTCCGAATCTTTTTAGTTCGCATATAAGATTTGTCTAAAGTCAAGCCTTGTAAAGTTTGACCAACTTTATAGAACAAAATACCAACATTCACAATATGAAATAAATATCAGTACATGTTTCATGACTTAAATTTTCATATTGTATAACTTAACAAGGTAGATGTTGATATTTTTTCATATAAATAAGGTCAAACTTTATGAAGTTTTACTTCAGACAATTCTTATATGCAGAGTAAAAAGGACCGGACGGAGTATTTAACATGCCTTTCCATTTGATTTAACAATGACACTGTTTGGATACTCTAGCTTAGCTAGAGGTTAGAGTTGATTTCTAGCTCATAATAGTTAAAAGGGAGAGAGAGATTGGTGGAATAGTTGATTGTACTGCTTGAGCCTCGTGGGCATATATATAGGAGTACATGGTCATCTTGGAGTACAAGTCAAGGTAGAATAAATCATATGCTATCCTATGTTTCCTAAATAACAAGGGTACTCAACAATGACTAACCCTGAACTAACTCTAGCCAAAGAGGTGTTTGGATGATAGTGTTAGATTGACAATAGATTCACTTTCAGAACTAGCCCCAATCAGCACCTCTTGGGTGGGATAGTTGCTTTGGGTGGGTTAGACGCAACTAGCTCAAACTAGCCCTCATGACTGGGTATATACTTTAGGGCTTTTTGATCCCAAACTAGCTCAAACTAACTCTAACCCATGGATCCAAACAGGGCCAATAACTAGTGTACTTAGAACTACACAGTACAAGTTTAAAGACTATGTTTGCTTGTTTTTAAATATTAGGCATGTTGCAGTTAATAACACACCTTTCCCCTTCTTGTTTTTAAATATTAGGTTTTCAACAATTTGGTCTTGCACATGTAGGTCCTACTGTGAGAGGTTTTGACCCACTGTTTGACCCTTTTTGCATATGTGGAAATGACTTGTCCATGAATATCAGTCATGTCAAGAAACTCTGAAAGATTGTTACAATAAAGAAATTAGCAACAAAAAACAACAAGATCTTTGTCTGCACAAGGAAGAAGATATCAATTCACTACGGGATGGTGCTAACTATTATACCTCGTCTTTTTAATTCCTTTGCGCCATTTAAAGTCAAGAGAAGATATTTATGCATATCCTTGTTTTCAGGCCTTTCCAAAGCAGTTCACTTATGATTATCTCTCAAACCACCTGTATGGTCAAGAGGTGAGGAAGGTATTCATATAACATGCATGGTTCAATATTGAAGTGATCCTGAAGAGGACGAAGGATGGACAGGCACTGGCCTAAAGTTGCAAAGACCTTTAACATCAATGAAGGCTCAATATTCGCCTTCCGCTTCAGCAGTTTCCCAGATGAAATCCATCTGTCTATGTACCGCGTGTGATGCTAATTTCGAAAGATTCTAGATGTTGCATGTGAATCTTGGTGCTGGTACAGTTGTGTAATGGAGTAGCTGAGCGTCGAAGTTATATGATGTTGTACTCTAATGTATTTCGATTATGAAATCCTGCTTCCTTAATATGGAAATGAAATATATTGTGTGCTTAATACGAAATGTCAGTTAGATTAATAAATTGATTATTAATAACAGGGCAATTAGCCTGCTAATGGCCAATTAGCCTGCTAATTGGGTTTTTCTATTGCAAACGGTGACTGAGAAAACATCGTGGGCGATGACCTCAGGAAACGCACACAGATTCTAGGAATAAACCATGTTCGATCAATGAACAATCACACATGACATCCTCTTGAAAACTGTTTGCGTTAGGTCACCTTGCGAAACTGTTTACAACATAAAAAGTGTGTGTGATGGACGGCCTTTGCCACACAGTTTCTTCTACGCACCTGATAATCCCGAAGTGCAAGGAATCATAATAGCAATTTCCAAAGGTGGAAGTGATAAGTATGGAGTGTCAACCCCACAAGGAGTTAAAGTTAAGATCAATATTCTCTCAAGACCTATCTCCCATTGATACGACTCTACGTACAACGAACGTCTGCTTCCATCTAGAAACAAGAAATAGAACTACGTTGTGGGTATGAAGAGGATAATTTGCTTGATATCGGAGATATAGAATGCAAAAAATAGGTGCTGCTATCGTAAAGTTAGAATATGTTATAATATATTATAAATAGCGAGTGTGGAATAATGATGGAACGGTGTGCGGAATTGTCCTAGGCAATTGTTAACAAGATCGGTAATCATTATTGCAATTTTATATGAGGGAGAGGCATAAGCTAACATACTTTCTCTACTTGGATCATATGCACTTATGATTGGAACTCTAGCAAGCATCCGCAAGTACTAAAGACCATTAAGTTAAAACCCAACTATAGCATTAAAGTATCAAGTCCCCTTTATCCCATACGCAATAATCCCCTTACTCGGGTTTAAGCATCTAGCGCTCTAGCAACCCACTATAAGAGAATCACGAACGTATTGCAAGACCCTACAGCGGGAATCGTTCACATGTGCGCGGCATGGAAGGTACCATAGGACAGCACCAAAATAAAACATACAATTCAAACCAATCTAGATCATCAATCAACCCAAAAGACAAAAGAAATCTACTGAAAAACATCATAGGATGGCAACACATCATTGGATCATAATATGTGGCCTAAGGAACCATGTTCAAGTAGGGGATTATAGCGGGGTTCGGGAGAGTGGACCGTGTAAAGAAGATGAGGAAGGTGATGAAGATGATGATGTTGATGAAGACGATCACCGCGGCGATGGTTCCTCTAGCGGCACTCCGGCGCCACCGAGAGAGTGGGGGAGAGAGTCTCCCCCTTGTGCTTACTACTACATGGCCTGCCTCTAGATGGGGAGAGGCCTCCCTCTGGTCCTTGGACTCCATGATGATGATAGCTCCCTCCGGCTTCCTCCTCCATGGCCTCCGGTGATGATGGTTCCCTCCGGTAGGGTGCCGGAGAGGACCTAGATTGATTTTTCATGGTTATAGAGGCTTGTGGCGGCAGAACTTCCGATCTAGGTTTCTTTTCAGAGGTTTGGGGATTTATAGGAATTTTTGGCGCTGGTCTTACGTCAAGGGGTCCACGAGGTAGCGGCAAGCCAGGGGGAGCGCCCTCCACCCTCGCCGCTTCCTCGTGAAGCTTTTGGTCCAACTCTTGTGCTTCGGGGTTCTAATTTTATCCATAAAAAATCACCATAAATTTTCAGCCCATTCTGACAACTTCTATTTCTGCACAAAAAACGACACCAAGGTAGTTCTGCTGAAAACAACGCCAGTCTGGGTTAGTTCTAACAAAATCATACCAAAACCATATAAAATTGTTGTAAACGTGGCATGAATACTTCATAAATTATAGAGACATTAGAGATGTATCAGCATCCCCAAGCTTAAATCCTGCTCGTCCTCGAGTAGGTAAATGATAAAAAAAATATTTAATGAAGTGTGAATGCTAGAAAGTGCACAAGTTTGATCAATTTGAATCGCTTTTTCTAGCATCATTATATATGATAAACAGTAGCTCATCTCATAAGACTTCACATGATCAAGTAGCAAGCTATTCACAAGTTAAAGTATAGACCATAAAGTTTCTTGAAAACTAACTAACCATGTTCTTAGTCATAAAACAGTTCATCTTATTTTTAGGAAGGGTCTATGTAAGAGCTTTGATTTAGCACACATAGTCAACTATCATATAGTGCTCCATGATTGCTAACACTCAAAGCTTATTTTTAGAATAAATAGCATCCATCGAACACAGAGAAAGATAGGGGCTTAATGTTTTGCCTCCCAACTTTATTTATCATATAGATAATTGTCAATAATAATAATTCATGATCAAATATATTTGAATGACAATATATGCTTGGATCTTTCCCCACCACATGATGCTTGTCGACTAAAGAATAATTGACATTGAAATAAGAAGGAATACTATTGACTCTTGCATAAAAGTAAATACATGAAAGTAAAAGATAGGCCCTTCGCAGAGGGAAGCAGAAGTTTCCATGCGCTTTTTAATTTTGGATGTGCAAACCCTCAATGCAAAGGAACTTCACATTGTATTGCCCTTTGTGATAGAAACCTTTATTTCGCTTTTATTTCTTTACCATCACAAGTTCGTACAACGCTTATTTCCCTTACAATAAAAGATCATACATATTTAGGAGCAATTTTTATTGCTTTTAGCACCGATGACAACTTACTTGAAGGATCTTATTCAATCCATAGGTAGATATGGTGGACATTCATGGCATGAAACGGGGTTTAAGGGTTTCTGGATGCACAAGTAGTATCTCTACTTAGTACAAAATTTTGGCTTGCAAAAGATGCTAAGCAAGCACCACATGTTAGAGGATGCATAACAATATAACTTCTATACAAATATACCCAAACATAACTCATTACGTTGTCTTCCTTGTCCAACTTCAAATAATTTCCTCAAGTTTGAAAATAATTAATAGGGCTTGCAATCATAGAAGATGTCCAAGATAGTATATTTATATGTGAAATCTCTCGTCCTTCAATATTCTTTCATGAATTGTTCAAGTGACTAATGTTGAGTTTGCTAACTTTCAATAAATTGTACCACCTATACTTCTTATATGTGAAGTCATTACTCCCCATGGGATAAGCATATAAAATATATATAATTTCAGATTTATGATATTGAATTCATTCAACCATTTACTCATAGGATATAAGTGAAGCACGAGAGTAAATGACAAACTACTCCAAAAAGATATAAGTGAAGAACAATGAGTAGTCAAGTTGTTAAACAACCATGGGAGGACTCTCTCTCATTCAAGATTTTAGATCCAATGATTTTATTCAAACAACAAGTAAAATGAAAATACGCTCCAAGCAAAACACATATCATGTGACGAATAAAAATATAGCTCCAAGTAAGGTATACCGATGGTTTTCAGGACGAAAGAGGGGGTGCCTTCTGGGGCATCCCCAAGCTTAGGTGCTTGAGTCTTCCTTGAATATTACCTTGGGGTGCATTGGGAATCCCCAAACTTAGGGTCTTTCCACTCCTTATTCTCCTCGTATCGGTATCTCACCCAAAACTTGAAATCTTCAATCACACAAAACTTAACGGAACTTCGTGAGATAGGTTAGTATGATAAGGAGTAAATCATTCACTTTGGTATTGTCAAGATAATATTCATAATTGTTCTCACACAATAACTACTATACCATATCATTTCTACAATTTATATTGAGCAAGATAATCCATAGAAACTACAAAGCAAGCAAAATATGCGTTGAAAACAGAATATATCAAAAACAGAATAGTCTGTAATGATCTGAACAACAACCATACTTCTGCTACTCCAACAATTCTGAAAAATTAGCACAACCAACGCAATTTGTATATTAATCTTTTGTAAAAAATTCAGATCAAAAGCACACTTATGTGATCTTTTAAAATTCTGGCAATGAGTGTAAAAGTTTATGTTTTTCAGCTAGATCAAATCAACTATCACGATAGACCATCCCAAAGGTCTTACATGGCACTTTATTGAAACAAAAGCTATAAAACATGATTACTATAGTAGCATAATCATGAGAACACACAAAAATGGTAGGGGTAAATATTGGGTTGTCTCCCAACAAGCGCTTTTCTTTAATGCCTTTTAGCTAGGCATGCTATTTTAATGATACTCTTCAAAGACCAATTTTGATGATGGTCTTATTCATACTCCAAAAGATAAAGTGAAGTTACTGGCGCATTCTATAATTAATATAGATTTACCAACATCCAAGCTCAAAATATATAAGTGAAGCACACGAAGCATTCTATAAATCCATACTCAAAAGATTTAAGTGAAGAACAAAGAGCATTCTATAAATCCATACTCAAAAAGATTTAAGTGAAGCACATGAAGCATTCTATAAATAAATGAAGGACAATCTCATACTAGATGGTGCATAAAGGAAAAGAAAGGAAAAATAAACTCAAAAGATACATATCATGCGAACAAAACAAAAACCGAGGTATACCGATAATTGTTGAAGAAGAAAGATGAGATGCCAACCAGGGCATCCCCAAGCGTAGATGCTTGAGTATCCTTGAATTATTTTTTTGGGGTGCCACGGTAGTTCTGCTGAAAACAACGTCAGTCCAGCTTAGTTCTAATAAAATCATACCAAAACAATATAAAATTGTTGTAAATATGGCATGAATACTTCATAAATTATAGATACATTGGAGATGTATCAACACCGTGTGTGATGCATTCAATAACGCAAACAATAAAATTGTTAATATCGTGTGCAATGGAAACACTATCAAAAACGATTTAATGGGGAAAATTGTGTGTGATGTACTTGCGAACAGAAATGTTTTCCTTGGAGTGACTGTGTGGGATGTATATACGAACGGAAACATACTTCTTGGATGAACTGTGTGGGAAGTACATACTAACAGAAATGTATTCCTTGGACTAACTGTGCGGAATGTATATACGAATGGAAATGTTTAGATGGGACTGACTATGTTGGATGTACTTACGACCAGAAATGATTTAGGCTGTATAATTATATTTTTTAGCACAATTGTACGTATAACCGTATTTGATCGCTTGCCCGTCGCACATGACCTCATTTTGCCGAGCATGTGTGCCAGGAGGCCCTATCCCCGACGATTTCTGGCTCATGTGGGAAGGACCCCCCCCCCCCCATATCGCAGTTACTCACTTGGCGACGGTTCAGAACATCGTCACAGAAAGGGTTTAAAAACTGTTTGCATAATACCTTGTTGTACTAGTGGATAGTTTGAGATGAACGTCCCATAGCTGGGTGCAAGAGAACCCAGAACTGCATCAGTAGCCAACTCATCCAAGAGCAGGAAGCCCAACCAATCCAAAGCTTGCAAGTATCCGATCATCTTGATCACATGTGGGCTTAGTGGATCACTTTCCTTCAGCTTGCAATCCATGAAGTATCACCAGACATTGATCCTTTCGGGCCTAGCAGCATGTGTCTGAAACATGCCTTTGAGACTCTCGATCATATCATAAGTTCAACATTTTTGAAATGTTGTTGCAAATTGGGATCCATACAAGCCAGCATCAGACAGCTGATCCCTGTTGATTCATCAACGAGTTTCTGGTATGCATTCTTGGTTGCGGCATTAACATTATCGGCAGGTTCCTCTATAAGTGGATCCTCTGGAACATGTTCCTTTTTATCGTGCTTGAGAACAATTCTCAAATTTCTATTCCACCTGGTAAAGTTTATTCCATTCAGTTTATCCTTTTCTAGAATTGATTTCAATGCAAAGTTGGGTTGAGCAAGTGATGCCATTGATCTACAACATAAATATATGCAATCACTAAGCAATGTTTTTATGTAGAGTAATTCAAGCCTTAAACAGAAATAGTCCCACTGAAGTCGGCATCCCTCCACAAACTCACAGTGATTCAGGATCCAACTAGCGCATGCGACTAGTGATCTTTAGCATCACTTCTAGCCTACATACCTATCCGGTAAGCAACTCCTTGCTAATCGTCCCTCTATACGACTCCTGTCAGTCGGGTAAGTATCTTATACCCCGGCTCCCAAACTTCTTTTCCACAAGGCCCAAAACCATTTTGATAGCCTTGTTAAGTTAACAAGATGCAGTGCATGTCCGTGTCCGAAATGAACCCTTCAGTTGAAGGACACCTAGTAGCACCCAAATTTTATGAGCCTACTACTAGACGTACTTGACATGCGAAGGTGCAACATCAGGGTTGCAATTTGCTTGATATTAACGAGGGATCTTTCTACCATATTAACATGTATAGAAAACAAGAAACATAACAATCACAAATAAACATATATTGTGAAATAGTATGGCTCCTTCATGGATGTTCTTCTAGGTTGGCTCCGACTCCGATGACCATCTAGGAACTCCATCTTGTTTGTCATGCCAGGACGCCAAGCCACCAACCTGATCTTAGTTATCCAACTACTACAACTAGTAATTAATTTTACAGAGAATCACAAGTCGACACGCAGATCGTTATACATTATAATGACAACACATTGGCTCCTGCCGGCTAACAAAGATGACACGCGAGCCATGTACAATTTACACACATGCATCACATACACATGATCCATACTATTCACATCAAACCTGCAAAACAAAATTATGCACAGAATCGCATTCTACCGGTTTGAGTGATCATGTATAAAATACAAGGCATTACGCACACAGTAGTCTGATTCGGATTTATGTTTCACTGTTAACCCCAATGGTGGATTCCAGCCGGTAGGGGTAGGTTGTGTCACGACCTCATCGATTCCAATTACCAGAAAACATAGCCACATCGATCCCCATGTGCAGTAGATCTCATCAACCGTGCACATAGCCGATCTCGTAAATGACAACTAATCTCATCTCTCGCCTCCACATATCTAATATGCATATGATCAGAATCCAAATCCTATAGCAGAGGCTCTGATACAACTGTTGGGCTCTGCAGTAGGGTGCGTTGACTGCAAATTAAAAATTCCTACACAGATCAACCAAGAACATGCTACTAGAGATAGATCACGGATTGTTACCACTAGACGTGCAGTGTCGTGCAGTGGAAGAAGAGTTAGGGCAGCGCGTCCGCGTGGTTCGTCTCCTCCTTGTTCGATCTCCCTCGAACACCCGGTCGTCGGATTTCGCGTACTGGTTTGCCGAAGCGGCGCAAGTGCACCGCCTCTAACAGTATCCGCGTGTGGAGGAGGAACACCGTGCGGCGGACTACTAGGTCCGATCAAATAGTCGGGAGCGAGTGGAGGTGGCTATTCGCAACACATGCAAAATTGAGTGACAACACTAAAGCAATCAACCGAATGAGTGTGTCGCAGACCCACTATATATAGGCATCTGTCGCAGGCTCAACGCTTGGGCCTCGCACGGATCCAAAAGCCCAAAGTCTGTTCAGCCTGGATCCGAGTCCGAGTAGGATCACATCCGACTCGTGGAGTCTTGTCCAGCATCACGGGTTCCTTCCCTTAAGCGTGCGACCCCTTAGGTTCTCATTCACTTGGTCGCGAGTCAGATCACATCCGGCTTGTCTAGTTGGTAGCGGCCTCTAGCAAAGCGTGCCAACTCCAAGTGTTTGATGAAGCTTGTTAGGAGAACCTGTACAACATGTCACACTTCTATTCCCTTTGCCACACGATATATGTTGTCGGGCTCAAGGCAAGTATTTCATCCTTGTGCTAGCTCGACCTCTTTCTCATTCAAGTGATTCCAACCACAAACCAGATTATCTCATAATCCTTGCCGCATGGCCAAGCTTATTTTGGTCGGATCACACGAGGGCCCCAGAGTACATCTCTCCTGGTCGGAGGGGTAAATCCCACCTTGCTCAACCATGTGTCGCTGCATGGGTTTGAACAAGCCCGAAACTTACCTTTGTAACTACCCAGTCATGGAGTAGCATTTGGTCGGTTCAAAGTAGGTCTTTCACCATCCCGAGTACATGCGCTAGCTCATGTCTTAGGACATAGAGCGTATTTTGTACTAGAGACTCATAGATGACATGTCGCTACGTCTCATAGGTGGGTCTGTCTGACTCAAACCTTATCTCATGTCAGTATTATCCGGCTAGCATCCAATGCTCCATGGCTAGTGAGACCGAGCCATCCACCGTTTCATATGCTAGTCTAGTTGGCTGTGCATCCACACAACGCTTTCGACTAGGGACCTTTTAGGACAATCATCATACAATGCATACTCCCACAAACAAGTCATGTACTTGCTGATACACATCATTGATAATGTCCAAGGAGTATCCTTATTCATAAACACATAGGAAATATCATCATACATGATTGCCTCTAGGGCATATCTTCAACAGCGCGGCCATCCACTTGAGGACAGGTTCCACTCTCAGGTCAGTGAGCTTCTCATGCCCACATCTGGGGTTCTGCACGGTCCGGTCTCTGGGAATCATTAGGAGTAGGCTGGTCCGGCATGCGTCCATAAAAACCCACTGTATCGATAGCCTTCGACCTTCTTCCCGGCCTTCAAGTGCATGTTATCATCCTCCATCACCTTGACGGCGAAAAAGGAGACACACAGGGAGCATTGATCTGGGCGGTGAAGTGCTAGTTGAAAAAGTGGTGAAAGAGCGCCACCGAGGGCCTCACGCCCACGAAAGCCTCACAATAAAGGCAAATATGGCCAAAAGGAGAATGGAATTGGGCTGGAGATAGAGGGCATGGATCCAATAGTGGGAAAGGATGGCATAAATGAACCCTAAGAATGGTGGGACAAACCCAGCGTAAACGTTGTGGAGGAAGAAGGGGTAGGCGAACTCCCCCAGACCGCCCCGCACTCGTGAGCCCGACGAGATCTTGGTCAACTGCCTTCATTTAGGTCGCCATCCACCATCAGGAACACTGGGCCCAGGTCCTCCGTGTTGGTGACAGAGGACCATAGGAGCACCGCCTCGACAGTGGGCGGGCTCACGGCCGGGGCCGTCGGCTTTGCCTTCTTGCCTGTGGGCGCCATTCATACGTCGTGGAGTTGCGAGCAAAGTTGGGGGAGATGTCACACCTGGGATTGGATCGCGAGGGCTCATGTGCGGGAAGGGAGGCGCAGGAAGGCGGATGCAAGACAAGGGTGGCAGTGATGGCCTCGTGCCTTGCGTGGGCATGTTTTATGTCAGCCCAGGCGGCTGCCGATGCGTCGTGGGAGAAGTGGGGGCGCTCCACGTTCCATCATGCACCACGTGTCGAGCCTGTTCCATGGGAGGTTGGGGCCCATGCCGTTTTGACCCTCCCCCCTAGCAAGCGAAGTCACGTGCCGGGGGGCTACTGTTGGGCCTGTGAGACTGTGGGTACCCAGGCCCGTCTACCTGCGTCCCAGGGCGCGATGCATATCCTGGGCCCAGCGGATGGCCCAAAAGCTAGCTTCTTGAGCAAGACTCCTCGCGAGGCCCATGTCAGTAAGCGCCCCAGGAAGATTTGAGGCGCCACCAGGAGCCTCGCAAGGCGGCCTCCCAAAGCCCCTCTCAGAGGTGAACAAGTCAAGAGCTGCCACTCGGTCGCGCGGCCCTGAGTCTTCAAGTGGCTGACGCATGCGACGACGAGCGATGCCAAGGGCCGTGCCATCAGGCATGGATGTGGAGGCTTTCCTCTTTCGTGCTAAGGGAACAAGGCCAGCCACCAGTTCCCAAAGTAATCCCCAAAGGTTGCCTGACCGGTGCAAGAGGACCAAGATGGCGGGCGCGTAGTGCGGAAGTCATCACCGAGCTCACCGGCACGTCATGGACGGCGGCTTTGTAGACGAAGACCACCTTTAGTCAGGATAGACTACACCATTGTTCCCCCTTCAAATTGCCGTTGTGTGGCAACCCTTCCTGCCAATATTTTCACTGGAAGAGAACCAAGGCGTGTATAAAAGAGGGTCAGGGAGCTGCCGCAAAGGAGGTCGACCAATCTGACCCCCAAGACAACCCTTGTACTCTCATTCTCCCTCATGAGAGCAATCCAACCACCAAGAAGGAGTAGGGTCTTACACAGCAAGGTGGACCGAACCTAGGTAAGTGTTATATCTCCAGCCTTACCACTCTAGCTTGCTCTCGCCATAGCCTCGTCGTGGTTAGTAGCAGGAAGGAGTAGGGCAGTAGGAACAAGCGCACCCCAGAGTTCGAACCTCTTGGTCCCTGGAGCCCCAATTCCGACGTTCCTAAAAGACTCAATTAATATATAAAAAGGCCAAACAAACACGCAAAAGTTGCAAAGTTTAGCACGACACTCCTATTGATCTATGTTACCTCTATAGAAAATCAAGGCATGAAGAGGCATCGTATGCCGTTTCGCCCACAAAGGTGACACATTCCCTATCGGAACCACGAGGCTTCTTGAGACAAGCTCCATTTGTAAGAAGCTTATACCAAAACATTACCCAAATGGGATAAAAAATTTAACAAAACATGTTGGTGACATGCCAAGACAGCATGCCAAGTTCCATGATTTTCAAGCGAGTTTTGGATTTATAGGAATTTAAAAACCAATTTTCTCAATGTTTTCAGCCGAGCCACGATGCCCAGATATTTGAAATTCATTCCCATTTCTTGCATGGGACCTAAACATTCACCCAAGGACACATTTATGATTTTTCAACCCATTTTTGTGCACTAGAGCATGTGCATGTAGTCCAAATTTTGAATTATGCACATTAAATATCTAGAAACTCAAATGATGTATTAAAAGGCCAAACGAGCCCTGAAGAATTCCAACTTGTGACACAATACTCCTATAGTTGCATGTTGCACTGTAAAAATATCAATGTGGGAAGAGGTAGCATATGTTGTCTCGCACACAGAGGTGGCACGTTCTCTCTCAGAACCATGAGGTTCCTTGAGAGAAGCTCCGGTTTGAGGAAGCTTATACCGAAACTTGTCCCAGATCAGACAAAAAATTTACCATGGCATGTAGGTGCCATGTCATGACACCATGTATGGCTTCCAGGGTTACACGATTGGTATCCAGGGGTGCGCATGGAGGCGGTAGGAGATGACTTGGAGTATACGCCAAGTCTTTGGTAGATGTAGTCTTGATCATGTCCAGGCGTGTAGCTTACAGAGTCCACCTGAATGAGAGTGAGGACCTACAGGCCCAGCCTGAAGACTATGGGCCAACTAGGTTGGTACAACCTAGACCAGGACACTGTCAGTAGCCCCCGAGCTGGTCTTCCACACCGAGGCGACCTCTTCGATTTTAACAACTTTGGATCCGAAGTCCTGGGTTTGACAGACGTGTTCCCCCTTTTTGATAATTTGAGATATTCTCCTTTTTTTAAAGACACAATGGACCACTCCTCAAGGGAATGGCGTCCCTCAAACAGTACCAAGCCAAACTCGCTTAGCGTTCAAAGATGCGAGGTTACTTAGCCTTGAAGGTCTCCCATGTAGATGTGAACAATGCTTTTAGCATGTCAACTTTATCGAAGCGGCACCACCCATGACTAGGTGGGCAGTTACTACTCACTTGAATCGCGGCCTGAGGCAATCCTCCTATAGGAACATTCCTTCGAAACGGAGATCGTGCTTCTTTTCTAAGGGATATCATTAAGATTTTGTTTCTCCGTATATATATAATGTCATATTTTTATGTGTAATGGCAATTTCTACCACGTAGCCAGGGGGACTCTTGGCCTTGTTACCACCCTATATAAGAGGAAAGGGATAGTGACAGGAAAATACACTCCCCTTCATGCTTGTTGCTTCTCGAGCTCCAGCGCCTAGATCCAATCCCGAACTCATTTTGCTCCTACGGCGCTTATCCACCTCCATCCCGAGCAATGGCAGAGGCCAGCCTCAAGGGACACTTGGCTGGCTCCTTCGTCACGGAGGGCACCATCTAAGGGCTGCGCAGTGCAGGGTATATCCCCACTATGGTCAACGCTCGAGTGCCAAATTGTAACGCCCCGGATCCGATGCGCCAGGTGTCCGCCAGTTATTTCGTTGCCATGTCATTTGCTTGCGTGTTGCATTCTGCCATGTCATCATGTGCATCTCATTTGGCATACGTGTTCGTCTCATGCATCCGAGCATTTTCCCCGTTCTCCGTTTTGCAATCCGACACTCCTATGTCCTCCGGCGTTCCCCTTTTGCCTCTTTTCATGTGCGAGTGTTAAACCTTCTCGGAATGGACCGAGTCTTGCCAAGCGGCCTTGGTATAGCACCGGTAGACCGCTTGGCAAGTTTCGTGCCATTTGGAGTCCGTTTGATACTCCAACGGTTAACCGGGTAACTTTAAAAGCCCTCTTTTGTCTGCAGCCCAACACCCCTTTCAAAGTGGCCCAAAACCCATCCTAACCCCCTCCATGCTCTCGGTCTTTCGATCACGATCGTGTGGGTGAAAACCGTGCTCCATTTGGACTATCCTAGCTCCCTCTATCTATAAATATGTCTTCCTCCGCGAAATCCCACAGTCCAAACCCTAGCAATTTCTCCTCTCCGCCGCCGGACGCATCTCCGCGCTGCGCCGGACATGTCCGCCGCTCCCTTCCACGTCGCGCCGGCCAATGGCATGCCGACACGTCAGCAGCGCTGCCGCCCGCACCCAATCCCATGCCGCCACCTCACTCGCGCCCTTCCTCTCTCTCCTCCGCGCCCGCCGCCGGCCCGCGGGGCCCGAGGTCGGCCCGCCCGAGCTGCGCGACCGACCCATCGCCACCCGCCTCCAGCGCCGCCCGTGTCGCTCTGCCGCTGGCGTGCCCGCCGCCTCCGTCGCCGGCGCCTCGCCGTGCTTTCGCCGCCTCGTGGCGCGGATCTCCCGCGCCCGCCGCCGATTCACCACTGCCCCCGCCTCGCCTCTCCCGCCTTTAGGCGCGGCCCCCGCCATCAAGGCTCGCCGGTCGCTCCGCCCCGACCGCGCCGCCCGGCCGGATCCGCCCAGCGCCCGCCCGCAGCTCCCTCCGCCGCCGTCCCAGCGTGCCGCCGACCGGATCCGGTCAGATCCGGGCTGGGGCCGCCTCCCGCGCCTCCCATGCATCTTCCTCCTCGTCTCCGGCGACGAGCTCTGACGAACCTCGAAAACCGTGTAGATCGAAGGTTGACCCCGTTTTTTCCCTAAGTCCCTGTTATTTTTACATTATCATGCCATGTTCATCGCATCATAACTTGCTGCATACTGCTCCGTTCGTACATGTAATATGTCAAATTGTTTGTCTCGACGAGTACTTCAGTTCATTCCATTGTGTCATGTTCATTTGTGTCCATCTTGATGCCTGAATCATCGTTGCAATAGTGCTATATGATGTTAATCTGCTGAAACTGTTATAACATGCTCATTTGTCATTTTTGCCATGGTTGATGTGTGCATCCTATGAGCATGAGCTCTACATGTGTTTTGATTTATGCTATGCCATCTTTCCAGAGGTGCCATCCATGTATTTTTTGTGAGTCTTGTACTGAGTGCATCGAGCTCGTGAAGTAGGGTACTTGTTGTTGCTGTTTTGGTAGGCTGATTCTGTTATATTTTGCTGCTATGTAAACCTGCTGCTACAAGTCATTCTATGCATAATCGGGAGTTGTTCACTAAGGATGATTTGTTATACATGTCATGCTCTATCAATTCATGCCCATGGTTGCATTTATAGCCTGCTGTAACTTGTTGATATCTTGCTCCAAACTTGCTAAATAATGTTGCTGTCAGCCTGTTAACATTAGGGTCGATGTTGCCATGATTGTTGGTAGTGATCCATGCACCCCATGAACTTGCTCTTGCCATGCTTAGCTTCATAAACATGTCTTCTTACTGTTGGTTGCCTTGCCATGCCATGTATTGCTCTGTGGTGAGTGATTCAAGCTCACCAACATGCCTACTTATTGTTGTTCCTGCCATGTTTGAATCTGTCATATATTTTGCCATGTTTACATGGGTGCCATCATATTTGATGTGCCTTTTTGGCTCATGGTCAGTAAGGGACTTTTGTTCTATGCAATTGGTAGATTCATGCCATGCCTTTGTTTTCCATGATAAGTTCCTGTAGCATGTTATTTGATAGCTCTAAACATTGCAACCTGATGTTATTTCCTGATAAGTCTGAAACTGTTATTATTTGCAATCTTGCCATGCGTGTTTGAGCATGTTCTAGTAGTTTCTCGAGATAGCTCAGTGTTCATCTTTTGTCATGCTTTACCTGAACTTCATGCCCATGCCTTTTGTTCTTATGTTGGGGTGCTGCAGCTTATTGTTTTGATGCTTGCTAGATGCCTAGTTGCTGTCTTGGACAGCTTGTCCTTTAAACTTGTATATAGTGTATGTGTTGAACCGTTGCTCCGTTTTGAGTGTTCTCTATATGAAACTTGCTTAGAATTGCATGTTGTTTCATATTATCATGTTGCATCCTTGTTTTGAGGTGTTTGTTTGATGTTTGGATGCATTTTGCATCAATGCCATGCTTAACTTGATTTGCTCATATCTTCTAGGTCGTAGCTCCAAATTAAATGAACTTTATATGTAACTTGACTAGAATCTCATGTAGATCATCTTGGTGCGTCTTAGTTAGCTGTTTAACAACTTGAACATAATGTTTATTCAGTTCTGGACCAACTTCGAAATTTACATATGAGGACTTACCTGAATTGTTATATGTTGTTTCCGACCTCATTTAAACTTGCCTTGATGTGTTGTTCTTGTTTGCATCATCTCTTGCCATGAGTAGCCTCATCTAGGTTTCTCATGCATCATGCTTGGTTGTGCATCATGTCTTGACTATGTGTGGTGTGTTTACTATGTTGTGTGCTTCTTCTTGATAATTCTCGTTTCGTTGCGATCGTGAGGATTCGTTCGTCTACGCTTGGCTCGTCTTCGTGGCTTCATCTTCTTCATGTACTCGTTCTTCATCCTTGCGGGATTTCAGGCAAGATGACCGCTACCCTGGATCTCACTACTATCATTGCTATGCTAGTTGCTTCGTTCTATCCCTATGCTGCGCTACCTATCTTTTGCTCTTCAAGCCTCCCCAAATTGCCATGAACCTCTAACCTTTTGCACCCTTCCTAGCAAACCGTTGCTTGGCTATGTTACCGCTTTGCTCAGCCCCTCTTATAGCGTTGTTAGTTGCAGGTGAAGTTGAAGATTGCTCCATGGTGGACAGGATTATGTTGGGATATCACAATATCTCTTATTTAATTAATGCATCTATATATTTGGTAAAGGGTGGAAGGCTCGGCCTTCTGCCTGGTGTTTTGTTCCACTCTTGCCGCCCTAGTTTTCCGTCATACCGATGTTATGTTCCCAGATTTTGCGTTCCTTACGCGGTTGGGTGATTTATGGGACCCCCTTGACAGTTCGCTTTGAATAAAACTCCTCCAGCAAGGCCCAACCTTGGTTTTACCATTTGCCTCAGCTAGCCCTTTTTCCCTTGGGTTTCCGGAGCCCGAGGGTCATCTTTATTTTAGCCCCCCCCCCGGGCCAGTGCTCCTTCGAGTGTTGGTCCGAACTGAGCTTCCTGCGGGGCCACCTCGGGGAAACTCGAAATCTGGTTTTACTCATAGCTAGTCTCATCCAATGTTGCCCTGAGAACGAGATATGTGCAGCTCCTATCGGGATTTGTCGGCACATCGGGCGGCTTTGCTGGTCTTGTTTTACCATTGTCGAAATGTCTCGTAAATCGGGATTCCGAGACTGATCGGGTCTTCCTGGGAGATGGTATATCCTCCGTTGATCGCGAGAGCTTATCATGGGCTAAGTTGGGACACCCCTGCAGGGTATAAACTTTCAAGAGCCGTGCCCGCGGTTATGTGGCAGATGGGAATTTGTTAATGTCCGGTTGTAGATAACTTGACACCAGATCCGAATTAAAACGCATCAACCGAGTGTGTAGCCGTGATGGTCTCTTCTCGGCGGAGTCCGGGAAGTGAACACGGTCTTTGGGTTATGTTTGACGTAAGTAGGAGTTCAGGATCACTTCTGGATCATTGCTAGTTGACGACCATTCCGCTCATTCTCTTCTCGCTCTTATTTGCGTATGTTCGCCACCATATATGCTTAGTCGCTACTGCAACCTCACCACTTTACCCCTTCCTTCCCTTTAAGATTTGCTAGTCTTGATACCCATGGTAATGGGATTGCTGAGTCCTCGTGGCTCACAGATTACTACAGCAATAGTTGCAGGTATAGGTTACGTGATGATCATGACGCGAGAGCGATGATTGCTTGTTTTGGAGTTCTTCTTCTGCTTCTTCCTCGATCAGGGAATAGGTTCCAGGTCGGCAGCCTGGGCTAGCAGGGTGGATGTCGTTTGAGTTTCTGTTTGTGTTTCATTCGTAGTCGGATGGTGCTCTTATGTAAGATGATGTTGTATTTGTGTGGCATTGGATGCCTCTTGTATGTATCCCCATCTATTTACGTAATGTTGATGTAATGATATCCACCTTGCAAAAGCGTCTTCAAGATGCGCTTCTATCCTTGGTGGGACCTTCGAGTTCCTTTAGGATAGGGTCGCATCTTGGGCGTGACACAAATCCATACCAACGAGTACCCGCTCCCTGTCCTGGGGAGAAGGTTGTCTTCATCCCCCACTTCATTAGAGGGCTTGGGTTCCCACTGCACCCCTTTGTGCGTGAGATCATGTTCTTCTACGGGCTAGATTTCCGTCATTTAGCCCCGAATTCCATTTTTCACATTGCCTCCTTCATCACCGCCTGTGAGGCTTACCTCCGCGTCGACCCACACTTCGGATTGAGGCCTAAAATATTCGGCATCAAGCCGAAATCTAGCGGCTTCGAACTCCAGAGTGCGGGGGGCGCAATGATTAGCAAGAACCAGAAGGTTTGCCAGTTCAAAGGCACCTTTATAGAGATCACCAAAGAGTGGCAGCGCGAGTGGTTTTACAGCACTGAGCCACTTGCTGCTGACTAGGCCGAGGTTCCGGCGTTCTCGGTTGGACCTCCAAAGAAGCTTGCTTCTTGGAGGAGGAAAGGCACAGAGCGTGGGATCCCCGAAGAGGTGAAGGAGCTATTTAGAAATATCCACTTATGGATAACAAGAAGAACCTCCAGTTGGTGGACGAGGTAAACGTCATGCTCCACCGTTGTGTCTTATCGTTCCAATCTCGGGCCACCCCATATCGGCCTATAAGCCCGAGGATGCGGTACCCATCCACCACTTCTTCTACTCCTTGCCAGCCGAGATCTGTATGCTTTTGTTCAAGCCGTCCCAGAACGAGTTTCCTCTGGAAGGGAGGGACCTCAGCATCGAAGACGCCCACGACGCCCCCAAGGTCATTTTGTAGTACACAGCTCTACATGTCGTGTTTCTTTGATCCTCATAGACTTCGGCTGATGAGATGAATTTATATTTACTGAAGTGGGTCTCTAAGGCACAGTAAATGTTGTTCCCGAAACCTCTGTCCGAGGGGGGAGGACTCCCCAACTCACGACCCTCTTAATCAAGGAGCCGCATTGCTGGTACCCAAGGAGTCAAAACCTCCAGGGGGCAGGGTGGGCCTCGGAGCACAGGATACCTCGATCACCCGATCCGAGGAGACCCATGCCTCCTCCACCCATGAGGATGATGCGAAGGAGGACACGGGGGAAGGAAATCCTTCCCCTAAGGGAAAATAGCAGCATCCGAGGGCTCCGAGGAGGAAGCGCGGCCGAAAGGCCAGAAGGGACCGCGTAAGGCTTCCGCCGAGCATTTCGGCAAGCCTACTCGGCCGGAGAAGGCTAATTCTCCAATGAATCGGACAAGGACCTCCTCGAGGTGGGGAGGAAGAAGGTGGCACCCACAAGTATTTGTACTTCAAAATCCTATTTATCAAATGAAACTTATAAAGGCATTTTTCAAGCCCACCGAAGGTACGCCTCAATGCGGACACCTCGAGCAGGCTACCGCCGTCGGGAAGCGGGATACCCAATCCCGCCATGACCCCTCCAGCTCTTGAGGGGATAGGGGAAGCATCATCTGGTCCAGCCCCCTAGTCAACACCACGGGGGCTGAGGTACCGGTCATCATGGCCGAGGTTGACACCTCAGCCAAACAGGGCCAATGGGATGCAATCCTCATGGTCCCCAAGGAAGGGTTATGGCAGACATCAGCCTAGCCTAAACCATCTCTGGTGCCAGCGCCACAGCCGAAGGCTGTTATTCCCAGCGCATTGTTGATGGGTTCATAGGTTGTACCGCCCCCACATCCCACCCCAGGGCGGGCTGCTGTGGGGTGGGCCTAGGAGATGAAGGTAGCCTTAACGGGTTCCGCCATCGCAGAAGAGCATAGTTTCCTGGGGCTTCTGGTCCACAGAGGCTAGAATGCACAAGGTCTTCAAGGGCCTCATGAAGAGCTTAAAGGTATGCTTCTTTATATTTGTATTAAGACTATCTTCCATACCTAGAATTGCTCGTAAAAGCGGGCTTTTGTCCAAAGACTTTTTTTTGCTTATATCATAGTGTAGCACTTGTAAGAGCATGGCCAGTTAGTAGCCCCCGAGGCCAAAGCTAGTTTCAAAACTAGCTTTCGGGTCGAAGCATGTGATCATAAGGTGTTAATTCGGTAGCCCCCAAGACTCTGGCTAGCCTTCAAAAAGGACTGGCCAAGGGATTGACATCGGAAACAGGGACTGAGTGAGTGTATGTTTGTAGGTATCGACCTCGGCTCTGAACTCCGCCTCCGAGTAGATAGCAGAGATGAACCGGAATCTCAGGAGGTCTGAGGAGGACCTCGATCTAATGCAAAAGAAGATCGAGTTGCCCTTAGGTAAGCTCAAGAAGTTGCAAGTTTATCAAATTTACTTTCAAAATTCACTTAAATTTTAATGTTGACGTCGAGCTATTTTTCATGACAGCTGCTATGACAGAGCTTGAGGTGCTCAAGGCTGAGCTGACCAAAGCTCGGTAGGAGGCCGAGCAACAGAAGCCTGCGGCCACCAAGGCCGAGAAGGACCTAACCGATGAAAAGGTGTCCAGGGGCAAGGACCGGGGCGCGGGTACTGGAAGTAGAGGGAACCTTGAAGGGCATGTACCGGGAGCACGACGCCCTTTAGAACAAGGAGAAGGAGGCAAGTATAGAGCTCGACAAGCTACACCTGGCACATGCCAAGGTCCAGACCCAGGCTAGGGTAGACTGTAAAGTGCTCCAGCAAGTGAGACAGATCGTTGCTGGTAAGCCAATTTTACTTTAGTGTGTTTTTGGTCGCAAGGGGTTCGTCAGCTAACCCAGCTGTGGTGATCTGCAGAGACCTTCGCGTATCTCTCGAAGAGCGCGTCTGAAGCCGGCTGAGGGAGTCCTGGATTCGGGGGTCCTCAGGTGTCTGGCCTAGGAGTTTGGGCCGGGTTGCATGGGCCATACAGGATCGCGTCAAAGATCATCTACCGTGTCCGGATGGGACTTCTCAACACGTGGACGACAAGATTAGAGTCCAGAGGTTTTCTTCCCTAATAAACCGACTTTGTACAATCCATAGACCCCCACATGTGTGTATATAAACTGGAGGGGTTTGTCCGTAGAGGCCAACTTTTTACCATCATCGAAATCCTCATAGGCTAGACATCTAGGGTTAGCCATCACGATCTCGAGGTAGATCAACTCTTGTAATCTTCATACTCGACAATCATAATCAAGGAGGAGTAGGGTTTTACCTCCATTAAGGGGCCCAAACCTGGGTTAACATCGTGTCTCCTGGCCTCCTGTTACCATCGATCCTTAGACGCATAGCTTGGGCCCCCCTGCCCGGATCTGCCGGTTTTGACACCGACATTGGTGCTTTCATTGAGAGCTCCATTGTGTTGTCTGCTAAAAGCGATCTTTGGCTCGCCTAGTCATCAATGACAATATCACTTCTGGAGGATTCCTGTCGTTAGGGCAGACCCTCCAGTTCGGCGGTTTTACCATGAGGGCATGCGCGGCCATTGAGCCCGCAACTCCTCTCATGGCCGCCGGACACCGTCCTCGCATTGGCCCCAAGTACCCCGGAAAATTGGATCCAACTAATATTTCTTCTTTAAATGAACAGCTAGACTGCATCGCTGCTCTGGGGGCGGACTATGATCAAATCGGGCTCAAGCCCGACAAAAGGGAAATTAATAACTCACCGATCACCCACTTCGTGGCGATAGTCGAGGAACCGGCCACCGACGACTCACCCCCCCCCCCCATATTGAAGACCAAGTATGTTCGGGTCCCCGAATTCCCTGAACCAAATATTTCCCCTTCGGAAGGGACTTTACTCCCGCCAGACTCTAGTTTAGTAGCTTAGTTGCAAGAGCCCTCGCGCTTAGTCGGACCCAAACCGGTTATTGCGGAAGCCATACCGGCTCTGAACTCGAACGTGGGATAGGATCTAAAATTCAGTCCACCCACCCACCACAATCTATACTCTCCAAGCAACTCAAGTCCTCCAGATATATATGACCTGATGTATGTGTGGCAGCAGCCCCAGGAAACGGTCCACCACTTTTGGGCCAGATTCCTACTTGTTAAAAACAAGATCAAGGACTGTCCGAACGATGACGTAGTTTTGGTCTTCCACCGTAATTGCATAGATGAAGGGATATCGAATGCCCTCGACTACAGCCGCATACAGAGCTTCGCGGAGTTATCGCATGTAGTACAAAAGTATTGTGCGATGGAAAGCATATGGAGGGGCCAGAAAACTCAACTGGAGCCTGCTACCTCAACGCAGAGTGCGGCCCGGGCTAAAAGAATATACCCCGGCGGGTCACCCAACCATCGGGCTACAAGCAGGAAGAACAAGCCCTTCATGGGGCATAGGTCTGTTCTTGATGAACTATTGGAAAACCCTTGCCTGATCCATACTACTCCGCATACAATACCAACCCATAGCCTCCGGGCATGCTGGGTACTCCGACAGGTACCAAAAAGTGGAGAGTCAATCCTCACCGCAACCCTAGAAGGACATTCACCGGAGAAGGACAATTTCAATGTCCAGATAGTCTTTGAGACTTTCTTCTCTAACAACTGGCGCAAACGGGCGCTCCACGACCTCGCCGAAGTCCATCAAGTTACCGAACTAAGCCCATGGAACGACACGGCCATAACCTTTACGGCCGAAGATGAACCAAAGGCTCGGACCGTTCGAGCACCTGCCGCCTTGGTGCTAAACCCCATCATTGATGGTTTCCGGCTAACCAAAGTACTCATGGACGGCGGTAGTGGACTTAACCTCATCTACAAGGACATGCTCGATAAAATGCAGATGGATAGGTCACGCATCGAGCAAAGTAACACCACCTTTCGAGGTATTATCCACAGTCAAGAGGCACACTGCTCGGGAAAAATTAAAATTTGATGTGGTGTACGGCACACCTGAGAACTATACATCCGAAGAGTTGCTCTTTCACGTGGTCCCCTTTAACAGCGGGTATCAGGCTATCGTCGGCCGAGACGCCTTCTCACGCTTTCAAGCCATACCCTATTACGGGTACATGAAGCTCAAAATGCCCACCCCTAATGGAATCATTAAAATCTCAAGTGACCCGGATAAAGCTCTTTGTGTCGAAAACAAGGCCGCATCCTTGGCCCTGGAGGCACTGTCTGAAGCCCTAGCGGCAGAAGAATTAACCACCATACGAGCGATGGTGGATAGGGACAACGTGATCCTTGATAAGAGATCCAAGTCCACCTATTTCAAGCCATCCGAGGAAATTGTAAAAATCTAAGTGCACCCGACGGACCCCAATAAAACAACATCCACCGGGGCATAGCTGGATCCGGCAGTGGACGCCTCCCTATGCGCATTCTTGCGCGAGAATTGGGATATCTTTGCCTGGCATCCTTCAGATATGCCCGGCATCCCACGCACACTGGCCGAACACAGTCTCAATATAATGAAGGGATTTAAGCCTATGAAGCAGACACTACGAAGATTCTCCGAACCCAAACGCCAAGCTATGGGAGAAGAGCTAGCCAAGTTACTAGAGGCTGGGTACATTAGGGAAATCAAAATCCAGATTGGCTAGCCAATCTGGTTATGGTCCCTAAAAAGGACAAATCATGGCGCCTGTGTGTCGACTTCAAGGACCTCAACAAGGCCTGGCCCAAAGATCCTTTCCCATTGCCCCGCATTGACCAAATTATCGACGCAACTACAGGATACGATTCGCTGTGTTTCCTTGATGCTTATTCCGGACACCATCAGATTAAGATGAAGCAATCAGACCAGGCTGCAACCGCATTCATCACCCCTTATGGTCCCTTCTGCTTCAACACTATGCCCTTCGGACTAAAAAATGCCAGGGCTACCTACCAGCGCATGATTCAAACATGCCTGGAAAACCAAATAGGAAAAACAGTCGAAGCATATGTGGATGATGTGCACATTAAAACAAAACACGTCAAGTGACTGGTTGATGATCTTCGCCTTAGCTTCGACAGTCTCCGAACATACAACATCCGGGTTAATCCGGAAAAATGTGTCTTTGGAGTTCCAGCCGGAAAGTTGCTAGGGTTCATTGTTTCCCATAGAGGAATTGAGGCAAACCCAGCAAAGATCTGTCACAATTGGCCACCCCAATAGACCTAAAGCAGGTACAGAAGCTAGCTGGGTGCATTGCGGCTTTAAGCCGATTTATATCCAAATTAGGAGAAAAGGCATTGCCATTATACAAACTACTATGCCGTACTGATAACTTCAAATGGACGGACGCAGCCACAGTCGGATTGGAAGAAATAAAGGCCCTTCTCGCAAGCAACCCAATCTTGGCCACACGTGGCGTTGGAGAGCCTATGTTATTATACATTTCGGCACCTAACCAAGTAGTTAGCACCGTCCTCATCGTCGAGCGAGGGGAGGAGGGACATAAATTCCCCACCCAAAAACCAGTTTAGTATGTATCGAATGTCCTTACACCTTGCAAATCCCGATACCCGCACTATCAGAAGATAGCTTACACAGTCTTCATGGCGTCTCGCAAGCTTCGGCATTACTTTCAACAGTGTTCGGTCACAGTGGCATCCAAGGTACCATTGAATGACATCATTAATAACAGAGATGCCACCAGCCGCATAGCAAAGTGGGCCATCAAGCTATTACCGTTTGAAATCATATACAAGCCACGCCGAGCTATTAAATCCTAGGTATTGGCCAACTTTATAGACGAATGGACGGAAGCCGAACTCCCTAAAGAGTACAGCTCATATTCTAATTTGTTCATGTACTTCGATGGCTCCAAAATGCTGGCCGGACTGGGGGCTGGCGTAATCCTCACATCCCCCATAAGGGAGACAGTCCGCTACGTATTACAAATCATGTGTACAGACTCTAATAATGCAGCCGAATACGAGGCGCTATTGCACGGCCTTCGCATGGCTGTCTCCATGGGCATACAATGTTTGGATGTGCGCGGGGATTCGAACCTTGCAATTTCATAGGTCAATGGAGAGTTCGATACGAAGGACCCAAAAATGATGGCATACCGAAACGCCATATTAAAACTGTCACCTCAGTTCGATAGACTCGAATTGCATCATGTCGCCCGAGAAAGTAATCAGACAGCTGACATCCTTGCTCGTATGGGCGCTAAACGCGACCCCGTGTCACCCAACACCTTCGTGGAATGGCTCTTTAAACCATCTGTGGTGGGGCAGGGTGAGAGCGGCGAAGGCCACACAGACCTGATTACACCCCCAACCGTCGAACACAATGCAGACAACGTGGTGGTTCAGATATCAAGATAACACCCTCTGATCATGAAATCATGGCTGTCATCGCTCCTTGGACAGATCCTTACTTGGCCTACCTTAAGAGGCAAGAGCTCCCCGACAATCAAAATGAGGCGCGATGCATAGTTCGGTGCTCCAAAGCCTTAAAAGTACATGAAGGAGAACTATATAAAAGAAATACAATCGGAGTCCTTCAAAGGTGTATCTGTGAAGAGGAGGGAAGGCATCTCTTGGCAGAGATACATGGCGGTCTCAGCGATCATCACGCCGCAGCCCGCGCCCTTGTAGGCAAGGCATTCCGGACATGCTTTTTATGGCCTACAGCTCGAGCTAACGCTCAAGACCTTATCCAACGTTGCCTGGGCTGTCAACTCTTCGCCAATCAGAGCCACATGCCTCCCACCGCATTAATAACAATCCCCCATTACTTGACCCTTTGCAGTCTGGGGGCTTGACATGGTCGGACCCCTTAAAGGGGGAAGCCACAAAATTAATACTTATTGGTCACGGTGGATAAATTCACTAAACGGATAGAAGCCAAACCAGTCAAAACAGCTGAGGCTGGACCAGTGATTGATTTTATATCAGGCGTAGTCCACAATTATGGTGTCCTACATAGTATCATCACTGATAATGGCTCTAACTTCACAGTTGATGACGTGAAAACCTGGTGCTCTAAGTTGGGCATTAAACTCGACTATGCATCTGTATACCACCCTCAAACGAGCGGCCAAGTCGAACAGGCCAATTGTCTGATCATGAGTGGTATTAAACCAAGACTCGTGTGCTCTTTACGAGAATCAGATTATCACAAGGTTGAGGAACTCGATTCCATACTTAGGGGACTCCGGACCACGCCCAATCGAACGACCGGATACACATCCTTCTTTATGGTGTACGGCGCAGTAGCCATATTACCCTGTGATATTATTCATGACTCACCTAGAGTGCGCATGTACGAAGAGAAAGAAGCCAAACTTGATCGGCAGGACGACCCAGATGGACTTGAAGAGGAGCGCAATGTTGCCAAGGCCGGTTCCGCATTCTATCAACAACAGGCTAGGCATTACCAAAGCAAAGAAGTGTTGGCTAAAACATACAATGTTGGAGAACTTGTTCTACCCATCCCGGAGAAGAAAAAGGATAATCTCAAACCCAAGTGGGAGGGCCCCTTCATTATTTATGAAGTCCTTACTGGAGGAGCCTATCGCCTTCGCAATGCGGAGGATAATCGCCTTGAGCCGAACCCATGGAATGCCGCACGGCTCCGAAGATTTTACGCATAATTTGGCCTCCTTAGGTCTAAGTTTAAAACTAGGTGTTTTCCGTTTTATTTTTCTTTTTACCACCTTTTCCTTTCTCTCCTTATATTGCCGCATTGTTGGGAGTATGCATCTTTAAATGTATACATCCCAGCATACATGGGGGCTTATTTTAAAAGAAGCATTTTAATACAAAGCTTACAAGCTTCTCGTGTCCGTACTATCTGTTGTTCCTGCCATTTTATGCACCTCTATGACTTAAGTTTTTGCCAAGCTGGGTTGCCTCGCTCTTGTGCTCATACCCTACATTCACGATTGTTCGGCTAGGGTGTAAAGGGAGCACCTCTGCGATTGTTACAACTGGGTTATCCGGCGCTGTACCTCAGACAGGTGAAGCCGAAAGCTAGCATTCTTCAGAGAATAATTGGGCAGCACATATTCAACAGGATGTTTTCGGAATAACGCATAGAAGTGGTTGTCTGTAGTTTAGAGACAAGCCTAGTCTAAGAAAAGAAACCCCTTACGGAACTATTTTTCTTGGAAGATGTTTCTTATGTTAAAAGTAATATAACATAACTCTGCTGAACACGTTTATGTCTGCTTAAGCAATATGACCGGTTGCCTAGTTTTTGACAATACCAAATGTTTCTTTGTCAAACATAGTATCTTGAAACACTCCAACTTTTTGGTTCAGAGGTGGAAGCCGAAGGTCTGCGATGACAAAATTTTCATACAATTCGGCAGGAGATAAGTTCGGTCGTAAAGTACATGCACTACAAAAAATACACTTCTGTGATGGTACATGTTTGTCATAGTAGGTCACGTTTTTGGTCATGCATGTACATCCATGACGATTTTATGACAGAATCAAGATAGTCGTACCTGTGTTGTCATAGAAGTGTTCCATGACATTACCAAAATTATCATCATGGAAGTGTCCATTTCCATGACGATAAATCCCGAATCACAGAAGTGCTTTCATCAAGGGTGATCGACACGTGGCAACCACTGTAACGGAACGCTGTTAAGCTATCGGGCCGGGTTTTGGATCCGATAACCCGTTAACAGCCCCGACCAATGGGGATTTTCCACGTGTAAAATCATCATTGGTGGAGGAAACACGTGTCGGCTCATCGTTGGGACAAATGTCATCCACTCATTGGATGTAGGCGCCTATGATACGTCGACCGTGTACGCCCAATAGAGGCCCATTCCTATGAAAAGGCCGCCCGTTTGACTTGGTCAAAAGGTGGCGGGCGGCCCATGTAAAGCCCGTTAACGGCTTGTTCAGCATATAGCCCATTTACAGCCGGCTAACCGAGGCCCGTTCGCCCTATCCGAATTAGGCCCGATGGCGTCATCCGGGCCACCCAATATGATTCCGCACCATTTCACCGGCCCATGTATGGCCCATGATGTCTTTCGGCCCATATGAGGCCCTATGTAACTCTTGGCCTACTAATGTCCCGTGGTGAAACTGGCCCGTAATGAACATCGTATCACTTTACACCCATTAACGGCCCATGGTGAAACTGGCCCGTACTGAACAGTGTATCACTTTATACCCATTAATGGCCCGTTATTCTGTTGGGCCGTTTCGTCGGATTTCGGGATCCAGCAGACCCTTGAGGTTCGAACACTGGGGTGCGCTGGAAGATCTCTCCCCAACCAGCTCACGTCTCAAAGTCTCACAAAGATCTAAGCAAGAAAGATGACCACACAAGGGACACAAGATTTATACTGGTTCAGGCCACCATTGTGGTGTAATACCGTACTCCAGTGGGTGGTATGGTGGATTTCCTCAGGGGATGATGTTGAACAGTACAAAGGGAGAACAGCCTCGCGAGGGGCTGTTCTTGAGCTGGTGCGATGAACTGCTTAGGTGAGTTCACTCGCTTCTCTCTCTCTGGTTGATCTCTAGATGATCTCCAGATGCCTCTACCCTGTGGGTGGCTAGTCCTATTTATAGGCGGAGGCCCTGGGCCTCTTCCCAAATAATGAGCGGGAAGGGCGCCAACAATTGGCCATTTTGAAGGGGAACATCTGGTACACTTATCCTGACTAAAGTTGGTCTTCGGCTGCCAAAGGCCCTGACGGTGACGCCGCCTAGGTCTCCACGATGACCTCCATCCTGCCATTCTGCTGGTCTTAGTCTTGTTGCACCGAAACAGTAACCTTTGCCTGATGCCTTGGCCTGTGCTTGCCCCCTTTGCACCGAAAGGGAAACAAGGACACTGCACAGGCCGGCGCCCGCCTCGCACCCGCCTGGCCTCCGATCGTCATGGCTTCCGTCACGGGCCCCTCGGGAGGTGCCCTGCCTTGATCTCTCCGCCTCCTCGCAAGCCTGCCTGAGGAGGCTGCTCCTGAGGAAGCTCCACGCCTGCCTTGAGGCTTGCCCTCGCGAGGTCTTGAGCTTGGTGATGAAGCTGGCTGCATTGGGCCCTCACTTGAGCCACGCCGCAGGCAGGCAAGTCTGGGGACCCCCGTTCCCAGAATGCTGACAGTAGCCCCCGGGCCCAAGGCGCGCCCGGACATGGCTTAGCGGAGAAGCGAAGGGGCAAGTACGAAGCGCCGCGGGCCCCCAACAGCCTGCGGCCTTGGGCGCCGCGTGGCAGTTGATTGGATATGGGTGTCTCCGCTCTCCCACGACGCCTCGGCAACGGCACAACTTGACAAAAAGGGGTGCCCGGGCCAGACTAACCTGCTTTGTTCTCGCTTGCCTTGCTCCAGATCCCATTTCTCGCCCTTCTTCTTCCTGCTTCCAAAATCCTCCAGATCTGCCAAAATCCTTCCCGTCCGGCGAGCTATGGCGCCCCGCAAGACTCCGACTGAGGCCTGGTACTCCCCATCCCTGGATCCCCCAAACGTGTTGGAGAGGAATCTCACCCTCCTGTGCCTGAGGACGGTGGCACAGGGCAACGCAGGAGCGATTGTGTTCAAGGCTGGCTCCGGCCAACCTGAAGGCAAGGGGAGCACCTTTTACCCGCTCTTCGTGAGCGCCATCGTCGCCGGTCTGGTGCCTCCTTTTTCCGAGTTCTTCGTTGTTGTTCTTCTCCTATACAACTTCCAAGCTCTGCACCTCCACCCCAACTCTGTTCTTCTCCTGGCGATCTTCACCTATTATTGCGAGGCTCACGTTGGGATAAAGCCCTCGGTGGCCTTGCTATGCCATTACTTTTATCTTTGTGTTTCTCGCGGCCCCATCTTCGCATGCGCGAGTTTTGTCGCATACTCTGGCTCCAACGCCATCTCGAAGCCCGGGAAGAGGATTGAAGGCTTCGGGAGCAGGTGGGTCATGGTGGACGCCAAGCGCATCCACCCCCGACTTGTGCTGCCCACGGGGCAGCCCAAGGCCGTTGATGCGTGGTCTCACACGGAGCTCATCGAACCCCGCACGAGGGTGGTGATGGAGAGGATGGACTCGGACCTGAGGCCAAGCAACATGGGGGCGGCGAAGCTGACCAGGGCCACACTCCTGAGGGAGTTTCTGGAGCACCGGGTGGCTCCACTCCGAGAGCACTCGCTCCTGTTGAGGAGGCTCGAGGAAATAGATGCTGCCATTCACTTGAGCTTCGCAGCCCTGGCCGACGAAGATCTGGTCGCGGCCCACCACTCCTTGGTCGGAGGAGACGTGGCGAGGCCGGACGGTGCTCCTGTCCCCCTATTTCTTCGTAACGACTGGGAGCAGGCGGTGGACGCCATGCCCACCTTCAACGGTGAGGGGCTTGTGCCCGCAGTGGCTCCCGGGGATCTGACGGCGTTGCCGATGGTGAATGTGTCCTCCAACCGTCGAACACAATGCAGACAACGTGGTGGTTCAGATATCGAGATAACACCCTCTGATCATGAAATCATGGCTGTCATCGCTCCTTGGACGGATCCTTACTTGGCCTACCTTAACAGGAAAGAGCTCCCCGACAATCAAAATGAGGCGCGATGCATAGTTTGGCGCTCCAAAGCCTTAAAAGTACATGAAGGAGAACTATATAAAAGAAGTACAACCGGAGTCCTTCAAAGGTGTATCTGTGAAGAGGAGGGAAGGCATCTCTTGGCAGAGATACATGGCGGTCTCAGCGATCATCACGCCGCAGCCCGCGCCCTTGTAGGCAAGGCATTCCGGACATGCTTTTTATGGCCTACGGCTCGAGCTAACGCTCAAGACCTTATCCAACGTTGCCTGGGCTGTCAACTCTTCGCCAATCAGAGCCACATGCCTCCCACTGCATTAATAACAATCCCCATTACTTGACCCTTTGCAGTCTGGGGGCTTGACATGGTCGGACCCCTTAAAGGGGGAAGCCACAAAATTAATACTTATTGGTCATGGTGGATAAATTCACTAAATGGATAGAAGCCAAACCAGTCAAAACAGCTGACGCTGGACCAGTGATTGATTTTATATCAGGCGTAGTCCACAATTATGGTGTCCTGCATAGTATCATCACTGATAATGGCTCTAACTTCACAGCTGATGACATGAAAACCTGGTGCTCTAAGTTGGGCATTAAACTCGACTATGCATCTGTATACCACCCTCAAACGAGCGGCCAAGTCGAACAGGCCAATTGTCTGATCATGAGTGGTATTAAACCAAGACTCGTGCGCTCTTTACGAGAATCAGATTATCACTAGGTTGAGGAACTCAATTCCATACTTAGGGGACTCCGGACCACGCCCAATCGAACGACCGGATACACATCCTTCTTTATGGTGTACGGCGCAGAAGCCATATTACCTTGTGATATTATTCATGACTCACCTAGAGTGCGCATGTACGAAGAGAAAGAAGCCAAACTTGATCGGCAGGACGACTTGGGTGGACTTGAAGAGGAGCGCAATGTTGCCAAGGCCCGTTCCGCAATCTATCAACAACATGCTAGGCATTACCAAAGCAAAGAAGTGTTGGCTAAAACATACAATGTTGGAGAACTTGTTCTACCCATCCCGGAGAAGAAAAAGGATAATCTCAAACCCAAGTGGGAGGGCCCCTTCATTATTAATGAAGTCCTTACTGGAGGAGCCTATCGCCTTCGCAATGCAGAGGATAATTGCCTTGAGCCGAACCCATGGAATGCCGCCCGGCTCCGAAGATTTTACGCATAATTCGGCCTCCTTAGGTCTAAGTTTAAAACTAGGTGTTTTCCGTTTTATTTTTCTTTTTACCCCCTTTTCCTTTCTCTCCTTATATTGCCGCATTGTTGGGAGTATGCATCTTTAAATGTATACATCCCACCATACATGGGGGCTTCTTTTGAAAGAAGCATTTTAATACAAAGCTTACAAGCTTCTCGTGTCCGTACTATCTGTTGTTTCTGCCATTTTATGCACCTCTATGACTTAAGTTTTTGCCAAGCTGGTTGCCTCGCTCTTGTGCTTATACCCTACATTCACGATTGTTTGGCTAGGGTGTAAAGGGAGCACCTCTGCGATTGTTACAACTGGGTTATCCGGCGCTGTACCTCAGACAGGTGAAGCCGAAAGCTAGCATTCTTCAGAGAATAATTGGGCAGCACATATTCAACAGGATGTTTTCGGAATAACGCATAGAAGTGGTTGTCTGTAGTTTAGAGACAAGCCTAGTCTAAGAAAAGAAACCCCTTACGGAACTATTTTTCTTGGAAGATGTTTCTTATGTTAAAAAGTAATATAACATAACACTGCTGAACACAGTTTGTCGGTTTGAGCAATATGACCGGGTTGCCTAGTTTTTGACAATACCAAATGTTTTCTGTCAAACATAGTATGCGGAAACACTCCAAGTTTTTGGTTCAGAGGTGGAAGCCGAAGGTCTGCGATGACAAAATTTTCATACAATTCGGCAGGAGATAAGTTCGGTCGTAAAGTACATGCACTACAAAAAATACACTTCTGTGATGGTACATGTTTGTCATAGTAGGTCACGTTTTTTGTCATGCATGTACATCCATGACGATTTTATGACAGAATCAAGATAGTCATACCTGTGTTGTCGTAGAAGTGTTCCATGACATTACCAAAATTATCATCATGGAAGTGTCCACTTCCATGACGATAAATCCCGCATCACAGAAGTGCTTTCATCAAGGGTGACCGACACGTGGCAACCACCGTAACGGAACACTGTTAAGCTATCGGGTCGGGTTTTGGATCCGATAACCCGTTAACAGCCCCGACCAATGGGGATTTTCCACGTGTAAAATCATCATTGGCTGGAGGAAACACGTGTCGGCTCATCGTTGGGACAAATGTCATCCACTCATTGGACAGAAGGCACCTATGATACGTCGACACGTGGCACGGCCCAATAGAGGCCCATTCCTATGAAAAGGCCGGCCCGTTTGACTTGGTCAAAAGGTGGCGGGCCGGCCCATGTAAAGCCTGTTAACGGCCTGTTCGCATATAGCCCATTTACAGCCGGCTAACCCGAGGCCTGTTACGCCCTATCCGAATTAGGACCAGTAGCGTCATCTGGGCCACCCAATATGATTCCAGACCATTTTCACTTCTGGCCCATGTATGGCCCATGACGTCTTTCGGCCCATATGAGGCCCTATGTAACTCTTGGCCTACTAACGTCCCGTGGTGAAACTGGCCCGTAATGAACAGCGTATCACTTTACACCCATTAACGACCCGTGGTGAAACTGGCCCGTACTGAACAGTGTATAACTTTATACCCATTAATGGCCCGTTATTCCGTTGGGCCGTTTCATCGGATTTCGGGCTCCAGCAGACCCTTGAGGTTCGAACACTGGGGTGCGCAGGAAGATCTCTCCCCAACGAGCTCACGTCTCAAAGTCTCGCAAAGATCTAAGCAAGAAAGATGACCACACAAGGGACACAAGATTTATACTGGTTCAGGCCACCATTGTGGTGTAATACCGTACTCCAGTGTGTGGTATGGTGGATTTCCTCAGGGGCTGATGCTGAACAGTACAAAGGGAGAACAGCCTCGCGAGGGGCTGTTCTTGAGCTGGTGCGATGAACTGCTTAGGTGAGTTCACTCGCTTCTCTCTCTGTGGTTGATCTCTAGATGATCTCCAGATGCCTCTCCCCTGTGGGTGGCTAGTCCTATTTATAGGCGGAGGCCCCGGCCTCTTCCCAAATAATGGCGGAAGGGCGCCAACAATTGGCCATTTTGAAGGGAACATCTGGTACACTTATCCTGACTAAAGTTGGTCTTCGGCTGCCAAAGGCCCTGACGGTGACGCCGCCTAGGGCTCCACGATGACCTCGATCCTGCCGTTCTGCTGGTCTTAGTCTTGTTGCACCGAAACGGTAACCTTTGCCTGATGCCTTGGCCTGTGCTTGCCCCCTTTGCACCGAAAGGGAAACAAGGACACTGCACAGGCCGGCGCCCGCCTGGCACCCGCCTGGCCTCCAATCTTCATGGCTTCCGTCACGGGCCCCTCGGGAGGTGCCCTGCCTTGATCTCTCCGCCTCCTCGCGAGCCTGCCTGAGGAGGCTGCTCCTAAGGAAGCTCCCTGTCGTCCGCCCCGCGAGGCTTGGCCCCTCGCGAGGGTCTTGAGCTTGAGTTGATGAAGCTGGGCTGCATTGGGCCCTCACTTGAGCCACGCCGCAGGCAGGCAAGTCTGGGGACCCCCGTTCCCAGAATGCTGACAGTAGCCCCCGGGCCCAAGGCGCGCCCGGACATGGCTTAGCAGAGAAGCGAAGGGGCAAGTGCGAAGCGCCGCGGGCCCCCAACAGCCTGCGGCCTTGGGCACCGCGTGGCAGTTGATTGGATGTGGGTGTCTCCGCTCTCCCACGACGCCTCGGCAACCGCACGACTTGACAAAAAGGGGTGCCCGGGCCAGACTAACCTGCTTTGTTCTTGCTTGCCTTGCTCCAGATCCCATTTCTCGCCCTTCTCCTTCCTGCTTCCAAAATCCTCCAGATCTGCCAAAATCCTTCCCGTCCGACGAGCTATGGCGCCCCGCAAGACTCCGACTGAGGCCTGGTACTCCCCATCCCTGGATCCCCCGAACGTGTCGGAGAGGAATCTCACCCTCCTGTGCCTGAGGACGGTGGCGCAGGGCAACGCGGGAGCGACTGTGTTCAAGGCTGGCTCCGGCCAGCCTGAAGGCAAGGGGAGCACCTTCTACCCGCTCTTCGTGAGTGCCATCGTTGCCGGTCTGGTGCCTCCTTTTTCCGAGTTCTTCGTTGCTGTTCTTCACCTGTACAACTTGCAAGCTCTGCACCTCCACCCCAACTCTGTTCTTCTCCTGGCGATCTTCACCTATTATTGCGAGGCTCACATTGGGATAAAGCCCTCGGTGGCCTTGCTATGCCATTACTTTTATCTCCGTGTTTCTCGCGGCCCCATCTTCGCATGCGCGAGTTTTGTCGCATACTCTGGCTCCAACGCCATCTCGAAGCCCGGGAAGAGGATTGAAGGCTTCCGGAGCAGGTGGGTCATGGTGGACGCTAGGCGCATCCACCCCCGACTTGTGCTGCCCACGGGGCAGCCCAGGGCCGTTGATGCGTGGTCTCACGCGGAGCTCATCGAACCCCGCACGAGGGTGGTGATGGAGAGGATGGATGCGGACCTGAGGCCAGGCAACCTGGGGGCGGCGAAGCTGACCAGGGCCACACTCCTGAGGGAGTTTCTGGAGCACCGGGTGGCTCCACTCCAGGAGCACTCGCTCCTGTTGTGGAGGCTCGAGGAAGTAGATGCTGCCATTCACTTGAGCTTCGCAGCCCTGGCCGACGAAGATCTGGTCGCGGCCCACCACTCCTTGGTCGGAGGAGACGTGGCGAGGCCAGACGGTGCTCCTGTCCCCTGTTTCTTCATGCTTGACCGGAGGCAAAGGTGGGCGCCATGCCCACCTTCAGCGGTGAGGGCTTGTGCCCTTGATGGCTCCCTGGGATCGGCGGCGTTGCCGACGGTGAATGTGTCCTCCAGCGACTCCAGCGGGAGTGAGGAGGGAGAAGAGGAGGAGGAGGAGGAAGAGGAGTTCGACTCTGAGGCGACTGGCGAGGAGTCGGAGGAGTCCTTCCCCCAGCGCAGGTCTCGCACCCTTCACTCCATGTCGGATGACGACGAAGCCAGCGCCAGGCTAGGAGGTGGATTCTCCCCCGGTCCCAAGGAAAGACAGGTCGGGGCTGGTGCCCCCAGGATCCTCCCTGGCTCCGGGGCGGTCTGAGGCTAGCTGCGGCCTTCCCGACGCGTCCTCTGCTTCCATGCCTCCCAAGGCCGACCCCAGCTACAGGCTCTCAGGCTTCAAGTTTGGCCGAAGGCTGCTTGAACCCGCGAGCAATGACCTGTAAGTACTCGACCCACGCTCTACTTCGTTTTTGCCGCCGAGACTTGACGTCTGCACTTCTTGACCAGGCGGCTTTGAGGCGAAGAGGTTGAGGGCTTCTGCGGCCTGCTTGGGCGAGTTCTTTCACGAGGCAGCGCCTTCGTCTCTGAGGAAGGGAGGCACCGAGGCTCGCCTTCCCTGCCTCGGTCATCCTCGCGAGCCCAGCGGGCACTCTGGCGAGTCGGCCCCGTGGCCTCGGCCGACCTGGAGGGCCTAGGCTTGGTGCTCTCTTTGAGATGCCCAAGGCCCGGGAGGCTCCTTCCTCCCAAGCCGTGATCACGCTGCCGTCCTCTCCGCCTGCTCCACCAGCTCCCGTCTCTTCTGATCCCTCCGCTGTCTTGGACTAGGCCGCCAATGAACTGAGCCGGCTTCGGGAGGATCTCTATAGCGCGGACCCCCGCCTGGTGGTCGGGCGCCTGCAGGTAGCCTCCGGCTGGGCCCGCTCTGACGCCTCTGTCCGAGCGGCGCTGAGGTAGGCTGCGTCTGCCTCCGACAAGGAGAAGGAAGCCGCCCGCCAGGCTAAGGCTACTCGCGATGCTGCCCAAGGCGAAGCTGTGGATGCCCAGGGCCGCTGCAAGGCGCTGGAGGTCAAGCTGCAAGACCTACGCGAGGAGCTCGCGAAGGAGATCCGCATCCGCCAGGAGAAGGAGGGGATGAAGGCTCGGGAGGCTGCCGTCAAAGACCGGGACGCCAAGCTTGTTGACCATTGTGGCCGGTTGGAGATGCTGGAGCAGGCGCTGAAGGTGGAGAGGGCCGAGCTAGACCGCAAGGCGAAGGTCTTGGCCAAGGACCGGGTGGCCTTCGCCGAGATGGAGGAGAAGGCTCGCGCCACGCTGAAGACGCTCTATGAGAGTGGCTTAGAGGACCCGTTGGCTGGCGAAGAGGACGGCCCTGCCGAGCTGCTTCCCTTCCTGGTCCGCGCGCATGAAGATGCCACAGACGGCCTTGGTCCCACGGCCGAGGCCCAGCGCATGCCACATCGCTGCGATCTTGTGCGCGTCTTGACCATGTCTACCTTTGCTACTAGCGTCGACCTCGACAGCTGATGGAACACAATGGCGACCTTGCCGCCGCTGCTACTGAGGTCGTGAAGGGCTGACCCGAGGCTTTGCTGGGGAGGTTCCGCGCCTTCAGCACCCTGCCTAAGCGTGAAGCCGCTGGCTCCACGGGTTTAGGAGGCGGGGCAGCCCGGCGCGACTCCACCGCAGGCGGCAGCTCCACTGGAAAGTGATCCCCTTGCGTCTTTTGTCTTGTTTTAATTCCTGCAACATGCACCATGCCTCATGGAGGCGTTTAAATTTGTGTTTGGTGTTGTGAAAACACTCTATGGCTTGTAATATTTGCTATTTAATTCCCTAGAATTTGCATCTTTCCCTCCTACTTGCTTGTGTTCTACGTCGGTAGGGCCCGACCCCGTGCATACCTCAGCCGCTGTTAGCCCCGTCCGGAAACCAGGACGGGACCATGGGGTGAGGGGCTACGTGGCAAGTTAGGCTCCTGAGTCGCGATGCTCAGGAGTCCCCCTTGACGCGCAAACAGCAAGTAGGGAAGGGAGGGGGCGTAGGAGTGGATTTGTCGTTCTACGTCGGCGGGGCCCGGCCCCATGCATACCTCAGCTGCCGTTAGCCCCGACCGGAAACCAGGACGGGACTAAGGAGTTAGGTTCTACGTGACCAGTTAGGCTCCTGAGTCGCGATGCTCAGGAGTCCCCCTTGACGTGCAAATGAGTCTTCGTACCTTGGCTCCGCTCGGGGGGAGGCGCGCGACGACCAGGTCTGAGGGACCTGGCTGGGTGGCATGCGTTTGGGCGTAGCCCGGGCGCAGCCCCCATGTCCATCCCTCTCGCGCGGCACTCTCGAGGGGAGGCATTGCGATGGTACCAAAAACTGAGCTCTGGGCTCCCTGAGGTTGATACGGCCGTGGGCCGCCCTTAGTTGTTTATCACCAGCGCGGAGCATAGCGCTTCCGTATGTGTATGGGCATAGCCGCTCCTCGGCAGTGTCGTTAGCCAGCGCGGAGCATGGTGCTTCCACTGGTACGTGGGAGGGGGCTCCCCTCCGGGAGGAGCCCCCGGGGCGTGTACAACCACGCCCTTTCACGTGGCCGGCACGGTAGGGCTAGGAGAGATGTATCTGGGCACCCATGAGCGGCCTGGGACTCTGAAGGCCCTACCTCGGCGGGTTGCACGGCTCGGGCCTTTATCAATGGTGTGTTCCTGCAGGGTGGTTAGAATGCAAATGCACTACGTCCTCAGGTCCCGTCCCTCGAGCGAGCTCAGCCGCCACTAGTATGACAGATCGCGATGTCGTGGGTCAAGGCCAGGGGGTGAGGGCTGGAGAGGCGATGAAACCCGTGAGTCCACGATGCTCAGTGCCCCCCTTTTAACGCTGGCGCTTTGCATGCAGTGGAGAGGTTGCGATAAGCGGCGATGTTAATCATGAGGACGAGTTAGGCTCGGAGGCGAATTCATATAGGTAGATGCGGAGAAGCAAGCGCCCTTGGAGTGCAGCCGAGCATCACTGGGATAATGCAGCCCGAGGGGCGTCCCCAACAAAGCAGATGAAAAACATAAGCAAAACGGGTACATGCCGTAGGGACGGACCCACGCGACCTGGGAATGATGTGGCCCTGCAGGCGCTCCCAGCTGAAAATAAAACTTGAAAAGATGTGACCTGATACCATTGTAGAGCGGGTGTCGGAGTAGCTGTCAACGCGCGGTAAAGCAGCCAACCCTCACGAGCCCTCGGGGCCCTAAGCCTCGGGAGGCTATGAGGGTCCGGGTGGCTCCTCAAGGCCCATCTCCATCTCCTGCGAGGCAGCGGTGCACAGCCACCGAGGCTTCGGGATGCTCCTCATCGGTATTTGGTGGGCAGCGGCCCGCGTTCGGCGAGCGAAGGGCATCGACGTGGCTGTGAGGTGGACCCTCCTGGCGCCAGCGTGAAGGCAAGAGGTGCTCCTGAGACGCTGCTCGGTTGAGCCCCGATATGTCGATGCAGACACGCAACCCACCATCCTCGCTAGGATGTGGGGCTACAGCGGGTAGGCGGCGACTGCCACGCATGACTCTTGACTCCTGTAGCTCCTGAATGTTCCTCGCGATGAACTCCTGGGGGTTTTTCCTTCCTTGCGAGTCCCTCCAAGTGGTGCCCGAGCGCCTCCCTTGTGACCTTGGCGAGGTCGGTGGCCCTCCAGGAGAGAGCCCGAGCCTGCAGGAGGCGCAGGCGTGCCTTCCTATGTGACGGAGGTGGTGCCCCTTGGGCGGCCGGATCCTAGCATAGCGTCTCCGGAGGGGCTTTGCCTCATGGCGCTTGGGCAGTGAAGCCTTCTTCTTCTTAGGGACCGCCTCGAGGAGCCTCCCGCTCCTGTGATCTGGGTCTTCAATTGCCACGGCCTAGAAGGCACGCTCAAGAGAACACACTACATCCCTTTCCTCGCAAGGCACTGTGATGATTCCATCGCTTCCTGGCATCTTGAGGACATTGTAGCTATTGTGAGTCACTGCCATGAACTTGGCCAGTGCTGGGTACCCGAGGATGGCATTGTATGGCAGGCGGAGGTGGGCGACGTGGAAGTCAATGAGTTCGGTGCGGTAACTGTTGCGCCGCCAAAGGTGACGGGAAGACGAACTTGCCCTATTGGAACAGTTGAACCATCAGCGACTCCTGAGAAAGGCTTGGTTGGCTGAAGGTGATCGTATGGCACTTGGAGATTGTTGAACGTCTCAATGGATAGGACGTTGAGCCCAGCTCCGCCGTCGATGAGGGTCCTGGTGACTTGCACATTGCTGATGACTGGGGAACAAAGCATCGTGAGGACCCCGGCCGTTGCCGCACACTTGAGCTGATCAGCTGAGCTGAATGTGATAAGCGTACAGACCACCACGAGGAGGCGCGTGGCCTCAAGCTTGGGGAGGACTGCATTCACCTCATGAGCAAACTTCTTGAAGATGCGCTAAGAGGCTGGGGCTGGCGCGCCCTAGGATGCAAGCGATTGCGCGGCTCTGAAGCCCCAGCCCCTACATACAGTGATGGTCTTCATTCCTCCTTGGCGGTGGTGGCGGAGGAGGGAGGTCTGCGTTGCCTTGAGGGTGGTCTCGCGAGGCTGATCCTCAACCTCCTTACATGAGGCTGGTCCTGCCAGCGGTCCTCATGAGGCAGTCCGCCACCCTTGGCGAGGGCCACGGTCTTCCCATCGTCCTCCACCTCTTCCTCCTCCTCGGCCATAGCCCCGGTCGTTGCGGTCGGGGCGCCGGCCGATACGTCCATCTCGCACACCTCTGAGCTCTTGGCATTCATTGGTGTTGTGGGTGTGGAAGTCGTGGTACACGCAGTACTGGCTGCCCTTAGATGACTCGGGCTGATCCCTGCCTCGCTTGGTGTCTGGCTCTGCTGCGAGCACAGCAGCCCCCTTGCGCTTCACGTCCTTTACCTTGGGCTTCTTCTCTTATGGGTCGGCAGCCGGGACCTCGAGGAGGGAGAGGCGCCCTTCCTCAGCCCTGCCGCACTTGGTCGCCAAGTTGAACAGCTCTAGCGATGTGCACAGGTAATCATGGATCGCTAGCACCTCTTTCATCTTCATGTGGCGCACGCCATCGGAGAAGGCTGAAATGATGGCCTCCTCAGTCACCTTGGGAATCTTGAGGCGGGAGTTGTTGAAGCGCTGGATGTACTTTTGCAGGGTATCTCCCGGCTATTGCTTGATGCAGCATAGGTCAATCATGGCCGGGGGACGGTCGCGAGTACCTTGGAAGTTGGCGATGAAGCGGGTGCGCATCTCGTCGAGAGGAGATCGTGCAGGGCGAGGTTCGAGGAGCAGTGCGGACACCGTCCTTGAGCGCCATGGGAAACCAATTCGCCATGACCTTCTCGTCCCCGTTGGCGGCCTCGATGCATAGCTCGTATAGCTAGAGGAACTCCGCGGGGTCCGTAGTGCCGTCGTAGCGCGGAGGCAGGTCTGGCTTGAACTTACCGGGCCACGCGACGCTACACAGCTCGGAGGTGAAATCGCGGCAGCCCGCAGTGGCCACCAGAGCTCTCTGCTGAGGTGGGGCTTGCTCCTGGGGATTCCCGCACGCCGCTGCCTGGAGCAACGCTGGGTCATGACATGGCGGTGCAGGGATGCGGTCATGGTGCACCGGTGCTGGGAGCACGCGAGCACCTTCTTGGGGGCGAGGGATCTCTTGGCAGCTCCTTTCTTGTCGCGCAGTATTGGACCTTGGCGGTGTCGACTGGGCGTCGCCTTGGGCAGGCGCCTTCTTGGGGAGGAGGTGGTGGAGGCACCTCCTGCTCTCGCCTCTGCATAGGATGGAGGGAGAGGCAGCGAGAGGGGCGGCATGGGAGAGCCCCTGCTGCAGCAGGCTTCGGTGATGCAGGCGAGCCGATCCTCGTGAAGTCGTCAATGGAGTCGGTAGTCACGAGGAGCTCACGCGCCGGGGAGCGATGTAGCATGCGTCCGTGGAAGCGCGACAGGCGTGGGGCAGACGAACAAGCTAGAGTCGGCAACAAGGTGGTGGTGTCGCCATCGCACCGCACCGAGATCTTGAGGATGAGGCTGCTGCTTTCGTTCCCGCGGGCGGTGGCGGCGTTAGCGGCGGTGTGAGGGAATAGCGAGGCGTCCGCCGACAAGCGTCCGTCTGGCAGCGGGTGGCGAGCAGCCCGGCCTTCAGCCGCGCAGCTCGGCGAGCATCAGCCATGGTCATGGCGGAAGATCGGACCGACCAGCGGAAGAAAGATTACAGCGCACCTACAGCGCACAAATGTCGGTTTGGGTTCGGCGAGAACCTTGAGTTTGAACACACGAGATTTATCTTGGTTCGAGGCCACCATTGTGGTGTAATAACCTACTCGGATGTGTGGTGTGGTGGATTGCCTCGGGGCTGATGATGAACAATACAAAGGGAGAACAGCCTCGCGAGGCTGTTCTTGGTTGATGCGATGAAGCTGCTTTGGTGAGTTCACTCGCTTCTCTCTCTAGTTGATCTCTAGATGATCTCGGATGCCTCTACCTGTGGGTGGCTAGTCCTATTTATAGGCGGAGGCCACGGCCTCTTCCTAAATAATGGCGGGAAGAGCGCCAGCAGTTGGCCATTTTGAAGGGAACATCTGGTACACTTATCGACTAAAGTTGGTCTTAGGCTGCCAAGCATACAGCGGTGGCGCCACAGGCTCCACGATGACCTCCATCCTGCCGTTCTGTTTGTCTTGGTCTTCTTGCACCAAAGCGGTAACCTTTGCACGATGCCTTGGCTGTGCTTGCCCCTTTGCACCGAAAGAAACAAGGACACTTGGCGGGCAGCCCACAGCACCCTTTGGCCTCCGTCGGGAGGTGCCTGCCTTGATCTCTCGCCTCCTGTAAGCTTGCAGGAGGCTGCTCTGAGCTCCACGTGCTGCCCTTGAGGCTTCAGCCCCTCGCGAGGTCTTGAGCTTAATTTGATGAAGTTGGGCTGTATTGGGCCCCACTTGAGCCACGCCGCGGGCGCGGTAAACAAGTCAGGGACCCCGTTCATGCGAAACGCCGACGTTCAGCCCATGTTATCTTTCAGCCTACTCAGAGCCCATTTATTCATGGGCTCATTTCCAGCATTCGTTTACTTACGGCCCGTTACTATCATTTTCTGCTCGTCGGCCAAATTCAGCCTGTGGTTACAGTCTGCCCGTTTGTGGTCTGTTAACACCTTGGGCCGTTTTCATAGCGTCATGAAATACGGCCTATTAATGATGGCCCGTTATGGTCGACCCATGAACGGTTGATTCCAACTCTAGCCCGTTTACGACCATAATGCGGCCTGTTATTGGCCCATGTTTGTGTCGATCATCTTTGCCGATATAAGGCCCATTGATGATACGGCCCGTAGAAGGCCCATTGTTTCTACGTCCCGTAGAAGGCCCATTGTTTCTATGGCCCATAGAAGGCCCACTTTTTCTACGCCCGGTAGGAGGCCCAGTGTCACTACAGTAAATATTAGCCCATGGTTATTGTGGCCTAGTTTTAAAAAATAGGTTATTGCAGCCACTAGCAAACCACGGAAAAAGAACTGTAATGACTACAAGCATACAAATAAACAAGACAACAAGGAAATAAATAAGCAAGCAACTTACGCTAGGCTATCACGGCTATCACACATATTACATCCACTGGGCATCAAAGTTACGCCACCGATTGCAAATAAGCTACGAAACAAAGAATATACAAAACTAAGAGCACTTGAAGCCACTAGGCACGGCGAGTCGGGCCCCAAACAGCTGAAGAAGCTGAGTAGACCTCAGTTGTGTCAATGATAGATGCATCAACACTAGATTTAAGGCATGATGGTGTGCACGGCAGTCCTCTGACAGCTTCATTGAATCTTTGACTTCAAGTCGGAGCTGAGTGAAGCAAGCCTTTCGCTTTAAGTTGAGACTAAAGAAGTCGGCCCGACCGAGGAAGCGGCCTTGCAGAGGTTGTCTCACACTGCTAGTAGTATCTTCAACTCCTTGTCTTCATCAAAACAGGACCTTGGGGTCATCTTGCGTCCTCAAGATGGTTTGGCTCACTATCTTCCCTAAAGTTACTCGCTGGCGTAAGAATCGACTACGAAAGAGAAACAAGGAGACACGTAACATGTTTCACAATTATATAAGCAAATAAATGGATACATTACGCATAAGGAACATGTTTTTACAACTACAATTTGAAACTGGTAGTTGTTGCAAACATCCAATCAGATGTAAACAGCAAAGCAAACAGAAGTGGAGGAAATGATGCCTGTCCAAATCTATACTAGAACAAAGTTTGAAGGCTTGAGCAGGATATACTTACATTACATGTTAACACGGGATGGACAAAGCCCTTCTCCATGTTGATGGAAGGATAATTCAATAAATTCCCCAAAGAAAATTCTTTATAAGCATTGCCATTATTCTACATTTTGCAAAGAGTAAATATAGATCAAATAATGAAGAAACAGAGGATAATGAAGCTCAGGTGCGGACTGATGATACATAATCATATAGCAATTAATTAAGTACAGCGTTACAAGGCAAAAGGGAGAGAGGTACTGACAAGAGCAATGTAGAGCCCATTATTGTTTTGAGATCGTATGGTCCTTTGAGCAAGGAGATTCATATGAAATTAGTTTTCATACAAGAGAGAAGGTAAGGCATAAGCAGAAATTTAGGAGTTCAAATTTTGAATTGATATCATAGACGGTACTTATTATTTGGGCTCCCGATGGTTCTAATAGGGTTTAGCCCTTGGAGTAGGGGTAAAGTATGGTACAGTTGGGCCTGTGTTTTCTGTGGCTGCTGAACTATCTGATTTAACAGGTACCACTACCTTTTCCAAATACCTAGTTTGTACTCCTTGAGGATCTGCACTCTCCCTCTTCCTTTTGGACATCTATTATGAAAGAACAGCATTTGACTGGAAATACATAGTGTGACAACACATGGAATAGGTACAAAAAATGGATAGTTATGGCATATACTCATATATGATCTTAAACTAAGCAGATGGTGTAACAAAGTAGAAGTAATGCAAGAGGTCAGATGCAAAATATGTGCGACCAATACAATTTTGCAAAGTTAGAGCCAGCACCTGGATGGGTGAATAAGATAGGCCATCCTCCACCATGCCAAGTTTGTTAGCCAGTGGATCGTTCCGCAATATTCCTCTCATGCGCCCATTCTCATATTCATTTTGATAATGTTCACTATCTGACATGCATGAAAACATAAAAACAAGTGAGATTTTCTTTGTAATGCGAAGTGATTCTAATCAATCTTGCCTCCTGTAAACCCCTTTGTGCTATCTCTGTAATTCCTTTAAAATATGCCATGCATGCTGTAATTTATTGCGTGCATTAATATAATGTGGCTTACTACTCAAAATATGAGAGCTCAGTGATGACACTTAGCAGATGATAACTTCAACATATAGTAAAGAAGAAAGAAACGACTGACTGACAGATTCAAAATATACTAAGGAGAACAACTCGACTGACGATTGACCGCAAGAGAAGAGTATCATCTTTACGAAGAAGCGGAAGAGCAAGAAAATTGAAGATATTACAAGTGTTTCAATACAATGTCGGTTGTACACCCATGATGAACCAGGCGCCTGAGAGAAATACTATTCTTTCGGTCTCTCCATATGTGGCTCACATGCATTTCGAAACTAAAGTTGGAACATTTAGCTAACCAATTAAACATCTCTCAGTTTTACTAATATCAACAATAATATCAGATATGAATTTGTACAACTAAGCTTGTTTAGCTCGATGGTTGGAGCAGTGCTATGATGACACGAACCACGTAGGCTGATTGTGGTCATCATAAAATGGGGAAAAGATAAGCATGATGAGTAAAGTGTTGACCGTGGCAGTGGGATGGCAGATCTGAAGCTGCAAACCGCGCAAAGGGTAGTTAGCAACCGATGATTGCTTTGAAATAACAACTAAGATTTGGTATGGACAAGAAAGTACGTTCAACAAGTGACAAAGAAATGCAATTATGTTGTCTCTCTATATGTCGCGACATGCATTTGGAAACTCAAGTGGGACCTTTAGCTAACCAATTAAATGTGTCGGTTAACTAATATCAGTATCATATCACAATCATATTTCAACAACTAAGCTTTCAAATTCTGAGTGTTGTGTTGTTTAGATTGAAGGGTGGAGTAATGCTACTACGATAGAAAGCACCTAAGGAGACCATAGTAGAGCAGATAAAAGGGGAAAACCCTAAGCATCAAGAGAAAAATCAGGAAAGTGGAACTAGCTGGACCAGTGCGTGGCGCACATGCTTTTCGAAACGAATATAGGAACATTAGGTGACCAATTAAACATTCTCAGTTTTAGTGATATGAGCATCATATCGATTAAATATTCAACACGTAAGCTTTGGGTTGAGGTCTTGAGGAGCAGTGCTAGCACGACACGAAGCACCTACGATGATGGTAGTGAATATAAAGGGGGGGAACCATAAGCTTTACGAGTATAGTGCCCATGCCATGGCGGATCTGAAGGTGCAAACCGGACAAAGCTACTTCGCAACCAATGTTTGCTTTCAACTAGCCACTACGATTTGGTACAGACAAGAAAAGTATAGTAAACAAATTACGATCTATTTTCCGAGTGAGATCAATAACTTAAGCACATATGGAAGAGTATCACCTCTCTTGCGACGCCGTGTAGGCCTATGCTGATATGTTGAGTGTGCTGCGGGCGCGATGGCTGTCGGTGGTGGGCAAGAAGACTTTAGACGGCCGGGTCGGGGGATATATCCTGTTGCCGTGGACGAGGCGGTCGTAGGATCAGCAACGGCAAGGTGGATGACGGAGCCGATGAAGCGAGAGGAGGCGATGAAAGGATCCTGGTCTAGCACCGTGGATGAGAGACGTCCATCTCTTGCAGTGGATGACGGGGTAGGGGTAGCGGCTCCGGCAAGGTGGAGGATGGGGTGGCGGACGGAGGAGGCTGGCCGCTGTGCGAAGGTTGTTGTGCCGCCGACGATGTATGAATGGGAAAATGGAGGGGGGTCTCAAACTTTGGGACGCGCTTCTCTGAAATGGGGGAAAGTTATGAACTTATCCCCCTTTTAAAATTTCGGACATCGCGTCGGTTGGGGATAGGATGGTAATCTCACATCTCCCAAATATTTGCCGGTAACTATTTCGGGCGAGGAGAGGGTGTTTTGCCGCCCACGGTGTATGAACGGGGCTGACAGGTAGGGTGGTTGTACATGTCATGCTTTATCCATTCATGCTCATGGTTGCATTTATAGCCTGATGTAACTTGTTGTTACCTTGCTCCAAACTTGCTAAATAATGTTGTTGTCAGCCTGTTAACATTAAGTTCAATTTTGCCATGATTTCTATTATTCATCCATGCACCCTATGAACTTTCTCTTGCCATGTTTAGCTTCAGAAATATGCCCTCTTACTGGTGTTCACCTTTCCATGCCATGTATTGCTCTGTGGTGAGTGGTACAAGGTCACCAACATGCCTACTTATTGTTGTTCCTGCCATGTTTGAATCTGTCATGTCATTTGCCATGTTTGCATGGATGCTACCATGTTTTCTGTAGATCTTTGGAATTAGTTCACTAAGGGAGTTTTGTTCTTTGTCTTTATTATTAGATTTTCATGCCTTTGTTTGCCATGTTAAGTTCCTGTAACATGTTGATTGATAGCTCTAAACATTGCAGCCTGATGTTATTTCTGCCAAGTCTGTAAACTGTTATTATTTGCAATCTTGCCATGTCCTTTTGAGAACGTTTTAATGTTTTGTGGAGATAGCTCAGTGTTCATCTTTTGCCATGCCTTACCTGTAATTCATGGTCATGCCTTTTGTTTTCACGTTGAGATGCTTTAGCATATTGTTTTGATGCTTGTTAGATGCCTAGTTGCTGTTTTGGACAGCTTGTCCTTTAAACTTGTATAGAGTGTATGTGTTGAACCGTTGCTCCGTTTTTAGTGTGCTCTATATGAAACTTGCTTAGAATTGCATGTAGTTTCATCATGCCATGTTGCATCCATGTTTTGAGTGTGTTTGCTTGATGTTTGTATGAATTTTGCATCAATGCCACGTTTAACTTGTTTTGCTCATATCTTATAGGGCGTAGCTCCGAACTAAATCAACTTTATAGGTAACTTGACTAGAATCTCGTGTAGATGATCTTGGTGCATCTTAACTTGCTGTTTAACAACTTGAACATAAGGTTTATTCAGTTCTAGACGAATTTCTAAATTTGCATATGAGGACTTACCGGAATTGTTATATGTTGTTTCCGGCCTCATTTAACCTTGCTTGGATGTGTTGTTCTTGTATGCATCATCTCTTGCCATGAGTATCCTCATCTAGATTTGTCATGCATCATACTTGGTTGAGCATCATGCCATGTCCATGTGTTGTGTGTTTACCTTATTGTTTGCTTCTTTCCGGTTGTGCTCCTTCTCATTAGTTCCCGTTTCGTTGCGATCGTGAGGATTCGTTCGTCTATGCGTGGTTCGTCGTCGTGGCTTCATCTTCTTCATGGAGTTGTTCTTCTTCCTAGCGGGATTTCAGGCAAGATGACCGCTACCCTGGATCTCACTACTATCATTGCTAGGCTAGTTGCTTCGTTCTATCGCTTTGCTGCGCTACCTATCACTTGTTCTTCAAGCCTCCCAATTTGCTATGTCAACCTCTAACCTTTTTCACCCTTCCTAGCAAACCGTTGTTTGGCTATGTTACCGCTTTCCTCAGCCCTCTTATAGCGTTGTTAGTTGCAGGTGAAGTAGAAGATTGCTCCATAGTGGACAAGATTATGATTGGGATATCACAATATCTCTTATTTGATTAATGCATCTATATACTTGGTAAAGGGTGGAAGGCTCGGCCTTATGCCTGGTGTTTTGTTCCACTCTTGCCGCCCTAGTTTCAGTCATATCGGTATTATGTTCCCGGTTTTGTGTCCCTAACACGGTTGGGTGATTTATGGGACCCCCTTGACGATTAAGCCTTGAATAAAACTCCTCCGGCAAGGCCCAACCTTGGTTTTACCATTTGCCTCACCACCACCTACTTTTCCCTTGGGATCGCTCTCTCGAGGTCATCTTTATTTAGCCCCGGCAATGCTTATTTAAGTATTGGTCGAACCAAACCCTTTGCGGCGCCCCTCGAGAAACATGAGGTCTGTTTTTAGTTATGCGGATTGCTCATTCGGTGTTGCCACGAGAGCGAGATATGTGCAGCTCCTATCGGGATGTCGGCGCATCGGGCGGTCTTGCTGGTCTTGTTTTACCATTGTCGAAATGACTTGTAAACCGGGATTCCGAGACTGATCGGGTCTTCCTGGGAGAATGAATATCCTTCGTTAACCGTGAGAGCTTGTGATGGGCTAAGTTGGAACACCCCTGCAGGGTATTATCTTACGAATGTCGTGCCCGCGGTTATGTTGCAGATGGGAATTTGTTAATGTCCGGTTGTAGATAACTTGACACCAGATCCGAATTAAAACGCACCAACCGTGTGTGTAGCCGTGATGGTCTCTTTTCGGCGGAGTTCAGGAAGTGAACATGGTTTTGGGTTATGTTTGACGTAAGTAGGAGTTTAGGATCACCTCTTGATCATTGCTAGCTTCACGACCATTCCGTTTGCTCTCTTCTCGCTCTTATTTGCGTATGTTAGACACCATATATGCTTAGTCGCTGCTGCAACCTCACCACTTTACTCCCTTCCTTTCCCATAAAGCTTTGCTAGTATTGATACCCATGGTAATGGGATTGCTGAGTCCTCGTGGCTCCTGATTACTACAACAACGATTCTTGGTACAGGTTATCGCGATGATCTTGGCGAGAGCGATGTTTGCTTGTTTTGGAGTTCTTCTTACTTCTTCTTCAATCGAGGATAGGTTCGGTCGGCGGCCTAGGCTAGCGGGGTTGATGTTGTTTGAGTTTCTGTTTGTGTTTCATCCGTAGTCGGATGGTGCTCTTATGTATGATGATGTTGTATTCGTGTGGCATTGTATGCCTCCTGTATGTATCCCTATCTATTATGTAATGTTGATGTAATGATATCACCTTGCAAAAGCGTCTTCAAGATACGCTTCTATCCTTGCTGGGACCTTCGAGTTCCTTTAGGATAGGGCCGCATCTTGGGCGTGACACGCATGCTCCTGCCTCCCGTGGCTGGTTGTGATGCCGTGGAGGCCTCACCGCCCCCTACTACTCCCACCGCTGGCCAGGCCATCCCTCTACTCACCCACACCCCCTGTTATTCTGCGGCGATGGCAGCCTCACCCTCGTAGTCCTCTTCGCGTGGGCATCCACTGCTACGTCTTCCCCGGCTCCGCGTCATCCCCTTCCTAGGCCTCGCCGTCGTCCACCGTTGTGGTGCTCTCGGCGCGGCGTGGTCAATGTGGTCAACGACCGACTTCCATCGGAAGAGTACTGTGTGTGGAGAGGCTGACAGCTAGGTCCACGACGGCTGCAAGGAAGTGCATCCTTATTACGCGTAAAATAATTATTCCTCCACCTGACAGCAGGGACCCACCGGACAGGCCACCGTATTTCATGAAAAAAACATTTCCCCCCTGACTGCTGGGACCCACCAGCTACATCTTCGCACACAATGAAGTGCGTCCGGGAAAAAATAAACCCAAAACGATTCGCCCCCTTGACTGCTGGGACCCACCAGCTACATCTTCATGAGCGAGAAGTGCACAGCGATCGGGACCCACCTAGTTGAAGCGTGCGTGGCGTTGTCATTACAGTGTGACGTGTGCGTTACATATATCTTTGGTCGATGTAGGCGGCGCGTGTGCCGTAGTAGGCGGCGTCACGCATAAATCGTGAAGCGCGCACGTAGCATCTACGTCGTCTGCAGCGACGTGCAAGAAAGAAAATCTGACCACATATGTGTACATACTGGCGGGGTCTCGAATGCCTACTCGGCGCATCGTCTGGCGGGGCTCATGTACATGGCTGCGTCGGAGCGGAGAAACATCATCGTCGTCATGTTCATGGGGAGCCAATGAGCTTGAGTGCATAGCGGAATGCGTGGTCGTGTTCATCGGGAGGCTTAGGCGGAGCAGGCAATGGAAGCGAGGCTGGCGTCACCGTAGAAACGGAGAAGCGGACCTCCTACGTTAAAGCAGGGTCTGTTGATCGGGAGGGTGTGGCGTACCGCAAAAGCGGAGAAAGCGGACCTCCTACGGTCGAAATAGAGTCTTGTTGATCGGGAGGGTGTGGCGTACCACAAAAGCGGATGAAACGGACTTGTGTTGGGCCTTCTGAGTCGAGCAGGGTCTGTTGATCGGGAGGGTGTGGCGTGCCGCCAAAGCAGGACCAAGCAGACTTGTGTTGGGCGCTACGGTCAAAAGCAGGGTCTGTTCGCCGGGAGGGTGTGGCGTACCACAAAATGGGACTCCACGGGATACTATTCATCTCCACCTTGACCTCCTCCGGCCTCCCACGGCTCTGCGTCGACCTCCTCAAGCCTCCACGGGCTCCTGTTCATCTAGCCTCCACCATGCGCTACTCCACAGGCTACTATTCAACCACCCCACCACGGGCACCCCTCCACCATCTACTGTTCATCCAGCCCTCCACACCACGGGGTCCTATTCAACCACCCCTCCACGGGCACCCCTCCACCATCTCTTATTCATCCAGCCCTCCACACCACAAGTCTGTTCATCCGGAAACAACGCCACCGATCCTTTATTCATCAACCCCCCCCACAGCGCTCCTTTGTTCATCAATCGATCGGCTTGATTAGCAGCGATAGCGAAGAATCGCCCGTCGGGTTCGATAAACAGCCATTGATCGATCGCTTAGGTTGATAGCAGCGTAACTGCGGTCTGTCGCCGGAGTTGATTAGAATAGCGCCTCGCTCGGGTTCGATTAGAATAGCGCCTCACACACAGCAGCGTCGTGTACAAGAAAGCAGCAGTCGCTTCGGCCCCGACCTCCCACCGTAGCAAAGAGCTCCCGAAATTTTACTTGCCCTCGCATCTACCATGGTTTTTCCGTCATGGGCATTAAAGAATCTCATGCAGCGGCGTCTCCGGCCCTCCGGAATGAAAAGCCCATTTTACATCATGATTTTTTGTCATAAGTAAGGCCCACCACATCTATGATGATACGGGTTTTGTCTGGTTGTCATCATAGAAGTGTCATATGTATGACAGAAAAAATTTCGTTCGGCCCAAAATGTCACGGATGCGTCTTTTTTTAGTGATGGGTACATTAAATCGAACGCGCACTCCCTTTCTATGCCATCTAGTAGGCTAACTAATTTAAAATCCTGTTGCGAAAATTTCGCCGCTGTCATCACTTGCTCATATACCAAGATTATGGGAATTTCCTTCCCGTCGGGTCCCCCCAGTCCAACTCTGGCCATATGGTTCGGGTCAAGACCAGTATAGCATGTCTTCAGCATGGCCCATGCCTCTCGAATGCCTTCACGGCAGGTCGATGTCTTCCACAGCTCGAACCAACGTCGGGAACCCCTGAATAGATCATCCAACCCCTCCATACTTTCTAGAGGGACGTCTGAAGGCCATAAAGCTTTGGTCATGTTCTTCATTGCCTTCCGAGCACGCTCGTGCAGCTTGGCCAGATCCTTTAGAATGTCGCTCTGAAGAACTGGCATTTCCTCCTCAGGGCGGCCGGTCAACATACCAGCATCAACTGAATTATCATATTCCGCATTATATCATTCTCTCAATAATCCGGACGGTTCACAAGACATACCGAATATACCGCCCTTCAGTTTCTGGTTTTCTTGTTGTGCCTCAAAGAGTTGAGCCTTCAAGCTCTTTATCTCTTCGGCCTGTTTCTTTACTTCCTCCTCCAGTTTTTTATTGTTGCCATAGTACATTGGGGCACTATTTATTTCTTCAAGCTCCCTGGTTAGTGTGTTGTTCTTCTCCTTGAGAACCTGTCGTCATCACTCGATCCTTAAATCGGTTTTATTCAACTGCCTTAAGTCTCGGGGGCTACTACTACTACCTGTCCATTAAGTTCCTAAAAAATTTACCCGCATATCATTTGAGAACAGGCGAGTGACCCCGGTGATTCCGTTCCGAACAGCTCGTACATAGGCACCTGCAGTTCTTAAGGCATTAAACTCTGGCTCCATTAAGGCAGGGGCATGTAAGGCTTCTTTTAAGTGACGATGGTTCATCGCACTCTCGACTTAGGAGTTGGTCACGGACATCTCATCTGGCTCTCCGTGAGACGAGCGAGTCTATGCGCATCAGCATGTGCCCCCGCCCCGTTTGGTATCTCCGGCGCTGGGTTAGCCATAGCTCGGCTGACTCGGACCTTACCCACGATGCACTGTATACCCCTCCTCTGATGATAAATGGAGGATTCGAATGACGGTCTGACTTCACGACCAAATATTAACAAAGAAGTATATACCTTTTCGAAGGTAGGGTAGGTTCAGTAGTGCTGCCAGCCTCCTTTTTTTTGCACGACCCTTCCACGAGGATGTCGACCTGTTCTTGGTCGCCCTCCCTTGGGTGCGGCTCACTGAGCGCCGATCCTGTGAAACATGGCCCAAGGTGGAGGATAAGGAGACAAGTGGGAGTATCCCTCTTCTTTGAGAATACAGTTTCTGAACACATACCTTCATGAAGGGATAGAGGTTGGGGTAGTCGGCCATAATGGCCACCTCCGAGCCATCAAGGCTCGTCTGATAGTAAACTCCGTCTTTGAACTCTACAAATATGTTCGGATCCTCATGGAATCCACGGTCTTCATTGCGATCATGATCCTCTGGCTCGGGGGCGGGGCAGTTAATGTTCTCGACAACCTGCCTCCACGACCGTTAAAAACATAAATAGCCAGGATGTGAACATTGAGAGGTTAAAAAATTACACATTCAATAGGAGTGTACATGGAGTAGGCTTCTCGGCAATTTACACGCATGAAGTATTCTTCTTCTCCCTTATAAAGGTCAGCCAGAGCTGTCGCTAATGGAGCTTGGCTATCCGGACCCTTTCTCCTGTAGCGGGATGCGTCGTCCTCCCCATTGTAGTTCCACAGGGGAGTTACTCGGGATTGAAGTGGCTGGTTACATTTCTTTCTCATGATAGCCATAACTTCTACTATGGAGAGTCCAGAATGGGTAAATATCTTGATCTTGTTTACCAAGTTCATCACCTCCCTGCTTGTCTTCTGGGCGGAGGACTTGGGGCCTTGATTGTATAGCTTCTTCAAGGCGCCCGGAAAATTACTGCGATTAAATGCGAAACAGTCTGGAAGAGGTACATCGTCAATATAGAACCATTCCGAAGACCATTCGGCAGATCCTTTCTTCGGAGTCCCGACGGGGTAGCTGGATCCAGCTATATGTCATATAATGACACCACTTCAAAAATAGAACCGTCGCCTTGATGGCGGGGGTGAGGCAGAAGAACTTTTCCGTTGCTCGAAGTGATACTCACAACCCAAAAACAATTCGCAAAGGGTGACGAAGCTGGAGATATGTAAAATGGATCCGGGCATGAGGTTGTGCAGCTAGATCCCATAGTGCTCCAATAGACCCCTGAGGAAGGGGTGGATTGGGAATCCCACGCCCCTCATAAGGAATGAGGTGAAGCACACCCTCTCCCCTTGGCTGGGATTGGGGAAATTCTCCACCAATGCCTCGGCTCCTATAGTGGTTAACCCTGCCTGTACGGAGACTAGATCTGGAGGGGGGAGATATCCTTGCGTTTGAAGTCGACTTCTGGTGGTGAGTTATGGAGCAACTCTGCCAGTCCCCCTCTTGAGGGCCATGAGGACACGAGGAGGAACCAGGGGCGCTCGCTGTCGATGTCAAAACCGGCGGATCTCGGGTAGGGGGTCCCGAACTGTGCGTCTAGGCGGATGGTAACAGGAGACAAGGGACACGATGTTTTACCCAGGTTCGGGCCCTCTCGATGGAGGTAAAACCCTACGTCCAGCTTGATTAATATTGATGATATGGGCGTACAAGAGTGGATCTACCACGAGATCAAGGAGGCTAAACCCTAAAGCTAGCCTATGGTATGATTGTTGTAATGTATGTTGTGTCCTACGGACTAAAGCCCTCCGGTTTATATAGACACGGAGAAGGCTAGGGTTACATAGAGTCGGTTACAATGGTAGGAGATCTACATATCCGTATCGCCAAGCTTGCCTTCCACGCCAGGAAAGTCCCAGCCGGGACACGGGCGGAGTCTTCAATCTTGTATCTTCGTAGTCTTGGAGTCCGTGGGACGATGATAGTCCGGCTGTCCGGACACCCCTAGTCGAGGACTCCTCGGTAGCCCCGAACCGGGCTTCAATGGCGATAAGTCCGGTAGCGCATAATGTTCGGCATTGCAAAGGCGGGTTCCTCCTTGAATAATCTAGAAGATCATGAACACTAGGATAGTGTCGGCTCTGCAAAATAAATTCCACATTCCATAGTAGAGAATAAAATGCACACAAATCAATCTGCTAGCGTATTATGCGGCATGACATCACACCGCTACCAAGCCTTTATTTGAATCATTTTTATTATACCACCTCGGCCGTTTAGCAAAGCGGTTTCCTTGTACGTCTGTCGAAGCGAAATCGTGTTCCCCTTATTCGGGATTCTCATCAATACGGCGTGGGTAACAACGCGCGTCGCCACGCCTCCTTTATCGAAGGTGAATCGAGCAGTCCGGAGGCGGCTCATGGTATTTTCCCCCTTTATAAGGGGACCGAGGCTCATTTCTTTTTCTCAATCTTCCCTCGAATCCTCTCTTTGCTCCAAGTTCCAACACCCAGAGCCCCAGAATCGAGCACTTCGGATCTTCGGCAATGTCGGCTCCGACCTTGAGGCGGTGGTTGCCCTCCTCCGTCCACGGAGGAGGGCGTGTTAGCGCTACGTGAGGCCAAGTGCATCCTCTGATTTACATACGGGTTACTGCCCAAGGGCAGGCCATGCCCGCTCCGAGCTGGTAGTACGTTGTCTTCGTATCCCACCTCCGTCGGGGTTTAGGCTTCCCACGGACCCCTTCGTGAGAAGGGCTCATGTTCTACTATGGGCCAGATTTTCACGACTTGGCTCCGAGTCCATCCTCCATATTTACGCATTCATTATTGTCTCTGAAGCCTTCCTCCGCGTCCTCCCCACTTGACTGTGGCAGACCTAATGTGGAGCGAAGATGATCGAGGCGTCAGCAGTCTGTGCAGAAGGCGTCCATAAGCGAAGGGCGATGCCCCATGGCGAGGCTCCTTCAAGAGGAGCTCGGCTTGTGGCGAGGTGGTTTTATATCACCGCTCAGAAGGCGGCAAGCAAAAGCCGCCACCTTCATTCATGCAGGACCCCCACGGCCCGGCCCGATGTCGTGCGTTGACCAAAGAGCTCAATTGGGGGCCATCGAAGCGTGCCTTCATCGCGGGGCGGATTCGAGACCTCGGCGAGGAGATCAATCTGGTGGTGGTGATGTAGGTTATGCTAATCAAGCATCTTACGCCTGCAAGCGCCGTCCTCTCCGGTTATGGGATTTCAATCCGGGAGGGACCCGAATTCTCAACACTTCATGGAGTGCGACACCGTGGAGATGTACAAGTTGTTCTTGGACCCGCGGTGGCGTGTCCGGAATTAACCGAGGGCCTTGAGCCCTAAGCTGTCATCGGATACCGGTAAATAGCTCGAGTCCAGACGTTACATTTATACTTTTCTAGAATTAAACTACGACCCATTACTCTTCATCGAGAGTGGGTAAGCGATCAAAGCTGATAAGGTGTCGGCCCCCCCCTCGAGAGACCTGCTGGAGCCCGTCTTTGGTCGAGAATGTTGGAGGTCGTAGAAGGAAGGGCGATGGGAAAATAGAGTCAATACCTGCATGAGGCGCCGAAGAAGGGGATCGAAAATCCCTCTGCCCGGGGAGAAGAGGACCGCCTCAGGGACACTGGAGAGCAAAGCCCTAAGCGGGAGAAAGAAATCTCCTTTGGAGGTCCTGCGTCCGGGGATGTCGATTGTACTAAAGTAGGGGGTACCTTAGTACCCGAACTTGTCTGCAGGCAGATCCACAGCACCCATGACAAGGCTTGCGGACGCCTTGCAACAAACTCTCCACCACTCCTTATTACTGCCATTCAAGAACAAAGTACTAGCCAAGAACACGAAGGCCCGGCAAGAGGAGCTTCTTGGGAAGGCTGACGAGGCACCATCGGAAGACTTGCTGCGCTGCAGCGCCTTTCGGCGGCCGGCAAACTTGCGGCCTGCCAAGAAAGGGCAGCGGCAAGGTACTTGCAGCAAAATCTCACCACACTCCAGCGCACCCGGTGGCATGTCGTCACGAGGCCATCCCAAGGGCACATGGCGAGGCAATGCTGCACCCGTCATGGGGCCGGTGTAAGGCAGGTGACAGGCGCCATCGTGGCAGCCGGTGGCTCACTTATGCGGTCACTTCTCACTGCCTTTGTTGGGGTGACGGACGGGCATTTAATGCCCTTGTCCCTGCCGTCGAGAATTAGGTAGAAACCTTTGTTGTGCTTTATTGTACCAACTGCGTTTTACCTTTCTACCCCCTCTTCCTCTGGCGCCACATGGGGTACCCCTTGAGACTATAAAGGAGGCCCATGCGCTTGCGTAGAAGGGGTTGATCCATCGACACCATAGGCTCCACCATCGCTGCGCCTCGAGAAAGATCAAATAACAAACACAAAGCAGCGGTGGGGTGTTATCTCTCCTTAGAGCCCGAAGCTGGGTATAGATGCCCGTCTCCCTTGCGTGCGGACCTCGATCTGCTCTGCGCCACGATCCCGCTCCTTGCCGAACCGGAAGGGCCCCCGATGCCCCATAGGTGTTCGAGGCCGCGAACCGCGCCGACATCCTTGGCGCGCCCGGTAGAAGCGTCGGTCGTGAGCATCGATCCGGTCTCCAGCGCTACTTCAAGATCTTCATCAACATGCCACGAAGAAGAAGCCTTGAGTGGCGCTCCGTCTACATCGGTTCGGCCACCACCGCTGGAGCAAATGGGCGGTGGAGTGGGCGCTTCCAGCGGAGGAAGCGGGCGCCGGATGGGTCTCGTGTCGTCGCTAGATCCAGAACAAGGCCCATAGCGTCGGCGACCGGCGAGACCCGCACCCTTCCCAGGAGATGCAAGGTCGACAACGCCCGGTGCTCCTAGCACCGTGCTCGCTGATGGAACAAGGCCAGGCTGGTGGGTCGCGGGGCGCTCTAAGTCGACATGCCGCGCGCATCTTTGGCCTTGAAGCGAATCTGATGCGCCCGGACGGGTGCTGCACCTCCCAACCCGATTTGGAGCCCAAGCACATCCGCTCTCGCGCCGTTCATCACCACGCCACCCAAGGCAGCAGAGAAGGCGGCCCGAGCCGTGGTTGCTTCTAGACTACCCTCGATGCCGCACAAAGATGTCGGCATCGAGGATGACCATTACAACCTCGCCGGCCTCGCCAGCGGCGACAAACCCAGCGCATCGGCGCGTCGAGGCCCTTTGCAAGGCGTCGGCGCCGGTCGATCGCCGACAAGACTGCATGAAAGTGCCACCTCATGCACTCCCAGCCCTCAAGGTTAAGATCGCCCATTCGCCCGGACCAACCCCGCAGCGACTCCACAGCGTCGTCCGGACCCGCGAACTTCGCCGCGATCAACGCCACGCCCTCAAGAGCGGCAACACGGCGCCAGCACCGCTTCGCGCCGGAGAAGCGCGCGTCAATCGACCAGCGTCTTTGGAGCCCAGCTGTCGGCGCCAGCCGCGCACCGGAGAGCCGAGCAACTTCTTGCGTGTCGGCAGGTTGCCTGCGTTTACCGCGAGCTGCGACAAGTCGATGGCCCAAAACCAAGAACTTCAAGCGGGCGTGCCGAAGTATGATGGCGGGATACATCCGTCGGAGTTCCTAGCATCTACACCATCAGCGGTGCGAGCTGCGGGAGAAGCGCTGCGAGAAGATCCTTGCCAACTACGTCCGGCGCCGGTACTCAAGCCCAGTCGAGATCTTGGCTCATGCACTTGCCGGACGGCTCCATCTCCTCATGGGCGGACTGTGCCATCGGTTTATCGGCGCTTCACGGGTGGCCACAAGCCTCATGGCGGAGAGTGACCTCCACTTGCTTGTCGTATGAAGGAGGGCCCTGCGCAAATATATACAAAATTCAGCCGGTGCAACACAACATCGAGACATCCACCCAGCCCGCGGTTATTAGCGGGTTTCATCGAAACGTCGCGTATCCGCGGGATGAGGAGAGATGGCGATGTGCAAGGTCGAAGATGTCGTGAGCTTTACACTCTGGCCGACAAGTGTCTGCAATTTGAGGAGGGGAAAAATCCGGAGAGATTGCGGGCGAAGGATCGGCGATGAGGGTGCCGCCCGGCAAGGAAGAACCAGGGCGGAACAACGGGTAGAGAAAGCTAAGGATGTGCTAGCTATTGAGCATTCCGAGAGCGAGAGGTAGCTCCGACAAGGCCAAGACGAAAGCGACTCCGGCGAGGGCTGTAGCAACCGCCGACAAAGCGGGATAGCTCCGACAGCGATATTGCAAGATCCACCGCACCAAAGGCCATGACCTTCAAACCTGCAAGAAAGTAGAGCAGATGGCGAATCTGAAGAAGCTGAATCTGGCGCCCGCGACAAGGAAAAGCCGAGGGAGGTGGCGGAGGATCCGGCAGAAGCTTCCCGCTGAGGAGGGCACAGCAGCAAGGCTAAGCAGCGGCAAGGAGGACAGGCCTCCCAGCTGCGACAAGGGCGAAGATGAAGATGAGGATGAAGAGATGGAGGAAGATGAGACTGATGATCAAGAGTTTGAGGCGACAGAGTGTGTGCATCGGCGGTGGCGCCTCCTGCACACCTCGCACCGCCAACTCAAGCAGTGGGTGCGAGAAGTGAATCTGTGGAGCCGTCCCGTCGGTAGCGCGAGCCTCAAGTGGTCCAAGCCGCCCATCGTCTTCAGCGTTGAGGACCACCCTGATCGCATCACTTTGCGGTCGGGTGCTTGCCGATGTTGATCTCACCAACAATCCGCAACCTCAAGGTCACGAAGATCTTTGGTTGTGGCCAGGGCGGCTGAACGATTTCCTCCACGGTGCTCAAGAAGCTCGGATCCCGGCAATGAGCTCGAAGAAACCGGTGCCTTTCAAGAATAAATCCGGAAGGAGCAAGCCCAAGGGAAGATTACATTGCGATGGCGTTGACGGCGAACTGAACCGGGTGAGAGGATCACGTTCAATGTGGCTGATATCCCTTTACCTACAATGGGATACTCGGCCGACCCTTTTCGCCAAGTTCATGGCGGCCTCTCACTCGCATACAATGTGCTCAAGATGCCGGTCCGATGAGTGTTATCTCTGTCCAAGGCGACAAGAGGGATGCGCTCATCTGCGCCGACAGATCTACCGGAAGCGGCTGACGCAGACCGGCGGTATGACCACTTGCGGCTGAAGCTCCCGGAAGAAGAAAAACTAAGTCCGGCAGGGATAGGCTCGATGCCCACTCGAAAGCGCACCTCCCAGTCTTTGCGCTGCCGTCGAGGAACCTTCCATCGAGCTCCACGGCAAGTGCAAGAAAACAAAAGATAACCTCATTGGAGACCAAGAAGGTGGCCGCCAAGGAGGGGCGGCCTTTGGTGGTGCTTTCACCATCGGTTGCAGCGCTTGAATCCTAAATAGGAAGCGCCGCTTGTTGCTTTCCTGCGGGCGAATGTCGATGTGTTTGCATGGCAATCATCGACATCCCGGCGTTCGAAATGTCGAGCACCACCTTGCCGTCTGCCCTCACGCAGCGCCCGTCAAGCAAAAAGTCGAGAAGCAAGCAATAGGCGTCGGGAGTTCATAGCGAGAAGAGATCAAGAAGTTGGAAGCAGCAGGCCTGGTCCGAGGAGTACTCCATCCAGCGTGGTTAGCCAATCCGTGAGTGAATGCGCCAAAGCAAAGCGGGAAGTGGAGGCTTTGTATTGACTTCACCGATGTGAACAAAGCTTGTCCCAGGACCCTTTCCCTTGCGGCGCATTGACCAGATTAGCCGATGCCACGGCGGAGATGTGATCTGCTTTCATTCCTTGATGCATACTCGGGATATCATCGGATCTTCATGGTGAAGAGGGAAGAAGAAGACCGCGATCATTACTCCATGTAGCGTCTTTGTTTTGTCGGATGCCTTTCGGACTAAAGAATGCGGTTCAACATTTGCGAGAGTGGTCGATCATGATTTTGAGCCACGAGTGCACGAAATGTAGAAGCTTACATGGATGACATAGTGGTCAAGAGCAAAACGAAGAGACTTTGATCCAAGATTTGGACGAGACCTTCACAAATATGCGCAAGATCAACCTCAAGTTGAATCCCGAGAAATGCGTGTTCGGAGTTCCTTCCGACAAACTTCTCGGATTCTTTGTGTCACAAAGGGGGATTGAAGCCAATCCCGACAAGATTAGGGCCATCGAGCAAATCGAAGCACCGAAGCGAGTCAAGGACGTACGAAGGCTTGACGGCTGCGTTGCTGCCCTTAGTAGGTTCATTTCCAAGTCCGCTGAACGCGCCCTGCCGTTTTTCAAAATCTTGAAAAAGGCGGGCCCGATAAAATGGACTCCGGAAGTAGAGGCTGCGTTGCAGGACTTGAAGAAATATTTGTCCTCCACTCCAACACTTGTTGCGCCTAAGCCACAAGAGAAGTTGCTGCTATATCTGGCGGCAACTAATCAAGTGGTTAGTGCTGCGTTAGTGGCGGAGAGAGGCAGAATGATAGCGGCCCGACGCATGACGTAAACAAATCCAGCGACAAGCGGAGGCTTCCCGGCGAACTCTGGCCCGACAAGCCGGATCGGCAAGTTACGATTCCGGCAAGGATGGGTCTGCGCAGCCACAAGGAGAAAGCGAAGAAGATGGTGCGGCGCCCGGTTTACTTTGTCGGTTCCCTTCTGGGGGCTAGATCAAGGTACTCACGGTGTCGAAGTTGCTTTGGCCTCCTCATGGCCTCGAGGAAGCTTGCGCCATTACTTTCGAGCACATGAGATCACGGTGGTCACTACGCTTTCCGTTGAAGAGGATATTCTGCGAATCCGGAAGCAGCGGGTAGGATTGTCAGTGGGCTCTCGAATTATCAAGCTTTGGCCTCAAGTTTGAAAGTACTTCAACCATTGAGCCGAGCATTGGCAGAATTTATAGCGAATGGGGCCAACACCCGATGGAGAAACTCGGAGGGGAGCATCCTCACAAGGAGCGGACAAAGAATGGGTCATGTACTTTGATGGTGCCTTCTGCAAAGCGCCGTGTGGGCGTACTACTTGTCGCACCCACCGGAGAGCACCTCAAGTACATGGTCGGATGCACTTTCCCAAGGAGCAAGCAACAAACAATACCGCAGAATATGAGGGCTTGCTCGCGGACTCAGGATCGTGGCGTAACTTGGGATCGTGGAAGCTTATTGTCAGGGGTGACTCGCAACTTGTCGTCCGCCAAGTTAACAAAGATTATCAGAGCCCTTTGATGGAAGCATCGTTGATGAAGTGAGAAAGCTAGAAGAACATTTTGACGCCTGCAAATGGAACATGTTCCAAGAGCTCGTAATGACATTGCAGATGGCTTCGTCAAAGTCTGCTGCACTCAAGTTGCACAATGGAACCAGGGATTTTGTGCTCAAGCTAACTCAGCCGTCTGTGACACCATCAACTGGACAAAGCAAGAAAAGAAAGTTGGTTACCGGCGACTACCCTCGTGAGCTTCCGAAAGTCGCCGCCAAGAAGGTCCCAGAATCAACACAAAGTCTTGAGGAAGCGTCTGCTCCGACAAGCCCCAGGGCTTGTTTCGTTGAGGCAGGCGCTCCCGACAAGCTGTGTCCCGACACATTTGCCGGGGAGCATCACGCTCCGGCAGGACCCCAGATCCTTGCCGTGGAAGCGGATGTTCCCGCAGCAGCATTTGCGCCTTTAGTCCTTGTCGTCGAGCCTCGGGCTCCGGCATGGGCACAACAGATCGTCCATTTCTTCAAACAGGGAACTTCCGAGGAACAAGAAGAAGCAGAGAGAGTAGCCCAGCAATCAAGTATGTACCAGTTTTGTCGATGACATACCTGTGTAAGAAGATTCAACGGACTGAAGTTAAAGTGCATTTCCGGGAAGATGGACGGCAATGTTGGCGGAGATACATGGAGGCATATGTGGTCACCACATTGGCATAAAGAGCACTTGCCGGCAAGGCTTTCGCAAGGCTTCTTCTTCGCCGACAGCCCTCCGTGATGCAATCGCACAAGTAACTAAGTGTGAAGCGTGCGGCCCACTCCAAACAGATTCACCAACCAGCTCAAGCTCTCCAAACAATCCCTTTATCCTCGCCATTTTCTATTCGGGCTCGACATCCTTGGCCCTTTTCCCGAGTTGTCGGGGCTTTGAGTACTTGTACGCTGTAATCGCATAAGTTCACAAAGTGGCCCGGCGTGGAACTAGTAAGGAAGGTGACGGCACGCCAGCAATCAAGTTCTTCAGTCAATTGTTCGCCGCTTCGTAATCCCCAACAGGATCATCACCGACAATGGCACACAATTCATGAGCCACACCTTCATGCAAGACGCCCAAGATCTTGGCACCAAGATTTGCTTTGCTTCATTGCTCACCCGAGATGCAACGGTCAAGCCGGAGAGGGCGAACGCTGAAGTGTTGCGCGCCTCAAGACCGTAACTTTGATAGGCTGCACAAGTGCGGAAGAAATTGATCGAGCAACCGCCGGTGGTTCTTGGTCGATCAGACGACGCCAAATCGAGCCACCAGCCAGACACCCTTTGCTCGCTTCACGGAGCGAGGCAGTTCTCCCACACGAACTCGTATACGGGTCACCACGAGTGCTCGCTTATGATGAGCTTGAGCAAGAGCAACCGCGATAAGATGATGCGCTGCTCCTCGAGGAGGATTGTCTTCAGTTGTCACAGCGAGCTGCTCGTTATCAAAGAAGCTTTGCGCCGCTATCATAGCCGCAGTTAACGCCAGAAGCTTCAAGGAAGGCGACCTTGTTCTTCGCGAGTTCAATCCGCCAAGAATTCAAACAAGTTGACACCGGCGGGAAGGCCCTTACCGGTGAAACGAGTCACTAGGCCCGGCGCTGTTCGCTTTGAGATCAAGATGGCGTTCCAAAGGAGCAACTCCGGAACATAGAACATCTTCGCAAGTTTTACCTATATAGCGCGGTTGCGGACCCATTCCGCAACCACTTTCTTTTGTATAAGCATTGCCGCTGTCGCATATAACCCTTTGTACAAAGCCGGCGCAGCCTCTCGTATGTGAATAAAGTTCGTGCTTCGCACATCTTGTCAAATTTAATGCATTATCTTCTTTTTGCATCCAGATTCGACACTGTAGCATACCACCCCGTAAGCAATAGCGAACCTTAAGGTTCCATACGATTATTTTCTCTTCTTTCTTCTCATAGACAGAAGATTCCACCGCCCACAAGTTCACCGGGGGGAAGGGAAGGTAGAAGTATGGAACAGGCGACGTTCAAAGGAATCTAGCCTTGCCGGGACGCAGAAGACAGAAAAGCTAAGTGGCCAAAGATTGAAGCTAGTCATTTTTAAAAATTTAAGTTATATCCCTTGAACGTTCGTGCCTTGTATGGAAAACCTGTGCGCGGAGGAATCGACTCGCGACCGAGTTGCGCCCTTGCGTTGTTTCTGAGTCCGCTCAACAACGCGAGTGGACTGCAACTAGTCTCGACAAGATTTCTTGCCGGAAGCAGCATCGCCACGGGCTGCTGACGTTCCGCACTCAGCAAGTGTGCTCGCGCCGGCAAGGTCCCTCAACGCGTAGGGTAAAAAGCATACAAGGGATGCAACGGAATAAAGGGAATAGCGCGGCAAGCAGTATCCATAATTAAGTTATATTACAAGAATGACTTATTATGGCACTAACTGAAATTGTTCCCATAATTAAAATGGCAGCAGCAAGAAAAGGGGAGAAGAGGAGCAGCCTAATCCACGCGCTCGCCATCGAGCCTCCTGACCTCGTTCACTTTGTCCACGATGGGTGCGACGATGGCCTTGAGCTCCTCAACATCAGCACCCTCCGGCAGCTTCTTGGTGACGCGGGAGAGGTCGATGCCCGGGTTGCGGAAGAGGACCTTCACCAACACCTTCTCCAGGACTCCAGCGCAGACCGCGCGCGACTCGGCGGCCAACTGTTTTGGGATCCTATCCCGGAGCTGCCGAAGAGCCGTCACCACATCCTTGAAGAAAAGCGTGAGCTTGGCGCTGGGCTGGACGTTCGCTTCTGTGGAATACCCGAAGCCCCTCAAGTCCAGCTCCGCCAACTCCTCGTCAATGAGCACGGCGATGTTGACGAGACCCTCCGTCCAGAGCTCCACCGTAGTCTTGAAGGTGTTCTGAGCCTCGGCAGCCCTCGTCAGCAGTTCCTCGTTGTCCTTGAGGTCTTTTCTCAAGACATCTTCTCGCTTCTCGGCGGAGTCTAGTGTCTCCGTCAAGGTGGCCAACTTCAGCCCTAGATCGGTGCTCGAGTCCTTGGCGGCGTTCAGCTCTTTGATCTTCTCGGAGAGCTGGGCTTGCAGATCGCCGTGGGCGCGCGCATCCTTCTCGCGATCGCGCTGGAGCGCGACAAGCTCCTCGTTCTTCCTTGTCGCGTCCGCCCCACCTCGTCCACTTTCTCCTCCAACTCCTTCTTGGCAGCCTCGGCAGCAGCGCGCATCCTTCGCCTCCTTGAGCGCCCGCCAAGCGATCGTTCCCAGACGACGAGCTCCTCATCATGGCTGTCCAAGCACGCTTCCTCTCAGATCAGCTCGCCGTCCCGCTTCGACAGTTCCTCGGCGGCAAGCCTCTGCTGCTCCTCGCCTCGGCTTTCTCGGGATAACGCCTTCTTTGCCGTCGAAGGCGCCTCTCCTCGGCAATGGACCGGAGGGCCTCCTGTTCGGCTCTTGAGCTCTTGCGCATGCTTCTATATCAGCCCTCGCCGCACGACGAGCGCTTCCGGGACTCAAGCCGCCGGCCGGGCGCGGTAGAGTGACACCAGCTTCCGAGCAGCTGCTCTCCTCGGACTCGCCATGCTGCTGCTCGGCTTGTCGACCATTGACAGCCCAACAGAGGCAAGTATTTCCGTCAAACTCCTCTCCTTCAACTGGTGCCTGAGCTTGATGCCTGGGGAGTTTGATATACGCCCTCGCCCGGCTTTCAAGTATCGCCAGTCGGGCTCCTCGAGCCAGCGCCGCATCAGCGGCGGAGGGATCGGCAGTCGGTGCGGCACCTTGCGCTCCTGCATCCTCCGGATCGCCGGTATGGTCACCGGACCCCTCGCCGGCCCCTGTCCTAGTGGCCCCGGCGGCCTCTTCACCGACGGGCTCCTCCGCGCCGGCCCCTCCCTCAGCGGCGGCGGCCCCCCAGATTGCTGCTGCCGTCCTCCTCGCCCGGCGGCCTCAGCCTCCATCGGGTCCCCAAGGGAGGATCTGGCGGTGGAGGAAAGAGATAGTCAAACAACTGCCCAGAAGAAGAAAAAGGGAGATCAGCGAGATCCAAGGGAAAGTTTCCGACAAGGAGGCTCACCGGCGCTGGGTTCTGTGGTCGCGGGCTCCACCATCGGGGGCTCGCCGGTCCCACCCCATGCCAGGGACCCTTTCCTTGCCGGAGACGGCTCCCACACCAGGGAGTCGGCCCTCGGTGGCGTAGTCGAGGCCGATGACACCTCATCATCGGCCTCCGGCTGCTCCTGGTGGGCCCGCTCTTCTCCTGTATACAAAAGAGCCGATGATCATGAAATTGGCAAAAGAAGAAGCGACCATGCACGCCCTGCGACAGGGAGTGGATTGAAGCACTCACGCTGGGGGCTGTGCTGGGAGCTGCTGCGAGGAGAAGGGACCGGGTCCGTCAAAATGGTCTCAGACGTATCTTCTGCTACCACGGCAGGATCGTCTTCGATGTTGACCACGGGGACCTTGGCCCTCTTTGCCGCTCTCTCCGCCAAAGTCCTGGTACAAGGCAGGAGTTTGGAGAAAAACAGATTAGACACAAGACAAACAATAATAAAGATCGAGAGAAAGACAAGCACGGTACGAAGAAAGCCTTACTCCTCCTCCTCCTCCTCCTCGTCGTCGTCGGAGCTCGGCGCGGAGAGGTCGAACTCCGGTACCCTCTCGGCACGACGTGGCGGAGGAGTGGGCTCCCTCCGGCACTTGCCGAGGGCTCTGGCAGGTCAGCGCAGCGCCCGGAAGACCCGCGCGGTTGCCGGGCGCGGCTGGGATCCGCCAGCTGCTGCAGAGCTGCCGCGGTAGAACGTGTCCCACGCGCGCCGCTGCTTGCTGGATCGCCTGTTCCTCCGCCACCGCCGACTCGACGGAGGCGCCTTCTGACGGAATTAAGGCTGCGCTGTGGGCTCCGCTGCGGCGGGTCGCCAAGACGGCTGGCGCTTCGCGCCGCTCGGCCGGACTCGCCCGTTCGGCCTCGACCTCCCCTTCGCCGCCTTCCCGTTTAGCGCTTCCGGCGGCAAGGCTTGCCGCCCGCTCTTCGTCGCCTCGCCCGCCAACAGAACCAAACCGCCCATCTGCGGCGGCTCGCGCCTCTTCGGCCCAAATTTAGCAATATACGCTAGCTCTTCGCGCAGGTAAGCGCGGGTGAGGAGTTTCTGCCATCGGAGTTGACCGCCACCTTCGACAAGTCGTCAAAGAATTGTTGCACGACCTCGGCAAAGCAGGCTCTATCCAGTTCGCATTTATCCCATGCGAGTCGACTCGTCATCAATCAGATGCGATCCTGGCGGGAATTGTTGCGCAAGGGGACGACACCGCGCCAACCGGAACCACTCGATGATTGGGATCATGCTTGAACATCTCCTCAAAGATCGCGCCAAGCTCCATGACCGTGAAGTTGAAGTTGAGGCATGGGCGCAGCCTCATGAAATCTGCCGGGCCGCTGAACTGCCAGGCAGGCTGCCCCCTCGCTTGCAGAGGGGCGATACGGCGACGAAGGAAATCCGCGCCAACCGCCCCTGAGTGAGTCCGGCATGCTGGCCGGAGGATTCGGGTGGTGGCGATCGTCAGCTTGGCATCGTCCGACGACAGAGCACTCCAGTCGTTGCCACGCACCACCCGAGTCTTGCGCAGCTCGGTGAACGACGGCGGGTTGTCATCACAGATCCAACACCACTCCGCCCTCCACTCGTCCCACTTGCTGCGGAGTTCACCCGACAAGTACACTTCCTTCATACCCATCCGGGAGGTCCAGGCGATTCCGCCGGCCAGCGGCTCCCCTTTCTCGGCCCGAGGGGAGAAGTAATGATGGAAGAGGGCCACATTGGGGAGGATACCAACGGTTCTCGCAGAGATAAAGCGAAACGCCATTGTCGAACGGCGTTGGGGGTGAAGTCAGCGAGATGAAACCCGTAGGTATTCATGATATCGCAAAAGAAATCGGAAAAAGGTGGGCGAGCCCGCAGAGAAGAACACAGGAAGAAGTAGTACCTTTGGGGCACTTCTTCGATTTGGAGGCCTCCATGAATCACCGGGCGGCGCTGGATGCGCACGCTGCTTCCGCCGACGGAGGAGGTAAACTCCGCCGCAATGCCTCCGGAGTAAGCTCGGGGAAAAGAGCACCGCTTCTTGGCGCCTCCGAGCTCCAATACCTCGCCGATTTCGCGGCCTTAGCGTTTTCGAGCCTTCCCGCTTTCGAGCCATGGCGGGGCGGCGGGGGAGGCGAAGAGACAGCGACGACGGGCGGCGGAGCACCGTTTTCCTCTCGATCCAGGAGACGGGGGGAACAGGAGCTTTTAGAGGAAGGAACGCAAGTGGCGGAAGTGGGGGCACGACCCCGTTCCCTCTGCTTATAAACGGGGGATGCGAACGTTACGCATTTCCTGGAATTAAGTATTGACCATGTTCTCTCCCACGACGCTGCAATCGACGCGTGCCGTTGCGGGAGAGCGCGGTGGGCACGGAGGCCAATTTTGAGGGGACCCAGGCCACGCGTGTCTGCAGCCTGTTTTGGGCTTGGCCCAACAACGCCAAAGACTGTATGGCCCAGGCCGGGGCTCTGCCGGTGTATTAAAGTAGGGGGTACCTTAGTACCCGAACTTGTGCACGGCAACCACAGCACCTCATGCGGCAAGGCTTGCGGACGCCTTGCAAGGCTCTCCACCACTCCTTATTACCGCCATTCAAGAACAAAGTACTAGCACGACACGAAGGCCCCGCAAGAGGAGCTTGCGGGAAGGCCAACCAGGCACCATCGAAGACTTGCTGCGGCGCCCTTGCCGCCTTCCAAGAAGTTCGGTGGCCGCAAACTTGCCGGCACTGCAAGAGAAGGGTCATGGGCAAAGTACTTGCCAGCAAGGATGCCACCCACACTCCAGCGCACCCAGGGCGTGTCGTCACGAGGCCATCCCAAGGGCACGGGCGAGGCAATACGCAGCCGTCGCGGAGCGAGGTGGCAAACGGAGTCGACAGAGGCGCCATCGTGGCAACCGTGGCTCACTTAACGGTCACTCCTCCTGCCTTTGTTGGGGTGACCGGACGGCATTTAATGCCCTTGTCCCCCGCCGCCGAAATTAGGTAGGGGCATCACAGTAATCGTTGTACCAACCAGCGTTTTACCTTTCTACCCCTCTTCCTACGCCGCCACCGTGGGTACCCCCTTCAGACTATAAAAGGGAGGCCCATGCGCACGTAGAAGGGGTTCGGTCCATTCGACACCCGCAGCTCCACCATACGCTCGCACGCTCGAGCAAGATCAAATAACAAACACAAAGCAGCAGTAGGGGTGTTATCTCTCCGGAGAGCCCCGAAGCTGGGTAAAGATTGCCCGTCTCCCCGCGCGCGCCCGACCTCGATCTGCTCTGCGCACGATCCCCGCTCCCTTGCCGAACCAGAAGGGGCCCCCAGTGCCCCATAGGTGCTCGAGGCCACAGAGACACGCCCCGACAGGGGAGAACCCGGACGCACAATCGTCTCTAAAGGATCAGCTCTCCAGCAAGCCGTGAGTAGAGAAGGGAAAGTTCATTAATAAGAAAATACCTTCATTTATGCTTCTGTGGATAACCTAAGTTTCGCTTTACAGTTCGGATTTGCGGACTTCTCAGATGAGTTCGTCTTCGGGGGATCTTTGTCCGGAGATGATGGAGAGGAACGCCCGACAGCCAAGCGCCGCCGGACAGGCGTATGAGCTCAAGTATCGTCACGGAGGGTGTCCCCGAATCCGGAGAGGCCGGAGAGTTCGGCGCCCACTAGTATCCGGCCGGGAGAGCTGAAGAATCTGCTTGAAAGGGCGTCCATCTCAGAAGATCACCGCGCTTTGATGCATATGGTGATTGAAGGATTTCGCCCGCCAAAGCGGATTGTATAATGCCGCCGAGTTTATCGACGGGATTTGAGGTACGCAAGAACGCCGCACCTTTTTGACAGCTTGGCATGTAGAAGTGCGCCCAGATAGATAGTAGCCCCTGAGACTCGGTAGGTTGTCGAAAGTGACAGCGTACCGAGGATCAAAATCGCAGGTAATAAATGTCGCCTATCATATGCAGGTGGCGGATAGTCCGGGGGCTAGCGAGACTAGTGGATTTGCCGAGTTAATGCGGCAACTTGACGTGGCGGATGCGGACATCGCGCTTGTCAACCGGCGACTTGACGAGTCGCAAGGTAAATGAATTCTCCACAGTCGCTTATTTAAGGGGGTCAAAGCCCGCCTCTGATAATGTATATGCTGTGATACAGACGGTGCTGCTGCGGTGGAGAGCCTTCGGGCCGAACTTGCTCAAGCAAAGGAGCCAGCCCGAAGGAGTGATACGGCTGCCTCGAGGGCGGCCGAGGAGTTGAAAGCCGAAAAGGCTGCACACTGCCTAAGCAGGGAAAAGATGGCTGAATTGGCCGTGAAATTAAAAGATGCTGCCGACCGCAATGAGGCTCTTGAAAAGGAGCGCTTATCGGCGCGGGAAGACCTGGGGAAGGCCACCGCCGAGGCCAAGGATGCCCGTTCTGCAATGCGGGCTATGAAGGAGGAGCTGCGCCAGTCGGAGATATTGTGGCTGGCAAGCCTTTTACGTTCGCGTCGCCGTTTACGGATCAAAAGTATGCTCAACTTGGCCAGCTGTGGAGTCCGGAGGATCCATATATGGACTTAGCGGCAAGTGCGGCTGATGCCGTTAAGCACTTCCGGAGCCAGAAGGATCACGAGACGGAAGAACTATTTTGGTCTCAATTCCATAGTCCGGATCGTTCACTTCCGTTGACCGATCGGTTGGCCGAATGGGCTGAGCTGAATAGACTGTCCGGACTTGCCATGACTGATATCGTGGCTCATGTGTGGCTAGAGAAGCCCAAGGCGACGAGCTATTTCGGCTTATTGCAGCAATTTCTTGGAGCGGTTCCGCATATCAAGGAGATGAAGCGGTCGGCCTGCATCGAAGGCGCGCGGATGGCCCTTGCCCGTGTGAAGACACATTGGACCGAGATGGATGCCACCGCTATTGCCGCCCCGGGTTCGGATGAAAGCCGGTTACCCACCGAGCACTATTTTGGGGAAGTTATGCGTGGCGCTCGTGTAATAGAGTCGCAGTGCTCAAAAAATGTTATGTTCAAATGAACGTTTTTATCTTGTAAGACAATGATTATAATGTAACCACTTTTTATACTTGTGTGTCCCAAGTATTAAAATATCTCCTATGCGGTCGTTTATGTATACATTTGTATAACCTGAAAGATTGCAGTCTTGACCAGCCCCCACGCACGTGGTGCGGGGTGTTCGCAAAATAGCGCTTTTCACACTTAATCCGACGCCTCGGTCCTGTTAAGGAGGTGGTAGCGTAGCAAATGAGGCAACCGGACTATGATGCTTTATCACTTTTACTTAGCCATTGAGTTCGAGGTGGGGCTACGAATAGCCCCTTGGGGCACCGCTTCTCCAATTCAGGCGCTTGTGTGCTGACCGAAACGGTCCTTCGTCAAAGCGAAATTCTAAACATTCCGTAGTCGATCGAGTGGTTGACCAGCTCTCGCTATATCATGACGGTCGATTTTCTGCTTTCATCGACATGCTCGCCAAATTAACCGGGCACAATCGCAGATAGTTCTCCGGTGCCGCGTTAGCCGATGATACGGAACGTAAGGCAGCAAAACACGGAGCCGGGCAAACCCAACATTTGACCAAAGACATGATTCGAGCTGATGCATATAATGCCTAATCTCGAGACGCCGAACACTCCCTAAGGTGTTCGGTCTTTATAATAATGGGCGTAACAATGCCCTAGGCCCCTAGTGTCTGTGTATGGGCACGGTCCTCCGACGCGCCGATGCCAAAACGTCGAGCTCCGCTTTGGTTATAAGAAGGAACCAAGGATGTGTATCAACAAGAGACAAGAAAAAGGTTTACGCAGGTCTTAATCAAAAGAATCTCGCGACGGGTCCCTACCGCACGCTCTGCGCCGTGTCTCCGTTGTGCCGTTATCCTCGACGGGTGTGCGTTGTTCATCTGTAAAAAGAGAGGAACTTAGTTTGAAAAGAACTCGTGCGAAAAAGTATATGTGAAAGAAGAAATATAAATAAGTAAAGCGGGTCTGTATGAACTGGCTTTGTTGTTTCAGCGCCGCAGCCCTTTGTAAGGGATGTGCGGCTAGGGAGCCCTAGCTTACTTATGCGGACTTGTCTAACCGTGTCCGGGGTCTTTAAGTGACCCTCGATTTGAAATGATGCCACGTGGACCGGGCATCTTGAGTGTAAGAGACGCGTAATGTGGTATGGCGTTGAAACGGACAAAAGCCTCTCGTCCCAAGAGTGCTTGATATCCACTTTTAAATGGGATGATATGGAAGATTAGTTTTTCGCGTCGAATGTTGTTCGGTGATCCGAACACAACTTCTAGTAATAGGGAGCCTGTGCACTTGGCGTAAGGGCCTGGCGTCACTCCTTGGAAGGAAGTGCGGCTGTGTCGAATTTTAGTATGGTCTATCCCCAACTTGCGGATTGTGTTTGGATACAGCAGGTTTAAGTCACTGCCTCCGTCCATCAGGACTTGAGTGAATTGTAGTCCGTCGATTATAGGATCCAATATCAGGGCAGTCCATCCTGCATTTTGAACGCTTCTGGAATAATCCAGGTGGTCGATAGTGATTGGTTTTGATGTCCAATCTCTGTGTTCTGCTGGGTTGGACCATGCGAGACCCATTTTAACGGGTGCCGCACTGTTTTTCCGTATTATCACATGAAGTGAATTTACTGTTTTGACCTCTTGTGGGAAATCTTTTGTATTCCGGTGCTCTGCTGGGCGGGTTTGTCATCTTCGCTTGACACATCGAGCCCCTTGTGTTCGGCGTTTAGTCGGCCGGACTGTTTGAAAACCCAACAATCTCGATGGGTGTGGTTTGCAAGCCTTCTGGGGGTACTGTGGATTTGACATATCCGACCCAAAATCTTGTTTAAGTTGGATAGTTCATCGTTGTCATCCTTAAGAGGCGGTGTTTTGTTGTTTGGCCGCAAGCTTTTGAATCCGGCATTGACTGCCGTGCTCCTTGGGCTTTTATCTTTATTCCGGCACTGCTCTTTTCTGCGCCGTGATTTTCTGTTTCCATCTCTAATCTCGGATGTACTTGGGTCGCTGCTGCTGCATCTTGCTAGCCAGCTATCCTCTCCCGCACAGAAGCGGGTCATGCGGCTTGTTAGCGCGGACATTGTCTTCGGCTTCACTTGGCCGAGGTGTCTGGCGAGCCATTCGTCTCGGACATTGTGTTTAAAAGCTGCTAAGGCTTCGACGTCCGGACAGTCGACTATTTGGTTCTTTTTGGTGAGAAACCTGTTCCAGAATTTGCGCGCTGACTCTCCGGGCTGTTGAGTTATATGACTTAGATCGTCTGCGTCCGGAGGGCGGACATAAGTTCCTTCAAAATTTGCTCTAAACGCATCCTCAAGCTCTTCCCAACTTTCAACCGTGTTTTCTCGGAGGCTTTTGAGCCAATGACGGGCTGGCCCTTTGAGCTTGAGTGGTAAGTATTTTATGGCATGGAGATCGTCTCCTCTAGCCATGTGTATGTGTAATATATAATCTTCTATCCAGACTCTAGGGTCTGTTGTTCCCTCATAGGCCTCTCTGTTTATGGGTTTAAATCCTGCTGGAAATTCATGATCCAGCACCTCATTGGTGAAACATAGTGGGTGTGCGGCGCCCCTGTATTTGGGTGTGCCACTATCTTCGGACACTTGACGTGTTGCATTGCTTCTTGGGGCCTTCTTCTTTGGCCCGTAAATGGACCTGGCTGGGCCATCTGTCTTTCCAGGGTCATTAGTCGGCTTATATGCGGCACCGCTTTCAGATTTTGGCCTATCATCTGGCCGTCTATCCAACCAGCAGCCTCTTTGTTTTTTGACCGTGGGGGCTCTATGGCTTCCTCGTCAAATTCTGCAGCAGACTTAGCGCTCGGTAGCTCTTTGATTGGTGGCCATTGCCGATTTATCCGCGGTTTTGAGCACTTTGCTCCACCTCATTCTGAGTGTATCTTCCGCTGTTTTGAGCTTCCGTTTTTCCTTCTTCAAGCTTCTTGCGGTGTTGACGAGTCTTTTCCGAAGGTTTTTACTCTCCGGCGGTGTGTTCGGCATGAGGTCGTCCGGACTGTTGTTTTCGCCGGGCCTGGACTGATTATCTGACTCGTCCTGTTCGGACGGTTGCTTATCTGCATGTTCATCATCCGCTTGTGTGCCCTGCTGTATTGCGGGGTTAGTAGGAGCGTTGTTGTTGTCGAGGCGGGACTTAGGGCGGCTCCTGCGCCACCGTTTTGGTTGTTTGTCGGCGGGGTCATCTTCTGCCGCGGCCCGTTGGTCCTCGTTATCGCTCTTATTTGGGGTATCCACCATGTGTACGTCGTATGACGAGGTGGTCTTCCCATGCCCTATAGGCGCTTGTTCTTTTCATCTCCGGCATCGTCGTTCGTACCGTCGATGTCTTCGGAGTCATAGTCTAGCATGTCAGTTAGGTCATCGACAGTGGCTACAAAGTGGGTGGTGGGAGGGCTTTGAATTTCTTCGTCGACCGTATCCCAACCATCCTGGCCATAATCCGGCCAGGACTCTCCTGACAGTGAGAGACGCTTTAGCGAATTTAGGATGTCGCCAAAGGGCGAGTATTGGAAGATGTCCGCGGCGGTGAATTCCATAACCGGCGCCCAATCCGATTCGATTGGTAGGGGCGTGGGAGGTCCGGAGTCCGGCACGGAGTCCGGAACCTCGGAATCATGAATTTCGCGAGGGACAAGGCTATTGTTTGGCTCTATCGCCGTGGAAGTTGAAGCCCCCGAGGTGGTGTCGATCCACCGGTCCTCGATCTGGGCGATCGGCTCCGGACTAAGGGCCGAAGCGGATTCGTGTGCGGCCACCAAGGCACTGTCCGGCGGCAGAGCTAGATCATGCCCATCGCAATAAAGGCGGCGCGCTTGGCTTTTGGCTCGAGCCCGTCAAGATCAAGTCCCGCGGATGTCGGCTGTGAAGTTTAGGCTTCGATTCGACCCTAACGGCCAGGCGAAGCTTTCGATCTGCTCTAGATGGCCAAGCAAATTAGCCCAAGATCTGGAAACCGCGAATCTGAAGATCCGTCCGGGGAGAAAAGTCTCACCCTAGAAAGCGTTGTTGATTGAAGAGGCCATCGAGCCTATCGGTGACGACACAGAGGAACTCTCGATGAAAGCACCAATGTCGGTGTCAAAACCGGCGGATCTCGGGTAGGGGGTCCCAAACTGTGCGTCCTAGGCGGATGGTAACAGAGACAAGGGACACGATGTTTTACCTGTGTTCGGCCCTCTCGATGGAGGTAAAACCCTCGCCCCGCTTGATTAATATTGATGATATGGGTAGTACAAGAGTGGATCTACCACGAGATCAAGGAGGCTAAACCCTAAAGCTAGCCTATGGTATGATTGTTGTAATGTATGTTGTGTCCTACGGACTAAAGCCCTCCGGTTTATATAGACACCGGAGAAGGCTAGGGTTACACAGAGTCGGTTACAATGGTAGGAGATCTACATATCCGTATCGCCAAGCTTGCCTTCCATGCCAAGGAAAGTCCCATCCGGACACGGGACAGAGTCTTCAATCTTGTATATTCATAGTCTTGGAGTCCAGCAGACGATGATAGTCCGGCTGTCCGGACACCCCCTAGTCCAGGACTCCCTCACTCGCCATGGTCGATTTTTTGTGGCTTGCTCTGTTGCTTTTGGTGTGATGCAAGATGAAGGTTTAGAGATCTTGCCTCGCTTTATAGGTGTAGTTTGTGCCCGCCAGGAATATTAAAATACAAGGGAAACAGACCGTTCGCATTCACTCGGACGCATGGAAATCGAGGCGGCGGCAGGGAGGAATCATAAAGACTGGACATAGAAGCTGATGCCAGACTGTCTTCAATCCGGAGAACAATGGAGAACTCGCCTTGCAAAGCCGAAGACTTATGTCCGCATACTACATCGACATTAAAGGCAAGTTCGGGGGCTACTGAGGGGTTGCTGGATTCGGGGGTCCTTAGGTGTCCGGCCTAGGAATTTGGGCCGGGTTGCATCGCCCATACAGGATCGCATCGAAGATCATCTACCGTGTCCGAATGGGACTTCTCAACACGTGGACCGCAAGAATAGAGTCCAGAGGTTTTCTTCCCTAATAAACCGACTTTGTACAATCCATAGACCCCCTCTGGTGTGTATATAAACTAGAGGGGTTAGTCCGTAGAGGCCAACTTTTTACCATCATCGGAATCCTCATAGGCTAGACATCTAGGGTTAGTCATCACGATCTCGAGGTAGAACAACTCTTGTAATCTTCATACTCGATAATCATAATCAAGCAGGAGTAGGGTTTTACCTCCATTAGGAGGGCCCGAACCTGGGTAAACATCATGTCTCCTGGCCTCCTGTTACCATCGATCCTTAGACGTGATGACCCACAAGTATAGGGCATCGCAACAGTTTTCGAGGGTAGAGTATTCAACCCAAATTTATTGATTCGACACAAGGGGAGCCAAAGAATATTCTCAAGTATTAGCAGTTGAGTTGTCAATTCAACCACACCTAGATAACTTAGTATCTGTAGCAAAGTATTTAGTAGCAAAGTATTTAGTAGCAAAGTAGTATGGAAGTAACGGTAACAGTGGCAAAAGTAACAGTAGCAGTTTTCTAGTGATTGTAACAGTAGCGATGGAAAAGTAAATAAGCAAAGCACAATATGTGAAAAGCATGTAGGCATTGGACCGGTGATGGATGATTATGTTGGATGCGATTCCTCATGTAATTGTAATAGTATAGGGTGACACAGAACTAGCTCCAATTCATCAATGTAATGTAGGCATGTATTCCGAATATAGTCATACGTGCTTATCAAAAAGAACTTGCATGACATCTTTTTTCATACCCTCCCGTCGCAGCGGGGTCCTCATGCAAACTGACGGATATTAAGACCTCCTTTAACAGAGTACCGAAAAAAGCATTAGCACTTAGTGAATAAATGAACTCCTCAAACTACGGTCATCACCGAGAAGTATCCCGATTATTGTCACTTCGGGGTTGTCGGATCATAACACATAATAGGTCACTATAGACTTGCAAGATAGGATCAAGAACTCACATATATTCATGAAAAAAATAATAGGTTCAGATCTGAAATCATGGCACTCGGGCCCTAGTGACAAGCATTAAGCATAGCAAAGTTATAGCAACATCAATCTCATAACATAGTGGATACTAGGGATCAAACCCTAATAAAACTAACTTGATTACATGGTAAATCTCATCCAACCCATCACCGTCCAGCAATCCTACGATGGAATTACTCACGCACGGCGGTGAGCATCTTGAAATTGGTGATGGAGGATGGTTGATGATGACGAGGATGACAAATTCCCCTCTCCGGAGGCCCAAACGGACTCCAGATCAGCCCTTGATACATCTCCAACGTATCTACTTTTCCAAACACTTTTGCCCTTGTTTTGGACTCTAACTTGCATGATTTGAATGAAACTAACCCTGACTGATGCTGTTTTCAGCAGAACTGTCATGATGTTGTTTTATGTGTAGAAAAGAAAAGTTCTCAGAATGTCCTGAAAATCCATGGAGCGACTTTTTGGAAAATATAAAAAATACTGGCGAAAGAATCAAGACCAGAGGGACACACCCTGTCCATGAGACAGGGGCGCGCCCCCTCCTCCTGGGCGCGCCCCCTATCTTGTGGCCCCCTGGACCACCACCGGCCTCAACTCCAACTCCATATATTCACGTTCAGGAAGAAAAAAATCAGAGAGAAATTTTCATCGCGTTTTACGACATGGAGCCGCCGCCAAGCCCTAATCTCCATCCGGAGGGCTGATCTGGAGTCCGTTCGGGGCTCCGGAGAGGGGGTTTCGTCGCCGTCGTCATCATCAACCATCCTCCATCACCAATTTAATGATGCTCACCGCCGTACGTGAGTAATTCCATTGTAGGCTTGATGGACGGTGATGGGTTGGATGAGATTTACCATGTAATCAAGTTAGTTTTGTTAGGGTTTGATCCCTAGTATCCACTATGTTCTGAGATTGATGTTGCTATGACTTCGCTATGCTTAATGCTTGTCACTAGGGCCCGAGTGCCATGATTTCAGATCTGAACCTATTATGTTTTCATGAATATATGTGTGTTTTTGATCCTATCTTGCAAGTCTATAGTCACCTATTATGTGTTATGATCGGACAACCCCGAAGTGACAATAATCGGGATACTTCTTGGTGATGACCATAGTTTGAGGAGTTCATGTTTTCACTACGTGTTAATGCTTTGTTCCGGTTCTCTATTAAAAGGAGGCCTTAATATCCCTTAGTTTCCGCTAGGACCCCGCTGCCACGGGAGGGTAGGACAAAAGATGTCATGCAAGTTCTTTTCCATAAGCACGTATGACTATTTACGTAATACATGCCTACATTACATTGGTGAACTGGAGCTAGTTCTTTGTCACCCTATGTTATATCTATTACATGAGGAATCGCATCCGGCATAATTATCCACCACTGATCCATTGCCTACGAGCTTTTCACATATTGTTCTTCGCTTATTTACATTTCCGTTGCTATTGCTACAATCACTACAAAACCCAAAAATATTACTTTTGCTACTGTTACCTTTATTATCATACTACTTTGCTGCAGATACTAAGTTATCCAGGTGTGGTTGAATTAACAACTCAACTGCTAATACTCAAGAATATTCTTTGGCTCCCCTTGTGTCGAATCAATAAATTTGGGTTGAATACTTTACCCTCGAAAGCTGTTGCGATCCCCTACACTTGTGGGTTATCAATACTAATTTCCGGCGCCGTTGCCGGGGAGCATAGCTCTATTCTCTGAGTCACTTGGGATTTATATCAATTGATCACTATGAAGAACTTGAAAGACGACATAACTACTATTTTTCCCTCAACTACAAGGGGAGGTAAGGAACTGCCATCTAGCTCTGCACTAGATTCTCCTTCTGTTTTGAGTAATCTTGCGACACCTAAACCTGCTACTGCTATGAACTTAGATATGTCGCATGTTATTGATGATGCCACTTCTGTTATGTATGATGAAACTACTTCTGTACGTGATACTACTTTGCCATTAGGTGAATTTCTTGATGAACAACTTGCTAGGGTTAGGGGGAATGAAATTATTGAAGATGCTATTCTTGATGATAGTGATGATGAAAATTCTCCCAATGATTATGAATTGCCTGTTGTTCCTGAGGGTTATGTTATGAATATAGAAGCTGCTAGAGCTATCTTGCTTGCAATGATAGATATGATCTTAAGAAATTATTAGCTAAATGGAAGCAACAGCCTCTTAATGCTAGAATGAAACCTGACCCTGCGTTTGCTACTTCACCTATTTGTGTTACTGATAAGGATTATGAATTCTCTGTTGATCCTGAGATTATTACTTTAGTTGAATCTGATCCTCTTTATGGCCTTGAATCTGAAACTGTTATTGCACATCTTACCAAGTTAAATGATATAGCCACCCTGTTTACTAATGATAAGTCTCGCTATTTTTATATCCTTAAGATATTTCCGTTCTCGTTAAAGGGTGATTCTAAGACTAGGTATAATTCTCTTGCTCCTGGTTGTGTGCATAGTCCCCGTGATATGATTTATTACTTCGCTAAATATTTCCCTGCTCATAAGAAACAAGTTGCCTTATGGAAATATATAATTTTGTGCAAATCAAAGAAGAGAGTCTCCCACAAGCTTGGGGGAGGCTTCTCCGGTTACTTAATGCTTTGCCTGATCATCCTCTTAAGAAAAATGAAATACTTGATATCTTTTATAATGGACTAACCGATGCTTCCAAGGACTACTTGGATAGTTGTGCTGGTTGTGTTTTCAGGGAAAGAACAGTCGACGAAGCTGAATCACTATTGAATAATGTGTTGACTAATGAAAATAATTGGACTCTTCCTGAGCCAATTCCTGAGGCAATACCTAAACCAATTGAGCCAACTCTTGAGCCTATTCCTAAACCCACTCCGAAGAAGAGAGGTGTTTTATTTCTCAGTCCTGAAGATATGCAAGAGGCAAAGAAATCAATGAAAGAAAAAGGTATTAAAGCTGAAGATGTTAATAATTTACCTCCTATTGAAGAAATACATGGTCTTAATATACCGCCTATTGAAGAACCACATTGTTTTGATAACCCGACACAGGTAGTAAAGGTAAATTCTCTCTATAGATATGATAAGGTCGAAATCCCCTCTACTAAATTTCATAGCCCATGCTTAGATGAATTTGATGACTATGGCTAGACAAGAAAGTTTTAATGCTTATGTTGGTAGAGAGTTAAAGAATAATGCTTTCGAGATATGACGCGTGAGCGATAATATGACTAGAGTTAAAGGAGAACTCAAACTCATTAGCAAATATACTTCTATGGTTGCTACTCAAGCTGAGCAAGTACTTAAAGCTCAAAATAATTTGCTTGATGAATTAAATAATAAAAATGACTTTGTTGTTAGAGTGGCTACTAGAACTGGTAGAATGACTTAGGAACCTTTGTATCCTGAAGGCCACCCTAAGAGAATCGAGCAGGATTGTCAGAGAAATAATTTAGAGGCACCTATTTCTTCTAAGAAGAAGAAAAAGAAAAACGATAGGACATTGCATGCTTCTAGTGAACCTAATGTAGACACACCTGAGAATCCTAATGATATTTTTATCTCTGATGCTGAAACACAATCAGGTGATGAACATGAACTAGTGATAATGTTAATGATAATGTTCATGTTGATGCTCAACCTAGCAAAAACAATGATGTAGAGATTGAACCTGTTGTTGATCTTGATAAGCCACAATGAAAGAATCAATGTTATGATAAGAGAAATTTTGTTGCTAGGAAGCACGGTAGAAACAGAGAACCATGGGTTCAGAAACCCATGCCCTTTCCTCCTAAACCATCCAAGACAAAGGATGATGAGGATTTTGAGCGCTTTGCTGAAATGATTAGACCTATTTTCTTGCGTATGCGCTTAACTAATATGCTTAAAGTAAATCCTTATGCTAAGTATATTAAGGATATCATTACAAATAAAGGAAAGATACCGGAAGCTGAAATTTCCACCTTGCTTGCTAATTATACTTTTAAGGGTGGAATACCAAAGAAACTTGGAGATCCGGGGGTACCAACTATACCGTGCTCCATTAAAAGAAATTATGTTAGAACTGCTTTATGTGATCTTGGAGCCAGTGTTAGTGTTATGCCTCTCTCTTTATATCATACACTTGAATTGAATAAGTTGACACCTAATGAAATATCTATGCAAATGGATGATAAATCAACTGCTATACCTGTCGATATTTGTGAGGATGTGCCTGTTGTGGTTGCAAATGTCACTATCTTAACGGACTTTGTTATTCTTGATATTCCCGAGGATGATAGTATGTCGATTATCCTTGGTAGACCTTTTCTTAATAATGCAGGTGTTGTTATTGATTGCAACAAAGGCAATATCACTTTTCATGTTAATGGTAATGAGCATACGGTACACTTTCCGAGGAAACAATCTCAAGTTCATAGCATCAATTCTATTGGAAAAGTTCCAACTATTATTATTGGAGGTTTTGAATTTCCTCTCCCTACCGTCAAGAAAAAGTATGATATCCTTATTGTTGGGGATTTTCATATCCCCGTTGAGGTAAATTAGTGTTATTCGAAATTTCTCCGGTTCCGTGTTATTCAGAATGAGTTTGTTAACAAGACATGATCAACCTTGTTAGTGGATTCATTTTGATGATCACGATATAGATGAAACTAGAAGGCACAACCTTCTGTACCCTCTTTTTACTTTCTGATATTTAGAATAAATAAAGCAAAAATAGTATTATCTGTCTGTTTTCTAAATTATCAGTGAATTAAAAAATATCCCGAAAATAAAAGTGCTGCAAATGCCCTGCAAATTTAGTATGATCTTTTATGGAATATTTGAGGATTTTAGGCACTGAAATCACTGCAGGAGGGGAAAGCACCAGGCCACGAGAGTGGAGGGCGCCCCCCTCACTGACTGGCGCGCCTGCCTCGTGGGCCTCGGTGGCCCTCCACTTATGCCTGCACCCACACACTTCATCTTCTACCCAAAAAAATCCCCATCCAGCTCAAGCACGAGTTCTAGCTCATTTTGCTGCGATTTTCAATTTCCTTGCTCAAAGCTCCATTCACAAAACTGCTTTGGGAGATTGTTGCTTGGTATGTGACTCCTCCATTGGTCCAATTAGTTTTTGATCTAGTGCTTTATTCATTACAAATTTTTGCTGCACAGGTGACCATGTTCTTGATCTTGCATGTTAAATTTATGAGGTCCCAAGCAATTCCAAAGCATGATATAGGCTCTAGGCACTTGTAGGAGTAGTTGCTACCAATTTTGTTTAGTTTTATTCATTTTTATTTTGAAGTTACTAAAATTTCAGAAATTTTTAGAAAATGTTAAGGAAATTTTTGAGGGGCTCTTCTAGCCAAGGCTCTCAGGAAAAACAAGCCAAAGAGAAGGGAAAGGCCAAGTATAATCTTCCTCGCTTAGTGGAAGTACGGTCGTGTGAATGGCCATGCGAGGATTTCTTGAAAGAAGCTGGAGTTCATGAAGATTTTTATTCTTTCATCGAGAATGCAGGCCTCACCGGTTTCATCAATGAACGGATCGATCAGTATCTCTTACTCACCAATACTTTCGTGCAAAACTTTTATTATTATCCTAAGAAGTCACCGCCTACAGTATCATTTCATTTATACACTACTAGGGAAAACCCTAGCAGTAGTGCGTGTTTTGTGCCCACTAGTAGCGCTGGTGGTCGCTTAGGCGCCACAGTTATTGCTTAGCAATGAACGCTGCCATCACGCCGCCATCGCTAGGGCAAATAGCTGCAGCGCTTGTTCACTACCGCTCATCGCTAAGGTATCTACTTGCAGCGTGTTTTCTTTCCATCGCTACTATTATTTTTTTATTTTTTTTATTTTTAGTGTATTTATGCGCCATCATACAAATATTGGTACAATACCAGCTGTTATGAGGTTTACATCATTATGTCCATAACAGTGTATTAAATGAAGGTGGATTAGGTTCAAGTGGAGGCAATATGTCACTACTAGGGAAAAGGCTATACACAGAATCTTAGCAGCAGCGAGGGCTAAAACCTCGCTCATCGCTATTTACTAGCAGCGCAGGTTTTTAAACCTCGCTACTATTGTTGATAGCAGCAGCAGGGTTTGTAACCTCGCTACTACTAAGCGGTCTGCACTGCGTCCCCGGGATACGCCATAGTAGTAGCGAGGGTTTTTAACCCTTGCTGCTGCTAAGTTCATAGCAGTAGCGCAGGTTTTTAACCCTTGTTACTACTAACCCGCCATCGCTATCAACTTAGTAGTAGCGAGGTTAAAACCCGCCATCGCTAATCGTCTCATAGTAGTAGCGCTGGTCCGCCTATTTGGCAAAGTCTACCCCGTGGACCGCCTTTTCAGTTTAAAAAAATAAAAGAAAATGATAAAATGTCAAAAAAATAAAAGAAAATAAGTTTCCCATGTAATATGTGGTCTAGTTGTTGGGAAAATTTACAAATATGAATTTCGACTTTATTTGCAAAATCTCTCTGGAAATTTGTATGAAAATGGCCATAACTTTTGCATACGAACTCGGATGAAAAAGTTTTTATATGAAAAAGCATCTACTCGAAAAGTTAAATTCGCATGTAACTTGGGGAACCCCGTTAAACGTTTTCAAAATCCTCAAAAGCCTAACAGAAAAAAAGTTACGGGGCTTTTAAGATCTGGAGGCAAAAAAATTCAAAAAAAAATTATTATTTTTTAATTTTTGTTAAATCTGGTCAAACTATGGTCAAACTAATTATTCAAGAATATTAGTGTTAATAAATAATTATTTTAGTTTTTTTGAATTTTGGTCAAATCTGGTCAAACTATGGTCAAACTGTGGTCAAATCTGGTCAAACTGTGGTCAAATCTGGTCAAACTGTTGTCAAACTAATTATTCAAGAAATATTAGTGTTACTAATTTTTTAGAACAATAGTTTCAAACAGTGAAATGTGTGACTTCATGCTCAAGCTAAATTCCTGAGGTTAATAGGATTGACATCTCACTATTGTCAGGAAAACAACAAGTGCAGACTTGGAAACGAGGGAGAATAGAACCCGGAAGTTAAGCATGCTTAGGCCGGAGTAGTGAGAGGATGGGTGACCGTCCGGAAGTTAGATGATTTGGAATGATGAGGGGTGATTAGAGATTAAATTGAGCAGCGATTAGGGGTGATTAGAGATTTGAGTTAAAATAATTCAGAAATTTGAAAATTTCGAAAAAAAATCAAAAATTTTTTCGAAAAAATTCAAAAAAAAAAAATTCCGAGATTACAGATTAGTAGTAGCGGGTTTAAACCCGCCATCGCTATATTTTTAGTCAGTAGCTGGTACCACATGTTGCTAGGCTTTTCCCTAGTAGTGTGTGGTGCATGTCAAAAGTATACTACTAATCCAAACTTGATCTAGTTTGGACTAGTAGTACTTTCGATGTGCACAACATGTTGCCTCCACTTGAATCCAATCTGCCAGCACAAGCTATTTAATCATCATCATAGTCATTACCACCAACAGTATTTATATAATCAGCACTAACACTAGCTAATAATAATCATCATAGTCATTACCACCAACACTAGCTATTTTATCATCATAGTAATAGTGTAGCACATCATCATCCTCAAACTCATTTCTAGCTAGCTAATCACTCCTGCTGCTCTCTCTTAGGTAAAATAACATAAAATATATATATATCTCTCCTCCTCGATCAAACTAGAGCATGCAGATGAACCTGTCTCCTAATCGTGGGTAGCACATCTGTTTGCTGCCCCCTAGTACTTCTTTGCGCTCCCCCATCACATATTTGGTCCAGTCTTGCACTATTAAGCATCCGTCGCTAATCTTGAATGCACTAAAGTAATTTGTAGGATATCTTGGCCGTAAGCTGATAATACTCATGGTACCTTTAGTCTCGATCCCATAAGGCACAACATTCATTGGGAGTCCCTGTTGAAGAACATCGTACGGTAACATACTTATCAATGAAGTTTAGTTTCAAAAATAATGTATGGAAAAGATGCACCGATGACAATAGTTAAAATCTTACCATCCTTCCTAAATATATGTGACCGTAGTTCATTACGAACACTATTGGTCGCACATTTTCAGTACTAACATTTCTAAATGCAGGAAGAAAATTTGTCTTGACAAAGATCAAGATCCTCAAGCCATGAAACATAATGACCGAGCTCCTCGCAGCTTGAATTCATCCCGTGACAAGATACGGTCCCGTCTACCAAGCTACCGGACATGTTTGCTTGCACGGAAATAAGTGACAATACAAATTAGTTGTCAATTTTTTGAATAAACAATATCAAAGACATAAATATGGTTGAGAAACTTACATAATGGTATAATCGAGGCATTTGCACATCGACCCAGATGTTGGTATTAACTTCAATATCATCTTCCTGACGAATATCAAAGGTGATAACCATATCGTGCTCAAATGCATAAGTCTTGCATAGTGCTCGCCATGTTTTGCATCCAAAATAGGTGTAGTCGTCTGAATTGTATAACTTCGCATGGAAAATATAACCATGCTCGGTCTTCAAGTAAACTTTCTTTTCCTCCATACTATGACTGAAACCTATCTTATCCAATACAAAAACTCTTGCATGGCAGGGGATATGCTAGTAGAATAGTAAAAAAATATAAGTTGAAGAAAATGAAGCAGATGTCATGCTTAATTACGAAAAAAGACTTGTCGCTAGGACTTCATCAGATCCACTTCGAAGTTCTCGTCCAGCTTGATGCTGAAGCGCCTATCATCATCTAGGAAGATTCCGTCGCACAGATCGTGCTCGTCTTCGCAGTATTTGCAAATACCAAAATCCTTCTCGTCGTCAAACATTTCCTATGTTCATAGTTAAAACATTAATTGAAAATCGATCGAAGACAACTACCAAGATACTCAACACACAAATTCGGGGCACTCGATATTTCCTACATATTCTAGCACAAGTCATGCCAAAATTCACGGAAAAATCCGGCATGACCTTTGCTAAAATAGGACATATCGAGTGCCTGAAATTTGCCGGAACGGAAATGAATCAACACTCCGGCAAAACATAGGCCACTCGAAGGTGTAACCTGCAAACATGACCGGCCACTTGGATATTGAGCAACACAAGATATACATTTCAAAATATCTTATAGGACTCAAATTAGCATGCATTCAATAAGGAAAAGTAGATCATCTCATGCGTTAGTACATCGTCGAATATTATCACTAATACATCACGAGTAGTGTCATACATATAACATCACTAATACAACTAAAACTCTAGCACACGACGGTATCGGAGCGGCGGTGGACACCACAGAGAAGGCACCATCACGGGATCATAGCTCCAAAGGAGATCCCGGAGAACCTGCCAGTATTGGAGAACGGCCTGTGCTCCAACGCAAACAAGTAGCGACGGACGTGCGCCCTCCTCACCGACATGGTGACGCACCACCTCCGCTGAGTCCTCGAGCCTCGATCGCCACCGCCCACGCGACCGCCACCAAAGAAGGTTCGGTCAACGACAGTGGCTCCTCACCAACCTCGCGCCCGGTAGGTAGTGCCTCCAAGACCACCGGCGGAGCCTAGTCCCGACATGGTCGATCTGGTCAAGCAGGTGTCGTCCTCCGCCGACTCGACGACGAGGATGCGGATAGGCATCGCCCACGCCGAGGCGGAAAAATTGCTTTAACTAAAAATCACCTAATTAGTACCTAGTTCTTACTAACTAGTTCTTACTAACTAAATAGAAGAAGGTCAAATTTTACTCGCTTTTATTATGCATTACACTAGTGTTTATTCATCATCTAAGAAAACATCACCTAAGAAAAAATCCCAGCCACATCTCAGATCCAATTCATTTCCACCCATAGATGAACCCTAACTATTTGATGCAACTAAAATTTGAAGAACCCTATCTAGGCATAGGTAGGGGAGCGGAGGAGCAGCGTGCTCACCTCGATCGGGTGCTCTGCGCGCGAGAGGGGCAGGCGGCGCCGAGGTCGGGCTTGGGGCGGCGTCTGGGCGGCGTTGAGGTCGGGGCGGCGTCTGGGCGGCGTGAGGTCGGGGCGGGACGGCGTTGAATCCGGGTCGGGGCGGCGAGAGGGTGTGCGGAGCGCAAGCGACCGACGGCAACGGCGGCGGCGAGAGCGGAGGAGTTCGATTTGGGGAAGTGGCCGTGGGAAGGACGAACGCGTGGTTAAGTCGAAGTAGCAGAGCGCTCTCAAAGCACGCCATCGCTACATTAGCTACTGCTGCTCGCGATACGTGCATCGCTACAACTTTCTCCTTTTTCCCCTTTTCACTTGTTTTTCTTCACATTTTATTTTTTTCCTTTCACCTTCTTCTCTTTCTTTCATTTTCAATTACCTTTCTATTTGCTTTTCATTTATATCCTTTAGTAGTAGCGAGTTTAGAGCAAAACGTGCTGCTACAAAGAAAGTAGCAGTAGCGCAGTTCCATGTAGATCGCTACTACTATGTGTACCATATCGGCTAAGCCGTGAGAATTTTAGTAGTAACGTGTATTCAGTGAGATGCGCTACTGCTACGACATGATCTGCAGCGCGGTTTCGGCAGGCTCGTTGCTGCTATTTAGCACCAGCGTGCTTCTTTGACACACGCTACTGCTAAAGTTCTGTGTATAAGGTTTTCCCTAGTAGTGATATGATGAATTCAGAGAAATGTCTTTACGCAATTTTTGCGTGGTGTGTAGGATACCCTATGAGGGAGAATTAGAGGAACCCCATCGTAAAGATGTGGATGGCTTTGTTAACACTATAGCTGTAGAGGAACCAAAGAAGGGTTTCGAGGCAAAAATCTGTAGCATACATTTTCCTGTTTTACGCTACTTTGCCATATTTGCTAGTAGATGCTTGATTGGTCATGGAAATACTGGAAACTTTAGTGTTCTTGATATTATCATTCTTCAACATGCCTTGCTTGGAGACAATACTTCTAGTATGGGTGACGTCGTTGCTAAACGGCTAGCCATGAATCGTACAAAAGGCCCCATATTTGGAGGTATCTATGTTGCACATCTTGCTAGACAATTTCAGATACCCATTAGGCACCATGAGAAAGTGGAGACAAAATTGCCTCCTCACATTTTAGATTACAAGATCATGGTAGCACACAAGTTTATTGTTGACAACGAAGAGAAGATGCTCTTGTATAAACTTAGATTTAAAAAGAAACACATTGAGATTATTATTTTGCCTGCGCCTCTATTGTTCGATTTGCTTGCAGAAAATTTTCTTGTCACGCCGGAATCGGTGAACAATCATCGAGCCCATGCTTTTACCCGTAACTCGAACTCGAGCCGAACCTGAATCGACCCTTATCGTGCATCATCTGTCCAAGGGATCCGGAGATGACCAGCCCGTGGTATCTCGATTACACCTCCCAAAGACACCGGGAGAGTAGCGGCGGTCCTTGGTATTAGACCAACTTAGGCCAAAAGCCTAAGCTTGGGGGAGTACGTATTTCTCACCGACTTTACATTCATGTTCACACACTAGTCGTCGGTGCTCATACTCTTTCATTGTATTATCCATGCTAGTTTAAATTTCTTTTGCTAGCCTTGTTCTTGTGTTCTTGTTAAACCTTAAGAAAAAACAAAAAATTAGTTAGTTTAATTTCCATTCTTGTAGTAGAAATTAAAATGAGAACCCAAAAATATTTCTAGTTCTTCTTGTTACTTGTTGGGAGCTTTCCCGTGTAAATAGTTTTATTTTGTTTTCTTTCCGTTGGGGGTCGAGAAGACCATATTGAAAATGTTTAGTGGCTCTCATATGCATGATTGTTTATTTAATTTAGAGCCCATATTCCTTGTCTTCTCTCTTGAGTTGAATGCTTGCAGATTCCAGCTTAGTCCAATGCAAGTGCACTATTATTATTATACACATCGTTCGGTCGTGCAAGTGAAAGGCAATAATGATGATAAATGATGAACTTATTGAGATGAGAAAAGCTGGTATGAACTCGACCTCTCTTGTTTTTGTAAATATGATGAGTTCATCGTTTCGGATTCAGCTTATTATGAAGTAAACATATTTGTAATGACATTTAGAGGTTATAGTTGCTTGTGCCATGCTTGATTAGCTATGAGTTATAATGGTTTACCTTGTGTGCCAACATGCTATTAGAATGATTATGATGTGGTATGATGCGATGGTATCCTCCTTTGAATGAATTGAGTGACTCGACTTGGCACATGTTCATGCATGTAGTTGTATCAAATCAACATAGCCTTCATGATATTTATGTTCATGGTGGATTATATCCTACTCATGCTTGTATTCGGTGTGAATTAATTTTGATGCATGTTCATGACTTTTGTCGCTCTCTCAGTTGGTCGCTTCCCAGTCTTTTGCTAGCCTTCACCAGTACTAAGCGGGAATATTGCTTGTGCATCCAAACTCCATAAACCCCAAAGTTGTTCCATATGAGTCCACTATACCTTCCTATATGCGGTATTTACCTGCTGTTCCAAGTAAATTTATATGTGCCAAACTCCAAACCTTCAAATGAAATTCTGTTTTGTATGCTCGAGCAGCTCATGTTACAACTAGGGATGCCTATATCTTCCATGCTAGCTGGGTTATTCTCAAGAGGAGTGGACTCCGCTCCTAATTCATGAGAAAGGGCTGGTAACCGGGATGCCCAGTCCCATGATACAAAAAGATCAAAGCAAATCAAAATAATTAAACAAAACTCCCCCAGGGTTGTTATTAGTTGGAGGCACTCGTTGTTTAGAGCAAGCCATGGATTGAGGCTTGTTGGTGGTTGGGGGAGTATAAACCTTTACCATTCTGTTTGGGAACTTCCTATAATGCATGTAGTATGGAAGATACAGCTATCTTATAGTTTTTGCATTGACAGCAAAAGTATGCCACTCAAAATGTTATTCAATCTCTATTTTAAAATCGAGCTCTGGCACCTCTACAAATCCCTGCTTCCCTTTGCGAAGGGCCTATCTATTTACTTTTATGTTGAGTCATCACCCTTCTTATTAAAAAGCACCCGCTGGAGAGCACACTGTCATTTGCATTCATTACTATTGGTTTATATGGGTATGACTTGACTGGATCTCTTTTACCATGAATTACAATGTTTAGTCAGTCCTTGATCTTTAAAGGTGCTCTGCATTTATGTTTTGCGGTCTCAGAAAGGGCTAGCGAGATACCATTTTGTTATATCATGTTATGATTGTTTTGACAAAATGTTGTCATCCGAGTTTTATTATTATGGCTCGCTAGCTGATTATGCTATTGATATGAGTAATTGTGAGACCTAAGTGTTATTGTGATATGGTTAGTTCATAATATTTGCTGAAACTTGAATGATGGCTTTTCATGTTTACAACAACAAGAACAAACAGAGTTTGTAAAAGTTTTTCATTATCAATTTCAGTTTATCAACTGAATTGCTTGAGGCCAAGCAAAGGTTTAAGCTTGGGGGAGTTGATACGTCTCCATCGTATCTACTTTTCCAAACACTTTTTCCCTTGTTTTGGACTCTAACTTGCATGATTTGACTGAAACTAACCCGGACAGATGCTGTTTTCAGCAGAACTGCCATGATGTTGTTTTATGTGTAGAAAAGAAAAGTTCTCAAAATGTCCTGAAAATCCACGGAGCGACTTTTTGGAAAATATAAAAAATACTGGCGAAAGAATCAAGACCAGGGGGCCCACACCCTGTCCACGAGACAGGGGGCGCCCCCCTCCTCCTGGGCGCGCCCCCCTATCTCGTGGGCCCCCTCGACCTCCACCGACCTCAACTTTTTTTTTGAGAAAAGGCAGGAGCCCGACTTTATAAATAAAGCCACCAGGCAGAGTTACAGCACCAGGTACCGAGACCCAAACAAGTTTAACGACCAGGGAAATTAAGTAGCATTACATGGCCACCAGCCTCACATGGCACGCAGGCCAGCATAGTACTAGAAGCCACCAAAAGAGACGATCAGGAAGCCGTCCTCAAAGATCGCCGAAGAAGGGCAGACGCCGTAGATTTCATCTTGGATAGCATGTCATGAAAAGCCTAGAGGTCCCCATCTTTAGTCAATAATCACCACTGCTGCAAAAAACCATTGGCTTTAAATAAGCAATTGACAGGGTTAGCCAGAAAGATACGCTCAATCGAGAACTTATTCCTAGTTGTCCACAACGACCACCCTATCGTAGCCCAGCCAACTAAGAAAACCCTTTTAGACTGTCCAGATAAGAGATTGACACACTGCCTCAGGTCTCCAAAGGAGGAGGGGGGCCAGTTAACATGCAACCAGAGTCTGATATAGCACCACATAAGTTTCGCTAAGGAGCAATGAAAGAAAATATGTTCGGTGTTCTCCAGAGCCCCACACAACACGCATCTATCAGAACCTGGCCCGTTCCTTTTCTTAATTTGATCAGCCGCCGGAAGCTTACCGCGAACAGCTTGCTAGAGAAAGATCTTGATCTTAGGTGGGATTCGGGCAGACCAGATATCTTTGAATTTGACCAAATGGCCACCAGAGACAAGCTTAGAATAGGCCGATTTAACAGAGAAGCGCCCCGAGGAGGAAAGGGGCCACACCACGGAATCCTCTTCCTCCGATAGCAAGGGGAAGCAAGCAGTAAGGCGCTGCCAATCTTCCAACTCTTCAGGGGAAAGAGAACGCCGAAAATCTAAAACCCATCCCTTAACCGAGAGCTCAAAGATAGAGATCTCCGCATCATCACAGTAGGAGAACAAGGCCGGAAAGGCAGTCGCAAGCGTAGAATCCCCGACCCACCAATCAAGCCAAAACCGTGTGGACTTACCATTCCTGACAACGAATTTGACTAGGGACCAAAAAATCGGGCGCACTTTAACCAGATGACACCAGAATTGAGACCCGCCAGAAGCAGGGGCAAACATAGGACTCGAGGAGGGGAAGTATTTAGCTTTTAGGATCGAGAACCAGGTTGGCAGTTCCTCAAGAGTCATGATCTTCCACCACCATTTGATCAAGAGACAATTATTCATAACTCACGTATTAATAATGCTAAGGCCCCCTTTGTCCTTGGGGCGACAGATGATGTCCCATCTGACCAGTCTATATTTGCGTTTATTATCTGCAGCGTTCCAGTAGAAAGCACCCCTACGCTTGTCGAAACCAGAATGAACCCCATTAGAAAGAAGATAAAAGCCCATCAAGAACATTGGGAGGGATGAGAGACAGGAGTTGGTAAGGGCGACCTTGCCCGCTTGCGTATTATATCGACCTCGCCAAGGGAGCACTCTATTGCCAACTTTGGTGACCACCGGGGCGAAATCTTTCGCCAGGAGCTTAAACGGGGAGATGGGAAGGCCTAGATACTTGATAGGAAAGGACCCAAGAGAACAATTCATAAGGTGGGCCACCCGTTGCGCCTCCAAGTCCGAGACCCCAGTCAGACAACCTCACTCTTGAAAAAATTGATTTTAAGGCCCAAAAGCGCTTCAAAGCAAAGCAAAATGAATTTCAGATTGGTGAGACTGTTCTCATTGAGCTCCATCAAAATGATAGTGTCGTACGCATATTGAAGATGAGAGATGCCATGAGGGATAAGGTGAGAGCTCACCAGGGTAATATGCCCAGCCAACGCAACCCGAGAAAGGATATGGGATAAAGCATCGGCCACAAAATTGAAAAGCAAAGGAGACGCCGGATCCCCTTGTCTGAGACCCCTACCGTTAGCAAAAAAATTACTAGTTTGACCATTGACAGCCACAGCCGTGTGTCCACCAGAAACCAACTGCATCAGACGATGCATCACAGGACCCTCAAAACCCTTAGCCAGAAGGACTTGCCAGAGAAAGTTCCAACTCACCGAATCGTAAGCCTTCTCAAAGTCAAGCTTAAGGACCGCAGCCTTGGTCCCTTGAACCCGCAAGTCATGGATTATCTCATGTAAGAAGAGCACCCCATCCAAGATGAACCTCCCTTTGATGAAAGCAGACTGGAAAGGGCTAATGGTCCGTTGCGCTATCAGAGACAACCTAGTGGTCATGCCCTTAGCAGGCATCTTGGCAAAGTTGTTGATTAAAGAAATAGGCCTAAACTAGGAGATGAGATCAGCGCCTTTGATTTTAGGGATGAGGGTGAGGACAGTGTAATTAAGTCTAGAAATGTCAACAGTGCCCAGCCAAAACCCTTGGATGACTGCAGAGATGAGGCCTTTTAGTTGGGGCCAGAACTGTCGAAAGAAAGGGATGGAGAAGCCATCGGGGCCTGAAGCCGCATTAGTGTTGGCAGTCCGAATAGTGTCAAAAATTTCCTCCTCAAAGGGGGGGATAAGCAGGAGCTCCTTATCAGCGGGCGACACCCGCTCAAGGGGGGCCCAGAAGCCCGGGGCAAGCGAAAATCCGAGGTCTGGTTTAGCCGCAAGTAGATTAGAGAAGAATTGGACCACGTGACGAAGAATGGCCGATGGGTCCGAGACCCTAACACCATCAATTAGGAGACTATAAATCAGGCATCTACATCGTCTACCATTCGCAATAGTGAAGAAGTAAGCCGTGGGCGCATCACCCTTAAGGGTCCAATTAATTGTGCCCCTTTGCTTCCAGTAAACTTCCTCCTGGCGGTGAATAAACAAAAGCTCCTTCTCAAGGCCATACCGGAGTTGCCACTCGGCCTCCGAGAGCCCAACACTATCCGCACGATTATCAAGAGCGCTAATATGGGCACCCAACCTAACTTTGTCGCGCCTAGCCTCAGCAAAGTGGTTCTTAGACCAACCCCTAAGAAATTTGCGAAGGAAGTACGAAACATGGTGCCAATCATCCATAGGGCCAAAGGAATGGTGGGGAGAAATTAGACAGTCCAAGATCTTCTGGGCCAACATACTGGGAAACCCCTCCACTAGTAGAAAGGACGCATCAAATTGGAATCTTTGGCAGCCACTGGGGCGAGATCCGTCGTCGAGGATAAGGGGAGCGTGGTCAGAGCTAACAATGGGGAGGGCACGAAGTGAGCACCGAGGAAAGAGGCCATCCCAAGCAGGGCAGATAAAAACTCTGTCAAGAACAGAACGGATAGGTAACGCCTGTCGGTTAGTCCAAGTGTAACAGGCCCCGACCCTCGGAATTTCACGAATAGCCGTATCCCTAATGAAGGCATTAAAGGCCTCAGCCAAAGCCCAAGAAAAATTAGCGGAACTCTTATCAGAAGGATATCTTAACAGATTAAAGTCACCCCCAATCGAGAGGGGGAGCTGACAGGAGTCTATTTTAATAAAAAATCTTGTCCAAAAAAATTTGAGACAGGGAGTGATCAGCCGGGCCATAGACCACCATAAGTTCGAGAAGGGAATTGTTGGAGCGAAGGGAAACTACCACACTAGCCTAGTAAATGCCATGGTCAAAAGCAACAAAATCAAAAGTATCATTATTGGTGCCCAAGAGAAAGCCACCTGACTGGCCAACGGAGGCCACAAAATAACACCTGAATCTGTCAATCCCAGCAACAGCCGAAAGTTCAGAAGGGGAGAAGGAGGGTTTTAGGGTCTCAACAAGACCAATAAAATCAACTTTTTCGGATCGCACTAAATCCTTGAGTTGGTCCCTACGCCCCCTAGCGCAGAACCCTCTGATGTTCCAAAATAAAGCCTTCATCTGAAGGAGAGGTTTTTGATTCTAAGACTCGAACTGCACGGAGCCTTGTAGGTTTTAGCACGTTTCCCAGCCCCGCGTTTCTGAACCGGAGGCACCTGACCCCTGTCAGCCTCCCCCAGTGCCCCTCCGGCCACAACCAGAGGGGCAGACACCCAACACCAGCCTCCTTGGCCTTTGCAATGTCAGCCTGGGCTATCTCATTAGCACGGATCATCTGCAGCAAAGAAGAGGGGGAACCCAAACTAGCGTCTAAACAAATCCCCACATCATCTAATATCTTAAAGAGTTGCTCATCAGATTGAGAAGGTAAAACTAGTCTAACAGGGGACGAGGCCAAAGAAGGAGACGGTGACGGAAACGAGCCCGAACCTGAGGGGGGAAGATCACGCGCCGCCGCACACCGAGCCGCCCGGTCAACCACGCGTTCGCCACTGTTGGAGACACGGCCACTCTTGCGGGCGGTAGAGGTAGGAGAGCGAACAGGCACAGGGGGGCCTGACCAGAAGAAGCAGCAGCCGAAGACGGGCCCGAGGCCGCCCCCAGATCCACCTCCAACCGGCGACAAAGCCCAGCCGCGGACAGCCCAACCACCGACCTCAACTCCAACTCCATATATTCACGTTCGGGGAGAAAAAAATCAGAGAGAAAGTTTCATCGCGTTTTACGACACGGAGCCGCCGCCAAGCCCTAATCTCTCTTGGGAGGGCTGATCTGGAGTCCGTTCGGGGCTCCGGAGAGGGGGATTCGTCGCCGTCGTCATCATCAACCATCCTCCATCACCAATTTCATGATGCTCACCGCCGTGCATGAGTAATTCCATCGTAGGCTTGTTGGACACTGATGTGTTGGATGAGATTTACCACGTAATCAAGTTAGTTTTGTTAGGGTTTTATCCCTATTATCCACTATGTTCTGAGATTGATGTTGCTATGACTTCGCTATGCTTAATGCTTGTCACTAGGGCCCGAGTGCCATGATTTCAGATCTGAACCTATTATGTTTTCATGAATATATGTGTGTTCTTGATCCTATCTTGCAAGTCTATAGTCACCTATTATGTGTTATGATCCGACAACCCCGAAGTGACAATAATCGGGATACTTCTCAATGATGACCGTAGTTTGAGGAGTTCATCTATTCACTATGTGTTAATGCTTTGTTCCAGTTCTCTATTAAAAGGAGGCCTTAATATCCCTTAGTTTCCGCTAGGACCCCGCTGCCACGGGAGGGTAGGACAAAAGTTGTCATGCAAGTTCTTTTCCATAAGCACGCATGACTATTTACGGAATACATGTCTACATTACATTGATGAACTGGAGCTAGTTCTGTGTCACCCTATGTTATAGCTATTACTTGAGGAATCTCATCCGGCATAATTATCCATCACTGATCCATTGCCTACGAGCTTTTCACATATTGTTCTTCGCTTATTTACTTTTCCGTTGCTATTGCTACAATCACTACAAAACCCAAAAATATTACTTTTGCTACCGTTACCTTTATTATCATACTACTTTGCTACTAAATACTTTGCTGCAGATACTAAGTTATCCAGGTGTGGTTGAATTGAAAACTAAACTGCTAATAATCAAGAATATTCTTTGGCTCCCCTTGTGTCGAATCAATAAATTTGGGTTGAATACTTTACCCTCGAAAGCTGTTGCGATCCCCTACACTTATGGGTTATCAGCCATCCCGAGAGAGATTAGGGCTTGGCGGCGGCTCCATACCGTAAAACGCGATGAAACTTTCTTTGTGATTTTTTTCTCCATGAACGTGAATATATGGAGTTGGAGTTGAGGTCGGTGGAGCACCAGGGGGCCCACGAGGCAGGGGGCGTGCCCAGGGGGAGGGGGCTCGCCCCTACCCTCGTGGACAGGGTGTGGGCCCCCTGGCCTTGATTCTTTCGCTTGTATTTTTTATATCTTCTGAAAAGTCCTTCCGTGGATTTTCAGGTCATTCCGAGAACTTTTTATTTCTGCACAAAAATAACACCATGGCTGTTCTACTGAAAACAGCGTTAGTCCGGGTTAGTTTGATTCAAATCATGCAAGTTAGAGTCCAAAACAAGGGCAAAAGTGTCTGGAAATGTAGATACGTTGGAGACGTATCAACTCCCCCGAGCTTAAACCTTTGCTTGTCCTCAAGCAATTCAGTTGATAAACTGAAAGTGATAAAGAAAAACTTTTACAAACTCTGTTTGCTCTTGTTGCTATAAATATGTAAAGCCAGCATTCAAATTTTCAGCAAAGATTATGATATAACCATATTCACAATAACACTTAGGTCTCATGTTTACTCATATCAATGGCATAATCAACTATCGAGCAATAATAATAAAACTCGGATGACAACACTTTCTCAAAACACACATAATATGATATAACAAGATGGTATCTCGCTAGCCCTTTCTGAAACCGCAAAACATAAATGCAGAGCACCTTTAAAGATCAAGGACTGACTAAACATTGTAATTCATGGTAAAAGCGATCCAGTCAAGTCATACCCAATATAAACTAATAGTAATGCATGCAAATGACAATGTGCTCTCCAGCGGGTGCTTTTTAATAAGAGGGTGATGACTCAACATAAAAGTAAATAGATAGGCCCTTCGCAGAGGGAAGCAGGGATTTGTAGAGGTGCCAGAGCTCAATTTTAAAATTGAGATGAATAACATTTTGAGCGGTATACTTTCAATGTCAATGCAACAACTATGAGATCTCGATATCTTCCATGCTACATACATTATAGGCGGTTCCCAAATAGAATGGTAAAGTTTATACTCCCCCAACACCAACAAGCATCAATCCATGCCTTGCTTGAAACAAAGAGTTCCTCCAACTAGCAACGGCCCTGGGGGATTTTTGTTTAATTATTTTGATTTGCTTTGATCTCTTTCATCATGGGACTGGGCATCTCGGTTACCAGCCATTTTCTCATGAATGAGGAGCGGAGTCCACTCCTCTTGAGAATAACCCTCCTAGCATTGAAGATACAGACAGCCCTAGTTGAAACATGAGCTGCTCGAGCATACAAAATAGAATTTCATTTGAAGGTTTGGAGTTTCGCACATACAAATTTACTTGGAACGGCAGGTAAATACCGCATATAGGAAGGTATGGTGGACCCATATGGAATAACTTTGGGGTTTATGGAGTTTGGATGCACAAGCAGTATTCCCGCTTAGTACAGGTGAAGGCTAGCAAAAGACTAGGAAGCGACCAAATGAGAGAGCGACAACAGTCATGTACATGCATTAAAATTAATCAACATTAAGTGCAAGCATGAGTAGGATATAATCCACCGTGAACATAAATATCGTGAAGGCTATGTTGATTTGTTTTCAATTACATGCGTGAACATGTGCCAAGTCAAGTCACTCGAATCATTCAAAGGAGGATACCACTCTATCATACCACATCACAACCATTTTAATAGCATGTTGGCACGCAAGGTAAACCATTATAAGCTACTAGATAATTAAGCATGGCATAAGCAACTATAATCTCTAATTGTCATTGCAAACATGTTATTCATAATAAGCTGAATCGGGAACGATGAACTCATCATATTTACAAAAACAAAAGAGGTCGAGTTCATACCAGCTTCTCTCATCTCAATCAGTCCATCATATAACGTCATTATTGCCTTTCACTTGCACGACCGAACGGTGTGGATAATAATAATAGTGGATGTGCATTGGACTAAGCTGGAATCTGCAAGCATTCAATTCAATGGAGAATACAAGGTAATATGGGCTCTTGGTTAAATCAACAATCATGCATAGTAGAGCCACTAAACATTTTTTCATTATGGTCTTCTCCTCTCGACCCCCAAAGGAAATAAAAGAAATAAAACTATTTACACAGGAAAGCTCCCAACAAGCAAAAGAAGAACGAGAAATCTTTTTGGGTTTTGTTTTTAATTACTACTACAAGCATGGAAATTAAACTAACTAATTTTTTTGGTTTTCTTAAGGTTTATCAAGCACACAAGAAAAACTAGAAAAACAAATTAAACTAGCATGGATAGTACAATGAAAAAGTATGAGCACCGACAACTAGAATAACTGTGTGAACACGAATGTAAAGTCGGTGAGAAATACATACTCTTCCAAGCTTAGGCTTTTGGCCTAAGTTGGTCTATGCCCAAGGATCGCGTCTACTATCACCGGTGTACTGAGGAGTGTCATCTGGGTACCACTGGGACGATAGGGGTCCAGTGGCGGTTCCGGCTCAGGCTCTGGAGCAGATGTCTGGCCTCGGTGCACGTACACGGCCTTCGGCAAGACGAGGTTATGGCCTGCAGTTAAATCAAACAAAGAAGGTGCAGGCAGGGTAATAATCTCATTGTGTTTCTTATTAAATCTCAGGTTATACAGAAGCATCTTATCATCATTGTCAACAATAAACTCATGCGCTACCATGCTCCTGTAATCTAAAAAGGTAGGAGGCAGCAGTGTCTCCTCTTTCTCATAATGCCTAATAGGTATCTCAAAATGTTTAGCAAGGCGTGCAGCATAGATACCTCCAAAGATGGGGCCCTTTGTACCGTTTAGCAATAACGGCACCCATACTAAAAGTGTTATTACCAAATAAGGCATGGAGCAGAATAATAATATCAGGAACACTGAAGTTTCCACTATTTCCACGACCAATTATGCATCGACTAGCAAATATGGCAAAGTAGTGTAAAACAGGAAAATGTATGCTGGTGATTCTCGCATCAGAACCCTTCCTCGATTCCCATACAGTAATAGTGTCCATAAAACCATCCACATCTTTACGATGTGGTTCATCTAAGCTGCCCTCAAAGGGTATTCTACAAGCCACGCAAAAATTACGTAATGACATTTCCTTAGCCTCATCATATAAATGAAAAGATACTGAAGGAGGTGAATTCTTAGGATAATAATAAAAGTTTTGCACAAAAGTATTGGTGAGTAAGAGATACTGTTCGCTCCTGTCGTGGAGGAAGTCGGTGAGGCCCACATTTTCAGCCAAAGAATAAAAGTCTTCATAGATCTCGGCTGCTCTCAAGAAATTATCACAAGGCCATTCACACGGCCGTACTTCCGCTACGTGAGGAAGATTATACTTGGCCTTTTCTTCCTCCTTAGCTTGTTTATCCTTGGAGCTTTGGCTAGAAGAGCCTCTCAAGAACAATCTCTTCATCTTTTTCTGAAAATTTCTGAACTTTTTAGTAACTTCAAAATAAAAGTGAATCAAACTAAACAAGATTGATAGCAACTACTCCCACAAGTGCCTAGAGCCTATATCATGCAGCTCAAGAACAGGGTCACCTATGCAGCAAAAATTTGCAATGAATAAAGTACTAGAACAAAAACTAATTGGACCATTGGAGGAGTCACATACCAAGCAACAATCTCCCAAAGCAGTTTTGTGAATGGAGCTTTGAGCAAGGAGATTGAAAATCGCAGCAAAATGAGCTAGAACTCGTGCTTGAGCTGGATGGGGATTTTTTTGGGAGGAAGACGGAGTGTGTTGGTGCAGAAATAAGTGGAGGGGGCCACCATGGGCCCACGAGGCAGGGGGCGCGCCCTATAAGGGTGGGCGCGCCCAGGACCCTCGTGGCCAGGTGCTTCCCCCCCTGCTGTGTTCTCAGTGCCTAAAATCCTCAAATATTCCATAAAAATCATACTAAATTTGCAGGGCATTTAGAGAACTTCTATTTTCGGGATTTTTTTATTGCATGGATAATTCAGAAAACAGACAGATAATACCATTTTTGCTTTATTTATTCTAAATAACAGAAAGTAAAAAGAGGGTACAGAAGGTTGTGCCTTCTAGTTTCATCCATCTCATGATCATCAAAAGGAATCCACTAACAATGTTGATCAAGTCTTGTTAACAAACTCATTCCGAATAGCATGAAATCGGAGAAATTTCGAATAACACTAGGTTACCTCAACGGGGATATGAACATCCCCAATAATAAGAATATCATATTTCTTCTTGACAGTAGGAAGAGGAAATTCAAAACCTCCAATAATAATAGTTGGACTTTTTCCAATAGAATTGATGCTATTAACTTGAGGTTGTTTCCTCAGAAAGTGTACCGTATGCTCATTACCATTAAAATGAAAAGTGACATTGCCTTTCTTGCAATCAATAACAGCCCCTCCAGTATTAAAAAAGGGTCTACCAAGGATAATCGACATACTATCGTCCTCGGGAATATCAAGAATAACAAAGTCCGTTAAGATAGTGACATTTGCAACCACAACAGGCACATCCTCACAAATACCGACAGGTATAGCAGTTGATTTATCGGCCATTTGCAAAGATATTTCAGTAGGTGTCAACTTATTCAATTCAAGTCTACGGTATAAAGAGAGAGGCATAACACTAACACCGGATCCAAGATCACATAAAGCAGTTTTAACATAGTTTCTTTTAATGGAACATGGTATAGTTGGTACTCCTGGATCACCAAGTTTCTTAGGTATTCCACCTTTAAAAGTGTAATTAGCAAGCATGGTGGAAATTTCAACTTCTAGTATCTTTCTTTTATTTGTAATTATATCCTTCATGTATTTAGCATAAGGATTCACTTTAAGCATATCAGTTAAGCGCATACGTAAGAAGATAGGTCTAATCATTTCAGCAACTCGCTCAAAATCCTCATCATCCTTTTTCTTGGATGGTTTAGGAGGGAAAGGCATGGGTTTCTGAACCCATGGTTCTCTTTCTTTACGGTGTTTCCTAGCAACAAAATCTCTCTTATCATAACATTGATTCTTTGATTGTGGGTTATCAAGATCAACAGCAGGTTCAATCTCTACATAATTATTATTGCTAGGTTGAGCATCAACATGAACATTGTCATTAACATTATCACTAGGTTCATGTTCATCACTTAATTGTGTTTCAGCATCAAAAATAGAAAATATCATTGGGATTCTCAGGTGTGTCTACAACAGGTTCACTAGAAGCATGCAAAGTCCTATCATTTTTCTTTTTCTTCTTTTTAGAAGGACTAGGTGCATCTACATTATTTCTCTGAGAATCCTGCTCGATTCTCTTAGGGTGGCCTTTAGGATACAAAGGTTCCTGAGTCATTCTACCAGTTCTAGTAGCCACTCTAACAGGAAAATCATGTTTATTATTTAATTCATCGAGCAAATCGCTTTGAGCTTTAAGTACTTGTTCAGCTTGAGTGGTAACCATAGAAGCATATTTGCTAATGAGTTTAAGTTCATCTTTAACTCTAGCCATATAATCACTCAAGCGTCCTATCATGAAAGCATTACTCCTTAATTCTCTACCAACATAAGCATTAAAACTTTCTTGTCTATCCATAAAATCATCAAATTCATCTAAACATTGGCTAGGAAATTTAATAGTTGGGATTTCAACTTTATCATATCTATAAAGAGAATTTACCTTTACTACCTGTGTCGGGTTATCAAGACAATGTGTTTCTTCGACAGGCAGTATATTAATACCATGTATTTCTTCAATAGGAGGTAAATTCTTAACATCTTAATCTTTAATACCTTTTTCTTTCATAGATTTCTTTGCCTCTTGCATATCTTCAGGACTCAGAAATAGAACACCTCTCTTCTTCGGAGTAGATTTAGGAATAGGCTTGGGAGTTGGCTCAATTGGCTCATGAATTGGCTCGGGAAGAGTCCAATTATTTTCATTAGTCGACATATTGTTCAATAACAATTCAGCTTGGTCGACTGTTCTTTCCCTGAAAACACAACCAGCACAACTATCCAAGTGGTCCTTGGAAGCATCGGTTAGACCATTAAAAAAGATATCAAGTATTTCATTTTTCTTAAGAGGATGATCAGGCAAAGCATTAAGTAATCGGAGAAGCCTCCCTCAAGCTTGTGGGAGACTCTCTTCTTCGATTTGCACAAAATTATATATTTCCCGCAAGGCCGCTTGTTTCTTATGAGTAGGGAAATATTTAGCAGAGAAGTAATAAAGCATATCCTGGGGACTACGCACACAACCAGGATCAAGAGAATTAAACCAAGTTTTAGCATCACCCTTTAATGAGAATGGAAATATCTTAAGGATATAGTAATAGCAGGATTCCTAATCATTAGTGAACAGGGTGGCTATATCATTCAACTTAGTAAGATGTGCCACAACAGTTTCAGATTCATAGCCATAAAAAGGATCATATTCTACTAAAGTAATTATCTCAGGATCAACAGAGAATTCATAATCCTTATCAGTAACAAAGATGGGTGAAGTAGCAAAAGCAGGGTCATATTTCATTCTAGCATTCAGAGTTTTCTGTTGAAGTTTAGCTAGTAACTTCTTAAGATCAAATCTATTATTGCAAGCAAGAAGATCTCTAGCAGCTTCTTCATCCATAACATAACCCTCAGGAACAACACGCAATTCATACTTAGGAGGAGAACCTTCATCGTCACTATCTTCAATAATATCATCAATACTTTCATTCTCTCTAACCCTAGCAAGTTGTTCATCTAGAAATTCACCTAATGGCAAAGTAGTATCAAGCACAGAAGTAGTTTCATCATAAGTATCATGCATAGCAGAAGTGGCATCATCAATAACATGCGACATATCGAATTCATAGCAAGAATAAAGTTTAGGTGTCGCAAGCTTACTCAAAATAGAAGGAGAATCTAGTGCAGAGCTAGATGGCAGTTCCTTACCTCCCCTCGTAGTTGAGGGAAAATCTTAGTTCTTTCGTCTTTCAAGTTCCTCATAGTGATCAGCAGATATAAATCCCAAGTGACTCAAAAAATAGAGCTATGCTCCCCGGCAACAGCGCTAGAAAATAGTCTTGATGACCCACAAGTATATAGGATCGCAACAGTTTTTGAGGGTAGAGTATTCAACCCAAATTTATTGATTCGACATAAGGGGAGCCAAAGAATATTCTCGAGTATTAGAAGTTCACTTGTCAATTCAACCACACCTGGATAACTTAGTATCTACAGCAAAGTACTTAGTAGCAAAGTAGTACAGAAGTGACGGTAACAGTGGCAAAAGTAACAGTAGCAGTTTTGTAGTGATTGTAATAGTAGCGACGGAAAAGTAAATAAGCAAAGCACAATATGTGAAAAGCTCGTAGGCATTGGATCGGTGATGGGTGATTATGTCGGATGCGATTCCTCATGTAATAGTTGTAACATAGGGTGACACAGAACTAGCTCCAATTCATGAATGTAATGTAGGCATGTATTCCGAATATAGTCATCATGCTTATGGAAAAGAACTTGCATGACATCTTTTTTCCTACCCTCCCATGGCAGCGGGGTCCTAATGGAAACTAAGGGATATTAAGGCCTCCTTTTAATAGAGTACCAGACCAAAGCATTAGCACTTAGTGAATACATGAACTCCCCAAACTACGGTCATCACCGAGAAGTATCCCGATTATTGTCACTTCGGGGTTGTTGGATCATAACACATAATAGGTGACTATAGACTTGCAAGATAGGATCAAGAACTCACATATATTCATGAAAACATAATAGGTTTAGATCTGAAATCATGGCACTTGGTCCCTAGTGACAAGCATTAAGCATAGCAAAGTTATAGCAACATCAATTTCAGAACATGGTAAATCTCATCCAACCCATCACCGTCCAGCAAGCCTACGATGGAATTACTCACGCACGGCGGTGAGCATCATGAAATTGGTGATGGAGGACGCTTGGTGATGATGACGGCAACGAATCCCCTTCTCCGGAGCCCCGAACGGACTCTAGATCAGCCCTCCCGAGAGAGATTAGGGCTTGGCGGCGGCTCCGTATCGTAAAACACGATGAAACTTTCTCTCTGATTTTTTCTCCGCGGACGTGAATATATGGAGTTGGAGTTGAGGTCGGTGGAGCACCAGGGGGCCCATGAGGTACGGGGCGCACCCAGGGGGAGGGGGCGTGGCCCCCACCCTCGTGGACTGGGTGTGGGCCCCCTGGCCTTGATTCTTTCGCCAGTATTTTTTATTTTCTGAAAAGTCCCTCCGTGGATTTTCAGGTCATTGGAGAACTTTTTATTTCTGCACAAAAATAACACCATGGCAGTTCTGCTGAAAACAGCGTCAGTCCGGGTTAGTTTCATTCAAATCATGCAAGTTAGAGTCCAAAACAAGGGAAAAAGTGTTTGTAAAAGTAGATACGTTGGAAACATATCAAGACGCATAGCTTGGGCCCCCCTACCCGAGATCTACCGGTTTTGACACAGACACTGGTCTCCACTTTGGCCAGCGGGAGGTCTATGGCATGGAAAGGGTGTTCCGGCAACAATTCCAGGCATTGCTGCATCTGAAGCTGCTGAATCATCAATTAAAGCAGCTGATAGACCTCCTGCGCATGGCGAAGATGGCGCTCCAGGACCTCTGCATCAACCTTTGGCCCACGAAGGCGTTGCCAACGAGCTTCTTCAGGCTTCTAGTCTGCTTGCAAGCGGCCATCCACCATGTGGTGCGCTGCGAGTTGTCTGCATGCCTGAAGGGTTCCCAACAGGCGTATGCCTGCGTCAGGATGCAGTGTCCCCACATGGGTGTGGCGTTTGTGGCTGCACGGCCCCTTGAAAGGAAGAACCAGACCGTGGAGCAGTTCCTAGCCGAGGTGATGGAAGGCACCCGGATCACCGAGGCCGAGTGTCCTAAGGACACTATATTTTAGGTAGTACTTCGGAATGCCAAAGTGCAGTGGAATGCAAAAGGCTTCCTCTTGTTTGAAAGGAATGCGGCTTTATATTCCGACATATATATATGTATGCTTTATTTTGTTGACTCCTGTGTGACCGTGTTAAATTGAACGTGGCCAGGCTTCCACCCCTTTGTACAATATACAGAGGGTGTTTCATAGGCAATCATGACCGTTAGCCGACCTATCGGTTCCCAAAGGCGGTCCATGCAGACTGAAACGACGCAATCAGACTATAATGGTTTTATAACTTTCACTTAGTCATAGGAGCTTGACTGTGATGGCTGATGACGAACCCCTTGTGTGCGAAGTGGTTGGCTATGTAGCCGGCGTTTATGCCACTAACCACTTCCGCTGATTTGATAAACAACCCTTCATTTAACATGGATGATCTCAAATGATACATTGCTTGGCACTGTCATCGGATGGCCGAATAGTTTATGCTTACCAAGACAGTCAGTGTTTGGCTTTCTCCACTGAGGCACTTTGCCATTCCAGCTACCAGCGCAATCACAGTGGTTCTCCCTTTACACCCTTAGCCAAATGGATCAGAAACATAAGGGGTAAGTACAAAAGCCGGGAAACCCCACTATTGACCAAAATCAAGGTTCGAAGTTGATTCATATAACACAACATCCAAGACGTCGAGTAGATGTTTCGGACTTTGTAGTTGAGGCGTGGGATTAAAAGATAAGCTCTTGGTAATGCAAATTACAATTGTATCATGAAACTATACTTTTGGCTCCAAGGCAGTACATATGAGTAAATTTTTAATAACCTCAAGGGGTGCACTTTCTTTATTTCATGTGGTCAAGACGTACATGCCGAGCTTTAACAAAACAGACTTGTAAAAGATACAATGTGTAAAAAAGAAAAGGAAAGGAGTAAAACCAGGGCGGACATGTTGCCAAATTGATTAGCTCGAGTCCCTCCCTGTCGCACGCCTGCGTCTCTGTGTTGTTAACCGGGTCGTCTTCATTGATAGCGAAGTTGGTATGGCCTATCTACAAGCTCGGCCATTAGTTTGCTTGATGCTTTCGTCGGTCGAGTCCTTTAAAAAGGTGTGCAGCTACTGCTTGGATGGTTTAAGCCATGTGGACATGCCACTTTCGTTTGGGCCTTTTACAACGCCCTAGCAGTATGCAAGTCCGAAGTGTGCCGCTGTTCGGTCGAGATGACAATGACGCCTCATTTGCTTCAGCTCCTCGGTCGCCCATTGAATTTTTGGTTCAAACTTATGCACCCTAGGGACGTAATGCCCTTCCCAAGGGAAGCGAACAAGGAGCCGCCCTTATTTGGGGTGAGAGGATGCCTGACTGGGGTCGACCTGTGTAGCCCGTGTGTGCTTTAATGAGTTGGGCATGTGTTTAGCTGCACGAGCTACCTCGTCGGTTCCATGTATCTCGGCTACGAAAGTCGTGGTCTGCTGCTCAGTTTGGACGGAGCGTTCGACGTTACCATTGACAGTAATAACACTGTTTGGTCTTGGCATTTTTAGCTTTAAGTAGGTGTAATGCGGGACTGTGTTAAAGTGAGGAAATGTTGTGCGCCCTAGTAACGCGTGGTATCCGCTCCAAAATGGGACGATGTCGAACATTAACTCTTCACTCTAGAAGTTCTTAGGTGACCCGAAAACTACCTCCAGTGTTACTTTTCCCGTGTAGCGAACTTCGACACTAGGTATGACACCTTTAAAGGTGGTGGTGCTGGGCTTGATCTGAGATGAGTCTATGCCCATCTTTCTGATCGTATCCACGTAGATTAAACTGAGGCTACTACCACAATACATAAGGACGCGTGTCAGATGGAATCCGTCAATGATCAGATCCAAGACCAAAGCAGCCGATCTTCCAAGCCTTATGCTGGTCGGATGATCATGTTTGTCAAATGTGATCGGGTAAGCCGACCATGGATTGAACTTCGAGGCAACATGCTCTAGAGCGTAAATGTCCCGAAGGGCTCCTTTCCTCTCCTTTCTAGGGGTGTGGCGGGTAGCATAAATCATGTTCACGTCTTTTATATCATGAGGAAACTGTTTCTGGCCTCCATTATTGGGCCACCAGGGTTCATCTCCGTCTTTGCTGCGAGGTTGGGCTTTATTTTGGCCCTTTGTTGCCATGTTTTTGGCCTTCTTGAATACCTAGTAGTTCTAGTTCATGTGATTTGTAGGTTTATCTGAGGTCTCGTGGATCTAGCATGGTCTGTCAAGGATCTTGTCTAGTTGGCTGGGTCCATCTTTGTTGCATGTGTTTACTATCGTGTCCTTGGTATTGCTCCCACCATTTTTATGCCTGCGCTTATGCTTACTGCGCTTGGGCTTGCCATTGGAGTCGCAAACTTTTAGAGGTACCTGCCTCGCTGTTGTGAGTGTTGCGGGCTAGCCAACTATCATCTCCCGCGCAAAAGGAGGTCATAAGTGAGGTGAGGGCCGCCATCGTCTCTGGCTTATCTTGCCCAAGCTGGCACGCAAGCTACTTATCTCGGACGCTTTGCCAGAAGGCAGCGACCGCCTCGTTGTCAGGGCAGTCTATGATTTGGTTCTTTTTACATAAGAACCTATTCCAGAATTTCCTTGCCAACTCACAGGGTTGCTGAATGATATGGGTGAGGTCATCGACATCTGGAGGTTGGACATAAGTTCCCTGGAAGTTTTCCTTAAAGGCATCCTCGAGTGTGTTTCCTAGCTCCTGATGGAATGAGAAGGTGGGTTGCTCAGCCAATGCCTCACCGACCCCTTTCGTTTGAGCGGCAAATATTTGATAGTGTGGGGATCATCTCCTTTGGCCATATTTATACGAAGGAGATGTATCAGCATCCCCAAGCTTAATTCCTACTCATCCTCAAGCAGGTAAATGATAAAAAAGGTAATTTTTGATGTGGAATACTACCTAGCATAATCTTGATCATATGATCTAATCATGGCATGAATATTAAGACACAAAGTGAACCAAAGCAATACTCTATAATTTGACATAAATACATCAATAGTCAGGCATCCCAACAAACAGTCATGTATTGCAACATATCAATGCTAAAGAATGTTATCCCTACAAAATCATATAGGTTTGTCATGCTCCATATTATTAACACAAAGTATTTATCATGCACAACCCTGATGAAATGTTGAGCAATTGGTTCATACTTTTTAACACGCTTCAGATTTCTCAACCCCCACGCAATACATTAGCGCAAGCCATGGACATGGCACTATTGGTCGAATAGAGTATGATGATAAGGGTAAATATGGAGAATACAAAAAAGTAAGAATGTCTCACATCAACGCGGCTAATCAACGGGCCATGGAGATGCCCATCAATTGATATCAATGTGAGGAGTAGGGATTGCCATGCAACGGATGCACTAAGGGCTATAACTGTTTGAAATCTCAGTATGCAACTAAGTGGGTGTGCATCCAACTTGCTGTCTCAAGACCTCGGGCAATTGAGGAAGGCATCATCGGAATATACAAGTCAAGTTCTATAATTAAAAATTCCCACTAGTATATGAAAGTGACAACATAGGAGACACTCTACATGAAAAACATGGTGCTACTTGAAGCACAAGTGTGGAAAGGATAGTAACATTGCCCCTTCTCTCTTTTTCTCTTATATTCCTTCTTTCTTTTTTGTTTTTTTTTCTTGGGCTCTTTTGGCCTCACTTTTTTCCTTTTTTCTGTCCAGAGTCTCAACCCGACTTGTCGGCGAATCATAGTCTCCATCATCCTTTCCTCACCAGGACAATGCTCTAATAATGAATAATGATGATCATCACACTTCTATTTACCTACAACTCAATATTATAACTCGATATCTAGAACAATATTACTCTAAATGAATGCCTCTGGCGGTGTACCAGGATGTGCAATGATCTAGTGTAGCAAAGATATCAAAAAATGGACAAGCAATGAAAATATCATGCTAGCTATCTTACGATCATGCAAATCAATATGGCAACAAATGCTCGAGTCATGTATATGATGATGATGAAACTTGCAAGGCAATATATCTCGGAATGGCTATGGAAATGCCATAATAGGTACGTATGGTGGCTGTTTTGAGGAAGATATAATGAGGCTTATGTGTGATAGAGCGTATCATATCATGGGGTTTGGATGCACCAGCAAAGTTTGCACCACATCTCGCGGTGAGAATAGGCGATGCGTGGTACCTAAGAGGCTAGCAAATTGCGAAAAGGTAAGAGTGCGTATAATCCATGTACTTAGATTAATCATAAAGAACTCACATACTAATTGCAAATGTTTATTATCCCTCGAAGCAAAGTACTACCATGCATGCCCCTAAAGGGATAGATTGGTAGGAAAAGACCATCGCTCGTCCCTGACCTCCACTCATAAGGAAGACAATCAATAATAAATCATGCTCCAACTTCTTAGCATAACGAGATACTATACTTCCATGCTTCGAGAATCACAAACCTTAACACCAATATTCTTACTAAATCACAATCATTCACTAGTACCTACCAAATATTACCATCTCTATATCACAAAACTATTGCAAGGAATCAAACATGTCATATTCAGTGATCTACAAGTTTCATGTAGGATTTTATGACTAACCATGTGAATGACCAATTCCTGTTGACTCTCCAAAGAGATATAAGTGAAGCATGAGAGTTCAATTCTTTCTACAAAATACTGGCCCACGCTATAATAAGTATACGTGAAGAAAAAGAGCATTCTACAAATAACAATTTTCTATATGTAGAGAAACAGGCAATCCAAACTTCAAATGATATACGTGAAGCACATAAAGCATTCTATAAAGCCTGATGTCTACTACACAACCTTCTTCTTGTGGACGTTGTTGGGCCTCCAAGTGCAGAGGTTTGTAGGATAGTAGAAAATTTCCCTCAAGTGGATGACCTAAGGTTTATCAATCCGTGGGAGGCATAGGATGAAGATGGTCTCTCTCAAACAACCCTGCAACCAAATAACAAAGAGTCTCTTGTGTCCCCAACACACCCAATACAATGGTAAATTGTATAGGTGCACTAGTTCGGTGAAGTGATGGTGATACAAGTGCAATATGGATGGTAGATATAGGTTTTGGAATCTGAAAATATAAAAACAGCAAGGTAGCAAGTGGTAAAAGTGAGCATAAACGGTATTGCAATGCTAGGAAACGAGGCCTAAGGTTCATACTTTCACTAGTGCAAGTTCTCCCAACAATAATAACATACTTGGATCATATAACTATCCCTCGACATGCAATAAAGAGTCACTCCAAAGTCACTAATAGCGGAGAACAAACGAAGAGATTATGGTAGGGTACGAAACCACCTGAAAGTTATCCTTTCTGATCGATCTATTCAAGAGTTAGTAGTAAAATGACACGAAGCTATTCTTTCCGTTCGATCTATCATAGAGTTCGTACTAGAATAACACATTAAGACACAAATCAACCAAAACCCTAATGTCACCTAGATACTCCATTGTCACCTCAAGTATCCGTGGGCATGATTATACGATATTTATCACACAATCTCAGATTCATCTATTCAACCAACACAAAGTACTTCGAAGAGTTCCCCAAATTTCTACCGGAGAGTCAAGATGAAAACATGTGCCAACCCTTATGCATATATTCCCAAGGTCATGGAACCCGCAAGTTGATCACCAAAACATACATCAAGTAGATCACGTGAATATCCCATTGTCACCCTAGATAAGCACGGAAAGACATACATCAAGTGTTCTCAAATCCTTAAAGACTCAACCCGACAAGATAACTTCAAGGGAAAAACTCAATTCATCACAAGAGAGTAGAGGGGGAGAAACATCATAAGATCCAGCTATAATAGCAAAGCTCGCGATACATCAAGACCATATCACCTCAAGAACACGAGAGATAGAGAGAGAGAGAGAGAGAGAGAGAGAGAGAGAGAGAGAGAGATCAAACACATAGCTACTGGTACATAACCTCAGCCCCGAGGGTGAACTACTCCCTCCTTGTCATGGAGAGCGTCGGGATGATGAAGATAGCCAACGGTGATGGATTCCCCCTCCGGCAGGGTGCCGGAATGGGCTCCCGAGAGGTTTTTGGTGGCTACAGAGGCTTGTGGTGGCGGAACTGCCGATCTATTCTTTTCCCCGATGTTTTTAGGGTATATGGAGATATATAGGTGAAAGAAGTCAGTCAGAGGAGCCACGAGGGGACCACGAGGGTGGGGGCGCGCCCAGGGGAGGTGGGCGCGCCTCCCTGCCTCGTGGCCACCTTGAAGCTTCCCTTACGTGCACTCCAAGTCCCATGGATTGCTTCCATTCCAAAAATAACTTTCCCATAGGTTTCATTCCGTTTGGACTCCGTTTGATATTCCTTTTCTTCGAAACAATGAAATAGGCAAGAAAACAGCAATATGGGTTGTGCCTCCGGTTAATAGGTTAGTCCCAAAAATAATATAAAAGTGTATAATAAAGCCCGTAAACATCCAAAACAGATAATATAATAGCATGAATGCTTCATAAATTATAGATACTTTGGAGACGTATCAGCATCCCCAAGCTTAATTCCTGCTCGTCCTCGAGTAGGTAAATGATAAAAGAAAGAATTTATGAAGTGTCAATGCTAGCAGGTGCACAAGTTTGATCAATGATAAGTTCAATCACCTTTTCTAGCATGATTATATGTCATAATAGTAGTTTATCTCATAAAACTTTTCAAGATCAAGTAACAAGCTATTCACATGTTAAATCATAGACCATAAACCTTCTTGAAAACTAGCAAACTTCATTCTCAGTGATCAAACAATTACAATTCATCTTATTTTCAAGAAGGGTCTATGTCAGAGCTTTGATTTAGCAAACTCCACATACTCAACTATCATATAGTCTTCCATGATTGCTACCACTCAAAGCATATTCTTAGAACAAATAGCATCCATCGGACACAGAGAAAGATAGGGGCTTAGTGTTTCCCCTCCCAACTCATTTATCATATAGATAATTGTCAACAATAATAATTCATGATCAAATATATTTGCATGGCCATATATATATGCTTAGATCTTTTCCCAACACACGATGCTTGCCAACTAAAGAGTAGGTTGGAATGAGAAGGAATACTACTGACTCTTGCATAAAAGTAAAAGAAGGCCCTTCGCAGAGGGAAGCAGGGATTTGCAGAGGTGCCAGAGCTTGATTTTGAAATAGAGATAAATAATTTTGACAGGTATGCTTTCATTGTCAACATAACAACCAAGAGTTCCCAATATCTTCCATACTACATACATTATAGGCGGTTCCCAAACATAATGGTAAAGTTTTCACTCCCGCTCCACCAAAAATCATCAATCCATGGCTTGCCCGAAACAACGGGTGCGTCCAACTAACATCCATCCTGGGGGAGTTTTGTTTGCAATTATTTTTGATTTGATTTTGATCTTTTGATCATGGGATTGGGCATCCCAGTTACCAGCCATTTTTCTTGTCAATGATGAGCGGAGTCCACTCATCGTGAGAATAACCCACCTAGCATGGAAGATACTGACAGCCCCAGTCGCTACATGAGCGATTCAGGCATACAAAATAGATTATTATTTGAAGGTTTAGAGTTTGGCACATGCAAATTTACTTGGGACGGTAGGTAAATACCGCATATAGGTAGGTATGGTGGACACTCATGGAAGAAACTTGGTTCTAGGGATTTGGATGCACAAGCAGTATTCCCGCTTAGTACAGATATTTTGGCTAGCAAAGGATTCTAAAAAGCAAGCACCACATGTTGGAGGATCTATACCAATATAACTTCTATACAAATACACCCAAGCATAACTCATTACGTTGTCTTCCTTGTCCAACTTCAACTAATTTGCTCAGGTTTGAAAATAATTAATGGAGCTCACAATCATAGAAGATGTCTAAGATAGTGTATTTATATGTGAAATTTCTCTTCCTTCAATATTCTTTCATGAATTGTTCAAGTGACCAATACAATGCTTGTTAACCTTCAATAAATTTACTACCTCTACTTCTTAGATGTGAAGTTATTACTCCCAACGGGGAAAGCATATGAAACATATATAATTTCAGGTTTATGACATTCAACTCATTCAACTATTTACTCATAGGATATAAGTGAAGCACACGAGTAAATGACAAACTACTCCAGAAAGATATAAGTGAAGATTAATGAGTAGCTAAATAATTATGTAACTATGTGAAGAATCTCTCTCATTTAAGAATTTCAGATCTTCGTATTTTATTCAAACAACAATCAAAACAAAATAAAACAACATGATGCTCCAAGCAAAACACATATCATGTGGTGAATAAAAATATAGCTCCAAGTAAAGTTACCGATGGATGAAGACGAAAGAGGGGATGCCATCCGGGGCATCCCCAAGGTTAGGCTCTTGGTTGTCCTTGAATATTGCCTTGGGGTGCCTTGGGAATCCCCAAGATTAGTCTCTTTCCACTCCTTATTCGATAGTCCATCGAATTTTTACCCAAAACTTAAAAACTTCACAACACAAAACTCAACAGAAAACTCGTAAGCTCCGTTAGTATAAGAAAATAAAACCACCACTTAGGTACTGTAATGAACTCATTCCAAATCCATATTGGTGTAATATCTACTTTATTCCAACTTCTCTATGGTTCATACCCTCCGATATTACTCATAGATTGATCAAAATAAGCAAACAACACATAGAAAACAGAATCTGTCAAAAACAGAACAGTCTGTAGTAATCTGTATCAAACGTATAGTTATGTAACTCTAAGAATCCTACCAAATTAGGAAGTCCTAAGCAATTTGTGTACCAATCCAAAGCAAAAATAATCAGATCAAAATCACGTTTCTGTGAATTATCAAAACTAATTTACTAGATGTAAAAGTTTCTGATTTTCAGCAGGATCAACACAACTATCACCGTAAGCTATCCTAAAGGTCTTACTTGGCACTGGATTGAAACAAAAGCTATAAAAAATGATTACTTCAGTAGCATAATCATGTGAACCCACAAAAACAGTAGGGGTAAATATTGGGTTGTCTCCCAACAAGCACTTTTCTTTAATGCCTTTCTAGCTAGGCATGATGATGACAATGATGCTCACATAAAAGATAAGAATTGAAACACAACGGGAGCATCATGAAGCATATGACTAGCACATTTAAGCCTAACCCACTTCCTATGCATAGGGATTTTGTGAGCAAACAACTTATGGGAAAAATAATCAACTAGCATAGGAAGGCAAAACAAGAATAACTTCAAGATTTTAAGCACATAGAGAGGAAACTTGATACTATTGCTATTCCTACAAGCATATGTTCCTCTCTCATAATAATTTTCAGTAGCATCATTAGTGAATTCAACAATATAAATAGAACCTAAAGCATTCTATTCATGATCTACAAGAATAGAAAATTTACTACTCTCCACATAAGCAAAATTCTTCTTATTCGGAATAGTGGGAGTATCATAAGAGACTCAAATACTAAAAATTGTTTCCACATTAAAAGAGTAATGTTCAGAAAAAGGGTAATCATAATCATGACAAGTTTTATAAATATAATCATCACTACTTTTTATATCATAAGTTTCATCGCAATAAGCATCATAAGTAGCAACTTTATTCTCATCATAATCGATTGAAACCTCTTCCAAGATAGTGGAATCATCACTAAATAAAGTCATGACCTCTCCAAATCCACTTTCATATTCATCACGATAAGATTCAACATCCTCCAAAATAGTGCGATCATTACTTCCTAAAGTTGACACTCTTCCAAACCAACTTTCCTCAATATAATCATCATAGGTAAGAGGCATGCTATCATCATAACAACTTTGCATATCAAAACTTGGGAGGCTAAAAATATCATCTTCATTAAATATAGCATCCCCAAGCTTGGTACAAACATTAATTGCAGCAAATATATTCTCAAATATGTCATCCTCATCAAACATAGCTTCCCCAAGCTTGGGCCTTTTCATATCATAAGCATAATCACTCTCATCATTAATAGCATAGATAGCACTAATAGTATAGAAATTATCATCATCACAATGAGTAGTAGGAGCAACATCATTTGGGAGAGATACCTTTCTACCTTTGTTGCTCCTTCTTTTCTTTTCCTTCTTCACATTATGTGTGGGTTCAACCTTCTTCTTTGAGCTCCTTATTGATGAGACTGGTTGAATTGAAATCTCCTCCTCGTTACCTGATTCATCATATGAAATAATAGGAGAATATTGGGAAGAATCTTCCCTTTCATTAGTATTCTCTTCATCTTCTATTTTCTTTCTTTTCTTTATGTATTTGGCAAATTTTCAATGCAATTCACCGCACAATACATATAAATTTCCTGTAGATCTATATCAAGAAATTTCTTAAGGGCAAATTCTGGAAGATTCTTAGTTAAACGTTTCAATTCTTCATAACCCAAAAGCAAACTAAGTTCATTATAATGTGCAAGGGAAATCAAATCATTACAATTTTTGGACATGATTCGATCATGAAACAATTTGCATCGAAGATGTAAATGACCACATTCATTGCAAAGTTCACAAGTACGGCAAAGGCATGTTAAATTTTCAGCACTCACATTTAGCCTTCCTTGCAACAATTTAGTTTCTAAATGCTTATGCCTCTTGAATATCTATTTTCCCTATTTGGTGTGTACTTGCAAACCCAATGCACTCCACAAAAATAGACATGCTTATAGGAGACATTTTCATCATAACTAGTGCAATCATCATTAGTACTATGGATATTCGAGGAGTTCATACTAACAACATTGCAATCATGCTCATCATTCAAAGATTTAGTACCAAACATCTTATAGACTTCTTCTTCTAGCACTTGAGCACAATTTTCCTCTTCATCATACTTACGAAAGATATTAAAAAGATGAAGCGTATGAGACAAACTCAATTCCATTTTTTTGTGGTTTTCTTTTATAGACTAAACTAGTGATAAAATAAGAAACACAAATATTCGATTGCAAGATCTAAAGATATACCTTCAAGCACTCACCTCCCCGGCAACGGCGCCAGAAAAGAGCTTGATGTCTACTACACAACCTTCTTCTTATAGACGTTGTTGGACCTCCAACTGCAGAGGTTTGTAGGACAGTAGCAAATTTCCCTCAAGTGGATGACCTAAGGTTTATCAATCTGTTGGAGGCGTAGGATGAAGATGGTCTCTCTCAAACAACCCTGCAACCAAATAACAAAGAGTCTCTTGTGTCCCCAACACACCCAATACAATAGCAAATTGTATAGGTGCACTAATTCGGCTAAGAGATGGTGATACAAGTGCAATATGGATGGTAGATATAGGTTTTTGTAATCTGAAAATATAAAAACAGCAAGGTAGCAAGTGGTAAAAGTGAGCGTAAATGGTATTGCAATGCTAGGAAACAAGGCCTAAGGTTCATACTTTCACTAGTGCAAGTTCTCTCAACAATAATAACATACTTGGATCATATAACTATCCCTCACATACAACAAAGAGTCACTCCAAAGTCACTAACATGGGAGAACAAACAAAGAGATTATGGTAGGGTATGAAACCACCTCAGAGTTATCCTTTCTGATCGATCTATTCAAGAGTCTGTAGTAAAATAACACGAAGCTATTCTTTCCGTTTGATCTATCATAGAGTTCATACTAGAATAACACCTTAAGACACAAATCAACCAAAACCCTAATGTCACCTAGATACTCCATTGTCACCTCAAGTATCTGTGGGCATGATTATACGATATGGATCACACAATCTCAGATTCATCTATTCAACCAACACAAAGTACTTCGAAGAGTGCCCCAAAATTTCTACCGGAGAGTCAAGATGAAAACATGTGTCAACCCTTATGCATAGATTCCCAAGGTCACAGAACCCGCAAGTTGATCACCAAAACATACATCAAGTAGATCACGTGAATATGCTATTGTCACCACAGATAAGCATGGCAAGACATACATCAAGTGTTCTCAAATCCTTAAAGACTCAATCCGACAAGACAATATCAAGGGAAAACTCAATTAATCACAAGAGAGTAGAGGGGGAGAAACATCATAAGATCCAACTATAATAGCAAAGCCCGCGATATATCAAGATCGTATCACCTCAAGAACACGAGAGAGAGAGAGAGAGAGAGAGAGAGATCAAAAACATAGCTACTGGTAGATACCCTTAGCCCCGAGGGTGAATACTCCCTCCTTGTCATGGAGAGCGTCGGGATGATGAAGATGGCCACCAGTGATGGATTCCCCCTCCGGCAGGGTGCTGGAATGGGCTCCCGAGAGGTTTTTGGTGGCTATAGAGGCTTGCGGCGGCGGAACTCCCGATCTATTCTTTTCCCCGATGATTTTAGGGTATATGGAGATATATAGGCAAAAGAAGTCGGTCGGGGAGCCACGAGGGGGCCACGAGGGTGGGGGCACGCCCAGGGGAGATGGGCGCGCCACCCTGCCTCGTGGCCACCTCGAAGCTTCCCTTACGTGCACCCCAAGTCCCCTGGATTGCTTCTGTTCCAAAAATAACTTTCCTGAAGGTTTCATTCCGTTTGGACTCCGTTTGATATTCCTTTTCTTCGAAACACTGAAATAGGCAAGAAAACAGCAATATGGGATGGGCCTCCATTTAATACGTTAGTCCCAAAAATAATATAGAAGTGTATAATAAAGCCCGTAAACATCCAAAACAGATAATATAATAGCATGAATGCTTCATAAATTATAGATACGTTGGAGACGTATCAAAGCCATACTAAAAAGATATAATTGAAGTGCATGAAGCATTCTATAAATCAACCTAGGACTATCTCCTAGCATCATGGTGCATCAAAGAAAAGGAAAAAATAAACACAAAAGACGCTCCTAGAATTTGCGCATATCATGTGATGAATAAAAATATAGCTCCAAGTATAATTACTGATGGTCGCTAGAAGAAAGTGGGGATGCCTTCTGGGGCATCCTCAAGCTTAGTTGCTTGGGAGTCCTTGAATATTACCTTGGGGTGCCTCAGACATTGCCAAGCTTAAGCTCTTGCCAGTCCTTATTCCTTCATCCATCATGATCTCACCCAAAACTTGCTTCAATCACGCAGAACTTTAAAAAACCTCGTGAGATCCGTTAGCATAATAAAGAAAATCACTACTTTAAGTATTGTTGCAAACCCATTCATATTTTATTTTTGCATTATAACTACTGTATTCTAACTTCTCCATGGCTTATACCACCGATACAACCCATAGTTCCATCAAAAGAATCAAAACAATGCATCAAAAACAGAATCTGTCAAAAACAAGACAATCTGTAGAAATAGGAACATTGACCATACTTCTCTAACTCCTACAATTCTAAAAAACTAGGAAAAATGCATAGCAGTACTATTTAAAAAAATTAGAATTTTTGCACGTTCTAGTAAGAAAATGTAAATTCACGCACTATAGCAAAAGTTTCTGTTTTTTCACCGCACATACCAAACAAGCAATCTAAACATCCTAAATGAAAATCTTGGCACATTATTTTTATAATACAATGGATTTGTACAAGGGGATAATTATTTTTGTTGAAAATTTTCTATAACCAAGGTTCGGAAAGTTTCCATGGGAATGAACTAAGTTCAAGGACCTCCCCCACTTCAACGGTGCTCGTCTTTCTTACTTTCACTTTTATTTTTGAAGAGTTTTAAGTTACCCCCTAAACTTTTTGTTTTTTAACTTTTTTGAAAGCACAAAACAGAATAAAATTTTGGGTTGTCTCCCTGGCAGCGCTTTCTTTAAAGCCATTAAGCTAGGCATAAAGTGCTCAAGTAATAGATCAATCTTCTCTTCCTCCTTTTGTTCTTCGCTCTTCTCCTCATCTTTTTCATCTAATTAGCTCACAATTTCATCAATTTATTCTTCCATAGTTTCCTACAACATATTAGTCTCTTCTTGGACGGCGGAGACTTTCTCAACAAATGCATCAATATCGGCATTGTATTTATAATTCCCATAGCAATACTTAAGTATAGCAAAATTTTCTGGTCTATAAATAGCATCATCAAAATCTTCATACATTTCAAACAAAGATTCAATTTCATAAGTAACCTTAAAAGCAACAAATTCTTCTATTCATTCCACATTATAGTAATCATATATATTATCGTGGGAAACCACGGCCACCTATGGGGCCATGAGCCCCTTGTGGTTCGGCAAGGGGGAAGAGCGTGTTGCGCAAAGAGTGGAGAATCGTAGCACAGCACGGTAGAGATCACACGGGTGATTTACCCAGGTTCGAGGCGTAAAACCCTACTCCTGCTTTGGTGGATTGATGGTGGATTGTGGTGGAAATGTAGCGCTCTAGCCCGACAGGGTGGCCTTAGGGCGAGAGCGGCTACGCGCGTACGAGTGTACAAGGGTCTGAATCCTTTCTATGGTTTCTATGGGCCTCCTTTTATTGATCAAGGGGTCACCAAAGTGGAAAATCAGTCATTTTGCATTGATTAGATAGAAAACAGTGCTATCATACCTAACTCTGCAAACAGGGCAGGGCGCATTAAATGCGCCGCTTAGTGTCACATCATGGCATGCTTGGTAAGCTTTGTCGGACAGTTCGACCAGCTTCTCACTTGCCTGCTTGACACACCTCTGCATGGGTGTCATTTGGAGGTGATTTTCAAAGGAAGTTGTTGTCATGTGGCAAGAAACAGCCACTTAGTCACTTGGGGGGCTTGACACCGCACCGATCGATGACCTGCATCGCTGTGAGGTGGAGCGATGAAGCCTTGGTAGGGTGGTTTGCCTTCGTAGGACCCGGCAGGCCTGCCAGGATGGGCTTGAAGTTTGTTTTTTGGGGTAACCTTGACCTCCCCAGGCCCGCCTGCCCCGCAAGGGAGGTTTTTCCCCTAGTGATACCTTGCTTCCTTTTGCTTGACTTGGTCTTCTTGATCCTCACTCTGATTCAAGCTGATCTCTCTTGCTTGATCTGGTCTTGGATGTTGCAATCTTGCTCCTAGGCCTATGCATAGTCTGGGCAACAGACCTAGGCTTAGCCCGAACATGCTGCCGAGCGTCGTTGGGGTAGGCCCTAACCAGTGCACAGGCGAGAGGGTAGCAGTTGCTTGTCCTTCGAGAACTTCTTTGCTTCTTCATTAACCTGAGCTCAGGCCAGTTTCCGGTTCTCCCGCGTGTCGCGTAACGCCAATTGCAGTGGGGCCACCTTATTAATGGCCCGTGAATGACTTTAACGCACGGTTGAGTAACTACTAATTCACTCTTCCCACCACACTATTATCCTTGGCCACGTATGTTGCATGGATTGAGTGGGGTAGGTCACGGAGGCGCGTGGTGCGGGAGAGCATCAAGGCAGGGCCCCGGTCTTCTTGGATTGGTGGAGGAGGATGGCATTTACCCGCCGAGGGACTAGCTCACAGCCTTGATTGGCCTATAAAAGTGGGGGTGGGGGAGAAGAGGGTGTGTTCATCCACACATCTCTCCTCCTTCACCCCCCGTCTTCTTCTGGTTATGCCGAAGGGCAGAGACCGGGGCCAGGCCCCGGGCTCCAGCTTGGGGTTGATGGTGTTGAATGCTCGTGTCGGCGCACGAGAAGTGAAAGGGCCTAGTCACGTCTTTGCTAGGATGGGACCCCCCCCCCTCCGGTCTTTGCATAGGCCTCAAGGGGCGCACGGGCAGCGCGGGGGTAGCACAAGAGGTAGCGACTCTGGTGCGCTTGTCGCCGGGCCACCCGGGGCTTCAACTTTGGTGAGGGGCTATGTGAGCGACACCGCGTGGTAGTCAATCGTGGCCTATCCCCCCTTCTTTTGTGATGTCGGAAGGGGACCGCGGGAGTGGCTTGCCATTGGAAACGGCAGATCCCTTCCTTCGGGAAACTGCCCGTCTCACGTATGGGCGGATTCCTTGTGCCCGTACATGCTTCTTCAGGGGGTGGCATCCTTCTTGCTTTGGCTCGCTGGAGACGACCGTGCTCTCTGTGTAGTTATCCAGAGAACCCGGTGCCTGCCCTGGTCGCCATGGTGGAGATTTAAGCAGCCGCAGCCGCGGCTTCTTGAGCGACCGTGGCGGGGAAGGTGGCGGCAGCCCACGACACGTCAAGAGCGAGGACGACCGCTCCGACGAGGCGTGCTTGCCGGCCACACCATCATCACCGGCTGGGCTCCCGATGGTGTTACCACCCACACCTGCCCTCCGGTTTCTTCCTCCTAGCTCGGAAACGGCGCCATACGGATCTTGGGGAGGTGCCGAATCCCAGCCACGCCTTACCTCCATCTTCATCGTCTCGCCCTACAGCTCTGAGGAGGGGAGGGACAGAACAAAGGCGTCACAGGCATCTATCTTGTTTTTAATCTAAAATATGTAGGCATTGGCCAAACTTTAGTTCAAATTATGTAATCTCTTTTATCCATGTTTGTGTCCTGTAAGATTTGTACTTGTCGATCAGCATGTTTGATGAAAAAGATAAACCTTGCTGGGTACTTGTGCATGTAGAGTATCCATGCAGAGGTGGAATGCCTCTATACATTTAAGTAAACAAGTTTTCCCCGGTAGGCTATCCCGCCTCAGTTTGCTGCCGCGGAGTTAGGCCTGCTGGGCACAAATCGTAAAGAGGGGCCAGCCCACCGCCAAACCTTCTCGCCAAAGGCCACTGTAACCATCCTGACTAACGCAACGTTCGCGTCAAGGTATGGGAGCAACTAAGTTTCAAAGGCGGCGAGGTTTTCCTATGCACAAGTCCCAACTTACAGAACACGTATGGATAAGCTTATCTGTTTGGCTTGCCGGGGATCGCAATGTAGGCTAATCTTCTCTTTCCCTCTTCGGGGCCAAGTCCATGGTAGGAGCCTACAGTTTACTGCAGATGAAATGGTGCCACATGCGATCTTATCTACATGAACATGCTATGCTCATGATATGCTTATGCATGCATGCAATTTGTCGGGGGCCCCCAGCGCTTCGTTTATTTCTCAGTTGCTCAGGGTCTGCGCCTAGCTTTGTACAAGGGGTTACATGCAAAATCGGCAAGGCTTGTACAAAAGGGTGGCTGTCAGGCTTACGGGTAGAACTTATGGAGATGCTCAATGTTCCATGAGTTTTACAACTCAATGCCATCTCCGGTCTCCAGACGGACTGCGCCAGGTCTGGTCACTCGTACTACCCGGTAATAACCTTCCCACTTTGGCGTCAACTTGTTTGTACCCTTGACGGACTGAACGCACCTAAGGACAAGGTCGCCTTCCTCAAAACTCCAGGCATGAACCCTACGGTTGTGATAGTGACATAGGGCTTGCTGGTAGCGTGTGGCACGCGTAGCAGCCCGAAGACGGTGACCTTGAGTAGCACAGCATCGTCACACCGGTGCCGTTCATGTGCTACTTCATCATAGGCAAGCACTTGAGGTGACCCATAAATGAGTTCCGAGGGAATAACTGCTTCTACCCCATAGATTACGGAGAAGGGAGTTTGCCCGGTATCTCGATTTGGTGTCATTCTGAGGGACCAAAGAACCACCAACAGCTCGTCGATCCATCGCTTGCCACACTTTTGCAGCTTATAAAATGTCCTTGTCTTGAGACCTCGCAACACTTCAGCATTCGCCCCCTCATCTTGCCCGTTGCTCTTTGGATGAGCAACAGAGGTGAATGAGATCTTGCTTCCGAGGGCATGAACATACTGGATGAACGCATGGCTCATGAACTGGGGACCATTGTCGGTGATGATTCAGGCAGGGACTCCGAAGCAGCACACCAATCCTTTCAAGAACATGATAGCTGACTGAGCATTCACCTTTCTCACGGGCTCTACTTCCGGCCACATTGTAAACTTGTCGATTGAAACGAACATGAATTCAAAGCCCCCGGTAGCACGGGGGAAGGGGCCCAAGATGTCGATCCCCCAGACCAAAAACGGCTGTGATAAAGGGATTGTCTGAAGAGCTTGGGTAGGCAGATGGATATTCTTTGAATGGAACTAGCAGGCTTCACATGTGACCAACTCAACTGCATCTTGGAGGGTTGTGGGCCAGTAAAATCCTTGCCAGAAAGCTTTTTCCCCATGAGCCCTCGACCCAATGTGTGAGCCGCACATACCCTTGTGTATCTCTGCCAACAGTTCCTTTCCTTCTTCTCGACAAATGCACTTCAATTTCACACTATTGGGCCTTCTTCTGTACGTCGTGTCATCAATGAACTGATACATAGTGGCCCTTCGGGCTACTCTTTCAGCCTCTTCTTGCTCTTCGGGAAGTTCTCTAATTTGGAGGAAATGGACTATGTGTCACGCCAAAGTTGGAGCCTGAGTCTCGGCAACAAGGAATTGGCGGCACCTCCTACTTCATGGGAGCGCACTCCTCGACCGCGGGGACCGGTGGTCTGGCGGGAGGGGTAGCTCAACGACCGAAGGGGAGTTGATCCAGCCAAGCTCTCTGCTGGGAGCCTCGAGAGATTCTATCAGAGAGGCTTGCCAGAGTGCAGTTTCCTCCTCTTCCTGGCCATTGTTGTGGGGGATACGGAGAGCTGAGCCAGATGGAGAACAAAGGTCCCCGGTTCCACGGGGAGTTTTTGTGCATCACATTTTGACAGATGGCCAGCAATGCTGTTTTCGGCACAGGGTATGTGCTCTGTTTGCAATCTGTCAAAACGCTCCTCCAACTTTCTCACTTCCTCAACGTATGCCTCCATCAATGGATTTGGTAATCTTTGTTCACTTGTCCCACCACAAGTTGTGAACCTCCGCGGATGATCAGCTTCTTGATCCCCAGTTCAGTCGCAATCCTGAGCCTGGCAAGGAGCCCTTCATACTCTACAGTATTGTTGGTAGCCTTCTCCCAGGGAAAATGCATCTGGATGACAAACTTAAGGTGTTCCCCAGTGGGAGAAATGAGAAGCATGCTAGCCAGATGACCCACAAGTATATGGGATCAATTGTAGCTATTTTCGATAAGTAAGAGTGTCGAACCCAACGAGGAGCAGAAGGAAATGACAAGTAGTTTTCAGTGAGGTAATGTATGCAAGCGCTGAAACTGTAAGTAGCGAGTACTTTGATTGCAAGATAATTTGTAACGAGCCAGTAATGATAGAAACAATAAGTATGCATCAAGGTAGCCCAATCCTTTTTAGACAAAGGTCAAGCCAAAACAGTCTCTTATAACAAGCAAAGCATTCTTGAGGGTAGATGGCAATTTCATCTAGTTACTTTCGTCATGTTTGTTTGATTTGTGTTCGCTACTTTGATAATTTGATATGTGGGTGGACCGGTGCTTAGGTGCTGTTCTTACTCGAACAAACCTCCTAATTATGATTAACCCTCCCGCAAGCATCCGCAACTACAAGAAAAGTATTAAGAATAAATTCTAACCACAGCATTAAACTCTAGGATCCAATCGATCCCTTACGGAATAGTGCATAAACTGGGGTTTAAGTTTCTTTCACTCTCACAACCCACCATCTATTTATTACTCCACAATGCATCCCCTTTGGCCCAAATATGGTAAACTGTCATGTACTCAATGTTCACATGACACCACTAACGGAATCACAACATACATACTATCGAAATATCGAACACATATCAAATTCACATGATTACTTTGAACATGATTTCTCCCATGACCTCAAGAACAAAAGTAAGTACTCAAAAATAATCAACATGCTCATGATCAGAGGGGTATTAAATAGCGTAATGGATCTGAACATATAATCTTCCACCAAATAAACCATATCGTAATCAACTACAAGATGTAATCAACACTACTAGTCACCTCCTAGCACCAATTTATAGTTTAGGTAATAAGATTGAATACAAGAGATGAATGATATGTCTCCAACGTATCTATAATTTTTGACTATTCCATGCTATTATATTATCTGTTTTGGATGCTTAACGGGCTTTACTATTGTTGACCCACAAGTATAGGGGATCTATCGTAGTCCTTTCGATAAGTAAGAGTGTCGAACCCAACGAGGAGTAGATGGAAATGACAAGCAGTATTCAGTAAGGTATTCTCTACAAGCACTGAAATTGTAGGTAACAGATAGTTTTGTGATAAGATAATTCATAACGGGTAACAAGCAATGAAAGTAAATAAAGTGCAGCAAGGTAGGCCAATCCTTTTTGTAGCAAAGGACAAGCCTGGACAATTTCTTATAATGAGAAAAGCGCTCCCGAGGACACATGGGAATTATCGTCAAGCTAGTTTCCATCACGCTCATATGATTCGCGTTCGGTACTTTGATAATTTGATATGTGGGTGGACTGGTGCTTGGGTACTGCCCTTTCTTGGACAAGCATCCCACTTATGACTAACCCGTATTGCAAGCATCCCCAACTACAAAAGAAGTATTAAGGTAAACCTAACCATAGCATGAAAGTAGTGGATCCAAATCAGCCCCTTACGAAGCAACGCATAAACTAGGGTTTAAGCTTCTGTCACTCTAGCAACCCATCATATACTTATTACATCCCAATGCCTTCCTCTAGGCCCAAATAATGGTGAAGTGTCATGTAGTCGATGTTCACATAACACCACTAGAAGAGAGACAACATACATCTCATCAAAATATCGAACGAATACCAAATTCACATGACTACTAATAACAAGACTTCAACCATGTCCTCAGGAACAAACGTAACTACTCACAAAGCATATTCATGTTCATGATCAGAGGAGTATTAACATGCATTAAGGATCTGAACATATAATCTTCCACCAAGTAAACCAATTAGCATCAACTACAAGGAGTAATCAACACTACTAGCAACCCACATGTACCAATTTGTGGTTTTGGATACAAGAGACGAACTAGGGTTTGAGAGGAGATGGTGCTGGTGAAGATGTTGATGGAGATTGACGCCCTCCCAATGAGAGGATCATTGGTGATGGCGATGGTGATGATTTCCCCCTCCCGGAAGGAAGTTTCGCCGGCAGAACAGCTCCGCCGGAGCCCTAGATTGGTTCCGCCAAGGTTCCGCCTCGTGGCGGTGGAGTTTCGTCCCGTAAGCTTGCTTATGATTTTTTCCAGGGTAAGAGCCTTCATATAGCAGAAGATGGGCATCGGAGGGCCACCAGGGGGCCCACGTGACAGGGAGGCACGCCCAGTAGGGGTGGGCGCGCTCCCCACCCTCGTGGCTAGGGTGTGGGCCCCCTCTGGTACTATCTTTTCTCAATAATTCTTATTAATTCCAAAAATGACGGTCATGGTGTTTCAGGACTTTTGCAGCTGTGCAGAATAGGTTTCCAATATTTGATCCATTTCTAGCCCGGAATTCCAGTTGCCGGCATTCTCCCTCTTCATGATAAACCTTGTAAAATAAGAGAGAGTAGCCATAAATGTTGTGACATAACATGTAATAACAGCCCATAATGCAATAAATATCGATATAAAAGCATGATGCAAAATGGACGTATCAACTCCCCCAAGCTTAGACCTCGCTTGTCCTCAAGCGGAAGTCGATATCGAAAAATATGTCCACATACTTAGAGATAGAGGTGTCGATAAAAATAAAATACGGACATGAGGGCATCATGATCATTCTTATAACAGCAACATATATATTTTTTCATATGATTTCTTATGCTCAAGTAACAATCTATCCACAATGTCAAGTATGGTTCAGAAACTTCATTGAGAACTAACAAACTATAATCTCAGCCATTGAAGCAATTGCAATTTATCATAACATCGGAAAGAGTCAAAAATAGAGCTTTTCAGCAAGTACACATACTCAACTATCATGTAGTCTTCTAAAATTGCTAACACTCATGCAATACTTATGGTTATGGAGTTTTCATCAGACACTGAGAAAGATAGGGGCTTATAATGTTGCCTCCCAACGTATTCAGCTTTGGGTGATGTCAACAATAATAGTTCATTCTAACTTACATCCAATTGGATATATATATATATATATATCAGGATCTTTCCAACATGAGGTGCTTGCCAAAGGATAAAATGAAAAAGGGAAAGGTGATGATCACCTTGACTCTTGCATAATGTAAAGACATAAAGTAAAAGATAGGCCCTTCGCAGAGGGAAGCAGAGGTTGTCATGTGCTTTTAGGGTTGGACGCACAAAATCTTAATGCAAAAGAACGTCACTTTATATTGCCACTTGTGATATGAGCCTTTATTATGCAGTCTGTCGCTTTTATTACCTCCATATCACACGATCATATAAACCTTATTTTCTCCGCACTAATAAGTCATACATATTTAGAGCAATTTTTATTGCTTGCGACATGACAACTTACTTGAAGGATCTTACTCAATCCATAGGTAGATATGGTGGACTCTCGTGGCACAACTAGGTTTAAGGATATTTGGAAGCACAAGTAGTATCTCTACTTGGTACAAGGGATTTGGCTAGCATGAGGGGGAAAGGCAAGCTCAACATGTTGGACGATCCATGACAATATACTTTAACTGAGATGTGAGAAAATATAACCCATTACGTTGTCTTCCTTGTCCAACATCAACTCTTTAGCATGTCATACTTAATGAGTGCTCACAATCATAAAATATGTCCAAGATAGTATATTTATATGTGAGAACCTCTCTTTCTTTATTACTTCCTATTAATTCCAACGATGACCAAAACTATGTTTGTCAACTCTCAACAACTTTTAAGCCTCATACTCATTATATGTGAAGTCATTACTATCCATAAGATCTATATGAACTCTTTTATTTCTTTTTATTCTTTCTATTTTCTCAAGATCATAGCAAGATAGCAAAGCCCTCGACTCAACACTAATCTTTATTATATAGCTCACGGACTCGATTACATAGAGGGGTCTCAAAGCAAAAATTCAAAACTAATTCATACCAAAACTTTATTCTACTAGATCAAGATATTACTAAAAGGATCAAACTAAGAAAAATGGTAAAGATAGGAGTGTGATGGTGAAACGATACCGGGGCACCTCCCCCAAGCTTGGCAGTTGCCAAGGGGAGTGCCCATACCCATGTGATTATGTCCTCGGAGGTGATGAAGGAGTTGTTGATGATGTAGACTTCTTCCTCAATTTACGCTTGAGGATAACATTTTGCTCCTTTAGATCATCGATCTCCTGCTCAAGGCTTAATATTCTTTTGCATAGTTCCTGTTTGTTTTCCTGCAAGAGACAAAAAGGGATAAACTCGATCTTTGGCTTCTTTTCACTATCGGGGAGGCTTGACTTTTTAAACTCCACGTGCATGTCCCCAGGTTGAGGTAATGGGACTTCATCCTCATTTGAGCTCGTCTCCTCCTCTCCATTAGGCTCGTAGTCTTCCTCTTCTTCATTGGTCCAGCCAGAATGCTCCAAGTCCCTGTAGACCGTAGGGTCTGCAAGGTAATCAGACACATAGCTTTCTCCTTCCGAATCCTGAGATGACATAATGCTCTAATCTGCGGCAGAAACAGCTCAAAACAAAGACAGAAGACTTTTGCATGATACGGTGGTCAAAATCTTCGGGAGATTATATAATGAATTTTTATCGACCAAAAGAAGTAACGTGCAAGAAAACGGAGTCCAGAGGGCACACGAGGTGCCCACGAGGCAGGGGGCACGCCCAGTAAGAATGGGCACGCCCTCCACCCTCGTGGAGGCTTCGTGGCCTTTCTGGACTACTTCTTATTTTCCTAAATTCTTAAATATTCCAAAACGGAGAAAAATTGCTATAAGAACGGTTTTGGAGTCGGTTTACTTATCGTACCACATACCTATTCCTTTTTGGAGTCTGAAACATTCCGGAAAGTGTCTCTTATATATTCCTCTGGGGTTACGGTCTCAATAATATTAATTTCAACATTTATAGGATTACCTGAGGTATAATGTTTGATTCTTTGACCGTTCACCACCCTCGGACTTGTGCCTTCGAAGTTGTTGATTTTATGGCACCGGAACGATAGACCTCCTCGATAACGTACGGACCTTCCCATTTAGAGAGAAATTTTCCCTCAAAAAATCTTAAACGAGAGTTGAATAGCAACACATAATCACCTACGTTAAACTCATGCTTTTGTATCCTTTTGTCATGCCATCTTTTAACTTTTTCTTTAAACAGCTTGACATTCTCATAGGTTCTCCATTCATCAAGTGAGCTAATGTCAAATAACCTCTTCTCACCGGCAAGTTTGAAATCATAATTGACCTCTTTAATAGCCCAATATGCCTTATGTTCAAGTTCGAGAGGTAAGTGACATGCTTTTCAATAAAGCATCTTATACGGAGACATACACATAGGATTTTTATATGCAGTTCTATAGGCCCATAATGCATCATCAAGTTTCTAGGACCAATTCTTTCTAGATCTATTAATAGTCTTCTGCAAAATTAATTTGAGCTCTCTATTACTCAATTCCACTTGACCACTAGACTGCGGGTGATAAGGAGATGCAATTCTATGATTGACATCATACTTAGCAAGCATCTTACGGAAAGCACCATCAATAAAATGTGAACCACCATCAGTCATGAGATACCTAGGGACTCTAAACCTCGGAAAAATAACTTCTTTAAGCATCTTAATAGAGGTGTTATGATCAGCACTACTAGTTGGAATAGGTTCTACCCACTTAGTAACGTAATCAACAACAACTAAAATATGTGTACATCCATTAGAGGCAGGAAAAGGTCCCATATAATCAAAGCCCCAAACATCAAATGGTTCAATAACAAGAGAATAGTTCATAGGCATTTCTTGACGACTACTAATATTACCAATTGTTTGGCATTCATCACAAGACAAGACAAACTTACGGGCATCTCTGAATAGAGTAGGCCAATAAAAACCGGATTGCAATACCTTATGTGCAGCTCTATCTCCAGTGTGGTGTCCCCCATATGGTTCGGAGTGACACTTGCGTAGGATCTGTTCCTTTTCATGCTCAGGTACACAACGTCTAATAACGCCATCTCCTTCTTTATAAAGGTGTGGGTCATCCCAAAAGTAATGTCTTAAATCATAAAAAAACTTTTTCTTTTGCTGGTATGTGAAACTAGGTGGTATAAATTTAGCAACGATGTAATTAGCATAATCAGCATACCCATGGAGCAGTACGAGAAGCATTAGTGACCGCTAATTGTTCATCAGGAAAGCTATCACCAATAGGTAGTGGGTCATCAAGAACATTCTCTAACCTAGACAAGTAGTCTGCAACGGGGTTCTCACCTCCCTTTCTAGCTATCAATAATATGCAAATCAAATTCTTGGAGCAAGAGGACCCATCTAATAAGTCTTGGTTTATCATCTTTCTTTTCCATAAGATATTTAATAGCAACATGATCAGTGTGAATAGTCACTTTAGAATCAAAAATGTAAGGTCTAAACTTATCACAAGAAAATACAACTGCTAAGAATTCCTTTCAGTAGTAGCATAATTTCTCTGGGCAGTGTCAAGAGTTTTACTAGCATACTGGATAACATTTAATTTCTTATCAACTCTTTGCCCTAGAACAGCACCTACAGCATAATCACTAGCATCACACATAATTTGAAAGTGTAAATTCCAATCAGGTGGCTGAACAATAGGTGCAGAAATCAAATCTTTCTTAAGTATTTCAAATGCTTCTACACAATCATCATTGAAAACAAAAGGGATATCTTTTTGCAATAGACTAGTCAGAGGCCTAGAGATTTTAGAAAATTCCTTAATGAACCTCCTATAAAAATCGGCATGACCAAGGAAACTTCGTATACCTTTAATGTTGTTGGGACACGGCATCTTTTCAATAGCATCAACTTTAGCTTTATCAACTGATGGATTCATGTACCTAGGGTAGGGTCATAGGCCTGACCTAAACGTCCTACCCAAGGGTACTCGTAGAAGAGATCATCTTCCAGTCGACCAAAGGGGAATCCACTCGACCAGACTGGAAGGACTCGACCATGGAAGACTCACTCGACCATGAAGACTCACTCGACCACCGGAAGGTCAAGACACTCCATCACAAGCGGCGTGCTATTGAATAGACTTAATGATAGTTAAGGCACCTTATGAGGCGTTACAAGAACCCCCTAGCTTAATGTACTTTAATCCCTCCATTATGTGGGCTGGCTGGGGTCTGGCGCACTCTATATAAGCCACCCCCTCCACAGTAGAAGGGGTCCGACTCTTGTATCTTGATACTCATAATCCGTTCGACCGCCTTAGGGCTCCGAGGCGTAGGGCTGTTACTTCTTCCGGAAGGGCTGAACTCGTACATCCTTTGTCTCCACAACTGCTCCATAGCTAGGACATCGCCTCTCCTTAACCTATCCCTACTTCTACTTTGTCGGACTTAGAACCACGACGGTTGGCGCCCACCGTGGGGCTGGTGTTCTAGCGATTTGTGGAGGAGTTCTTTGTATTCCAGTACCTTCATCACGATGACTTCGGAGTTTTGGCGCGGGGCACGAGATCCGTCTCGGTGCTCTCACTTTTGTCGCCGACGACTCCGCATGGCTCCGAGGAGGCCCCTCTTGACGTCGAGCGCTCCCGTCCGCTGAGGCGGCGACTTCGCAGCGTGTGTTCGCGGCGTTTTGTTGCGCAACCGTCGACTCCGTGTCGGTCGACTCCTTTTTCATCACCGCCCGATCTCCCACCAGCGCAAGCGCTCTGGTGATCTAGGCTTCAGCGGTGGGTGAAGCACGCGGTGGCTCGCCAGACAGCCACCGCCAAGTCGCGCTATCGAGCCCGATGAATCCCTCTACGGCCTGTTCGACACATCGGCCGGCTCCGTAGAGCGCATCGAATGTGATAGCGGTGATCCGCGGCGGAGATTCTCATGGTCGGCGGCCCTCACAGTCCTCGGTTTCGCCCGCGGCGGTGGAGCCGCGGAGGAGGTGACCACTGCATGAACACGAGGAGTACCAGCCCGAGACACTCGACTCTCTGAGAGAGGATCTTCGTCGCGAGGAACATAGATCGCTACATACTCCCATCGTCGGAGAAACCCCTGAGGCTCGTGCCTTGGAGGAAGCACGTTTGGCCAACGTGGCTGAACGCACTCGCCTGGAGAATCTTCAGCGAGCACTCGACGAGCGCGCGCGGCAACGGCTCCCCGAATCCAGTCGACGTCGGCTCTTCCCGCCGACTCAGGTATACCGCACGCCTATTCAGAATTTAGCATTTACAACTCGCATAGCGAGTCCATCCAGCCGTCGGTCGGAAGCTGGAAGAGGTTTGCAGCAGATCGAGATTTACTCCGAGCAGCGGTGACCGAACTCAGCCGTGTCGCAGTCGCGCAACAGGATTCACAGTCGATCCGTCGCTGCGAACACTGTCCAGTCGGCTCACAGCCCCAGATCGCCTCCGCGGCGGGAAGGACGCGACAACCGGCGGGAACAGCTTGGGGACCGATTCGACCGAGATGATAGGCGTCGAGTGCCCCTTTCCCCTCCGAGGGAAGGGTCATACGCTCCTCGGCGACAAGACGACGAAGACGATTCAATCTGAGGCGAAGGGTTCGGTCGACCCGAGGAACCAGGCTTTGATCGCGGTCCATTATCGTGCAAGGCACAGGTCGACCGAACAGGGCCCATCGAGGAGGACTGAGAGGATGCACCCACCAGCGATCGAGTGCATGTCTCCGGTCCGAATGTTTTAGCAGGCTATCGAGGCCGCAGATGATTCCCCCAATTTCAGATTGGCGGCAGAGTCTGCAAGTTCCTTTGGAGAATCTAAGCTCAAACTTGGCTTGAAGATTACCGAGTGGCTGTTCAGATTGGTGGTGGAAATGGCGAGGTGGCCATGAAACATTTGCCCCTCATGTTGGAAGGTTCGGCGAGCATGGTTGAGTCAATTACCTCACAGCAAAGATATATACTTGGGAGGATTTGTCCCAGTATTCGTCGGACTTTGAAGGAACTTGCAAGCGACCAGCTGGTTTGACAGAGCTGCAAGTTTGTGTGCGAAGACCAATGAAACTCTCCGAGAGTACATTCAGAGGTGGATTACCTGCACAATACCGTGGAAAATGTGTCGACCATCGTGCGGTTTATGCCTTCAAGGACGGGGTCAAAAGCAGAGAATTGAGTCGAAGTTCGGTCGAACCGGGACATGACCTTGAGTCGAATGATGGAGATTGCTAGCAAATCATGTGGCGAGGAAGAAGACCGACTCGAGCGGCAAGTACAAGCCGAGTCGATCGGAGAAGGGTAATTCGATCGGAAGCAAAAGCGCAAAGCCGAGCCAGCAGCTCTGGAGAGGCCACGGCCGTCACTCAAGGGAAGTTCAAGGGAAACCCAAAGGGTCCTGGAATCCGAAGAAAGTGAAAGATAAAGAAGGAAATGGCGTGTTGGATATGCCATGCCATATTCACACGAAGAAAGATGAAGAGGGCAACATTATTTACCCAAAGCACACCACACGCCAATGTCGACTCTGATCCAGCGGTTTGAGGCAAACAGTCTAAGGACAAGGAGAAGGAGCGGACAAGGCGGAGATAAAGAGGACGGTGAGGAGGAATACCGCATGTCAACTCCACTCGATGATCTTCGCAGATGTGGAAAGCAAAAGTCGATGAAAGTCATCAATCGAGAGGTGAATATGGTTGCCCAGTTAAGCCAAGTTATGTGAAATGGTCCCGGACACCCATCACATTCGACCGGTCGATCACCCGACTCACATTGCCACCTGGGCGGCAAGCGCTGATGGTCGATCCGGTTGTCGAAGGCACTCGATCGACAAAAGTGTTGATGGATGGCGGTAGTGGGCTGAATTTGCTGTATGCGGATACATTGAAAGGGATGGGCATTCCGATGTCGATTGAGCGCCAAACAATATGAGTTTCCACGAGTCATACCGGGAAGAAGGCCAACTCACTCGGCCAAATAGCCCTTGGCGTGGTTTTGGTGATTCCAAGCACTTCCGCAAAGAAAAGTTGACCTTTGAGGTTGTAGATTTTCAGAGTGCATATCATGCCATTTTGGGGAGGCCCGCCTATGCACGATTCATGGCTCGACCATGCTACGTGTACCTCAAACTGAAAATGCCAGGACCCAAAGGAGTGATCACCACACCGGCGATAGGAAGAAGGCAGAAGAGTGCTTCCAGAAGGGCTCAAAGATTGCCGACTCCCAAGTGTCAGCGGTCGAATTCGAAGAGTATATGCAAAACGCAGATCCGAGTGATTTGCTAAAGTCTAAGAGGCCAGCCACGGAATCTGCATTCAAGTCGTCTGGTGAGACAAAGCCCGTCCATATTCACCCGACTGATCCCGATGCAGCTCCGACTCACATATCGGCAACACTCGACTCGAAATAGGAAGAAGCGCTCATCCAGTTCCTCCGTGAGAACTGGGACATTTTTGCATGGAAGCCAGCTGACATGCCAGGTGTTCCCAGGGAACTGGCTGAGCATCGCCTTCGAGTCGACAAATCAGCGAAACCAGTGAAAGAGCATCTTCGGCGGTCCGCCGTCCAGAAGAGAAAGGCTATTGGTGAAGAAGTGGCTCGACTGTTGACAGCAGGATTTATCCGAGAGATTTACCACTCCGAGTGGCTCGCCAATGTTGTCATGGTCCCCAAGAAGGATAACTCCCTCCGCATGTGCATTGATTTTAAGCACATTAATCGGGCCTGCCCGAAGGATCATTTTCCTCTCCCCCGCATCGATCAAATTGTCGACTCGACCGCGGGGTGTGAGAGATTGTCTTTTCTAGATGCTCAATGATATCCACTCGGGGACCTGTGGTCACCATGCGTCCTCTCGGACCATTGTAGCCAAAGCATACCGAGCAGGATTTTACTGGCCAAGAGCAAATGAGATGGCGAAAGAAATAGTGGATAAGTGCGAAGGATGTCGGTTCTACTCTAATATGTCACACAAGCCGCGTCGACCTTGAAGACCATTCCGCTCGTCGGCCTTTTGCGGTATGGGGTTGGACATGATCGGTCCCTTGCGAGCGGGTCGGGCGGCTTCACGCATGTACCGGTAGCGATCGACAAGTTCACCAAGTGGATTGAGGCTAAGCCGATCAAAAACTTGACGCTGGTACTGCTGTTTCCTTCATCGAAAAGTTGGCGTTCGAGATATGGAGTCCCGCATGTATTATCACGCACAATGGGTCAATTTTGACTCGGAAGAATTCAAGGGTTTCGCAATTCCCAAGGCATACGAGTCGACTACGCTTGATTGCCCATCCACGGTCGAATGGACAGCGAGCGAGCCAATGGATTGATCCTCAAAGTGCGAAGCCCGTTTGATGCGAGATCTCAAGCATGCGGCTGGTGCTTGGGTCGATTTAACTTCCTTCGATGCTTTGGGGTCTGCGGACCACGCCTAATCGGTCGATTGGGAGAACTCCTTTTTCTGGTCTATGGGGCGAAGCAGTTTTACCGAGTGATCTCCTTCACAATGCTCCACGAATTGAACTTTATAATGAAGCGAAGCTGAGCAAGCGCGTCGAGATCGCAATGACCTCTGGAAGAGGAAAGGAAATGGCTTTGATCCGCTCGACCATTTACCAAAGAAGACTTGCGCGCTTTGTCGCGCCGAAAATGTGAGAGGTCGAGCCTTCCAGAAGGGATCTGGTCCTTCGGTGGATCAGCGAAGCAACATAAGCTTGCTCCCTCCCAGGAAGGTCCCTTTATCGTCACCAAGGTTCTCCACAATGGGGCATATCGTCTCTACAATGTCGAACACGATATCGATGAGCCCCGAGCTTGGAATGCGGATCTGCTCCGCCCGTTTACATAAAGTTTTTCACTCGGAAGAATTGTAATAAAGCACTCTTGTAGCGTTTTGAAGCAATAGTGTCATAATTCCTTCATAATTTTTGTCACTTTTTACTTTGAGTCAAGTACAATTTTCACCTCCCCCAGTGGGTGGCTTAGTCGCGAATCCGTTCCGCCTAAGTTATTAAAAATCCTACCGAGTGGTAAGCCAGACTTCCACTCGGAGGCTTAGCTGCAGCTCAGTGCTCGCCTAAGTGTTTTACAAATCCTACCGAGTGGTAAGCCAGACTTCCACTCGGGGGCTTAGCTGCAGCCAGTGCTCGCCTAAGTGTTTTACAAATCCTACCGAGTGGTAAGCCAGACTTCCACTCGGGGGCTTAGCTGCAGCCCAGTGCTCGCCTAAGTTATTAAAATCCTACCGAGTGGTAAGCCAGACTTCCACTCGGGGGCTTAGCTGCAGCCAGTGCTCGCCTAAGTGTTTTACAAATCCTACCGAGTGGTAAGCCAGACTTCCACTCGGGGGCTTAGCTGCAGCCCAGTGCTCGCCTAAGTTATTAAAAATCCTACCGAGTGGTAAGCCAGACTTTCACTCGGAGGCTTAGCTGCAGTCCAAGGACTCGCCTAAGTATGAAGTTTATTCAAGGAAAGCGAGGTGCAGCCCATTGCGACCCTCTTCTCCGAGCTTCGACACAAATACAACGTGTCGACTGCGATCCTCTTCTCCGAGCTTCGACACAAATACAACGTGTCGTCTGCGAAATCCTACCGGGTGGAGAGCAAACCTCCCACTCGGGGGCTTAGCTGCAGCCCAGTGCTCGCCTAAGATAAAAGAAATCCTACCGAGTGGAGAGCAAACCTCCCACTCGGGGGCTTAGCTGCAGCCAGTGCTTCGCCTAAGATAAAAGAAATCCTACCGAGTGGAGAGCAAACCTCCCACTCGGAGGCTTAGCTGCAGCCCAGTGCTCGCCTAAGATAAAAGAAATCCTACCGAGTGGAGAGCAAACCTTCCACTCGGGGGCTTAGCTGCAGCCCAGTGCTCGCCTAAGATAAAAGAAATCCTACCGAGTGGAGAGCAAAACTCCCACTCGGGGGCTTAGCTGCAGCCCAGCGCTCGCCTAAGTTATTTAAATCCTACCGAGTGATAAGCCATGCTTTCACTCGGAGGCTTAGCTGCAGCTCCGTGCTCGCCTAAGGAATAAGTCATTGCAGTCGAGATCCCATTGTTGACCTGCAAAGAGAGCAATTCAAGCCAAGGGCAATCATACCCAAACATTCAATCCAAATTTAGGTCGATACCTAAAATAACCGAGAGTGCTCAGGCACCAAGCCTGTTAAGGTTTTATCGGTTACAACTCCACTCGGCATACCGAGGCAAATTTAAGGTCAAAGAAAGTTTTTTACCCCTCCTGTGGAGGGCTGGATGGAAACAACGAACTCGTCAAGATCAATCCCGTCCGCAATTCGCGTGGCAGCAGCGATGAAAGTCTCCATGAAGGTTACGAAGTCGTGTTTCTTGGTATTGGCCACTCGAGAGCCGCCAACTTATCTTCTCGAGCTTCCTTGCAATGGACTCGCGCCGGACATAGAGCAACGTCCGCACCGCACCGGGCGAAGATTTCTTCCACTCTTGCACTCGGTCGGGGCGGCGTTCGATCGACCCATCAATGACTCAAGGTCATTTTGGAGTGTCTCGATGGGCAGAGCGTCGAGTCGATGCGGGGCGTAGCCACCTTCGCCTTGCGAGGTAATCCACAACAGCGACAACGCTGACTCGAAATGGAAGACACTCATGGCAGTTTCATCGTTCACGGGGAATTGGTGGATCAAGGTTCGCTCCAGTGGCTGGTCTCTTCCTCAAAGTTGCGCAGAACTCGCAAAAACAAAACTACGAGTCGGAAAACAGTCAAGTGAAAACGTAACAGTTGAGGAGATTGGTCGAGTGGAAAAGGTTACCTTCGAGCTGGAGAAACAGTTTCTTAGCAAGGCCGCCCAAGAAGCTTTCCATCTCGTTCTTCTTCCCAGCCAGTTGGAGGATCTTCTCGGTCAGATTTTTCTTGTCAGCTTTCATCCGTTCAGCATCCTTGCCGGCAGCGGCCAGAGCAACCTTCAGATCGGCGTTCTCTTGTTCAAGCTTGGCAGCGGAGGCCAGTTTTTCATCGGCAAGTTTGATCTTCTCGGACAACTCGAGCTCCTTCTTCCTTTGAGCCTCCTTCACCTTGCACTCAAATCACAGCAAAGTCAAGCTTGAAACAAGTGGGAGGAAGACAGAGTCGTCGAAATCTCACCAAACATACCTTTGGTCTCCTCCTTCGCCTTCATCGGGTTCTCTTGCACCAGCTTCAAGTCCAACTCCAGCTGAATATGTTTCGCTCCAATTCGATTATAGCGTGCATAAGATCACAAGATTTCTGCGAAGAGTCGATTCGAAAATATCGAGATAATCCACTTCGAGTGAATCAAGAAAAATGATGCGTTTCTAAGACTACGATCGAATGCAAGCATTCAACCGTAGTCTCGGGGACTACACCCAGTGGGTGCACTCAGCGTGCCCCCACTGGTCTTATTTCAAGACATAGTCGACCAGTCGACCAGTAAAAAGAGCGAGTCGACCAGTCGACCAGTTCCGTTCTTAGTAAGCCTAAGGCAGAGTCGACCAGTCGACCAACAAAAAAAAAAAAAGTGTCGATCAGTCGACCAGAAATCCTTCAGACTGTAATCAACTGCCAGCAGTCGATCACAGCCTCGGGGACTACACCCAGTGGGTGCACTCAGCGTGCCCCACGGGTCTCGGCTACATTCGTTTCATTCGGTGATGATCAATATTTACTTATGAAGCCTAAGACCGACTGCCAGCAGTCGACCTTAGCCTTGGGGACTACACCCAGCGGGTGCACTCAGCGTGCCCCCGCTCACACGGAGTTTTTTATCGACACACCCACTGGGTGATTGCTATTGCTATAAATTTCAGAAAGAAAAGTCTCGATAGCATATCCTAACAGTACAGGTGGTGGTCGATGACTGAACATTGCTCAAGAGCGAGCGGCATCGTAAGCTGCTTGGCTCGCATCGGCGATCTTCACTTGCTCCATCATGATCCTTGCTTGACGGATCGCCTCCTTAGCAACATCGCCTTGGTCCTCCGGGGCGTGGTGCGTGGTGAAGATCGAAGGTTGTCCAGCACTCGGCGAAGTGGGTCGAGCAGATCGGTCGGTGACACCGCGAAGGTCACGGTATGTCGAGTGCCGCCCTCCCTTCCGTCATGATGGTCTCGGTGCCGTTGCTCCTTGGGTTTCTCTGCCGGCGGTTGCCTTCCTGCTCCTCCTAGCCTTGGTGGCTCCTCATCCTCATCATCGTCATCAGGGAGAGTGATGATGTTATCGGCTGGAGCTTCAAGAAAAAGTCGAGATTAGGAATCTTGAGTCAGTCGACTGAGAACAGGAATTAAGGATATAATACCAAGATTTGAGGTGGCAGCGTCCTCCATCTCATGGTCATCAACTTTAACTGAGGTTTCAGAAGTCGCAGCGCTGAAACTCCAAAGAGTCAGTCAACCAATTCATATATCAATCAGAGGCAAAATTTGTTTGAAGCAAGAAGACTTAAGCAATGTGTTTACCCTGAGATGGTAGGGATGGACACCTTCATTTTTGGCAAAGGCTTGGTCGTCCTCGGCGGAACTACCTTCGGTTGCTTCGGCGCCTTCTCAGTCGGCACGGAGAAGCGGTCCGAGGCGTTTGGTCGATCATGAGGCGATCGCGACCTCCTTACCGCGTTCAGCCGAAGGTCATGCACAAGCTTTGACCGCCTTTCCAAGCGCGGTGGTGCGACTTCCTCCTCTTCAGCCTCGTCGTCCTCGTCGTCCTCGTCATCGTCATCGTCGTTGTCGTCGTCTCCTGCGTCATCTGAATTCCACTCTTCTTGGCTCTCACCTCCACTGGCTTCCCCTTCCTCAGTCGGAATCTAGGCGCCGTTGGGCATTGAGTACAGCTCTGTGAGGGCCTGGAGATATCAAAGCAGAGTTCAGTCGACCAAATTACAGAAGCACACTCGACAGACATACAACAGAAAACAGAACAAGTGTACCTTATCTGGAACGCTGTCACGATCAAGCGGAGAAATCCTCCGGGATCCGCGAGGATTGTCCTTGTTTCCAGTGATTGAAGCCATCCATCTTTCCACAACAGCATCGTCGACTGCCTCCGGGTGGACGCGAGTCTCGTCTTCAGTGCCGCAATACAACCACATACAGTGGCTCCGGAACTGAAGGGGCTGGATTCGCCTCCGAAGAAAAACCTCCAGAAGGTCCATGCCAGTCACACCGTCCCTAACCAGCTGCACCACTCGGTCCATCAGCATCTTCACTTCAGCCCTCTCTTGAGAACAACTTTCAGGGAGGAGGGTTTATTCACTCGACTCATGGTAAACTCTGGGAGGCCAGTCGACTGTCCAGGCGTCGTCTCGTTCCGGCAATAGAACCAGGTCGACTGCCAACCTCTGACCGACTCGGGAAAATGCATAGCTGGAAAAGTGCTTTTGCTCCTCAACTGGACTCCTAAACCACCGCACATCTGGACTACCTGGGTCTTCTCGTCACGAGGACTTGCTTTCTTCACACTGAGAGCGACATGTGAAGATGTACTTGAACAAGCCCCAGTGCGGTCGACATCCCAGGAAGTTTTCACACATAGATACAAACGCAGCAAGGTATGCAATGGAGTTTGGTGTGAAATGGTGAAGCTGAGCCCCAAAGAAATTCAGAAAACCTCGGAAGAATACACTCGGTGGCAACGAGAAACCTCGGTCGACATGGGTGGCCAAAAGCACACACTCACCCTCTTCTGGTTGAGGCTGCCACTCTCGGCCAGGAAGTCTTGCGGCGTTGTGAGGAATCAAACCATCGTTGGCCATATCAAGGAGATCCTTCTCCCTGATCGTCGACTGGATCCAGTCCCCTGGACCCAGCCTTTCGGCAGCTTGGATCTCGACGAGGAACCGCCGCGACCGGTGGATCTTCCCTTCGCCTTCTCAGCCACCGGCGCCTTCTCCGCCGCCGACGCCTTCTTCGCACGCTCCAGCATCGTCGTCTTCTCTTTGCCCATGGCGGCCGGCGGATGCGCAAGGAGAGATATGGCAAAAGAGCAGCGGCGGAGGTGGAGAGCGGAGACGGAGAGAATGGGGAGAAAGAACAGGATACTGTGCACGAGCCTCCGGGAGTTACATTTATAGCATCTCTTCCGAGTGGATGACATGTGGACCCAGCGATCTAATCATATCGGCGGCCGCCGCGATACGATCGCGGAGAAAGCGGTAGCGAAAATCGAGGCGCTATTCGTCCCATCAAAGCGCCCTTGATCTGTTCCGTTCGCGCGTCCCCAAATTCGTACCCGCGAGATCCGCAGCGACGGATCGGTCATCAGCGAGATTCTCTGCGATTTGTTACTCGGTATAGCGAAATAGTCACTCGACTAAAGAACAAGAATGGATCAAGTCGATGAAGGAAGGTTTCTTGTTATCAACAAAGAAGATCTTGATCCGAGGCGACACGTTGCGTAATGCAAAAGCGATCGAAACAACTTCAACTCCTCCTTCACTCAAGCCTCAATCCATTCGGGGCTAATGATGGATTCATGTACCTAGGGTAGGGTCATAGGCCTGACCTAAGCGTCCTACCAAAGGGTACTCGTAGAAGAGATCATCTTCGATCGACCAAAGGGAATCCACTCGACCAGGTGGAAGGACTCGACCATGGAAGACTCACTCGACCATGAAGACTCACTCGACCACCGGAAGGTCGAAGACACTCCACTGCAAGAACGGCGTGCTATTGAATAGACTTAATGATAGTTAAGGCACCTTATGAGGGCGTTACAAGAACCCCCTAGCTTAATGTACTTTAATCCCTCCATTATGTGGGCTGGCTGGGGTCTGGCGCACTCTATATAAGCCACCCCCTCCACGGTAGAAGGGGTCAGACTCTTGTAATACTGATACTCATAATCCGTTCGACCGCCTCAGGGCTCCGAGACGTAGGGCTGTTACTTCTTCCGGGAAGGGCCTGAACTCGTACATCCTTTGTCTCCACAACTGCTCCATAGCTAGGACATCGCCTCTCCTTAACCTATCCCTACTTCTACTGTCAGACTTAGAACCACGACATCAACTTCAATACCTCTTTCAGAAATTTTATGCCCCAAGACAATGCCTTCATCAACCATAAAGTAACACTTTTCCCAATTCAAGACGAGACTAGTGTCTTCACATCTCTGCAAAACTCGATCAAGGTTTCTCAAGAAATCATCAAAAGAGGATCCATAAACGGAGAAGTCATCCATGAATACCTCACAAATCTTTTCACAAAAGTCAGAGAATATAGCCATCATGCATCTTTGAAAGGTAGCAGGTGCATTACATAAACCAAAAGGAATACGTCTATAAGCAAAAGTATCGAAAGGGCAAGTAAAGGTAGTTTTGGATTGATCGTCCGCTGACACAGGTATTTGAGAGAAACCAGAATAACCATCTAGAAAGCAGAAATGTGTATTCTTTGGATAGTCTTTCTAGCATTTGATCAATAAAAGGTAGGGGTAATGATCTTTCTTAGTAGCTTTATTTAATTTACGGAAATCAATTACCATCCTATAACCTTTAATAATTCTTTGCGGAATTAATTCATCTTTATCATTAGGAACAACAGTAATACCTCCCTTCTTAGGTATGCAATGGAAAGGACTTACCCAATCACTATCAACAACGGGATAAATTATACATGCCTCAAGGAGTTTTTGTATCTCCTTCCTTACCACTTCTTTCATCTTAGGATTCAACCGCCATTGATGATCTCTAACTAGTTTGGAGCCTTCATCCAATTTAATTTTGTGTTGGCATAGAGTGGGACTAATGCCCTTAAGATCATCAAGAGTATATCTAATAGCAGAACGGTGCTTCTTCAGAGTTTTTCAATAATCTTTCCTCTTCTTGCTCTGAAAGGTTAGCACTAATAATAACAGGATATATCTTCTTTTCATCAAGATAAGCATATTTAAGATTATCAGGTAAAGGTTTAAGCTCAAACACGGGATCACCCTTGGGTGGAGGAGGATCCCCTAGGATTTCAACAGGTAAGTTGAGTTACAGAATAGGGCCCTGTTGGAAGAATACTTCATCTATCAGCCTTCTTTCATTCATAAATATATCATTTTCATGGTCTAGCAAATATTGTTCTAAAGGATCAGTAGGAGGCACGGCAATAGAAGCAAGACCAATAACTCATCCTTACTAGGCAATTCTTTATCATGGGGTTGTCTAGGAAATTTAGCAAAATTAAACTCATGAGACACATCTCCTAAGCGAATCATAACAACATCCTTTTTGCAATCTATCCTAGCATTGACAGTATTCAAGAAGGGTCTACCAAATATAATGGGACAAAAGCTATCTTGTGGGGAACCAAGAACAAGAAAATCAGTAGGATATTTAACTTTCCCACACAAGACTTCAACATCTCTAACAATCCCAACTCGTGAAATAGTATCTCTATTGGCAAGCTTAATTGTAACATCAATATCTTCTAACTCAGCGGGTGCAATATCATGCATAATTTCATTATATAAGGAAATAGGTATTGCACTAGCACTAGCACCCATATCACATAAGCCATGATAACAATGATCTCCTATTTTAACAGAAATAACAGGCATGCCTACAATAGGTCTATGTATCTTAGCATCGGGTTTAGCAATATTAGCAGCTTCCTCACAGAAGTAAATAACATGCCCATCTATATTATCACCCAAGAGATCTTTAACCATAAAAATACTAGGTTAAACTTTAATTTGCTTAGGAGGTGTATAAGTTCCAGTATTACTCTTACGAACAACAGTTGAAGCTTTAGCATGATCCTTTATCCTCACAGGGAAAGGTGGTTTCTCAACATAAGTAGTAGGAACAACAGGATTGTTATAAGTGATAGTCTTTTCTTCAACTGTAATAGGTGCAACTACTTTTCCTTCAGTGGGAGGATTATATTTAAACCACTTCTCCTTAGGGAGATCAATGTGAGTAGCAAAAGATTCACAGAAGGAAGCTACTATCTCAGAGTCAAGTCCATATTTAGCACTAAATCCACGAAAAGCATCGGTATCCATAAAAGATTTAAGACAATCAAACTTAGGTGTCATACCTGACTCCTTACCATCATTGGAACCCCAATATTTAGAGTTGTGTTTAATTCTTTCCGATAAGTCCCATTTGAACTCAATAGTCTTCAGCATATAAGAACCAGCACAGGAAGTATCGAGCATGGTGCAATCATTGAGAGAAAGCCGAGCATAAAATTTTGAATAATCATATCTCTTGAGAGCTCATGATTGGGGCATGAATATAACATTGACTTAAGCCTCGCCCAAGCTTGAGCAATTCTTTCTCCTTCGCGAGGCCAAAAATTATATATGTAATTACGATCACGATGAACAAGATGCATAGGATAGAACTTCTGGTGAAATTCCAATTTCAATCGTTTATAGTTCCAAGATCCCATATCATCACATAGCCTATACCACGTCAATGCATCTTCCTTCAAAGATAAAGGGAAGACCTTCCTGTTGACAACATCATCGGGTATACCTGCAAGATCAAATAATCCACAAACTTCATCCATATAGATCAGGTGTAAATCGGGATGCAATGTTCCATCTCCTGCAAAGGGATTAGCTAGCAGTTTCTCTATCATACCCGAAGGAATTTCAAAGTAAATATTTTCAGTAGGTTCAGTAGGTTGAGGAGCAACTCTTTGCTCTACTGGTCGGGGCAAAGATGCCTAGGACAAGCCCCTCAAAGGATTAGTTTCCATAGTAACAAGTGACAGAAAATTTCAGCACACTATATAAATGTTTCCTTACCAAGTTCCACTCACCAAAGGTGCTTCACTCCCCGGCAATGGCGCCAGAAAAGAGTCTTGATGACCAACAATTATAGGGGATCTATCATAGTCCTTTTGATAAGTAAGAGTGTCAGACCCAACGAGGAGCAAAAGGAAATGACAAGCGGTTTTCAGTAAGGTATTCTCTACAAGCACTGAAATTGTAGGTAACAGATAGTTTTGTGATAAGATAATTCGTAACGGGTAACAACAATGAAAGTAAATAAAGTGCCGCAAGGTCGCCCCATCCTTTTTGTAGCAAAGGACAAGCCCGGACAATTTCTTATAATAAGAAAAGCGATCCTGAGGACACATGGGAATTATCGTCAAGCTAGTTTTCATCATGCTCATATGATTCGCGTTCGGTACATTGCTAATTTGATATGTGGGTGGACCGGTGCTTGGGTACTGCCCTTTCTTGGACAAGCATACCACTTATGATTAACCCCTATTGCAAGCATCCGCAACTACAAAAGAAGTATCAAGGCAAACCTAACCATAGCATGAAAGTAGTGTATCCAAATCAGCCCTTACGAAGGAATGCATAAACTAGGGTTTAAGCTTCTGTCACTCTAGCAACCTATCATCTACTTATTACATCCCAATGCCTTCCTCTAGGCCCAAAAATGGTGAAGTGTCATGTAGTCGATGTTCACATAACACCACTAGAGGAGAGACAACATACATCTCATCAAAATATCGAACGAATACCAAATTCACATGACTACTAATAGCAAGACTTCACCCATGTCCTCAGGAACAAACGTAACTACGCACAAAGCATATACATGTTCATGATCAGAGGAGTATTAACATGCATTAAGGATCTGAACATATGATCTTCCACCAACTAAACCAATTAGCATCAACTACAAGGAGTAATCAACACTAACTAGCAACCCACAGGTACCAATTTGTGGTTTTGGATACAAGATTGGATACAAGAGATGAACTAGGGTTTGAGTGGAGATGGTGCTGGTGAAGATGTTGATGGAGATTGACCCCCTCCCAATGAGAGGATCATTGGTGATGGCGATGGTGATGATTTCCCCCTCCCGGAGGGAAGTTTCCCCGGTAGAACAGCTCCGCCGGAGCCCTAGATTGGTTCCGCCAAGGTTCTGCCTCGTGGCAGCGGAGTTTCGTCCCGTAAGCTTGCTTTTGATTTTTTTTCCAGGGTAAGAACCTTCATATAACAGAAGATGGGCACTGGAGGGCCACCAGGGGGCCCACGAGACAGGGGGCGCGCCCAGTAGGGGTGGGAGCGCCCCTCACCCTCGTGTCTAGGGTGTGGGCCCCCTCTTGTACTTTCTTTGCTCAATAATTCTTATTAATTCCAAAAATGACTTTCGGGGAGTTTCAGGACTTTTGGAGCTGTGCAGAATAGGTTTCTAATATTTGCTCCTTTTCCCCGAATTTCATTTCACTGCATTCTCCTCTTCATGATAAACCTTGTAAAATAAGAGAGAATAGCCATAAGTATTGTGACATAACATGTAATAACAGCCCATAATGCAATAAATATCGATATAAAAGCATGATGCAAAATGGACGTATCAACTATACACTTCTATATTATTTTTGGGACTAACCTATTAATCGGAGGCCCAGTCCAAATTGCTATTTTTTTTTCCTATTTCAGTGTTTTGCAGAAAAGGAATATCAAATGGAGTCCAAATGGAATGAAACCTTCGGGAGAATTATTTTTGGAACAAACGCAATTCAGGAGACTTGGAGTAGACATCAGGGAAGCAACGAGGTGGCTGAGGGAGTCCTGGATTAGGGGATATCCGGACAGCCGGACTCTATACTTCGTCCGGACTATTGGAGCATGAAGATACAAGACTCAAGACTTCGTCCCGTGTCCGGATGGGACTCTCCTTTGCGTGGAAGACAAGCTTGGCGATCCGGATATTATATTTCCTTCCTTGTAACCAACTCCATGTAAACCCTAGATCTCTCTGGTGTCTATATAAACCAGAGAGGTAGGTCCTTAGAAGGCCGATCACAATCATAATCATCATAGGCTAGCTTCTAGGGTTTAGCCTCTACGATCTCGTGGTAGATCTACTCTTGTACTACTCATATCATCAATATCAATCAAGCAGGAAGTAGGGTTTTACCTCCATCGAGAGGACCCGAACCTGGGTAAACATTGTGTCCCTTGCTTCCTGTTACCATCAGCCTAAGACGCACAGATCGGGACCCCCTACCCGAGATCCGCCGGTTTTGACACTGAGGGTGGCCACGAGGGTTCAGGGTGCGCCCTACCCCCCTAGGCACGTCCCCATCCTCGTGGGCCCCTCGCGGCTCCCCTGACCGACTTCTTTTGCCTATATATCCGAGGGCACCATAGATCGGAGTTCTGCCGCCGCAAGCCTCTGTAGCCACCAAAAACCTCTCGGGAGCCCGTTCCGGCACCCTGCCGGAGGGAGAATCCATCACCGGTTGCCTTCTGCATCATCCCGGCGTTCTCCATGACAAGGAGGGAGTAGTTCACCCTCGGGGCTGAGGGTATGTACCAGTAGCTATGTGTTTGATCTCTCACTCTCTCTCTCTCTCTCTCTCTCTCTCTCTCGTGTTCTTGATTTGGCGCGATGTTGATGTATCCCAAGCTTTGCTGTTATAGTTGGATCTTATGATATTTCTCCTCCTCTACTCTCTTGTAATGGATTGAGTTTTCCCTTTGAAGTTATCTTGTCGTATTGAGTCTTTAAGCATTTGAGAACACTTGATGTATGTCTTGCCGTACTTATCTATGGTGACAATGGGATATTCATGTGATCTACTTGATGTATGTTTTGGTGATCAACTTGCGGGTTCAATGAACTTGTGCATAGTGGTTGGCACACATTTTCGTCTTGACTCTCCGGTAGAAACTTTGGGGCACTCTTTGAAGTTATCTTATCGGATTGAGTCTATAAGGATTTGAGAACACTTTATGTATGTCTTGCATGTGCTTATCTATGGTGACAATGGGATATCACGTGATCTACTTGATGTACGGTTTTGGTGATCAATTTGCGGGTTCAGTGACCTTGTGAACTTATGCATAGGGGTTGGCACACGTTTTCGTCTTAACTCTCCTATAGAAACTTTGGGGAACTCTTTGAAGTTCTTTGTGTTGGTTGAATAGATGAATCTGAGATTGTGTGATGCATATCGTATACTCATACCCACGGATACTTAGGTAACATTGGAGTATCTAGGTGACATTAGGGTTTTGGTTGATTTGTGTCTTAAGGTGTTATTCTAGTATGAACTCTATGATAGATCGAACAGAAAGAATAGCTTCGTGTTATTTTACTACGGACTCTTGAATAGACCGATCAGAAAGAATAACTTTGAGGTGGTTTCTTACCCTACCATAATCTCTTCGTTTGTTCTCTGATATTAGTGACTTTGGAGTGACTCTTTGTTGGATGTTGAGGGATTGTTATATGATCTAGTTATGTTTATTGTTGAGAGAACTTGCACTAGTGAAAGTATGAACCCTAGGCCTTGTTTCCCAGCTTTGCAATACCATTTCACTTTTACCACTTGTTACCTTGCTGTTTTTATATTTTCAGATTACAAATACTCATATCTACCATCCATGTTGCACTTGTATCACCATCTCTTCGCCGAACTGGTGCAAATATACAATTTACCATTGTATTGGGTGTGTTGGGGACACAAAAGACTCTTTGTTATTTGGTTGCAGGGTTGTTTGAGAGAGACCATCTTCATCCTACACCTCCCGCGGATTGATAAACCTTAAATCATCCACTTGAGGGAAATTTGCTACTGTCCTACAAACCTCTGCACTCGGAGGCCCAACAGCGTCTACAAGGAGAAGGTTGCATAGTAGACATCAAGCTCTTTTCTGGCGCCGTTGCCGAGGAGGTGAGTGCTTGAAGGTATATCTTTAGATCTTGCAATCTAATAGTTTCTTGTTTAATCACTAGTTTAGTTTATAAAATAAAACTACAAAAAAATGGAATTGAGTTTGCCTCATACGCTTCATATTTTTAATGTCTTTCGTGAAAATGATGGGAATGAAAATTGTGCTCAAGTACTGGAAGAAGAATTACATAGAATGCTTGGCATAAATATGTGAATGATGAGCATGATTGCAATGTTGTTAGTATGAATTCTTTGAATACCCATGATGCTAATGATATGCAAAGCCACAAGCTTGGGGATGCTATGTTTGATGAAGATGATATGTTTAGTCCCCCAAGTTTTGATGAGCAAATTTATTATAATGAAAGCATGCCTCCTAGTTATGATGATTATTGTGATGACACATATGCTATAAAGAATAAAGATAACCATGAAACTTGTCATCAGGATTTTAATTTTCAATTGGATTATGCCTCACATGATAGTTATTTTGTTGAGTTTGCTCCCACTACTATTCATGAGAAGAATTTTGCTTATGTGGAGAGTAATAAAATTTCTATGCTTGTAGATCATGAAAAGAATGCTTTATGTGATAGTTATATTGTTGAATTCATTCATGATGCTACTGAAAATTATTATGTGGGAGGAACATATGCTTGTAGGGATTGCAATAATATCAAGTTTCCTCTCTATGTGCTTAAAATTTTGAAGTTATGCTTGTTTTGCCTTCCTATGCTAATTGATTATTGTTCCCATAAGTTGTTTGCTTCATGATGCATAGGAAGTGGGTTAGGCTTAAATGTGCTAGTCATATGCTTCATGATGCTCCCGTTATGTTTCAATTCTTATCTTTTATGTGAGCATCATTGTCATCATCATGCCTAGCTAAAAGGCATTAAAGGAAAGCGCTTGTTGGGAGACAACCCAATATTTACCCCTACTATTTTTGTGTGTTCACATGATTATGCGACTGTAGTGATCATGTTTTATAGATTTTGTTTCAATAAAGTGCCAAGTAAGACCTTTAGGATAGCTTACAGTGATAGTTGTGTTGATCCTGCTGAAAATCAGAAACTTTTGCACCCAGTAAATTAGTTTTGGTAAATCACAGAAATGTTATTTTGATCTTATTCTTTTTTTTCTGGATTAGTACACAAATTTCTCAGGATTTCCTAATTTGGTAGAATTTTTGGAGTTACAGAAGTATTCGAATGATACAGATTATTACAGACTGTACTGTTTTGGCAGATTGTTGTTATGTTTGCATTGTTTGCATATATTTGCTTGTTTAATGATTCTATTCAAGGATAGGAGTATGCAATGTTTAATATGCAGAGACATTTAGTATGCAATGTTTAATAACAATTTTTGTGATTTGTTACAGTAGAAAATGATAAGGTTTTTGCAATGGTTTATACTAACTTATCTCACGAGTTCTTGTTGAGTTTGGTGTGGATGAAGCTTTCGAGATTTAGGAAACCGAGATATAAAAGGAATTAAGGAGACACAAAAGCTCAAGCTTGGGGATGCCCAATGCACCCCAAGATAATATTTCAAGAAGTCTCAAGCATCCAAGCTTGGGGATGCCCTGGTAGGCATCCCACCTTTCTTCTTCAACAATTATCGGTTAGTATCGGTTGAACCTAAGTTTTTGCTTCTTCACATGATGTGTGCTATCCTTGAAATGTCATTTTGTTTTGTTTTGCTTTCTGTTTGAATAAAATACCAAGATCTGAAATTCTTAAATGTGAGAGTCTTCACATAGTTTCAAAATTATTTGACTACTCATTGATCTTCACTTATATCTTTTGGAGTAATTTGTCTTTTGCTCTAGTGCTTCACTTATACCTTTTTAGAGCACGGTGGTGGTTTTATTTTGTAGAAATTATTGATCTCTCATGCTTCACTTATATTATTTTGAGAGTCTTTTAGAACATCATGGTAATTTGCTTTGGTTATGAATTTAGTCCTAATATGATGGGCATCCAGGAGGGATATAATAAAAACTTTCATATAAAGTGCATTGAATACTATGAGAAGTTTGATTCTTTATGATTGCTTTGAGATATAAAGGTGGTAATATTAGAGTCATGCTAGTTGGGTAATTATGAAATTGAGAAATACTTGTGTTAAAGTTGGCAAGTCCTGTAACATGCACGGATGGTGAACGTTGTGTGACAAATTTGAAGCATGGGGTGTTCTTTGATTGCATTCCTTTTGAGTGGAGGTCGAGATCGCGCGATGGTTAACTCCTACCAACCCTTCCCCTAGGAGCATGCATACTAGTACTTTGCTTTGAGGGCTAATAAACTTTTGCAATAAGTATATGAGTTCGTAATGACTAATGTGAGTCCATGGATTATACGCACTCTTACCCTTCCAAGATTTGCTAGCCTCTACGGTACCGTGCATTGCCCTTTCTCACCTTGAGAGTTGGTGCAAACTTCGCCGGTGCATCCAAACCCCGTGATACGATACGCTCTATCACACATAAACCTCCTTATATCTTCCTCAAAACAGCCACCATACCTACCTATTATGGCATTTCCATAGCCATTCCGAGATATATTGCCATGAAACTTTCCACCGTTCCATTTATTATGACACGCTCCATCATTGTCATATTGCTTTTGCATGATCATGTAGTTGACATCGTATTTGTGGCAAAGCCATTGTCGGTGTACTAAAGTAGGGGTACCTTAGTACCCCGAACTTGTGCACGGGCAGTCGCAGCGTCCTGCGGCAAGGCTTGCTGGGTGTCCGCCAAGACCCTACGTCATTCCTATTTTACTGCCATTTAAGAACAAAGTGTTAACTTTGAAGACAAGGCCCCGGCAAGAGGAGCTTGCCGGGAAGGACAAGACCCCGGCAAGAGGAGCTTGCCGGGAAGAACAAGACCCCGGCAAGAGGAGCTTGCCGAAGGCCAACCAAGGCATTGCAAGAGACTTGCCGCGACAGCACAAGCGTCCGGCAAGACCCGGCGAGCGGCAAGCTTGCGGGTGCGACAAGTCAACGACCACGGCAAGGCACTTGCCGCGGAGAAGCCGCCACTCTGCGCCCGCGCTCCAGCACATCAAACGACGTCTCGCCGCAGGATCGCTCCTGGTGCACGTGGCGGGCGGCTGTGCAGCTAAGCGGTGCGAGGTGGCGAGTGAAGATGACTAGGAGGCCATCGTGGCGATCAGTGGCGCCCCTAACGGTCGCTTCCTCCACTGTTGGAGCGACCGGACGGGCATTAAATGCCCTTGTCCCCTGCCGTCAGAGTTAGGTAGGGGACACTGTTGATAGTGGTTATACCAACCCGCGTTTTTACCTTTCTACCCCTCTCTCTGCGTTGCCACCTGTCGGTGACCCCTTTAGACTATAAAAAGGAGGCCCGTGCGCACGTAGAAGGGGTTCGACTCATTCGAGACCACAGCATACCCACGCTTTCGAGCAAGAACAGAATACAAACACAAAGTAGCAGTAGGAGTTTTATCTCTCCGGAGAGCTCCGAAGCTGGGTAAAAATCCCCCGCGCGCCCGACCTCGATCTGCTCTTCGTGCGCCCCCCGCTTCCTGCCGAACTGAAAAGGGCCCTGCCCCATAGGTGCTCGTGCTCCCCGCCACGACATCTCTGGCGCGCCAGGTAGGGGGGCGAGAGGTTGTGCGAACCTGATCCGGTCTCCGCGCGCGCTACATCAACATCTTCATCGACATGCCACCGAAGAAGAAGGCTTCGGAGGTGGCCACTCCGTTCGCGACTATCCAACCGCCACCGGAGCGAACGGGCGGTGGGGTAGACGCCGGCGGAGGAGCGGGCGCCGACGGTGGGACTCACGTCGTCACCAGGTCCAAGGACAAGGCCCCGCAAGCTTCAGCGTCTGTACATCCACCGCACCCCTCCCAGGAGGAGCAAGATCGACAACGCCACGGTGCTCCTAGCACCGTGCTCGCGTTGGAACAAGGCCAAGCCGGCGGGTCGCGGGACGCTTTCGGATTAAAGAATGCGGGTTCAACATTTGCAAGAGTAGTCAGTCATGCTTTTGAGCCACAACTACACAGAAATGTAGAAGCATACATGGATGACATAGCTGTCAAGAGCAAGGACAGAGAAACTTTGGTTCAAGATCTGGAAAAAACTTTTGCAAATCTGCGCAAGGTCAATCTCAAGTTGAACCTCGAGAAGTGCGTGTTTGGAGTTCCTTCCGGCAAGCTTCTCGGGTTCTTTATATCCCAGAGGGGGATTGAAGCCAACCCCGACGAGATCAAGGCCATCGAGCAGATTGAATCCCCGAAGCGCGTCAAGGATGTGCGAAGGCTTGCCGGCTGCGTTGCTGCTCTCAGTAGGTTCATCTCTAAGTCTGCTGAGCGCGCCCTGCCGTTTTTCAAGATTTTGAAAAAGGCAGGTCCAATGAAATGGACTCCAGAAGCGGAGGCCGCGCTACAAGACTTGAAGAGATACTTATCCTCCACTCCAATACTTGTCGCACCTAAGCCACAAGAGAAGTTGCTGCTGTATCTAGCGGCAACCAATCAAGTGGTTAGCGCTGCGTTAGTAGCGGAAAGGGAGGCAGATGATGAGCCAGCGACCGCGGCAAGCGAGTCCAGCGACAAGCAGGGGGCTTCCCCGTCAAGCTCTGGTCCCGATAAGGATAAATCTGTGCAGCCACTGTGCAGCCACAAGAAGAGAAAGTTGGTTACTGGCGACTACTTTCCGGCAGAGCTCCCCGAAGCCGCCGCCAAGAAGGTCCCCAGGATCAACATAGAAAGTGCTGAGGAGCAGTCTGCTCCGACAAGCCCTAGGGTTTGTTTCGTTGAAGCAGACGCTCTCGACAAGCTGTGTCCTGACACGCTTGCCGGGGAGCATCACGCTCCGGCAGGATCCCAGATTCTTGCCGTAGAAGCGGATGTTCCCGCAGCAGTATTTGCGCCTTTAGTCCTTGTTGTCGGAGCTTGATAACGATGTGGACTAGGTGTCATTCAGAGAAGCATAAGCCTTGCCGGAACGCAGAAGACAGAAAAGCTAAGTTGCCAAAGTTTGAGCACAGTCATTTTTAAATTTTTAAGTTACACTCCTTGAACGACCGTGCCTTGTATGGAAAACCTGTGCGCGGAGGAACCGGCTCGAGGCTAAGTTGCGCCCTTACTTTGTTTCGAGTCCGCTCAACAATAAAAGCGTGCTGCAACTGGCCCCGATGAGGTTTCTTGCCGGAGGCAACACCGCCAGCAGGCTGCTGATGTTCCGCACTCAGCGCTCGGGGCAAGCGTGTTAGCGCCGGCAAGTTCCCTAAAAGCGTAGGGTAAAGACATACAAGGAATGGAACTGAGTAAAGGAGATAACATAGCCAGCATTGCCTAGGACAAAGTTATATTAAGAAAGTAACTTGTTACGGCACTGACTAAGTTGTTCTCATAACTAGAATAACAGCGACAAGGAAGGAGAAGAAGGGCGCGCCGGCACCTGGGCCCCGGCAAGCCAGTGTTGCTGGGGGCTGCGAGTACCAAGATTCATCCGCGGCAAGCCAGAGTTGCCGGGGGCTACGATATCAGATAAGTCTTTCATCCCTCATCATGCATCCTCTTATGGACTGGGGAATGCGAAACCGCGTTTCTTCCCGAAAACTGCCGTGCCTTGTATGGAAAACCTGTGCGCGGAGGAACCGGCTCGTGGCTAAGTTGCGCCCTTACTTTGTTTCGAGTCCGCTCAACAATAAAAGCATGCTGCAACTGGCCCCGATGAGGTTTCTTGCCGGAGGCAACACCGCCAGCAGGCTGCTAATGTTCCGCACTCAGCGCTCACGGCAAGCGTGTTAGCGCCGGCAAGTTCCCTAAAAGCGTAGGGTAAAAACATACAAGGGATGAGACGGGGAGGCCGCACCCACCTCGTTCCCGCCTCCGTCAAAGGCGTGAGAAAGGTCGAGTAACGTGGGGAGGTGACAGGGCCTGTTGCTGGGAGATGAAATGTCTGTCCGAGGGATACCAAGGATTAGCTCCTTGACGTGGGTTCAACCCGAAGACAAAAAACCCGGCAAGCATCCCCTTTTCATTAAAAAACATCCCACACGGGTACAGTCCATAGAGGATGAAAAACATGAAGGAGAGGATTACAAGTTTTTAATGCGGCTAAGGCCCGAAGGCTTACAAATTAAAAAGGTAAGATGCCCGTAATCCCTTTCCTGTCTCTCTTTTCAGGAGGTAGGTCAAGGAGGTGAAAAGGGCAAAAGAGGCGCCTAGGCGAGCTACAGGTGCCAGAAGACACCAAGAGAACATCCCGGGGGCCGTCCGAAGGCTGGACGGTGATGGCGGCGCCGGAAGCGGGGCTCGAAGACGGGGCGGCAGGACGTCAGCACGCTGTCGAGGGCACTACGCCCTCGTAATCCGACTTGACGGCCTTGCCGCCAGCCCTCTTCCCCTTCCGCAGCCTCCCTACGCCAGCCGCCCAAGGCGACGACCCCGGGGAGTTCAAGGAGCCGGTGACACGGATGATTGGGTTGCCGGTGACGCACGAGGCGACGCCCGACACCTAGTCGGGCCCGCCATCCCGCCGCCCGCTACCATCGTCGTCGCTGTCGCTCTCCTCCTCGTCACTCTCGCTCGAAGGGGAGTCTTCGCTATCGGAGGAGCTGTCCATGCAGCACTTCGCCCGAGTGCCGGAGTCCCCGAAGACCTTGACGGAGAGGAGGTCGCCCTCCATTAACTTAAAATGGAGGGCAAACCCCGCCATCAGGCTGTGGATACGGGCGAACGTCTTCCACCCACGATCAAGATACATCACATTAGGGGCTGGGAATACAACGCGGACTCGCGTGCCGCTGATCCCACAGCCCCTCATGTGCAGTCTCAGCGTCTCGGGCGGATCCGACTCCATCGCGCTCGCAAACGGAGCTGGAAGCCGGAGGCGACGACGAGGCGCCCGGCACAGCTTGACGAAGAACTCGCAAGGGTCGTCCCCTGTATGGACCGCCGCGGGGAGAAGATCCGCCGGCGGAGGCGGAGATGGTGCGCTGCCCCGCCCGCCTCTTCCCCGAGCGCCTCGACCTCGTCCACGACCTCGCCCCTCCCTCTTCCCCTTGTGGCTGGCTCTGCCACCACGGGCGCGGGATAGGAAGGGATGCGCTGTCTGGCGGCGACCCTCGCCGCCACCGATGAAGGGCCGGGGTTCCCTTTCTCCATGGCGAATGAGAGAAAGGAGAGCGGAAGCTGAAGAAAGGAGGAGATGAGAGAGTGCGGGCTTCTGCGCTCCCCTTCCCCTCTTTTTAAGGAGCAAGGTGGGGGCTCGGCCGCCCCGCTCAGCGAATCAAGGCAAAGGAAGAGCAAGGAGTGGGGGCCAACCCGCTGCCCCCGCTCGCGACGGCCCAGTTTCCCACTTCCACCGCCCACTACCCCAAGCGCATGGGAGCCACGTGGCGGGGATGCAGAACCGAGGCGACGGATGAGGTGACCTCGCCCCGCCCCATGATCACGGGGGGTGGACACCTCGAAAATCACGCACGCCACCCACGTCTCCCATGACGCCGCGATTGACGCGCGCCGTTATGGGAGGACGCGGTGGAGACGGAGTGGATCTGGTTTGGACCCAGGCCGCGCGTGCCCGTGCCCTGTTTTGGGCCTGGCCCAACAGCGCTCAACACCGTGTATGGCCCAGGCCCGGGGGCTCCTGTCGGTGTACTAAAGTAGGGGTACCTTAGTACCCCGAACTTGTGCACGGGCAGTCGCAGCGTCCTGCGGCAAGGCTTGCCGGGTGTCCGCTAAGACCCTCCGTCATTCCTATTTTACTGCCATTTAAGAACAAAGTGTTAACTTTGAAGACAAGGCCCCGGCAAGAGGAGCTTGCCGGGAAGGACAAGACCCCGGCAAGAGGAGCTTTCCGGGAAGAACAAGACCCCGGCAAGAGGAGCTTGCCGGGAAGGCCAACCAAGGCATTGCAAGAGACTTGCCGCGACGCGCTGCGCGTCCCGGCAAGACCCGGCGAGCGGCAAGCTTGCGGGTGCGACAAGTCAACGACCGCGGCAAGGCACTTGCCGCGGTTGCCACTTCACGCCTCGCCGCGCTCCAAAGACATCGACGGCGTGTCGCCGCGGGATCACTCTGGTGCACGTGGCGGGCGGCTGTGCAGCTAAGCGGTGCGAGGTGGCGAGTGAAGATGACTAGGAGGCCATCGTGGCGATCGGTGGCGCCCATAACGGTCGCTTCCTGCACTGTTGGAGCGATCGGACGGGCATTAAATGCCCTTGTCCCCTGCCGTCAGAGTTACGTAGGGGACACTGTTGATAGTGGTTATACCAACCCGCGTTTTTACCTTTCTACCCCTCTCTCTGCGTTGCCACCTGTCGGTGACCCCTTTAGACTATAAAAAGGAGGCCCGTGCGCACGTAGAAGGGGTTCGACTCATTCGAGACCACAGCATACCCACGCTTTCGAGCAAGAACAGAATACAAACACAAAGCAGCAGTAGGAGTTTTATCTCTCCGGAGAGCTCCGAAGCTTGGTAAAAATCCCCCGCGCGCCCGACCTCGATCTGCTCTTCGTGCGCCCCCCATACCCCACCGCCAGCCACCTTTATAGTTCTTTCATACATGTCACTCTAGATTCATTGCATATCCCGGTACACCGCTGGAGTCATTCACATAGAGTCATATTTTGTCCTAAGTATTGAGTTGTAATTCTTGAGTTGTAAATAAATAAAAGTGTGATGATCTTCATTATTAGAGCATTGTCCCAAGTGAGGAAAGGATGATGGAGACTATGATTCCCCCACAAGTCGGGATGAGACTCCGAACATTATGAAAAATAAAAGAGGCCAAATAAGCCCAACTAAAAAAAGAGGCCAAAGAAGCCCACCAAATAAAAAAATGAGAGAAAAAGAGTGAAGGGACAGTGTTAATATCATTTTTCCACACTTGTGCTTCAAAGTAGCACCATGATCTTCATGATAGAGAGTCTCCTATGTTGTCACTTTCATATACTAGTTGGAAATTTTCATTATAGAACCTGGCTTGTATATTCCAATGATGGGCTTCCTCAAAATGCCCTAGGTCTTCGTGAGCAAGCAAGTTGGATGCACACCCACTTAGTTTCTTTTGTTGAGCTTTTATACATTTATATCTCTAGTGCATCCGTTGCATGGCAATCCCTACTCCTCGTATTGACATCAATTGATGGGCATCTTCATAGCCCGTTGATTAGATGCGTCAATATGAGACTTTCTCCTTTTTTTGCCTTCCCACATAATCCCTATCATCATACTCTACTCCACCCATAGTGCTATATCCATGACTTACGCTCATGTATTGCATGAGGGTTGAAAAGGCCGATTAGAAAGTATGAACCAATTGCTTGGCTGAAACCGGGGTTGTGCATGATGGGAGCATTTTGTGTGATGAAAATGAAGCATGGCAAAACCATAGGATTTTGTAGGGATAAGCTTTCTTTGGCTATGTTATTTTGATAAGATGTGATTACTTGGTTAGTATGCTTGAAGTATTACTATTTTTATGTCAATATGAACTTTTATCTTGAATTATTTGGATATGAATATTCTTGCCACAATAAAGAAAATTACATTGAGAAATATGCTAGCTAGCATTCCACATCAAAAATTCTGTTTTTATCATTTACCTACTCGAGGACGAGTAGGAATTAAGCTTGGGGATGCTTGATATGTCTCCAATGTATCTATAACTTTTAAGTGTTCCATACTATTATATTATCTATTTTTGATGTTTAATGGGCTTTACTATACACCTTTATATTATTTTTGGGACTAACCTATTAACAGGAGGCCCAGTCCAAATTGTTGTTTTTTGCCTATTTCAGTGTTTTGCAGAAAAGGAATATCAAACGGAGTCCAAACGGAATGAAACCTTCGGGAGAGTTATTTTTGGAACAAACGCAATCCAGGAGACTTGGAGTAGACGTCAGGGAAGCAACGAGGTGGCCACGAGGGTTCAGGGCGCGCCCTACCCCCTGGGCATGCCCCCACCCTTGTGGGCCCCTCGTGGCTCCCCTGACTGACTTCTTTTGCCTATATATATCCATATACCCCGAAAACATCCGAGGGCACCATAGATCAGGAGTTTCACCGCCGCAAGCCTCTGTAGCCACCAAAAACCTCTCGGGAGCCCGTTCCGGCACCCTGCCGGAGGGGGAATCCATCACCAGTGGCCTTCTTCATCATCCCGGCATTCCCCATGACGAGGAGGGAGTAGTTCACCCTCGGGGCTGAGGGTATGTACCAGTAGCTATTTGTTTGATCTCACTCTCTCGTGTTCTTGATTTGGCACGATCTTGATGTATCGCGAGTTTTGCTATTATAGTTGGATCTTATGATGTGACTCTCTTGTAATGGATTGAGTTTTCCCTTTGAAGTTATCTTATCGGATTGAGTCTTTAAGGATTTGAGAACACTTGATGTATGTCTTGCATGTGCTTATCTATGGTGACAATGGGATATCACGTGATCTACTTGATGTATGTTTTGGTGATCAACTTGAGGGTTCAGTGACCTTGTGAACTTATGCATAGGGGTTGGCACACGTTTTCATCTTGACTCTCCGGTAGAAACTTTGGGGCACTCTTTGAAGTTCTTTGTGTTGGTTGAATAGATGAATCTGAGATTGTGTGATGCATATCGTACAATCATACCGACGAATACTTGAGGTAACTTTGGAGTATCTAGGTGACATTAGGGTTTTCATTGATTTGTGTCTTAAGGTGTTATTCTAGTACGAACTCTATGGTAGATCGAACAGAAAGAATAGCTTCGTGTTATTTTACTACGAACTCTTGAATAGTTCTATCAGAAAGAATAACTTTGAGGTAGTTTCGTACCCTACCATAATCTCTTCGTTTGTTCTCTGCTATTAGTGACTTTGGAGTGACTCCTTGTTGCATGTTGAGGTATTGTTCTATGATCTAGTTATGTTATTATTGTTGAGAGAACTTGCACTAATGAAAGTATGAACCCTAGTCCTTGTTTCCTAGCATTGCAATACCATTTACGCTCACTTTTACCACTTGTTACCTTGTTGTTTTTATATTTTCAGATTAAAATACTCATATCTACCATTCGTATTGCACTTGTATCACCATCTCTTCGCCGAACTAGTGCACCTATACAATGTACCATTGTATTGTGTGTGTTGGGGACACAAGAGACTCTTTGTTATTTGGTTGCAGGGTTGTTTGAGAGAGACCATCTTCATCCTACGTCTCCTGCGGATTGATAAACTATAGGTCATCCACTTGAGGGAAATTTGCTACTGTCCTACAAACCTCTGCACTTGGAGGCCCAACAACGTCTACAAGGAGAAGGTTGCGTAGTAGACATCGATGAACTAGGGTTTGAGATGAGATGGTGATGGTGAAGATGTTGATGGAGATTTCACTCCCCAAGATGGGAGAATTGTTGGTGATGATGATGACGATGATTTCCCCCTTCGGGAGGGAAGTTCCCCTGGTAGAATCGCTCCGCTGGAGAGAAAAAGTGCTCCTGCCCAAGTTCCGCCTCGAGACGGCGGCGCTCCATCCCAAAAGTATCGTCCTTATTTTTCCTAGGTCAAAATGACTTATATACCAGAATATGGGCACAAGAGGTGGGCCAAGGAGGGCACAACCCACCTGGGTGCGCCAGGGTGGCGCGCCCAGGTTGGTTGTGCCCACCTGGTGGGACCCCTCTGGTAGTTATTTGCTCCAGTATTTCTTAAATATTCCATAAAAATTCTCCATGAAGGCTCAGTGTAACACCCCGGATCCGATGCGCCAGGTGTCCGCCAGTTATTCGCCGTCGTTGCCTTGGCATTTGCTTGCGTGTTGCATTTTTCCATGTCATCATTTGCATTTCATATCATGTCATCATGTGCATTTCATTTTGCTTACGTGTTCATCTCATGCATCCGAGCATTTTCCCCGTTGTCCGTTTTGCAATCCGGCACTCCTATGTCCTCCGGCGTTCCCTTCTTCTCTCCTGTTGTGAGCGGGTGTTAAACTTTCTCGGAATGGCTCGAGGTTTGCCAAGCGGCCTTGGTATAGCACCGGTAGACCGCCTGTCAAGTTTCGTGCCATTTGGAGTCCGTTTGATACTCCAACGGTTAACAGGGTAACCGTGAAAGCCCTCTTTTGTTGCAGCCCAACACCCCTTCCAAAGTGGCCCAAAACCCATCTAACTCCCCTCCATGCTCTCGGTCGTTCGATCACGATCGCGTGGCCGAAAACCGCACCTCATTTGGACTCTCCTAGCTCCCTCTACCTATATATATATGTGCCTCCCCGAAATTTTCATCCAAACCCTAGATCAAATCGCCCCCGCCGCTGCCGGACACGTCCTTCGCCCGGCGACGCGTCCGTGCCGCCAGCGCCAGCCAACGGGAAGCTGCCACGTGGCGCTTCCGCCGCCAGCCGCCGCCCGCCGCCGCCCGCCTCGCCCGCCAGCCCGCTTCGCCGCCGCCGCCGCCACGCCGCCCGTCGCCGCCGGCGTGCCCGCCGCCTCGCCGGATCGCTTCTTCGCCGCCACATAACCGCCGCCGCCTGCCGCCGCAGCTGCTGGCCGTGCTGCGCCGCCGCCGCCCCCCGCCAGCGCCCTGCCGCGCCCGCGCGCCTCTCGCCGCCCGCCTCCCGAGAGCCTCCGCCGCCCGCCGCCTCGGCTGGCAGCGCCCGCCTTGCCGCCTCCGCCGTCCTGGTTCCGCGCGCCTGAACGCCACCGCCGCCCATTGCCGTCCACCCGCCGCCCGGCCTCCTCCACCGCCTCGCCGCGGGATCTGCCAGATCCGGCCGGGCCCCTCCTCCGGCGAGCTCCTCCAACCTCCCCGGCCCCGTCCCCGACGATTCCGGCCGCCGGCGCCGCGGATCCGGCGAGATCCGCCGCCGCCTCGATATCCGTGCAAGAGGTTGACCTCGAAAATCCCTCCAAGTCCCCAGATCTGTGTTATTTTCATCGCATGTTCATTGCATCACATCTCTGCATCCGTAGCTCCGTTTTGCACGTGTAATATGTTAAATTGTTCGTCTCGACGACTACTTCATTTCACTCCATTGCATCATTTTCATTTGAGCTCATCTTAATGCCCGAAATGCTGTTGGAAGAGTGCATGTTAATGTTAATCTGCTGAAACTGTTATAACTTGCTGTTTTATCATTTTTGCCATGATTAATGTGTGCATCCTATGAGGTTGAGCTCTACATGAATGTTGAACTATGCCATGCCATCTTTCCAGGGGTGTTGACCATGTATTTTTGTGAGTTGTGTGTTGAGTGTATCAAGCTTGCTAAGCAGGGTAGTTGTTGTTGCTGTTTTCCTGGCAGATTCTGTTATAATTTGTTGCTATGTTAACATGATTCCACTAATCATTCTATGCATAATCTGAAGATGCTCTATAAACATGTTTTGATATACATGTCTTGCTCTATCCATTCATGCCCTTGTTTGCAATTATAGTTTGATGGAACATGTTTATATCTTGCTCAAAAGTTGCTTGAAAATGTTGTTTGTGGGCCTGTTAACATTAAGTTCACTTGTTCCCATGTGTTTTTCTAGTGATCCATGCACCCTATGAACTTGCACTTGCCATGCTTAGCTTCATAAACATGCCTTCTTACTGTTGGTTGCCTTGCCATGCCATGTATGTCTCTGTAGTGAGTGGTTCGAGCTCACGAACATGCCTACTTATTGTTGTTCCTGCCATGTATAAATCTGTAATATAACTTGCCATGTTTACATGGGTGCCATCATATTTTCTGTGCCCTTTTGGCTCATGGTCAGTAAGGGTCTTTTGATATATGCTATTAGTATATTCATGCCATGCCTTTGTTTGCCATGATAAGCTCCTGTAACATGTTGTTTGAATGCTCTAAACATTGCAACCTGATGTTATTTCTGCTAAAGTCTGAAACTGTTATTATTTGCAATATCTCCATGTCTTTTTGAGCATGTTCTAGTTGTTTCTGGAGATAGCTCAGTGTTCATGTTTTGTTATGCTTTACGTGTACTTCATGCCCATGCCTTTTGTTATTATTTTGGGATGTTGTAGCTTGTTGTTTTGATGCTTGTAAGATGCCTAGTTGCTGTTTTGGCCAGATCGTTGCTATGACTTGTATAGTGTGCATGTGTTGAACCGTTGCTCCGTTTTGAGTGTGCTCTATATGAAACTTGCTTGTGTTTGCATGTAGCTTCATATTATCATGTTGCATCCTTGTTTTGGTGTGTTTGCTTGATGTTTGGGTGCATTTTGCATCAATGCCATGTTTAACTTGTTTTGCTCATATCTTCTAGGCTGTAGCTCCGAATCTAATGAACTTTATATGTAACTTGACTAGAATTTCGTGTAGATCATCTTGGTGCATCCTAACGTGCTGTTTAAATACTTGAACTTAAGGTTTATTCAGTTCTGGACCAATTTCGAAATTTGCATATTAGGACTTACCGGAATTGTTATATGTTGTTTCCGGCCTCATTTAAACTTGCCTTGATGTGTTGTTCTTGTTTGCATCATCTCTTGCCATGAGTAGCTTCATGTAGCTTGGTCATGCATCATGCTTGTTGTGCATCATGCCTTGTTCATGTGTGGTGTGTTTACCTATGTTGTGTGCTTCTTCTCGATAGTTCCCGTTTCGTTGCGATCGTGAGGATTCGTTCGCTCTACGTGTGGTTCGTCTTCTTCATGGACTCGTTCTTCTTCCTTGCGGGATTTCGTGCAAGATGACCGCTACCTGGATCTCACTACTATCATTGCTATGCTAGTTGCCTCGTTCTTTCGCTATGCTGCGCTACCTATTACCTGTTTGCCCAGCCATCCCATATTGCCATGAACCTCTAACCTTTGACACCTTTCCTATGCAAACCGTTGTTTGGCTATGTTACCGCTTTGCTCAGCCCCTCTTATAGCGTTGCTAGTTGCAGGTGAAGTTGAAGATTTCTCCATGGTGGACAGGATTTTGGTTGGGATATCACAATATCTCTTATATTATTAATGCATCTATATACTTGGTAAAGGGTGGAAGGCTCGGCCTTATGCGGTGTTTTGTTCCACTCTTGCCGCCTAGTTTCCGTCATACCGGTGTTATGTTCCCGGATTTTGCGTTCCTAACGCGGTCGGGTGATTTATGGACCCCCGACAGTTCGCTTTGAATAAAACTTGTCCAAAGAAGGCCCAACATTGCCTTTTACCATTCGCCTCACCACCACCTACTTTTCCCTTGGGAGTAATTAACCCAAGGGTCATCTTTATTATAGCCCCCCCGGGCCAGTGCTTGTCTAAGCGTTGGTCCAAACTAGAGCACCGTGCGGGACCATCCCTTGGCAACTTGGGTTACGTCGGTACCTGTACGCTTCGCTTATCCGGTGTTGCCCTGAGAACGAGATATGTGCAGCTCCTATCGGGATTGTCGGCGCATCGGGCGGCTTTGCTGGTCTTGTTTTACCATTGTCGAAATGTCTTGATATACCGGGATTCCGAGACTGATCGGGTCTTCCTGGGTGAAGGTCTATTCCTTCGATGATCGTGAGAGCTTGTCATGGGCTAAGTTGGGACACCCCTGCAGGGTTTAAACTTTCGAGAGCCGTGCCCGCGGTTATGTGGCAGATGGAAATTTGTTAATGTCCGGTTGTAGATAACTTGACACTAGATCCGAATTAAAACGCATCAACCGAGTGTGTAGCCGTGATGGTCTCTTCTCGGCGGAGTCCGGGAAGTGAACACGGTTTCTGGGTTGTGTTTGACATAAGTAGGTGTTCAGGATCACCTCTTTATCACTGCTAGCTTCACGACCGTTCCGCTTTTTTCTCTTCTCGCTCTCATTTGCGTATGTTAGCCACCATATCTTGCTTAGTCGCTGCTGCAACCTCACCACTTTACCCCTTCCTTTCCCATTAAGCTTTGCTAGTCTTGATACCCATGGTAATGGGATTCTTTGAGTCCTCGTGGCTCACGGATACTTCAAAACCAGTTTGCAATTGCCTATGTTATCGGCGGTGGCGAATCAAGCTCAAGGAGGAGCTCGATGAAGATCTTGCCCTTTGTGTTGTTTCGTTCTAGTTGATCAGTAGTGGAGCCCAGTTGGGGTCGATCGGGGACCTTTCTCGCATTTGGGGTTCTTCTTTTATTTTGGTTCCGTAGTCGGACCTTGTTTGTATCTGGACGATGTAATGCTTTATTCATGTAATTGTGTGAAGTGGCGATTGTAAGCCAACTATGTATCTCTTTCCCTTATGTATTACTTGGGTTGTGTGAAGATTACCTCACTTGCGACATTGCTTTCAATGCAGTTATGCCTCTAAGTCGTGCTTCGACACGTGGGAGATATAGCCGCATCGAGGGCGTTACACTCAGCTTGTTTGGAGTTGTGCAGAATAGGTAGCCTGACGTAGCTTTTTCTGGTCCAGATTTCTAGCTGCTAGAATTCTCCCTCTTGGTGTGTACCTTGCAAATTATGAGAGAAAAGGCATTAGAATTACTCCAAAAAGCATTATTATGGATAAAAACATTATAAGTAACAGTAAGAAAACATAATGCAAAATGGATGTATCATAGCCCCTGCACCTTGCAGGGAAGGCACCATCGAAATACATAATGCATTCTTGGGGTGCTTCTTTGCCGGGAATAACCGTCTCCAACACTTCTTCATTAGGGGTTGGTGTCCACTCCGCAATAAACTCTGCAGTGCTTTGCTCTGGATAGTTGATGTATTCTCAAACGTCAAACCAAATATGGATAATTACAAGGCCCACTCCACTTTTCTGCCGGTAGCCTCGGGATTTATGAGTATTCGTTGCCAAGGAAAGCGGGTGACAACTGTGATCTCGTAGTCTTGGAAGTAGTGATGCAGTTTACTTGAGGCCATGACGGGCCAAAAATCAACTTTTGCATGCCAGAGTACCTTGATCTAGGCCCCTGCAATAGGGAGCTCACGAAGTACACTGGGTGCTGCACCACTTTCTTCCTTTCCACAACCTTAGGACTGTCTTTGCTTCCTTGCTCTCCCTCGTCCTGGACTGCATCTGACCTTGCCGGGACATGTTCGCTTCCCTCCCCAGAGGGGACAATGGTTGTGCTACCGCTTCATCCACTTCTCACTGCGCCACCAATGCCACACTAACCACTTGATTGGTTGCCGTTAAGTATAGTAGCAACGACTCCTGTGGCTTGGGGTAACCAAAGTGGACACAGAGGAAAGATAGGCCTTCAAATCCTGCAGCGCCGCGTCTGCCTCCGGGGTCCAATCCACAGGTCCTGCCTTCTTCAAGATTTTGAAGAACGGCAGGGTGCGCTCGGCAGACTTGGAAATGAACCTGCTAAGTGCGGCAACACATCCAATCAGATGCCTCACGTCCTTAACTGTCCTGGGTGCTTGATTCTGCTCGATAGCCTTGATCTTGTCAGGATTGGCCTCTATCCCCCAATGGGACACAAAGAAGCCAAGTAGCTTGCCGGAAGGAACGCCAAACACACACTTCTCCGGATTAAGTTTTAAGTTGATCTTGCACATATTAGCAAATGTTTCTTCCAAATCCTGAATGAGGGTTGATCTTTCCTTGGTCTTGACCACAATATCATCCATGTCATCTTCAATGTTTCTGTACAGCTGGGACTCAAAGCCAATCTGAACTACCCTTGCAAAAGTGGATCCGGCGCTCTTCAATCCAAAGAGCATATGTACAAAGCAGTACATGCCACATGGGGTGATGAACATTGCCTTCTCTTCATCTTCCTTGGACATAAAGATATGGTGTTATCTAGAGTATGCATCCAGAAAAGAAAGCAGGTCACACCCGAAGGGGGAATCCACAATCTGGTCGATGAGTGGCAAGGGAAATGGGTCCTTTGGGCATGCCTTGTTCAGATCCGTGAAATCTATGCAAAGCCTCCATTTCCCATTAGCCTTGCGCACCACCACTAGAATTGCTAACCACGTTGGATGCAGTACTCCTATGACTAGACCAGCTGCCTCAAGTTTCTTGATATCCTCGGCAATGAACTGTTGCCACTCCAAAGCTTGCTTCCGGACCTTTTGCTTTGACGGGTAGGGCATTGCTACGTCTTGAGCTTGTGTTGGTTTTCCTTGAAGAGGAAAGGGTGATACAACAATAGTAGCATAAGTATTTCCCTCAGTTTTTGAGAACCAAGGTATCAATCCAGTAGGAGGCTCCTCAAAAGTCCCACGCACCTACACAAACAAACAAAGAACTCGCAACCCCAACGCAATAAAGGGGTTGTCAATCCCTTCATGGCCACTTGCGAAAGTGAGATCTAATAGAGATAGTATGATAAGATAAATATATTTTTGGTCTTTTATAATATAGATTGGAAAAGTAAAGATGCAAATAAAAGTAGATTGAAAGCTTATATGATAAAAGATAGACCCGGGGCCCATAGGTTTCACTAGTGGCTTCTCTCAAGATAGCATAAGTATTACGGTGGGTGAACAAATTACTGTCGAGCAATTGATAGAAAAGCGAATAATTATGAGATTATCTAGGCATGATCATGTATATAGGCATCACGTCCATGACAAGTAGACCGACTCACCTGCATCTACCACTATTACTCCACACATCGACCGCTATCCAAAGATGCATCTAGAGTATTAAGTTCATAAGAACAGAGTAACGCATTAAGAAAGATGACATGATGTAGAGGGATAAACTCAAGCAATATGATATAAACCCCATCTTTTTATCCTCGATGGCAACAATACAATACGTGCCTTGCTGCCCCTGCTGTCACTGGGAAAGGACACCGCAAGATTGAACCAGAAGCTAAGCACTTCTCCCATTGCAAGAAAGATCAATCTAGTAGCACAAACCAAACTGATAATTCGAAGAGACTTGCAAAGATAACTCAATCATACATAAAAGAATTCAGTGGAGATTCAAATATTTCTCATAGATAAACTTCATCATAAACCCACAATTCATCGGATCTCGACAAACACACCGCAAAAATAGTTAAATCGAATAGATCTCCAAGAAGATGGAGGAGAACATGGTATTGAGATCCAAAAAGAGAGAAGAAGCCATCTAGCTAATAACTATGGACCCAAAGGTCTGTGGTAAAGTACACACAACTCATCAGAGGGGCTATGGTGTTGATGTAGAAGCCCTTCATGGTCGATTCGCCCTCCGGCGGAGCGCCGGCGAAGGCTCCAAGATGGGATCTCGCGGATACAGAAGGTTACGGGGTGGAAATATGTTTTCATTGGCTCCCTGGATGTTTTCGGGGTACGTGGGTATATATATAGGAGGAAGAAGTAGGTCGACGGCTGCCCGAGGGGGCCACGAGATAGGGGGCACGCCCTGTAGGGGTGAGCGCGCCCTCCACCTCATGGCCGCCTCGGCTGCTTGTTGGCTTGCAGTCCAAGTCCTCTGGATCACGTTTGTTCCAAAAATCACGCTCCCGAATGTTTCATTCCATTTGGACTCCGTTTGATATTCCTTTTCTTCGAAATACTGAAATAGGCAAAAAACAGCAATACGGGTTGGGCCTCCGGTTAGTAGGTTAGTCCCAAAAATGATATAAATGTGTAAAGTAAAGCCCATAAACATCCAAAAAGGGTAATATAATAGCATGGAACAATAAAAAATTATAGATACGTTGGAGACGTATCAAGCATCCCCAAGCTTAATTCCTGCTCGTCCTCGAGCAGGTAAATGATAAAAACAGAATTTTTGATGTGGAATGCTACATGGCATAATTCTCAAGTAATTTTCTTTATTGTGGCATGAATGTTCTGATCCAAATGATTCAAAATAAAATTTCATATTGACATAAGAAATAGTAATACGTCAAGCATACTAATAAAAGCAATCATGTCTTCTAAAAATAACATGGCTAAAGAAAGTTCATCCCTACAAAATCATATAGTTAGGCTCTGCTTCATTTTCATCACACAGAAATGCTCCCAAATTCTACACCCCCGATGACAAGCCAAGCAATTGTTTCGTACTTAAATAATCTCAAACTTTTTCAACTTTTGCGCAGTACATGAGCGTGAGCCATGCATATAGCACTATGGGTGGATTAGAATATGATGATGGGGATTGTGTGTTGAAGACAAAAAGGAGAAAGTCTCACATTGACGAGGATAATCAATGGGCTATGGAGATGCCCATCAATTGATGTCAACATGAGGAGTAGGGATTGCCATGCAACGGATGCACTAGACCTATAAATGTATGAAAGCTCAACAAAAGAAAACTAGTGGGTGTGCATCCAACTTGCTTGCTCACGAAGACCTAGGGCATTTTGAGGAAGCCCATCGTAGGAATATACAAGCCAAGTTCTATAATGAAAAATTCCCACTAGTATATGAAAGTGACAACATATGAGACTCGCTATATGAAGAACATGGTGCTACTTTGAAGCACAAGTGTGAAAAAAGAGATAGTAACATTGCCCCCTTTTTATTTATTTTCTTGTTTTTTCTTTTTCTTTTTTTTGGGCCTTTTTTTTGGCCTTTCCTTTTTTTCTTATTTTTTTTCTTTGGCCTTTCTTTTTTTTGGCCTTTCTTTTTTTTCCTTTTTGGGGACAATGCTCTAATAATGATGATCATCATACTTTCATTGATTTACAACTCATGAATCGCAACACAAAACTAGAACAATATATGACTCTATATGAATGCCTCCGGTGGTGTACCGGGACGGGCAATGAAACTAGAGTGACATGTATGAAAAATTATGCAAAGTGGCCTTGCCACAAATACGATGTCAACTACATGATAATGCAATGGCAATATAACAATAGTAATGCGTGTCATGATGATAAACGGAACAGTGGAAAGTTGCATGGCAATATATCTCGGAATGACTATGGAAATGCCATAATAGGTAGGTATGGTGGCTATTTTGAGGAAGATATAGGGAGGTTTATGTGTGATAGAGCGTATTATATCACAGGGTTTGGATGCACGGGCGAAGTTTGCACTAACTCTCAAGGTGAGAAAGGGCAATGCATGGTACCAAAGAGGCTAGCAATGATGGAAAGGTAAAAGTGTGTATGATCCATGGACTCAAAATTAGTCAAAAGAACTCATATACTTATTGCAAAAATCTACAAGTCATCAAAAACCAAGCACTGTGCGCATGCTCCTAGGGGGATAGATTGGTAGGAAAAGACCATCGCTCATCCCCAACCGCCACTCATAGGGATGCACAATCGAAGGACACTTCGTGTTTCAAATTTTTTACACAACTATAACCATACGTGCATGCTACGGGACTTGCTAACTTCAACACAAGCATTCTTTAAATTCATAATCACCCAACTAGCATGACTTTAATATCACTACCTCCATATCTCAAAACAATTATCAAGTATCAAATTGATCATAGCATCCAATTCACATCCTATGATAGTTTTTATTATACCCAACTTGGATGCCTACCATTCTAGGACCACTATTATAACCATAGCAAATACAATGATGTTCTAAGAGACTCTCAAAATAATATAAGTGAAGCATGAGAGACTAACAATTTCTACAAAATTAAGCCACCGACGTGCTCTAAAAGATATAAGTGAAGCACTAGAATAAAAACTATCTAGCTCAAAAGATATAAGTGAAGCACATAGAGTATTCTAACAAATTTCAATCAAGTGGGCTTCTCCCAAAAGGTGTGTACAGCAAGTATGATTGTGGAAAACTAAAAAGCAAATACTAATATCATACAAGACGCTCCAAGCAAAACACATATCATGTGGCGAATAAAAATATAGCTCCAAGTAAAGTTACCAATGAACGAAGACGAAAGAGGGAATGCCTTCCGGGGGCATCCCCAAGCTTACGATTTTGGCTATTCTTGAATATCTTGGGGTGCCATGGGCATCCCCAAGCTTAGGCTCTTGCCACTGCTTATTCCATAGTCCATCAAATCTTTACCCAAAACTTGAAAACTTCACAACACAAAACTCAACAGGAAATCTCATATGCTCCGTTAGTGAAAGAAAGCAAAACCACCACATAAGGTACTGTAATGAACTCATTATTTATTTATATTTGTGTTAAACCTACTGTATTTCAAGTTCTCTATGGTTCATACTACTTAATACTATCCATAGATGCATCAAAATAAGCAAACAACACACGAAAAACAGAATCTGTCAAAAACAGAACAGTCTGTAGCAATCTGTAACCCACGAATACTTCTTGAACTCTAAAACTCCTACGAAAATAGGAAGTCCTGTGAAATTTGTGTATTGATCTACAGCAAAAGGAATCAACGCAAAATCACGGTTCTGTAATTTAACAAAACTAATTTTGTACGCGCAAAGTTTCTGTTTTTCAGCAGAATCAAATTAACTATCACCATAGGTTATCCTATAGGTTCTACTTGGCACAAACACTAATTAATACATAAAAACACATCTAAACAGAAGGTAGATGCAAAACTTATTACTAAACAGAAACAAAAACAAAAAACACACAAATAAAATTGGGTTGCCTCCCAACTAGCGCTATCGTTTAACGCCCATTGCTAGGAATAAAAGCGAAGATAGATCTAAGTAGTGCCATCTTTAATTTTCAGTTTTTTAGGGGAGTCATGCTCAAATCGGGGAGGTTCTTTACTTTTCCCTTCATACTCGGAAAATTTTAAATCTAAATAATCCAACCGCTTATTACAAAGAGTATTCAACATATTCATGCGGTGAAGATTTCCGCTAACACTTTTAAGAGGCTCAAGAGACTTTTGTAATTTTTTTTTTACTTCGCAAAGCTTTCCAAACACTTGTGTTTCTTCTTGGGTAGGATGTGGTCCCCCTTTTTGAGGTAGTGTTCCCACTATTCCCTCTATAATTTCATGCGCAATACTAGGATCAATTTCAATAAAAATTTCCCTTGGCAATGCAATCCAAGAGTTGTCTACGCGACATATTTAGCCCAACATAAAAATTGCGAAGAAGAATTCTAAAATTCACCTCTAGGGTGCCATTGCGATAAGATTTCGTAATCCTATACCAAGCATCTTTTAAGTTTACTCCTTGCCTTTGCTTGAAGTGAAGAAATTCAAACTCGGGAGACATAGGAGCGGATAAGGAACTAGCTATTACGACAAGGTAAACGAACTAACACATGAGCAAACAAAAAGAGGCAAGCGAAAGCGAGAGAGAGGAGATTGGGAAAGAGAGGGCGAATAAAAGGGCAAGGGTGAAGTGGGGGAGAGGAAAACGAGAGGCAAATGGCAAATAATGTAAATGCAAGGAGATGAGTTTGTGATGGGTACTTGGTATGTCTTGACTTGAGCGAAGACCTCCCCGGCAACGGCGCAAGAAATCCTTCTTCCTACGTCTTGAGCTTGCATTGGTTTTCCTTGAAGAGGAAAGGGTGATGCAGCAATAGTAGCGTAAGTATTTCCCTCAGTTTTTGAGAACCAAGGTATCAATCCAGTAGGAGGCTCCTCAAAAGTCCCACGCACCTACACAAACAAACAAAGAACTCGCAACCAACGCAATAAAGGGGTTGTCAATCCCTTCACGGCCACTTGCGGAAGTGAGATCTGATAGAGATAGTATGATAAGATATATATATTTTTGTTTTTTTATAATATAGATTGGAAAAGTAAAGATGCAAATAAAAGTAGATTGAAAGCTTATATGATAAAAGATAGACCCGGGGGCCATAGGTTTCACTAGTGGCTTCTCTCAAGATAGCATAAGTATTACGTGGGTGAACAAATTACTGTCGAGCAATTGATAGAAAACCGAATAATTATGAGATTATCTAGGCATGATCATGTATATAGGTATCACGTCCGCGACAAGTAGACCGACTCCTGCCTGCATCTACTACTATTACTCCACACATCGACCTCTATCCAGCATGCATCTAGAGTATTAAGTTCATAAGAACATAGTAACACATTAAGAAAGATGACATGATGTAAACTACATATCTTTATCCTCGATGGCAACAATACAATACATGCCTTGCTGCCTCTGCTGTCACTGGGAAAGGACACCGCAAGATTAACCCAAAGCTAAGCACTTCTCCCATTGCAAGAAAGATCAATCTAGTAGGCCAAACCAAACTGATAATTCGAAGAGACTTGCAAAGATAACTCGATCATACATAAAAGAATTCAGAGGAGATTCAAATATTTCTCATAGATAAACTTGATCATAAACCCACAATTCATCGGATCTCGACAAACACACCGCAAAAAGAGTTACATTGAATAGATCTCCAAGAAGATCGAGGAGAACATGGTATTGAGATCCAAAAAGAGAGAAGAAGCCATCTAGCTAATAACTATGGACCCGAAGGTCTGTGGTAAACTACTCACAACTCATCGGAGGGGCTATGGTGTTGATGTAGAAGCCCTCCGTGGTCGATTCCCACTCCGGCGGAGCACCGACGAAGGCTCCAAGACGGGATCTCGCGGATACAGAAGGTTACGACGGTGCAAATAGGTTTTCGTTGGCTCCCTGGATGTTTTCGGGGTACGTGGGTATATATAGGAGGAAGAAGTAGGTCGGTGGCCGCCCGAGGGGCCCACGAGATAGGGGGCGCGCCCTGTAGGGGTGGGCACGCCCTCCACCCTCGTGACCGCCTCGGCTGCTTCTTGGCTTGCACGCCAAGTCCTCTGTATCACGTTTGTTCCAAAAATCACGCTACCGAAGGTTTCATTCTGTTTGGACTCTGTTTGATAATCCTTTTCTTCGAAATATTGAAATAGGCAAAAAAACAGCAATACGGGCTGGGCCCCCGGTTAGTAGGTTAGTCACAAAAATGATATAAATGTGTAAAGTAAAGCCCATAAACATCCAAAAAGGGTAATATAATAGCATGGAACAATCAAAAATTATAGATACGTCGGAGATGTATCAGGCATGAGGGCAGACCGCAAGGTGGTGCTCGATTATCTCCCTGGGAACACTGGGAATATCAGATGGTTGCCAGGAAAACACATCGATATCCGCCCACAGGAAGACAACGAGCGCGCTTTCCTATTTGTCATCGAGGGTGGCACTGATAGCGAAGGTACCATCAGTGCCAGCCAGCCCTGTCGGGACCTTTTTCACAGCGGGTGCAGCAGCCTTGGATCTCTTGCTATTGGAACTCTTCGGCGAGTCCTCAACGGGCACAACGTTCTCCGAAGAGGTACGTTTCCCAGATTCCTTGCAGGCATCCTTGCTATCTCCCTTCTTTTTCTTGCTTTCCCTGGCGGGAACAATGGCTTCAACGGCCTCTGCCGCGACTGCTTCCCGGTAAATCTTGTCCATGCAAATGATTGCGTCTTTCTCGTCTGATGGAATGGAAATGACACCTATCAGTCCTGGCATCTTCAAGGTGTTGTAGGAATAATGGGATGCCGCCATGAACTTGGCCAGAGCTGGACGACCATGGATTCCATTGTACGGCAAGGGGAGGTCGACCATGTGAAAAATAATCCTCTCAGTCCGGTAGTTCAACTCCCCCCCCCCCGGAATGTCACTGGTAACGTGATCTTCCCCTTAGGACGACTCATGCAGGGTTGATTCCTTGAAATGTGCCAGTAACGTCGAGCTCTTCTTCTGCTATCTGAAGTTTTCTATGACCTTTGGAGAAATCAGATTCAACCTGGCCACACCGTCAACCAACATCTTTGTAACTTTGAGGTTGCGGATTGTTGGTGAGACCAACAACGGCAAACACCCTACCGCGATGGTGCGGTTAGGGTGGTCCTCTTCATCAAAGATGTTAGGCATGCGGGACCACTTGAGCGGCCTCCAAAAATCCACCGCTGGCTCCACGGCATTGACTTCAACAGCCCATTGTTTAAGTTTGCGGTGAGAGGAGTGCAGACATGCACCCCTGTTAATGCATAGGGCGTCAGTGGCTTTCTGGAATTCCTCCTCCCTGGTTTCCACTTCATCTCCTCCATCACTCTCATCATTGCAATCCTCCTTCTCACGGCCTCTGGAGGGTTTCCTTTGATTCTGAGGGACCTCACCGGGGCGGCTTGCTTCGCCACCCCGGCCCTTCGCGCCAACGCCATTCTGACCTATCTCCTTATCTCGCTTCTCATACTCAGCTCTCTGCTTCTTGACAAGCTGTTCAACCTAATGACACTCCTGGAGATCATGGCCCTTGGTCTGATGGATCTTGTAGTAAGACCCATCACTTTTTCCAGCCTTCTCAGCAGCTGCGGCTTCTCAGCAATTAGTGCATGCGGCAGCTTCCTTGTCGGGCATCTCGGGCTTGGCCTTCTTGCCGGTACTAGGCGTGCTCGATCTCTCAACGGTCATCACTGCCTTATCCTTGCGCCTTTTACTGCGCTTCTTGTTCTTCTTCTTTTGACTGGTGGGCTCTTCATCAGTCTCTGAGTCGATGTTCAAGCCATCCTCCTCCCCAGGGAGTCGCCTCCCCTCCTCCACCCAGACACACTTATCCACTAGAGTGTATGGCTCCTTCACACTCTTGGGCAATCAAACCTTCATCTTGGAACATATCCGACGATTGCGCATGTTGGACTAGAACGCAGCTATCACAGCTGCCGAGTGGATGTCTGGAATGTTCCTGTGTACTCAGCTAAACCTTTGCATGTACTTCCACAGAGTCTCCCCTTCCTTTTGTGGGAGTAGTTGCAAGTCGTTGGGCCGTCCTGGTTCTTGATGGGCGCCCGCGAAGGCGTCAACGAACTCATGGCATAGGTTAGCCCAGGATGAAATGGAGTTCTCCGGCAGGTGCATCAGCCAAGACCTCACATTTTGCTTGAGTGCCAAAGAGAAATAATTGGCCAACACCTTATCGTCTCTGCCCCCAGTAGCTTGAATAGCGATGGTGTAGATGCTCAAGAACAATGCCGGGTTCAATCTCCCATCATACTTCTATGGTATATCTGGCTTGAACATGTGAGTGGACACCAATAGACTTGCTTCAACTCACGGGTGAAGGCGGGGCACCCAGCCTCGAAAGGCAAGTACCCACCTTCGCCGAGCACGGGCTCGTCAACATTGGGGCCGCCGCGCCTATTAGACTGGTGGTGGTTGTCACGGTGATGGTCGATGGTCGATGGTGACGCTCGTGACTTCCCTCTGCCTGTCCTCCAGGACTCGCCATTGACCTTGATGTGCTCGAGGGTCAGATGAAGCCATCAAGACATCGCCGAGCTCTTGGTCGCGTGGCTCCCGCGCTGGTTGCCGGGGAGGGATTGCACCATGGGGGTGGCCCCTTCCGGACGGCCAGCAGCATGGGCCGTTGTCGTCGCCTGGGGAGGCCGTGGCGGGCCAGCTCACTGCAATCCTCCTGCCTTGGCGAAAACAATCAGGCTTTGAATGGTGGCTCTCCACTCATCCATCTGATCGGCTGCCAGCAGAAACCTCAACAGCAGCTGGGCTTGCGCCATGTCCTCCGAAGCGGTGCTTGGCATGGGTGATGACGATGTATATCATAGCATCACCCGGTTCCTGACGGTGCCGGTAGTGGCCACGTCGTGCTCTCGCTGTCGTGAGCCAGCCGCCTGAATGGCGTGGTGACGAGGTGGAGGCGCTCGAGGACCAGCGGCTCCATTTAGCGTATTGGCATGGTCGTCTCATTCTGGGGGAGGTGCATGCCCTGCAATCGCGCCCTCAGCGGGAGTGGCCAGAGAGTTCGATTCGCCCCAGAGCGAGCGCCGCCGCTGCGGCTGTTCCCTTCTGCCGGGCGGAGAGGTGCAGAAGTTATGATCTCTCTACCCATACCTCACGGTGCATAGGAGATGGGATGTTGTTGGTGTTGTCCTTCTCCGGTGCCTCCTGCTCCTGCTACGGTCACAGGGGAGGTGGTGACAATGCCACATGTGCCGACCATGTCACCCATAGCATTCACATCCCCATGCGTCCGTGTAGCCCCCGTGGCACTGGCGGTCGCGGGCGGTAGGGCCTTCGAGGTGGACGGGTGAGCTGCAACACCGGGCTTCTTCTTGGGCGCCATGGACGATGGAGTCGTCAATGAAGAAAATGATGATGAAGATGACGTGCTGCATATGCTTCTCGGGTTCGCGCAAACGCTTCCCCTACCTGGTGTGCCAAAGATGTCGTGGGAAACCACGACCACCTATGGGGCCATTAGCCCCTTGTGGTTCGGCAAGGGGGAAGAGCATGTTGCACAAATAGCGGAGAATCGTAGCACAGCACGACAGAGATCACACGGGCAATTTATCCAGGTTCGGGCCACCGTGAGGCATAAAACTCTACTCCTGCTTTGGTGGATTGATGCTAGATTGTGGTGGAAAAGCAGTGCTCTAGCCCGGCAGTGTGGCCTCGGGGAGAGAGCGGCTACGCGCGTACGATTGTACAAGGGTCTGATCCTTTCTGTGGTTGCCATGGGCCTCCTTTTATAGATCAAGGGGTCACCATAGTGGCAAATCAATCATTGTGCATTGATTAGATAGAAAATAATGCTATCATACCTAACTCTGCAGACAGGGTAGGCCGCACTAAATGTGTCGCTTAGTGTCACATCATGGCATGCCCGGTAAGCTTTTCCTGCTTGACACGTCTTTGGATGGGTGTCATTTGGAGCTGATTTCCGTAGCAAGTGGCTGCCATGTGGTAATAAACAGCCACTTAGTCACTTGGGGGCTTGACACCGCACCGATCGATGACTTGCGTCGTTGTGAGGTGGAGCAGTGAAGCCTTAGCGGGGTGGTTTACCGTCGTGGGCCCGTCAGGCCTGTCGGGATGGTCTTGATGTTCATTTTTCAGGGTAACCTTGACCTCGCCGGGCTCGCCTGCCCGGCAAGGGAGGTTTTTCCCTTAGTGACATCTTTCTTCCTTTGGCTTGATTTGGTCTTCTTGATCCGCACACTGATTCCTCAAAGAGCTGATCTGTCTTGCTTGGTATGGTCTTGGATGTTGCAATGTTGCTCCTAGGCCTGTGCACAGTCTGGGAAACAGACCCAGGGTTTGTTGCACCGACATATACCATTATTATAAGAAGCCAAGGTTTCATTATCATTAAATTCACCTGAGAAGGGAAGGTGTGGAGCCTTCATCCTAGAGCAACAAGTATAATCATATCTCAATCATAAATCCCAAGCATACCATTGCAAATAATTAATTTGATCCCATAAGAGTTTCCCTTTATGAGGCAAGCGATTATCCCTAAAGTATTCATGTTGATCCAACGTGTCTCCCATTATCAAGTTGAATGGAGTTTTCTCAGGATTGTCGAAGTAGTGTAAAATATTTTTCACACAACAAGCATCGAGGGTTTTAGGAGGTTCCCCATCTCCATGAGTAGAAAGTACAATTAATTTTTTCGGTATTTCATGTTCCATATCCATATATAAAGATATAGAACGACTTAGGACATAAAATAAAATCTACTTAGTGATAAAGCAAACAAGCTCACACGAGACTATTCACCCCATGCTATTGCTCCCAGGCAACGATGCCACAAAAAGCATTGATAACCCACAAGTGCAGGGGATCAATTGCATCTTTCTCGACAAATAAGAGTGTCGAGCCCAGTGAGGAGCTAAATACTTATACACAGCATCTTGTACACAGCATCTTAGCAGTAGCGCTGGACAAAACAGGGCGCTACTTATTCACCCCATGTAGGATTTATATTCCCTTCAAGTTCTATCGACCACCACTACTAGGGAAAACCTTATACACAGCATCTTAGCAGTAGCGCTGGACAAAACAGGGCGCTACCGCTAATTAGTAGTAGCGATTTTAAATAAACCGCGCTACTTCTACTACTTTAGCAGTAGCGCATTCTGCCAAAGAACGCTGCTGCTATACTTGGACTGGGCGCAGTTGGCTAGACACACTTAGCAGTAGCGTGTAAGCACCGCCAGCGCTACTGCTACGTCTCTTAGCAGTAGCGCTTTGCTCTAAAACGCGCTACTATGTATTTACCTTATCCTAGAGTGCGCGGTGCAGTTCCCTCTCACTCACTCTCTCCCTCTCACTCGCTCTTGCCCGGCCGCGCCGAACCCGTTGTCCGTCGCCGCCGCGCTGCTCCTCGCTGAGGAACTCCCTCCTCCCCCCTCATCCTCCGGCTGCCCTCCTCCCACCGCCCCTCCCTCCTCCTTCTCCGCCGCCCTCCTCCTCCTCCGCCTCCCCTCCACCCCCGCCCCTCCCTCCACCTCCGTGCCCCTCCTCCTCCTCCTCCTCCTTGGCCGCCTCCCGCTCCTCCCCCCGCCCCCTCCCTCCTCCGATCCCATCGGCCTCCTCCTCTCTCCTTCCTCCTCCCTCCATCTTTTTTTTTCTGTTTTTACTATTGTATAATGTAGTTTTTTTTACTGTTTTTAGTAAGTGTTTAAAATAGTTAGTAAGTATATTAATAAACTAGTTGAACTAGTTTGGTTTTAGTAAGAACTAGTTGAATTAATAGAACTAATGTATTTTTAGTAAGAAAATTGATATAACTAGTTGAACTAGTTTATTTTTGGAAAGAACTAGTTTATTTCTATTTATAGTAAGTTTAATTTTAGTAAGAACTAGTTCAATTAATAGAACTAGTTGAACATGTCACATTTGTTGTTATTTTTTTAGTAAGCAATTAGTGATGTTATATGTGTGATACTATTCGGGATGTATTAGTGATAACTTATAGGGTTTTTGTTATTGCAGAAATCAAGGAGCCCCTCCATCATCCCCGCCGTCGTCCCCGTCACCGACCCCCTCCGACCTCGGGGTTAGACCAGCCAAATCTCCATGTCAATATTAGTCCTATAAGATATGATGTAGATAAAAACATGTATATCTTGTGTTGCTCAAATAGGCCTATGTATATAAAAACATGTATATCCGAGTGGCCTATGTTTTGCCGGAGTGTTGATTAATTTCTGTTCCAGCAAATTTCAGGTGCTTGATATGTCCTCTTTTAGCAAAGGTCATGTCGGACTTTTCCGTGAATTTTGGCATGACTTGTGCTAGAATATGTAGGAAATATCAAGTGGCCTGGATTTTCTAGAAAGATAATTAAACAATATTTCGAGTTGACTTTAAGACTGTTGAGGCCAAAAAATCCCGACTATTGTCATGGGAGTCGTTTCTCCTTCTTCTCCGGGTGCTAGACCTTTGTTATGCACTAGGGGAAGGAGGAGTAACGACCATCACCGACGGTCGGAAATGTCATAGAGGAATCAGTGAGGGAGAGTATCCACCATATATGAGAGGATGAAGAATCATGACTATTGTCGTGGGGGTAGCTTCTCCTTCTTTCCCATGCGCTAGACAATTTGATGTAATGCACTCGGGAACGAAAGGAGGAGCTACCATCACCGACGGTCAAATATATACACCACGTGAGCTGAGAGTTTTCAAGAAAAGACTCGACAGACCCATAGTCAACCCGTGATGAATAATAATGATCTAATTTAGTTTTTGTAGTACATATATTTAATTGTACAAGTTTAATCTTTGAATTATCAACATAGGAAATGTCGCCGAACGAAGAAGGTCCCGGGGAGTGTTCCTAGTGTGGCGACAACCAGGGTTTCTACGACAGGCCTCACCTAGACGACGATTAGCGCTTCAGCATTAAGCTTGAGGAGGCCTTCGATTGTGAAACGGTACGCTACAACGCTAAGTGTTTTTTTTTTGTAATTAAGCTTGACTTCTACTACTTCAACGTGTAATTTTCGACTTTTACAATTCGACTAGCTTATCCCATGCCATGCAAGACGCTATGTCTTGGAGAGGATGGATTTTGAAGATCATGAGAGGAATGAAACAAAGAAAAATAACCTAAGGACCCATCATGGTATGGATTTTGAGGTAAATCTGTACAATTCTGAGAGCGTATCCCATTTTGGTTGCCCGGATTAGGAAGCACTTGGCAAGATGTATCATTTTCAAGAGGGTATGTTTGTCACCATGGATCTTGGTGATCCTGAAATCGACCAAGATAATTTGGACATTTGGGTTCTTGTTGATACGCTTCCAATTCTTCCGCTATGTGAATTCCTCAAACATAGTTATTAAATAATTTATATTGTTTATTTCAAAATAGTTGACAGCTTATTTCCATTGATAGCTTATTTTCATGCTTCAAAGAGTGTGCGGAAGATGGTAGACAGAACCAACTACACTGATGGCTCTGAGTTAACTTATCGAGAGAAAAATCATCTGGTCGCATATTTTATTGACATTGAGAATTACAATGCCTTTTATCAAACTCCTCCAAATTATGGTGAATACGTGCCACTAATGCATGTGTTTAAAAACGATAACTTCCATGGAGATTTATTGGTAAGATTTTTTACTATTACGACATCCATGCATCTTTTGTATATTTCTAAAACTAAACTACATTGCTAACCACGAAGTTATTACTATGTTTTTCAACAGAAAATCCCGAAGGATTGTGTGCCTCATTTGATGTATCAGAATGGTCACCTGAATGTTTTGAACATACAGCCAGGTCGTCCTATGAATCACACCTGTGCATACCGGGTTTCTAAAAACGGTGGACACATGATAATGAAAGAATGGAAGAAATGTATGGACATTCGTAAGGAGGTTCTTGGAAGCAACATTGCGCGAAAGGCAAGGATTGGAGACAAGATAATCTCCATTCTCCATAATGGAGAGTCAGGGGCTATCTTGTTTTATGCTATTTTACCCAAGAAAATATAGTAGGTCCTAAGAGAATGTAATAGGTTATGAGGTACAATATGTTTATGAGAGTTGATGATGATGAGTAGTTGTGATTATGTCTAATGACCAACTTGTATGTGATGTCTCATTGATGAAAACGATTATCATGAGGAGGTGTTATATGACAATGATGTGTTATGATGATAAGTTGTTAATGATATGATGATGATATTTATTAGATCATTGGGTGAAAGAACCGTGGATTAGTTTCAAGTGGATGTCCATCCACTTGAAACTAGTCCACGGTTCTTTCTCCCACTGATGTAATAACTCATTATGATGTAAAATCATTCTCTAAATTGCTGCGGTATGAAAACTTGTATAAAGGTGTATGAATACAACATGAAATAAAAAATAAATACATAATAATAGTAGTAGCGCGTACTAGTAGAATCGCTACTACTAATTACCAGTAGCGCTCATTTTAGAAAGCGTTGCAACTAAGTTGATGTAGCAGTAGCGCGGTTCGGCCCACGCTACTGCTAACCTTTAGTTGTAGTGCCTTACTAGTAGCGTTGTACCCCGCGCTACTGATAGGCTTCAAACGCGCGCTACTACTAGGGTTTTCCCTAGTAGTGCACCGATACAACTCTACGCACACTTAACATTCGCTTTACCTAGAACGAGTATGAAACTATTTTGTATGTATGATGCTAGAACTACTTTGCAAAAATAAAACTAGGAGTACTTTGCGAGATAATAATAATTAGTTGTTTAGTAGAAAGATTTTTATAACAAAAGAGAAGTATTTTGTCCCTAGGCTATCAATAACTAGACCGGTAATCATTATTACAATTTTATATGAGTGAGAGGCATGAGCTAACATACTTTCCATACTTGGATCATATGCACTGACGATTGGAACTCTAGCAAGCACCCTCAACTACCAAAGATCATTAAGGTAAAACCCAACCATAGCATTAAGTATCAAGTCCTCTTTACTCCCATAGGCAACAACCCCCTTATGTATGTGTTTCCATCACTCACGCCACCCACTATAACAGAATCATGAACGTATTGCAACACCCTACAGTGGTATTCCCTCACGCTTGCGCAACACAGAGGGCACCATAGGATAGCACTAAAATAAAACATACAACTCAAACCAATAGGACAAAACGAATCTACTCAAACATCATAGGATGGCCACACATAATTGGATAATAATATGTAGCATTAAGCGCCATGTTTAAGTAGAGATTACAGCAGGGAGAAGAGGTGTTGCACCGCAGCATAGAGGAGGAGAGAGTTGGTGATGATGGCGGCGAAGTTGTTGGTGTAGATCGTCGTCACGATGATTGGCCTAGCGGCGTTCCAGCACCACAGGGAGAGAGGGGGGAGAGCCCCACTCCCTGTTTTTATTCTTCCTTGGCCTCCCCCTAGTTGGGAGGAGAGTTCCCCCTCTCGTCCAAGGCCTCCATGGCGGCGGAGGGGCGCGAGCCCTTCCGAGATTGGATCCTTCTCTCTCTCTCTCTCTCTCTCTCTCTCTCTCTCTCTCTCTCTCTCTCTCTCTCTCTCTCTCTCTCTCTCTCTCTCTCTCTCTCTCTCTCTCTCTCTCTCTCTCTCTCTCTCTCTCTCTGTTCTCTTAAACCGCTTTTCTAAAATTCCTCTAAGATCCGTAACTCCGATCGGGCTGAAATTTTGAGGGAATTTTTATCCATAAATCATATTTCTTGCAGTGAATGAAGGGCAGCATCTACCTTACGAGGTACCCACTACCCACCGGGGCTCGTATAGCCCCGCCAGGCACACCCTGATAGGTAGTGGGCCCCTCGAGCACCATCTTTAGTTGATTCTTCTTCCAAAAATACACATATATTCCAAAATAAATCTCCGTAAATTTTTATCGTGTTTGGACTTTTTTTGATATGGATATTCCACGAAACAAAAAACATGCAACAAACAAGAACTAGAATTGGGCAATGGATCAATATGTTAGTCCAATAGATAAATTGTTGCCAAAAGTATGTGAAAGTTGTATAATATTGGCATGGAACAATCAAAAATTAAGGATACGACGAAGACGTATTAGCCTCTGATGTCGCTTGAAGCCACGTCGGTATTTCCCCAAAGAGGAAGGGATGATGCAGCACAGCGGTGGTAGGTATTTCCCTCAGATATAAAACCATGGTTATCGAACCAGTAGGGGAACCAAGCAACACAATGTAAATAGCCCCTGCACACAAAGAACAACACCTCGCAACCCGACGTGTTAAAGTGGTTGTCAATCCCTTTCGGTGTACGGCGCCTCAAGATAGGCAAAGGACGTGAGGTAGATTTTTAGATAGGATAAATAGATCATGGAGCAAATAAATTGCAGCAAGGTATTTTTGTATATTTTTTGGTTTAATAGATCTGAAAATAAACGCAAGGAAAAACTAGATCACAAGGCAAATATATGAGAAAGAAGACCTGGGGGAGCGTAGGTTTCACTAGTGGCTTCTCTCGAGAAAAATAGCGAATGGTGGGTGAACAAATTACTGTTGGCACTTGATAGAACTTAAAATAATCATGACGATATCCAGGCAATGATCATTACATAGGCATCACGTCCAAGATTAGTAGACCGACTCCTGCCTGCATCTACTACTATTACTCCACACATCGACCGCTATCCAGCATGCATCTAGTGTATTAAGTTCATGGAAAAACGGAGTAATGCAATAAGAACGATGACATGATGTAGACAAGATCCGTTTATCTATTGCAGCAGATATGGATCCCGTCTTTTTATCCTTAGTAGCAACAATACATACGTATCGGTTCCCTTTCTGTCACTGGGATCAAGCACCGTAAGATCGAACCCACTAACGGGCACCTCTTCCCATTGCAAGATAAATAGATCAAATTGGCCAAACAAAACCCAAATATCGGAGAAGAAATACGAGGCTATAAGAGATCACGCATATAAGAGATCAAAGAACTCAAATAACTTTCATGGATATAAAAAGATATAACTGATCATAAACCCGAAGTTCATCAGATCCCAACAAACACACCGCCAAAAGACTTACATCATATGGATCTCCAAGAGATTATTGTATTGATAATCAAGAGAGAGAGAGAGAGAGAGAGAGAGAGGAAGCCATCTAGCTACTAACTATGGACCCGAAGGTCTACAAAGAACTACTCAAGCATCATCGGAGAGGCACCAATGGAAATGGTGAACCCCTCCGTGATGGTGTCTAGATTGGATCTTGTGGTACTGGACTCTGCGGCGGCTGGATGAAAATTTCGTCGACTCCTCTAGGGTTTCTGGAATATTGGGATATTTATAAAGCAAAGAGTCGGTCCAGGGGGGCACCCGAGGTGGGCACAACCCTCCTGGGCGCGCCTGGGCCTCCTAGCATGCCCTGGTGGGTTGTCCCCTCCTCGGGACTCCCCCCAGGTGCAACCAGGGCCCATTGTGTTCCTTCTGGCCCATAAAAAATCATCGTAAATTCGCGTGCCATTTGGACCTCATCTGATATTGGTTTCCTGTGATGTAAAAACCATGTAGAAAATAGCAACTGGCACTTGGCACTATGTCAATAGGTTAGTACCAAAAAATGATATAAAATGACTATATAATGATTATAAAACATTCAAGATTGATATTAAAACAGCATGGAATTATCAAAAATTATAGATACGTTGGAGACGTATCAGCATCCCCAAGCTTAACTCCTGCTCGTCCTCGAGTAGGTAAGTGATAAAACAGAATTTTTGATGTGAAGTGCTGTTTATCATGTCATATCATATTCTTTTCTTCATAGCATGGACATTTGGACATTTATGTGATTCAAAGCAATAGTCTATTTTTGAAATAATAATTTAGATACTCAAGCATATCAACAAGCAACCATGTCTTTCAAAATATCAATGCTAAAACAAGTTATCCCTAGCCCATCATGCTCAAACATTGATCCATTCATGAAACACACTCGAATATTAGCTACACCCAATATTTAAGTACGATCATATTGTCCCCTAGTTGGTGCTTTTATAAGAGAGGATGGAGACTCAATTTCAAAAATAAAAATTGCATAAAGTAAAATAAAGGCCCTTCGCGGAGGGAACTAGTGATTTGTAGAGGTGCCAGAGCTCAAAGCGAAAAAATAGAGATAAAAACATTTTGGGAGGTGTATCCATCCCACCAACGAAAATGACTTGGAGCATCCCAACACTTTCCATGATAGATATATCATAGGCGGATCCCAAATAGAAAATAAAGTTTATTCCTTTTTCCACCATAATTTCACTTTCCATGACTAGCCGTATCCACAAGTGCCTTCCATACCAACACTTTCCAAGGAATTTATTATTTGACAACATAAAGTAAATTCATTTCTGCATTTCGGGACTGGGCATCGCTAATACCTTTGCCTTACTCTCGTGCAATGACAAGTGAATAAACACTCATCATGAGAATAGCACATCTAGCATGGAAAATATTATCTACCCGTTACCGTCCCGTGAGCGAAACAAACACACAAAAGAGAAGTTCATTTAGAAAATTAGAGGTGGCACATGCAAATTATCTTAGAATGGCAAAAGAATACCGCATATAGGTAGATATAGTGGACTCATTTGGCAAAACTGGTTTAAAGTGTTTTGGATGCACAAGTAGAGGTCATACTTGGTGCAAAATGAAGGCTAGCAAAAAGATTGAGAAGTGACCAACCAAGAAACGAATAATATCATAATCAAGCATTAAGCATAATTAACACCGAATAATGCACCACAAGTAGGATATAATTTTCATCGCATGATTATTGAATTTCGTGCATGCATAGGGAATCACAAACCTTAACACCAATATTCTTACTAGAGCGCAATTACTCATCAACATAACTCACATATCACACCATCATATCTCAAAACTATTACTAAGAATCAAGTTTATTTTTTCCAATGATCTTCATGACATATATTTTCTTCTTTCTTTATCCTTCTTGGATATCTATCACTTTGGGACTAATTTTCATGTGTTGCCTTTCATAAGCTCAAACAAATATAAGTGAAGATCATGAGAATAACATATTTTCTTTCTCTCAAAATAATTTAAGTGAAGCAAGAGAGAATTTCTTCAAAATTTTACTAACTCTAAAATAAATCTAAGTGAAGCAAGAGAGCATTTCTTCAAACATACTAAGCACACCGTGCTCAAAAATATATAAGTGAAGCACTAGAGCAAGTCCATTGCTCATAAAAATTTAAGTGAAGCATAGAAAGCAATTCTAACTAGTCATGGCTTAATTTTGACTCTTTCAAATAGGTGTGTCCAGCAAGGTTTGATGACTTAAAACACAAAATAGAACAAGCAAAGACACATATCATACAATACGCTCCAAGCAAAACACATATCATGTGACGAATAAAAATATAGCCTGGAGTAAAATACCGATGGTCATTAGAAGAACGAGGGGATGCCACTCAAGGGCGTCCCCAAGCTTAGTTGGTTGCTCATTCTTTGATAATATCTTGGGATGCCGGGCATCCCCAAGCTTAGGCTCTTCTATCCTTCTTTCATCCATCGTAAGATAACCCAAAACTTGAAAACTTCAATCACACAAAACTGAACAAAACCCTTGTGAGATCCGTTAGTAAAAGAAAGCAAACGACTACTATAAGTGCTGTGTCAAACCAATTCTTATTTTGTTTTTTATTATATCTACTGTATTCCAACTTTTCTATGGCAAAAACTCATCTAAGAAAACCATAGAGCCATCAAAATAAGCACACAACACAAAGAAAACAGAATCTGTCAAAACAGAACGGTCTGTAGTAATTTAGACCTTTCGAATACTTCTGTAACTCTAAATGTTCTACGAAATTAAGACGACCATCATAATTTGTATATCAATCTTCTGCAAAAAGAATCAGGGCACAACCTCTTTTTTGTGATTTATGATAATTATTTTTGTGAGCATAAAGTTTCTGTCTCTTTCAGCAAGATCAAACAACTATCACCCCAGAAGATCCTAAAGGCTTTACTTGGCACAAACACTAACTAAAACACAAAAAACACAATCATAACAGTAGCATAATTGTTCTAACACTCAAGGACAGAAATCAAAAGGCAAAAATAAATTTTATTCATTGGGTTGCCGCCCAACAAGCGCTATAGTTTTACGCCCTTAGCTAGGCATAATATTTCAATGATGCTCACATAAAAGATAGTAATTGAAATACGAAGAGAGCATCATGTAGCATATGGAAAAAAAAATTAAGTCTAACGTACTTCCTACGCATAGGAATTTTATAGGAAAACAAATTAGCAAGACAAGCAAGATCTAGCATATGCAAGGAAAAAGAAAGAAACAATAGCAATCTCAACATGAAGAGAAGTAACTTAGTGACATGAAGGTTTCCACAACCATATTTCCCACTCTCATTATATGTGGGATCATATTCAAATTCAACAATATAGCTATCACATAACATATTTTCTACATGATCCACATGCATGCAAAGTTGAAACTCTTCCAAAATAGTGGGCTTAACATTAACTAAAGTCATGACCTCTCCAGAACCACTTTTATCAAAAAATTCATAAGATTAAATATTTTCCAAAGTAGTGGGATCTAAAGTTGACACTCTTCCAAACCCACTTTCAATATTATTGCAAACACTATTATCAATCTCATATTCATCATAGGGCTTAAATAAATTTTCAAGATCATAAGAAGAATCACCCCAATCATGATCATTGCAACAAGTAGTAGACATAGAAACATTAGCATCCCCAAGCTTGGGGTTTTGCATAACATTAACACAATTGACAATAATAGAATTTATAGTAAAGTCATTGCAAATTCAAAGAGATATCATGTATCTCTTCATAAATTTCTTCATCACAATTTTTAGATTCACGAATCTCAAGCAAAACTTCATAAAGATAATCTAATGTACTCAAATCACCAGCAATTTGTTCATGATAATTGGATCTCTTAAAAAGATTAGCAAGTGGATGAGGATCCATATAAAGGGATATTTAGTAAGGAAAGATGCAAGCAAATAGAAGACACATGGCACACAAGCAAAGAAGAGATCTGACAAGAAAACGGCGAAGGAAAAAGAGGGCGAATAAAACGGAAATTTTTTGTGAAGTGGGGGAGAGGAAATCGAGAGGCAAATGGCGAATAATGTAAATTGCAAGGAAATGAGATTTGTGATTAGAAACATGATTATGTTGAAGATCCTCCCCGGCAACGGGGCTAGAAATTGGCACATGGCCAGGAGACTATCTTGACTTGATCCTCCCCGGCAACGGCGCCGGAAGTTCCTTTCGATGTCGCTTGAAGCTACGTCGGTATTTCCCAAAAGAGGAAGGGATGATGCAGCATAGAGGTGGTAGGTATTTCCCTTAGATATGAAACCAAGGTTATCGAACCAGTAGGAGAACCAAGCAAGGCAACATAAACAGCCCCTGTACACAAAGAACAACACCTCACAACCCGACGTGTTAAAGGGGTTGTCAATCCCTTTCGGGGTACGGCGCCTCAAGATAGGCAAAGGACGTGAGGTAAATTTGTAGATAGGATAAATAGATCGCGGAACAAATAAATTGCAGCAAGGTATTTTTGTATTTTTGGGGTTTAATAGATCTGAAAATAAACGCAAGGAAAAAGTAGATCGCAAGGAAAATATATGAGAAAGAAGACCCAGGGGCCGTAGGTTTCACTAGTGGCTTCTCTCAAGAAAAACAGCGAACGGTGGGTGAACAAATTACTGTTGGGCAATTGATAGAACTTCAAATAATCATGACGATATCCAGGCAATGATCATTACATAGGCATCACGTCCAAGATTAGTAGACCGACTCCTGCCTGCATCTACTACTATTACTCCACACATCGACCGCTATCCAGCATGCATCTAGTATATTAAGTTCATGGAAAAATGGAGTAATGCAATAAGAACGATGACATGATGTAGAAAAGATTTGTTTATCTATTGCGGCAGATATGGATCCCATCTTTTTATCCTTAGTATCAATGATACATACATGTCGGTTCCCTTTCTGTCACTGGGATCAAGCACCGTAAGATCGAACCCACTACCGGGCACCTCTTCCCATTACAAGATAAATAGATCAAGTTAGCCAAACAAAACCCAAATATCGGAGAACAAATACAAGGCTATAAGAGATAACGCATATAAGAGATCAAAGAACTCAAATAATTTTCAGGGATATAAAAAGATATAATTGATCATAAACTCGAATTTCATCAGATCCCAACGAACACACCGCCAAAAGACTTACATCATATGGATCTCCAAGAGATCATCGTATTGATAATCAAGAGAGAGAGGAAGCCATCTATCTACTAACTACGGACCCGAAGGTCCACAAAGAACTACTCACGCATCATCATAGAAGCACCAATGGAAGTGGTGAACCCCTCCGTGATGGTGTCTAGATTGGATCTCGTGGTTTTGGACTCTACGGTGGCTGCATGAAAACTTTGTTGATTCCTCTAGGGTTCTGGAATATTGGGGTATTTATAGAGCAAAGAGTCGGTCCAGGGGGCACCCGAGGTGGGCACAACCCACCTGGGCGCGCCTGGGCCTCCTGGCGCGCCCTGGTGGGTTGTTGTGCAACCAGGGCCCGTTGTGTTCCTTCTGGCCCATAAACAATCATCGTAAATTGGCGTGGCATTTGGACCTAATTTGATATTGATTTCTAAGATGTAATGAACATGCAGAAAACAGCAACTAGCACTTGGAACTATGTCAATAGGTTAGTACCAAAAAATGATATAACATGACTATATAATGATTATAAAACATCCAAGGTTGATAATAAAATAGCATGGAATAATCAAAAAGTATAGATATGTTGCAGACGTATCAGCCTCCAACGAGGGAAGGTTATGTGCGTGTGCTACCCTGGCCCACTAGGCAGCGATAACCTTGTGAGCCAAGTTTTATGGTGCCGAGGTCCACGTTTGGGATGTTCAAGTTTAGTTTGGCCATGACGACGGTGGCCATTAAGGTGGCGGGTGTCACGAATTGACATCGTGGATACCCATGGCAAAGCCCATATGGGAGTTTGTCGGAGTGTCCGGGAGAGTGTCATGCAATAGATTGGTTTTGTTGGAACGTCGTTGGTCCACCCGAATGGGAGCATGATGCCATGAGTTCCATAGGGTGGGTAAAGTGTACTAACCTCTACAGACTGTATAATCTACCGATAGCCGCGCATCGGTTATGGACACAGTTCATAGTAGGTCACACTATTGGTCAAAAATAATAATTCACTTGCACACTAAAGAACCCTGAGGTTGCACATGAAGATGTTGGTTGATGATGAGGTGATCATGTGGTGATCACGATGGTATCGTTGATTCCGATGTTGGTTGATCTTGAGTTGATCATGTGATGATCACGATGGTACGATTGATACCGATGGTTGTTATGAGGTAACCTCTGAGATGGGTAAGTTGTTCCAAGGGTCCGTGACGGCAATTCACGAGCACACTAAGATTGGTAGCATCATGTTCATGATCATACTGTAATATGTTAATGTCATGTTATTGTTTGTCATGTTTGCTTTGTTTGTTGTGAGCTTGCGAGTACATTCAAAGTACTCACCTGGCATGTCATGCCATATGCAGGAGAAGTCGTACAAGGAGTTGATGCGACCGGTACTTCGCATTCTAGGTCATGTCCCCGCAATGTCCATCTGGAATGGAGTTACTCTACTGTGTTGTTCCAGTGCCGAGTAGATGTTTCCACTATTATCGAGGCCCTAAGTTGTTTACTAACTAATGTACATAGTGGAGTCTCACTGTGTGTGCCTCTTGGCCTCGTTTTCTTATGTAGTCATTGAACCTATGTATCCGCAAAAGATCAATAAATCGATTATGTATGTACCAAGTAGTTGTGTGTTGCCAGAAGACTTTATCTCTGGGATGGAAATGCAAGGTAAACCAGTTGCTCTTTGTCAGGGAGCTACAACGCTTGATATTAGAGACACTTTGACTGTAGGACACCCTAGATAACCGACGAGTTAGGAAATGGTAGCTATAAGGCTTTGTGGTGATCTGAGTGTGCATCTGCACTTGGTTGTTGCATTACATGCATATAGTTTTCTTTTGTTGTTAGTCAGCTAATGTTGGGAGTGTAGATGGCACCAGTTCCATATCCGTACGATCCTGAGCTGGCACCTTCCACTTTTCGGCCACTTCTTTGCAACGTCTGACACTGACTCTACCCCGACGGTGACGACCCTATGTACCAGGTGTATTGAGAGCAACTTGCAGACGACGTGTATGAGTACGAAGTGGAGGTCATTATGCACAATTGCACCATGTTGGGCACCTACACTATGTCCTCCAATGGCGGGGTTGCTTCTACACCTGACCAAGCGATCCAGTTCGCGGCACTTGAGGCTCTCACTACTACTGCAGGATGCTGCTAACGTGACACTACGATCAGAGACCCTTCGAGGAAACTGTGTGTGATGCATCAATTGCAAATGGTGATGTAAAAAATGTCAAAAAAGATGCAAAACGTTTGTGCTGAAGGATACATCAAACACGGTTCAGATTTTAGTTGTGTGTGATGCGGGGCATACGGTTCAGTTCAATGAACTGTTTGTGATGAGGCAGAACAACAGAGATTGGCAGTCAGATGAAGGCATGTGCAATATATGGCATACAATTCAATCGGATAAACTGTTTTTGATGAGGCGGAACAACAGAAATGGACAGCCAGATGAATGTGTGTGCGATATACGGCATATAGTTCACTCAAATAAACTATTTGTGATTAGGCAACACAAAAGAAACAGTCAACCAGATCAAGGTGTGTGCGATATACGGCTTATGGTTCACTCGGATGAACTGTTTTCGATTAGGCAACGCAACAGAAACATCCAATTACATAGGTGTCTAGTACACACATGACATTTCCACACAACAAAGTAAACTATTACATGCATAATTAACTAGGATAAATGATCATCTGATCATTATCTACTTCTTGTGAGGCTTGCGCCACTGCTCTACTAGGATAAATTGAACAGTATTCTTTACTGTGAATAGTGTGCTCTGTTGGGCACACAAGTATATGGATCATAGCCTTGGGCGGGCAATGTGCCCGCATGCCTCGTGCTAGGTCGATGTTCCTTCGATGCTATGTTTCCATTAATTTATGGCATTTTATGAACATGCCACCATTTCCCATCATTTCCTCATTGGTTTCCCACTGCCACCCAGCGATATCTCGCATAAACCTAGACGGCGCGCGATGCACGGAGGCAACAAGCACAGCCTGTAGCACATCCACCTTTCCCAAGCATGCCAACCCACCAAAGCGCCGCATCTGCCATCAACCTCCTCGACAAGGAAAACGAGAAGGCGCCACGGCCCATCGAGGCCAAGGCGCTCCCGGAAAACGCGATGGACAACGCCTCATGCGCGTCATCGCCAGGGTTGAACAGACCCTTGGTGCATGGCGCTTTAGAGCCTCGGATCAAGATAGGCATGTTAGCTCCGAGGCTGTAGCTCGCCACACAACATGATTAATGGCGCGCCACAGAGCAAGCTAGGTGCGTCCGTGCTAATAGGCTGCGGCTCACCGCACAGCGAGACCGTTGGAGCACCGTAGAGCGAGAGCTGCGGCGCGCCGCACAGCAAGAGCGGATCGATCGGCACTTGTCTGCTGTCGACAGGGTGTCGGAGCTGGGTACACGTCCCGTTAGTAGCCCCATTCCTCGCCAGAAGTGGGTAGAGGTTGTCTATGCCGTACTTGCACCAGAGGCCGGCCGCGCCGTACTTGGACCGGATCCTCGCCGCGCCGTTCGCATGGGTTGCGCCATTCACCTTGTCTATGGCTCGCTCGATGACAATGCATTGGTCGCTAGGATCGACCGCCTCCTTGGCCCAGGTGTCCACCTGGGTGCAGTAGAGGGACATGGCCGTCGCATCCATGAGCTGGTGATCTCTGATGAAATAGCCAACATGCATGGAGTTCGAGATCGCGCTCCAGATGTACCGTGAGCGTGTTGACGCTTGGATGAACGCCTGCACGAGTTCAGGCAGATCCAAGAGCTACCGTAGGCAAGGGATGCTAGTCATGGTCTCATGGACACGTTTTATTTTGTTGAGTCGTTTCGATGTGGATCGCTATGTATTCACAGCAATCATGATATTGCTCTATTTATTGATCTATTTCAATGTGTGTACTCTATTTTCCGTTCTTATATGTTCTATTTCAATGTGTGTGTGTGTGTATGCTTTCAATTCTGTATATGTGGATGATAACAGCAAGATATAAATTAGTGTCAGAGTTTGGAATTATTTGCAGATTGATTGGTCGGCTGGGGACTCAATGTCTGATTTGGTCATCCAGGCAAAGAGGAGTTTTGATAAGCCCTTCTTCACTGAATTAGTGTTTATTGCCTGCTGGAATATCTGGATCATCAGGAATGCCAAGGTTTTCAGAGGTGAAAGGGCAAGTTTCAATAAATGGAGAGGAGCTTTCAGGCATGACATAACTCTGATGCAGCACAGAATCAAATATGTTTACAAGGATGACTTGCTCAAGTGGATTCTTTCCTGCCACCTTAAGTTTAACTTTCTCTTTATCTTTTTTCTTCTTTCCTTTTGGTTACCTCTTGTAATCATGTTGTTGTAACTATTGTCTGGTTTTAATAAAATTTTGAAATTCTGTGGGGGTTTTGCCCCACAGTTCACAGTCAAAAAAGATATAAATTAGTATACAAAAATAGATAGAAAATGGAATTCATTATATATAATAATTGATCATTCGTTCATCACAGAATATATATAGTATCATCACATATACGTGATAATACTTAACTACTAGGTACAATGCATAAAGTTGAAAACGAACAATACTGAAACTAATAATCCCTCTTAGGGGCACTATTCCGGCAGCCCCTCGCCAACAGCTCCTTGGTGTGTGGCGTCTTCCCAGCACGGAGGAAATACTCCGCCTCCTCCGCCTCATAGTGCTTGACGTACCGATCTGCCTCTTGCTGGCGAACGAGCGCGAACGCTCTTACCATTTCATTGGGAGCCCACCGGAGCTCCTCGTCGGTGGCATGCTGGAGCTTATCGGCCCACCTCCGTGTAGCGATGAGGCGCCTAGCGCATTTGACCTTCCTCGCGAAGTACCCGTCTTTGTACACCTCCTCCGCACGACGATGCTGCCTCCCCCAAAGCTCCACTGCCTCCTTTTTCCAGGAGGCATCACGGGCTTCACAGGCCGCCTGGTACCTGGCTTCCTCCTCTGCCATCTCCTTCTTGAACATCAATTGCCTGGCTTTCTTAGCCAGCGGCAACGACTTCCACAGACAAAGATTGTACTAACCCCAAAACCACTCGAAAGTTGGGGGGTCCAGTGCAACCTCGTCTGGCGGCACGTAGGGGTCCTCCTTGTCGCTGCTCTTCGACTGACGTTCCTCGGGGGGCAGCGCCTCCTCGTCGGTGTGTGGGCAGATCGGCGGCGCCATGGCATAGATTTGAGAGCGAGAGGGGGGGCGAGTGAGGGGAGGATTTAGATGAGAAAGCAGGCGGGACGACGTGAGCAAGGTAGTATTTATTAGCGACCGGAATCTAGATCGATGGGAACAGTACACATTTTGGTCGCCGGAATTTACGAGTATTGTAGTTTGAATTACATACGATTCCCGCAGCAAAAGCCATGTGTGAACTTAAGAGCTGACGGTTTCGAATACAGAACTGTGTGCGATTAATAACCCACGCCACTCACCTTCCAACTCTCGAGGCGCGAAATAGAGTGCATATCGTGTAGGGGTCGGTTGTCTTGCTAGATCTTTACATTTTCTTTTTTGAACACCAGATATTTTTTATTTTTTTGGAATTCAAATGCCATGGCACTCCATGCATGTGTCCAAGCCTTGACACCAATATGTTTGAAAACTCGTTCCAATTTATTGCACATGGAATTAACTCGAACACACGTACACAAATATTTTTTTAAACCATTGTGGTTAGCCGCTGCATGTAGACGTAGTTCAAATTTGGATTATGGTCATTAAATGGCTATAAGATCACTAAATGTCTTCAAAAGGTCAAATGACCCCTGACATTTTCCAAAATTTGACATGGTAGTTGTATTAATGCACGTTAATGATAGAAAATTTTTGAAGCCCATAAGAAGAAGCTATTGTCGATTCGCCATCAAACATGCATTGTTCCCTCTTGGAACCAGGAGCCTTCTAGTGAGTTGCTTCGGTTTGTGAGGGGTGTGTGTCCAAACTTTCGTCAAACAAGCCAAATTTTTTACCACATCATCTTGATGGCATGACATTCAATCAAGCAAGGTTTCATGTGTTTCTGATCTTTTTTAACTTTATGGAATTTAAATGCCATGGCACTCCATTCATGTGTCCAGGCTGTGACACCAATATGTTTGAAAATTCCTTCCAATTTACTTCACATGGAATTAACTCACACACAAGTACACAAATATGATTTTTCAGACCGTTATGGTTAGCTACTGCATGTAGATGTAGTTAAAATTTGAATTACGGTCATTAAATGGCTAGAAAATCACTTAAATGTCTTTAAAAGGTCAAATGACCGCTGTAATTTTCAAAATTTTCAAAGGACAGTTGTATTAGTGCATATTAACTGTAGAAAAAATTTGAAGACTGTAAGAGGAAGCTATCGCCCGTTCGTCATCAAACATGCATTATCCTCGGAACCACGAGCCTTCTAGTGAGTTGCTCCAATTTGTGAGGAGTGTGTGTCCAAACTTTCGTCAAACAGGCCATTTTTTACCACATCATCTTGGTGGCATGACATTACGTCAAGCAAGGTTTCATGTGTTTCTGATCTTTTTTTAATTTTTTGGAATTTAAATGCCATGGCACTCCATGCATGTGTCCAGGCCGTGACACCAATATGTTTGAAAATTCCTTCCAATTTACTGCACATGGAATTAACTTGCACACAAGTACACAAATTTGATTTTTCAAACCGTTATGGTTAACTATTGTATGTACATGTAGTTCAAATTTGAATTACGGTCATTAAATGTCTAGAAAATCATTTAAAAGTTGAAAGTGCAACTATCCCAAGGTGGTTTTGGTAATTCATAACAACATATAGCTCATTGAGCTAATGCTATTCCAATACTATTATTTCAGGAAAGCTCAATGAATGGCATGGCATGGATGATGAAAGTGGATCCCTCAAAATACTAATGACAAAGGATTGGCTCAAGCTCAAAAGCTCAAGACTCTTCATTTTACATTTTAGTGATCCAAGATCACATTGAGTCTATAGGAAAAGCCAATACTATCAAGAAGGGATGAGATGTTGCTTAATGAGCCTCTTTCTTCATGTGCTTGGTGATATGCTCCAAAACCCTCAGCTACTTTCTCACATCCACAGATGACCTAAACCTAAAGCCAAAATTGGTCACACCGATTCTTTCTATCTGGAGCCACCAAGTTCAAATGTCATAGCCACTGCCACAAACCCTAGGCAAATCGGTCTTACCGATAGGCATCTCAGTCTCACCGAGATGGGATTGTAATCTCTCTGTTTCCCTTCATAACGTTTCGGTATAACCGAAGTGAGCAATTGGTTCCACCGAGATTGCAATGTAAATTCTCTGTTTCCCTTTTGTAACATTTCGGTCTCACCGAAAAGAGCAAATCGGTCCCACCGAGTTTATCTAACCAACTCTCTGGAAAGCTTATTACCAAAATTGGTCTCACCGAGTTTGTGTAATCGGTCTTACCGAGACTATGTTATGCCCTAACCCTAACCGAATCGGTCTTACCGAGTTGCGTGTCAGTCCCACCGAAAATCCTAATGGTCACTAGGTTTACTAAATCGGTCTGACCGAGTCTGTTGAATCGGTCCCACCGAGTTTGGTAAATTGTGTGTAACGGTTAGATTTTGTGTGGAGGCTATATATACCCCTCCACCTCCTCTTCATTCGTGGAGAGAGCCATCAGAACAAACCTACACTTCCAACTTACCATTTCTAAGAGAGAACCACCTACTCATGTGTTGAGACCAAGATATTCCATTCCTACCATATGAATCTTGATCTCTAGCCTTCCCCAAGTTGCTTTCCACTCAAATCTTCTTTCCACCAGATCCAAATCCTAAGAGAGAGAGTTGACTGTTGGGGAGACTATCATTTGAAGCACAAGAGCAAGGAGTTCATCATCAACGCACCATTTGTTACTTCTTGGAGAGTGGTGTCTCCTAGATTGGCTAGGTGTCACTTGGGAGCCTCCGACAAGATTGTGGAGTTGAACCAAGGAATTTGTAAGGGCAAGGAGATCGCCTACTTCGTGAAGATCTACCGCTAGTGAGGCAAGTCCTTCGTGGGCGACGACCATGGTGGGATAGACAACGTTGCTTCTTCGTGGACCCTTCGTGGGTGGAGCCTCCGTGGACTCACAAGCAACTGCTACCCTTCATGGGTTGAAGTCTCCATCAACGTGGATGTACGATAGCACCACCTATCGGAACCACGCCAAAAACATCCGTGTCTCCAATTGCATTTGAATCCTCCAAACCCTTCCCTTTACTTTCTTGCAAGTTGCATGCTTTAATTTCCGCTGCCTATATACTCCTTGCATGCTTGCCTGAATTGTGTGATGATTGCTTGACTTGTCCTAAGATAGCTAAAATCTGCCAAACTCTAAAATTGGGAAAAGGTTAAGTTTTTTATTGGTCAAGTAGTCTAATCACCCCCCTCTAGACATACTTCAATGTCCTACAAGTGGTATCAGAGCTTTGGTCTCCACTTGCTTTGATTTCCATAGCTTTTGGTGGTCATAGCCTTGGTTTCACAACCTAGGAGAGTATGGCGTCTAGTGAGGGAAATTATCACCGTAGAGGTCCTTACTTTGATGGTACTAATTTTGCTAGTTGGAAGAATAATATGAAAATGCATATTCTCGGACATAAACCCGCCGTTTGGGAAATTATTTGTGTTGGCTTGCAAGGTGAACTCTTTGATGGGAGAGAGTCGAACCGTGAAGCTAATGCGGAAGAATTGAAGATGCTGCAATACAACGCTCAAGCTTGTGATATCATCTTCAACGGATTGTGCCCCAAAGAATTCAACAAAATCAGTCGTCTTGAGAATGCAAAGGAAATTTGGGATACTTTGATTGATATGCATGAAGGTACCGAATCCGTCAAGGAATCCAAGTTGGATGTGCTCCAAAGTCAGCTTGACAAGTTCAAAATGAAGGATGGTGAAGGTGTCGCTGAAATGTACTCTAGGCTTGCTCTTATCACAAATGAGATTGCCGGCTTAGGGAGTGAAGAGATGACCGACAAATTCATCATCAAGAAGATCCTAAGAGCATTGGATGGAAAGTATGATACCGTGTGAACATTGATCCAAATGATGCCAAACTACAAAGATCTCAAGCCAACGGAAGTCATTGGAAGAATTGTTGCTCATGAGATGTCACTCAAGGATAAGGAGGAACTTCACAACAAGTCAAGTGGTGCTTACAAAGCCTCAAGTGAAGCCCCCACATCATCAAATGAGAAACAAACCTTCAATGAAGAATTGAGCTTAATGGTGAAGAACTTCAACAAATTCTACAAGAGTAGAAGCAAAGAAAGAAGCTCCAAGTCAAGGTCTTACAATGACAAAAGATCTTCTAGTCGAGAGCACAATTGCTACAATTGTGGGAGACCCGGACACTATTCCAATGAGTGTACGACACCCTATAAAAGAAGAGAAGATTCTCCAAAAAGAAGAAGCAAAAGAGAAGAATCACAATCGAGAGAGAGGAGTAGAGATGATCGTTATGAACGAAGACCCTCGCGGAGAAGCAAGGATTCGGAAAGGAAGGAAAAGTCATCAAGGAGCTACACAAAACAAAGACATCAAGCTCATGTTGGTGAATGGGTATCCAGCTCCGACTATGACAATCACTCCGAGATAAGATAAGCTATCACTCCGACTCCGAATATACTCAAGATGAAGGTGTTGCCGGTCTAGCACTTGTGTCAACCAACTCCTACGACATATTTGATTCACCAAATGAAGGAATTGGAAGATGCTTCATGGCCAAAGGTCCAAAGGTAACCCATCCTGAGTATGTTGATTTCGATAGTGATGAAGATGACTTGCTTGTGGATGATGATTTACTTGTTGACAACTCTAGTGATGAATACTATGATGAAAAGTCTATTAATCATGCTAATCAAGATAAAACGAATGACAATGATAAGGAGAAGATTGAGCTTCTAACTAAAGAACTAAACACTCTTAAGTTAGCTCATGAAACTATCTTCAAAGATCATCGAGAACTTTTAAGGGCTCATGAGAAGTTACGCTTTGAAAAGCTCAATCTTGAGCAAGAGCATGAGTTCTTAAAGGCAATCAATGATGATCTCCGTAAGAAAAGTTCTTCTTACATTGCCAAGCATTTACTCTTATCTACTTACATGCCTCAAGTCAAGTCTAGTAACAAGTACAAGAAAGATCCTTCCTCTAGTAGTAACAATAATTATGTCAAATCCAATATTGTGTCTTCTAGTAGTTCTCTTGATTCCACTAATGATTCTCTTAGCCAAGTTACACTTGAGCAAGAAAATAGCTTATTGAAGGGAATTATAGAGAAAGGTGTTTACAAGAGCCTTGCCGGGAGTAAGCAATTCAAGGAAATTGTACGCAAGCAAGGAAGGCACCGGAAGAATCAAGGTGTTGGTTTTAAACGAAAGTTCAATGCTAATGGAGTTGAGTGGGAAGAAGATCAATACCCCAAGACGAAGTTTGTTCCTCAACAAGAGAAGCATGATCCTACTTCCTTCAAAGGAACACAAGCACAAGATGATCTTCCACCACAAGACCACAAGAACAAAGGCAAGGACAAGCTTCAAGAAGAGGTTGATGCATTTGAAGAAGCACCTAAGGCCTCGTTCAAGTGGGTTCCCAAGACTACGTCAAGTTCTACTTCATCAAGTACAACTACAACTCCAAGGATTCCCACCAAGATGATGTGGATCCCGAAGAAGAAGAACTAGAGAGTTCTTGAGGGTGACTCCGCCAACATTTTTCACTCATATCATTATGGCAAGAACAAGTGCAATCAACTTCCACATCTTGCACTAGTTCAAGGAGTAACAAACCCTCATGTTGGTAAGGCAAGGGACAAGGTAACCTAATGATTTCATGGACATCATCTTGTGTGTGCATCACTCTATGTCTATGGGTATTCTTGTTTGTTCCTTGTGGGACTAACCCATGTAGGTAAGTTGAAAGTGCAACTCACTCCAAAGGATTGCTCCAAATGATCTACATCAACATTGAGCATCCACATCTTCAACACCTACATGAAGTCATCATCGACAAAACCCAAGGTTAGTTCATCCCTCTAAAAGGGGATCTCACATCTAGGGGGAGCTTAACTCTAAGAATTGAGTCAAAGCAACTCTAATGGTGTGAACAGATCAATGCATTATGTAAAAGTGGTAACCCCACTTGAGCTTAAACGATGAGTATGACCTATGATCAAATGTTTTCATTTGACTCCTAAGTCAATATACTCATATATAGATGACCTATTCATTGCCAATTGTTTGATAGATGCTAGAATTGGTTGTGCATGTTTTGCCACATATTTCATTTGCCATCTTATTGTGTGAGCATGTTGGTGCATATTTTACTCATTCAAGGACATCCACTTGTTGTTTTGATTGATTGGCTTCTTTTTACATTTTCCAAGTGGATGGACAAGAATGCCTAAGAACCTTCTCTAGCTATCTATGCTTTTCTCATCTCAAACTCTATTCATGCTACATCACAAAATTTGATCAAGTCAGATTCGAACCACTCTGTGTGAGGAGCACTCGGAGTCCCCGATTCGTCATAGACTTAAACTTCCAAAACTTCTTTTTGATTCTTGGTCTGACCAATTCCTCCATTTCGGTCCAACCGAAATCACTAAGTCGAATCTAGATTTTCAATCTCGGTGCAACCGATTTGAACGTTTCGGTCACACCGAGTTGCTGTAACTGTACACAGTTATGCTTCTCGGTGCCACCGAGTTGTTCCACTCGGTCACACCGACAGGGTCGGGCTATATATATAGTCACGGGCAAAAAATTGGAAATTTCTCCAAACCCCTTCGCCCGCGCAATAGCTCGCTCTCCCATCAGGGTCTCCGGATCGTCTCCTCGTCGCCAGCCGCCTCCTGTCGCTGGTCTCCGCCGCCGTCAATGGATTTCAACCCCGACATTGCCGCCATAGCGAGTTCATCGCCAAGCTAGGGTATGGACTCGATCACTGTGATATCCTCGTCCGATTCCTAGCACATTGTGTTCTTATTGATTCTTGCCACGATTGAGACACTCCTATCCAGTCAATGCAATCCGTAGATTAGATGAGATTCGAAAATTTAGGGTTAGGTTTCCGCCAAAACCATCTCGGACCCACCGAGTTGAAAAACTCGGTCCCACCGATTTGGCTAACGTCATTGCACTAGTAACTCTCGGTCTGACCGAGAATTGCTAATCGGTTGATCCAAAATGCTTTCTGTGGAAAACTAAAACTGAATTTTTGAATCATTCTTTTGCAAAAATCTCTGCATTTTGTGATGCTCATCCACTCTATCTCATCTATAACTCTTCACAGGGTCAGCAGTCAGTGATTTGCAGCATGTCAGGCCAAAGTGACAGCCAGAACAAGTCAGAAGAGCAGATTCACATGAGTGAGGGCACTAGTCCCTCCAGTTCCTCAGATGATGGCAGCAGGAGCACCCCAAGCAACCTGCCTAAAGCTGCCACCAGGCAAAGGAAGAAAAGAACCTCAGATTCTAAAGATGAGGATTATAAAGCAGAAGAGGATGAGGCTACCTCCAAGAAGGTAGTGCTCAAAAAGGAGTATGGCTCAGCACATTGCACAAAACCTTGACTCAATAGGAAGGTTCCTGCCAAGAGGACAGCTATGCCCAAGGTTAGAAGGTCCACTCAAGTGCCAGAAAAATCTGAACCCAAAGAGGCACTTGCAAAGAAAGTCACAACTTCCAAATCCAAGAAAGTTCCCACTGGAGAAACTATGAAGTTTACCATTGAAACAGAGGATGAAGCTGCTCAGGATAAGAAGAAGAAGAGAGCCAGAACCACTGCTGCCCAGGTTCTTGGAAAACCCTCAATTAGGAGAGACTCTGAAGAGGAAGAAGAGGTTGTTGTACCAGCACCCAAGGCACAAAAGCCTATGGGTGATGCTATTAGATCAGGGGCTGCAACATCAAAGCCCAAGGAAGCACCCAAAGCTGCCCCCAAGCCCAAGCTTGCACCAAAGAGGAATACCAGGAGTATTCCAGCTGCTGAGAAGAACAAGGCCCCAGTGCCTGACATTGCTGATGATGAAGATGAAGAAAGACAAGTTCTGAGGAAGCTCAAGCCCAAGATACCAGACCACAATGATGCCCGTCCTATGGCTGAGGACATGAACATCAGAAGAGACTCAGGGTTGAGGCTATGGAGGTTGACAGATCCATATGCCACAAGGAGAAGGACTGTTGTTGATTACAAGTTCCACACAAAGGAACAGCAGGACTTCTATGAGACAATCTTGTTGGACAAGAAGCCCATAGTGTGTGATATGAGGTGGGTCGACTGGACCTACATGAAAGAAAATGAAGAACACTATCCTGGAGTATAAGACAGTTTTGTTGCTTGTGGAGTTGCAGATTTTGTTGGGCAAAAGCTCACCAACTGGAATGATGAACTCATTACGCAATTCTACACCACAGCACACTTCTATCCAGATGGAAGGATAGTTTGGATGTCTGAAGGTACAAGGTACCAGTCAACTATTGAGGAGTGGGCAAAACTGATCAATGCCCCAAAGGAAAGTGAAGATGACTTGGATGTATATGCCAAGAAGAAGATGGACCACAATTCCATGGCACACATGTACAAGGAGATCCCAGACAAAGCCATTGAGACACATAAGTTTGGGTCAGTCCACTTCCTTCTGTCAGGGCTGCCTACAATCAATTGGATCCTAAGGCACACTCTGTTGCCTAAGTCTGGTGACCATAACATGATTAGAAGGCATGCAATCAACATGTTGCATTTGTTTGATGTGCCTCAGAAATTTAAGGTCATGAGCCTAATGGTTGAAACCATTAAGAGGATTGCAGCAGATCAGAAGAGGAGTTGTGGATATGCCCCTCAGATTTAGGAGTTAATTAACTCAAAGATGGGCACAGGCAAATATCTATTGGATAAGGAACATTTTCCTCTCTATCCAGACTTTGAGGACAATTAGGTTGTCATGAATGAGAATGAACCATCATCAGTACAAGCTCAAGAGAAGAAGGAGAAGGCAAGGAAAGAGAAGGCTGCCAAGATGCCAACTCAAGAGGAGGCATCTGAGTATTTCTTGAAGAACAAGCAGGAACAGCTTGGTTACTTGATAGCATCATCTCTGAGGATTGAGAAGGGATTGGCCACTGTCGGTGTCAAAACCGGCGGATCTCGGGTAGGGGGTCCCAAACTGTGCGTCTAGGAGGATGGTAACAGGAGACAAGGGACACGATGTTTTTACCCAGGTTCGGGCCCTCTTGATGGAGGTAAAACCCTACTCCTGCTTGATTGATATTGATGATATGGGTATTACAAGAGTGGATCTACCATGAGATCAAGGAGGCTAAACCCTAGAAGCTAGCCTATGGTATGATTGTTGTAATGGTTGTGTTGTCCTATGGACTAAAACCCTCCGGTTTATATAGACACCGGAGAGGGCTAGGGTTACACAGAGTCGGCTACAATGGTAGGAGATCTACATATCCGTATCGCCAATCTTGCCTTCCACGCCAAGGAAAGTCCCATCCGGACACGGGACGAAGTCTTCAATCTTGTATGTTCATAGTCTTGGAGTCCGGTGACGATGATAGTCCGCTGTCCGGATACCCCTAGTCCAGACTCCTCAAGAGCCCTCGAACCAGGCTTCAATGACGATGAGTCCGTAGCGCATATTGTTCGGCATTGCAAGGCGGGTTCCTCCTCCAAATAATTCATAGAAGATTGTGAACACCAGATAGTGTCCGCTCTACAAAATAATTTCCACATTCCACCGTAGAGAGAATAATATGTACACAAGTTCAATCTGGCGACGATTGTGTGGCATGACGTCACGCCACTACCAAGCCTTTACTCGAATCGTTTTTATTATACCACCTCAGCGCTTAGCGTTTAAGCGGTTTCTTGGCACGCCTTGTCGGGCAAAGATCGTGTTCCCCTTATTCCGGGATTCCCATCAATACGGACGTGGGTAACCCAACCGCGCCCGTCGCCACGCCTCCTCCATCGAAGGCGGGTTCCAAACGATCACGGAGACGGCTCTTGGTATTCTCCTTCTTTATAATAGTACCAAGACTCGTTTCTTTTCTTCAATCCTCAATCGAATCTACTCCTTACCCCGAGTTCCAACACCCAGAGCCCCAGATTCGAGCACTCCGGACCTTCCACAATGTCCGGCTCAGACCTATAGGGCCGGTGGATGCCCTCCTCCGTTACGGAAGAGGATGTGCTGAAGCTGCGGGAGGCCAAGTACCTGACTTACGAGATTTCGCACAGGTTGCCTGCCAAAGGGCAAGTCATCCCCACCCCCGAGCCCGGCGAGTATGTTGTGTTTGTATCCCACCTCCGTCGGGGCTTAGGCTTCCCGATGGATCCTTTTGTGAGAGGGCTCATGTTTTATTATGGGTTGGAATTCCACGACTTGGCTCTGGAGTCCATCCTCCATATTTCTTCGTTCATCGTCGTCTGTGAAGCCTTCCTCCGCATTACCCCTCACTTCGGCTTGTGGCTGAAGACCTTCGATATGAAGCCGAAGATGATCGAGGGGTGTCAAGCAGAGTGCGGCGGGGCGGCCGTAAGCAGGAGGGCCGATGCCCGTGGCCCGAGGGCTCCTTCCAAGAGGAGCTCGGCCAGGCAACAGGAGTGGTTTTATATTACCGCCCTGTGGGCACCAGCGAAGCCGCCGCCCAGATTCCGCTCGGGACCCCCATGACGATTGATGTCATGGGTCAACCAAGGGCTCAACTGGGGGCCATCAAAGGACGTGCCCCTATTGCAGGGCCGGATTCGAGACCTCCAAGCGAGGGAGATCGATCTGGTCGTGGTGATGCAGGTTATGCTGATTAGGCGTCTCCTGCCCTGCAAACGCCGTCCTCCCCGGCTGTGGGAATTTAATCCGGAGGGACCACGGATTCTCCAACACTTCATGGGCACGACGCCCGTGGAGATGTACAAATTGTTCTTCGGATCACAAGAGGTGTGTCCGGAATTGACCGAGGACGCCGGTCTAAGCTGCAATCGTCCGGATACCCAAGTAAGTAGCTCCGTGTCCGGACATACCGTTTGCTTGCCTTTGCATGATTCGACTTTTGACCAACTGACCTTTAAACAGGAGTGGATAGCGCAAGCAAAACTGATACGGTGTTCGGGCCCCCTCCCTGAGACCGCGCCGGATCCCGTGCTGGTCAGGATGCTGGAGGTTGCGCCTTTAGAGGAAGGCGAAGGGGAGAACAGGGGAGCTACCGCCTCAACCAAGGAGGCTTGTGAGGAAGGGGGGATCGAGAATCCCTCCTTCCAGGGGGAGAAGAGGACCGCTCCAAAACCCGAGGCCAAATCCTCAAGCGGGGAAGAAATCTTCACCAGAGGGTCCTGCGTCCGAGAGGCTCCGCCGCATAGTCTCCCTAAAGAATCAGCCCTCCAAATGAGCCGTAAGTAGAAAAAAGGAGTTTTGTAATAAGGACATCCCTATTTGTGCTTCGAGGATAACTTAAGCTTTTACCTTGTAGTTCGGATCTCCGCCCTTCTCGACGAGCTCGTCTTGAGGGAACTCCATCCGAGATGATGGAGAGCGAGACGCCCATCTGCCGCGCCATCGGATAGGGAGGTCAAGCTCAAGTGTCATCACGGAGGGTATCCCGAGTCCGCAGGGCGGATAGTTCGCACCAACCGGTGTGCGGCGGGGAGTTGAAGGATCTGCTGAGAGGGCGCCCATTCAAAGGTCACCGTACATTGATGAGTACGGTGATTGAAAGAATTGCATCCGCCGAAGGTGGATTGCGTGATGCCGTCAGGAGTTTGCTGGCGGGGTTTGAGGTACGTAAAAATGACATACCTTTTGACAGTTTTACACATAAAGTGCGCCCTATATAGATAGTAGCCCCTGAGACTTGGTAGGGTGTCGAGAACGACAGCGTGCTGAGGATCAAAATCCCAGGTATTGATTTTCGCCTTTCCTAAGCAGGTGGCGGATAGTTCGGTGGCTAGCCGGACTGATGGAGTTGCCGAACTAAAGCCGCAACTCGATGTTGCGGATGCGGACATCGCGCTATTCAACAGGCGACTTGACGAGTCGCACGGTAGGTTTCTTCTCCGTGGTCACCTAGTAAGGGAGCCGAAGCCCACTCCTTACAATATGTGTGCTTGACGCAGATGGTGCTGCTGCTGTGGAGAGCCTTCGGGCGGAACTTGCTCAAGCCAAGGAGCAAGCCAGAAGGAGTGATGCGGCTGCCTCGAGGGCGACCGAAGAGCTAGAAGCCGAAAGGGTTGCACACTGCCGAAGCAGGGAGGAGATGGCCGAAATGGCTGTGAAGTTAAAAGATGCTATCGACCGCAATGATGTTCTTGAAAAGGAGCGCCTAGCGAGAAGACCTGGGGAAGGCCACCGCCGAAGCCAAGGATGCCCGTTCTGCAATCCGGGATATAAAGGAGGAGCTGCGCCAGGCCGGAGACATTGTGGCTGGCAAGCCCTTCCTACTGCGCCGAAGGTTTACGGATCCAACGTATGCTCAGCTTGGCCAGCTGTGGGGCCCGGAGGATCCTTATATGGACATAGCGGCGAGTGCGGCAGATGCCGTTGTGCACTTCCGAAGTCTGAAGGATCACAAGACGGAAGAGTTGTTTTGGTCTCAATTCCATAGTCCGGAGCGTTCACTTTCGCTGACCGATCGGTTGGCCGAGTGGGCTGAGCTGAACAGATTGTCCGGACTTGCCTTGACGGATATCGTGACTCATGTCTGGCCGGAGAGGCCCAAGCTGAAGAGTTATTTTGGCTTATTGCAGCAATTTCTTGGGGCGGTGCCGCATATCAAGGCGATGAAGCGGTCGGCCTGCATAGAGGGTGCGCGGATGGCCCTCGCCCGTGTGAAGACATACTGGACGGAGATGGATGCCACCGCTGTTGCGACCCAGGGTTCGGACGAAAGCCGGTTACCCGCCGAGCACTATTTTGGAGAAGTTCTGCGCGGTGCTCGTGTAATAGAGTCGCAGTGCTCGAAAAATGTCGTGTTCAAATGAACACTGTGGTTTGTAAAATGATGTTTATAATATAAGCGCTTTTTATACTTGTGCGGTCAAGTATTCAAATATCTCCTGTGCGGCCGTTTATGTATACGTGTGTATAACCTGAAAGATGGCAGTCGTCGGCTTCAGCCCCCACGCACATAGTGCGGGGGTGTTTGCAAAATAGCGCATTTTCACACTTAATCCAACGTCTTGGTCCTGTAGAGGAGGTGGTAGCGTAGCAAATGAGGCAACCGGACTATAATGCTTAATCACTTTCACTTAGCCATAGGAGTTCGAGGGTGGGGCTACGATATAACCCCTGGGGGCACCGCGCTCTCCGTGTTCGTATGCGTATGTGCTCGACCGAAACGGTCCTTTGTCAAAGCGAGGAATTCTAAACATTCCGATAGTCGATCGAGTGGTCGACCAGGTCTCGCTATGTCATGACATCGGTTTTCGGCTTTCATCGAGGTGCTCGCCAAATTAACCGGGCACAATCGCAGAGTTCTCCGGTGCCGTTAGCCGATGATAAGGAACGAAGGCAGCAAAACACAGGAGCCGGCAAACCCAACATTTGACCAAAGACATGACTCGAGCTGATGCATATAAGGCCTAACTCGAGACGCCAACACTCCCTAAGGTATTCGGTCTTTATAATAACGGCGTAACAATGCCCTAAGCCCCTAGTGTCCGTGCAGGCGAGAATTTCTGGCGCGGCCGATGCCAAAACGCCAGCCTCCTTGTTAGTTATGGTGAAAAACCATGGGATGGTAATCAACAAAAGACAGTAAGAAAGGTTTACGCAGGGACTTAATCTGAAAAGAATCCTTGCGACGCATCGCACGCTCTCGCTACCAGTTCTCCGTTGTGCCGTATCCTGGACGGGTGTGCACGTTGTTCATCTATAAAAAGAGAGGAACTTAGCTTGAAAAGAAATTGTGTAAACAGTGTATTAAAAATTAAAATATGAATTAATGAATAAAGCCGAGCTTGTAGTAGCTCATTATTGCTTATACGCACAGCCCCTAGTAAAGGGGTGTGCGGCTAGGGAACCCCTGGCTTATTCGCACCGGACTCGTCTAGCCGTGTCCGGGGTCTTGAACGACCTTTTAATGAAATGATGCCACGTGGACCGGGCATTTTAAGTGTAAGAGACGCGTAATGTGGTATTGCGTTAAAGCGGACAAAAGCTTCATGTCCCAATAGTGCTTGATGGCTAGTTTTGAATGGGGCGACATGAAAGGTTAGCTTTTCGCGTCGGAAGTTGTCGGGTGACCCGAACACGACTTCTAGTAGTAAGGAGCTTGTGCACTTGGCGTAACGGCCTGGCGTCACTCCTTTAAAGGAAGTGCGGCTATGTCGAATTTTGGTAAGGTCCACCCCCAACTTGCGGATTGTGTCCGGATATAGCAGGTTTAGATCGCTGCCCCCATCCATTAGGACTTGTGTGAATTGTAGTCCGTCGATTATAGGATCCAATATCAGAGTAGTCTATCCTGCATTTCGAATACTTCTGGAATAGTCTAGGTGGTCGAAAGTGATTGGTTTTGACATCCAATCTCGAGGTTCCGCTGGGGTGGACCGTGCAATGCCTACTTTGACGGGTGTCGCACTGTTGTTCCGTACTATCACATGAAGTGAGTTTACTGTTTTGACTTCTTGTGGGAAAGTCTTTTGTTTTGAGCGCTCTGCTGGTGGGGTTCGTCATCATCCTCGCTTGGCGCGTCGAGCCCCCTGTGTTCGGCGTTGAGTCGGCCGGACTGTTTGAAAACCCAACAATCTCTGTGGGTGTGGTTTGCAGGCCTTCCGGAAGTAATGTGGATTTGACATATCTGATCCAAAATTTTGTTTAAGTTGGATAGCTCGTCATTGTTGTCCTTAAGAGGTAGTGTTTTGTTGTTCGACCGCGAGCTTTTGAATCCGGCGTTGACCGCCGTGTTCTTTGGTCTTTTTTCTTTATTTCGGCGCTGATCCTTTCTGCGCCGTGATTTTCCGTTTCCATCCCTGATCTCGGATGTACTCGGTTCGCTGGTGCTGCATCTTGCTAGCCAGCTGTCTTCCCCCGCGCTAAAGCGGGCCATGAGGCTTGTTAGCGCGGTCATTGTTCTCGGCTTCTCTTGGCCGAGGCGTCTGGCGAGCCATTCGTCTCGGACATTATGTTTAAAAGCTGCTAAGGCTTCGGCGTCCGGACAGTCGACTATTTGGTTCTTTTGGTAAGGAACCTGTTCTGAATTTATGCTACGACTCTCCGGGCTATTGAGTTATGTGACTTAAATCGTCTGCATCCGGAGGGTGGACATAAGTCCCTTGAAAATTTGCTCTAAACGCGTCCTCAAGCTCTTCCCAGCTTCCAATAGTATTTTCTGGGAGGCTTTTGAGCCAATGCCGAGCTGGCCCTTTGAGCTTGAGGGGTAGATATTTTATGGCGTGGAGATCATCTCCTATGGCCATGTGTATGTGGAGGATGTAATCCTGAATCCAGACTCCAGGGTCTATTGTTCCGTCGTATGCCTCTATGTTTATGAGTTTGAACCCCGCTGGAAATTCATGATCCAGCACCTCATTGGTGAAACATAGTGGGTGTGCGGTGCTCCTGTATTTGGGTGTGCCGTTGCCTTCGAACACTCGGCGTGTTGTGTTGCTTCCTGGGGCCCTCTTTTTTGGCCCATAAATGGACCTGACCGGGCCGTCTATTTTCCGAGGATCAGGAGTCGGCTTGTGTGCGGCGCCGCTTATCGCTGGCCCGCCATCCGTCGCCTATCCGCCAGCGCCTCTTTGCTTTTTGACTGTGGGGGTTCTATGGCCTCCTCGTCGAATTCTGGCAGCAGCTTGCGCTTCGGGTAGCTCTTTGTTTGGTGGCCATTGCCATATTTGTCCGCGGTCTTGAGTACTTTGCTCCACCTCATTCTGAGTATGTCTTCCACTGTTTTGAGCTTCCATTTTTCCTTTTTCAGACTTCTTGCAGTGGCGACAAGTCTTTTGTGAAGGTTCTTATTCTCCAGTGGTGTGTCCGGCGTGAGATCGTCTGGACTGTTGTTTTCGCCGGGCGTGGATTGATTATCTGATTCATCCTGTTCGTATGGTTGCTTGGTTGCATGTTCGTCGTCCACTGGCTTGTCCTGCTCTATTGCTGGGTCATTAGGAGTGTTGTTTTTGTCGAGGCGGGACTTAGGGCGGCGTCTGCGTCGCCGTTCTGGTTGTTTGTCGGCGGAATTATCCTTTGCCGCGTCTCGTTGTTCCTCGTTATCGCTTCCCTTTGGGGTGTCCACCATATATACATCATGGGTTGGGGTGGCCTTCCAGTGCTCGATGAGCGCTAGTTCTTGGTAGTCTCCGGCTTCGTCGTCCATACAGTCGATGTCTTCGGAGTCGTAGTCTAGCATCTCGGTTAGATCGTCGACAGTGGCTACAAAGTGGGTGATGGGTGGGCTTTGAATTTCTTCGTCGTCCGCATCCCAACCATCCTGACCGCAGTCCGGCCAGGGTTCTCCTGACAATGAGAGATGCTTTAGCGAATTTAGGATGTCGCCAAAGGGTGAGTGCTGAAAGATGTCCGCGGCGGTGAACTCCATGATCGGCGCCCAATCGGATTTGATTCGCAGGGGCGCAGGAGGTTCAGAGTCTGGCAAATGGTCCGGCGCCTCGGAGTCACGAGCTTTATAAGGGACAAGGTCAGTATTCGGCTCCATCGCTGTAGAAGTTGCAGCTCCCGAGGCGGTGTCCAGCCACCCGTCCTCGGTCTGCGTGGTCTGCTCCGAACTATGGGTCAGAGCGGACTCGTGTGCGGCCTCCAGGGCGCTGTCCGACGGCAGAGCTAAATCATGCCCATCGTGAGAGCGCGGCGCAATCGGCTGTGGCTCGAATCCGTCGAAGATCAAGTCTCCGCGGATGTCGGCCGTGAAGTTTAGGCTTCCAAACCTGACCTGATGGCCAGGGGCGTAGCTTTGGATCTGCTCCAGATGGCCAAGTGAATTGGCACGCAGTGCAAAGCCGCCGAACGCGAAGATCTGTCCGGGGAGGAAAGTCTCACCCTGGACGGCGTTGTTGTTGATTGAAGAAGCCATCAAGCCTATCGGTGACGACACAGAGGAACTCTCAATGAAAGCACCAATGTCGGTGTCAAAACCAGCGGATCTCGGGTAGGGGGTCCCGAACTGTGCGTCTAGGCGGATGGTAACAGGAGACAAGGGACACGATGTTTTGACCCAGGTTCGGGCCCTCTCGATGGAGGTAAAACCCTACTCCTTCTTGATTGATATTGATGATATGGGTATTACAAGAGTGGATCTACCACGAGATCAAGGAGGCTAAACCCTAGAAGCTAGCCTATGGTATGATTGTTGTAATGGTTGTGTTGTCCTACGGACTAAAACCCTCCGGTTTATATAGACACCGGAGAGGGCTAGGGTTACACAGAGTCGGTTACAATGGTAGGAGATCTACATATCCGTATCGCCAAGCTTGCCTTCCACGCCAAGGAAAGTCCCATCCGAACACGGGACAAAGTCTTCAATCTTGTATCTTCATAGTCTTGGAGTCCGGCTGACGATGATAGTCCGGCTGTCCGGATACCCCCTAGTCCAGGACTCCCTCAGCCACCCTCACTCAGAATCTGGAGAGCTTGGAAAGAATCATGGAACTAAAATTCCATGATCTAGATGTCAAAGTAACAGAGATTCAGTCTATTGTGGAGCAGCTACAGGATGACATGCAGGAGAGGCAGGGTAAGACTACCACTAATGTATTTGCCAGAGTGCCTAGAGCTTAGAGGTCAACTACAGTGCCTGTGACGGACACAAGAGCCACATCATCTGCACCAGCTACAGCTCCAGTGCAACCAGCTCCAGCATCAAGTCCTCCAGCTCCATCTACTTCAACTGAAGCCTTCGTTCTTGGAGTTATTCGGACACCACCACCTGAAGATCAAGCCTGCGAGTCGATCTAGCACTATGCATTTTCTATGAACTTTTTGGTAACTTGTTGCCAAAGGGGGAGAAAAATGTATAGATCATAGGCTTCGAGAGAGAGTGTGTTGCTTTTATTCTCTCTTGCTTTGGTGCTTAAACTTGTTTGCTTTTGATTGCTTGAGATACTATGCTGTTTTTGTGAGACATTGATGATCATGTGTTTGATCATAAGCTACACTATGCATCTTTGATGATATTATTTTATCTATCCTATGTGATCATTCACTTTGCTTGGTGATGAGTGCATGTATTCAATCTTTATCATTTTGAGCGCTCCACCAAGATGTATGTGACATGGAAGAGTAACCCATGAGCCTAATTCCTTGTGCATTTGCAGTCCAAAGCAAATCTCAAACTATGCACAAATTTAGGGGGAGCTCTTGCTTATCACATACTTCTCAAAGCAACGATGTTGTTCAATCTTATTATCATTTGTCGAAGCTTTGATCTATATGTTGTCATCAATTACCAAAATGGGGGAGATTGAAAGTGCAACTATCCCTAGGTGGTTTTGGTAATTCATAACAACAGATAGCTCATTGAGCTAATGCTATTCCAAGACTATTATTTCAGGAAAGCTCAATGAATGGCATGGCATGGATGATGAAAGTTGATCCCTCAAAATACTAATGACAAAGGATTGGCTCAAGCTCAAAAACTCAAGACTCATCATTTTACATTTTAGTGATCCAAGATCACATTGAGTCTATAGGAAAAGCCAATACTATCAAGGAGGGATGAGGTGTTGCTTAATGAGCCTCTTGCTTCATGTGCTTGGTGATATCCTCCAAAACCCTCAGCTACTTTCTCACATCCACAAATGACCTAAACCTAAAGCGAAAATCGGTCACACCGATTCATTCTATCCGGCGCCACCGAGTTCAAATGTCATAGCCACTGCCACAAACCCTAGGCAAATCGGTCTTACCGATAGGGATCTCGGTCTCACCGAGATGGGATTGTAATCTCTCTGTTTCCCTTCGTAACGTTTCGGTATAACCGAAGTGAGCGATCGGTCCCACTGAGATTGCAATGTAAATTCTCTGTTTCCCTTTTGTAACATTTCGGTCTCATCGAAAAGAGCAAATCGGTCCCACCGAGTTTATCTGACCAACTCTCTAGAAACCTTATTACCAAAATTGGTCTCACCGAGTTTGTGTAATCGGTCTTACCGAGACTACGTTATGCCCTAACCCTAACCGAATCGGTCTTACCGAGTTGCATGTCAGTCCCACCGAAAATCCTAACGGTCACTAGGTTTACTAAATCGGTCTGACCGAGTCTGTTGAATTGGTTCCATCGAGTTTGGTAAATTGTGTGTAACAGTTAGATTTTGTGTGGAGGCTATATATACCCCTCCACCTCCTCTTCATTCGTGGAGAGAGCCATCAGAACAAACCTACACTTCCAACTTACCATTTCTGAGAGAGAACCACCTACTCATGTGTTAAGACCAAGATATTCCATTCCTACAATATGAATCTTGATCTCTAGCCTTCCCCAAGTTGCTTTCCACTCAAATCTTCTTTCCACCAGATCCAAATCCTAAGAGAGAGACTTGAGTGTTGGGGAGACTATCATTTGAAGCACAAGAGCAAGGAGTTCATCATCAACGCACCATTTGTTACTCCTTGGAGAGTGGTGTCTCCCAAATTGGCTAGGTGTCAGTTGGGAGCCTTCGACAAGATTGTGGAGTTGAACCAAGGAGTTTGTAAGGGCAAGGAGATCGCCTACTTCATGAAGATCTACCGCTAGTGAGGCAAGTCCTTCATGGGCGACGGCCACGGTGGGATAGACAAGGTTGCTTCTTCGTGGACCCTTCGTGTGTGGAGCCCTCCGTGGAATCATGCAACCGTTACCCTTCGTGGGTTGAAGTCTCCATCAACGTGGATGTACGATAGCACCACCTATCAGAACCATGCCAAAAACATCCATGTCTCCAATTGCGTTTGAATCCTCCAAACCCTTCCCTTTACTTTCTTGCAAGTTGCATGCTTTAATCTCCGCTGCCTATATACTCTTTGCATGCTTGCTTGAATTGTGTGATGATTGCTTGACTTGTCGTAAGATAGCTAAAACCTGCCAAACTCTAAAATTGGGAAAAGGTTAAGTTTTTAATTGGTCAACTAGTCCAATCACCCCCCCTCTAGACATACTTCAAGGTCCTACAAAAGTCTTTAAAAGGTCAAATGACCCCTAGAATTTTCCAAATTTTCAGATGACAGTTGTTTTAGTGCACGTTAACTGTCGAAAAAAATTGAAGGCCATAAGAGGAAGCTATCGCCCGTTCATCATAAAACATGCATTGTTCCCTCTCGGAACCACGATCTTTCTAGTGAGGTGCTCCGGTTTGTGAGGGGTGTGTTTCCAAACTTTCGTCAAACATGCCAAATTGTTTACCACATCATCTTGGTGGCATGAAATTACATCAAGCAAGGTTTCATGTTTTTCTAATTATTTTTCAAATTTAAATGCCATGGCACTCCATGCATGTGTCCAGGCCGTGACAATAATATGTTTGAAAATTCCTTCCAATTTATTACACATGGAATTAACTCGCACATAAGTACATAAATATGATTTTGTTTTTAAACTGTTATGGTTAGCCGTTGCATGTAGATGTTGTTCAAATTTGAATTACGGTCATTAAATGGCTAGAAAATCACTTCAATGGCTTTAAAAGGTCAAATGACAGTTGTATTAGTGCACGTTAATAGTAGAAAAATTTTGAAGGCCGTAAGTGGAAGCTATCGCCCGTTCGTCATCAAACATGCATTGTTCCCTCTCGGAACCACAAGCCTTCTAGTGAGTTGCTCCGGTTTGTGAGGGGTGTGTGTCCAAACTTTTGTCAAATATGCCAAAAAAATTACCACATCATCTTGGTGGCATGACATTACATCAAGCAAGGTATCATGTGTTTCTGATCTTTTTAAAAAAATTGGAAGTTAAATGCCATGGCACTCCATGCATATGTCCAGGCCGTGACACCATTATGTTTGAAAATTCCTTCCAATTTCCTTCTCATGGAATTAACTCGCACACAAGTACACAAATATGATATTTCAAACTGTTATAGTTAGTTGTTGCATGTGGATGTAGTTAAAATTTTAATTACAGTCATTAAATGGCTAGAAAATCACTTAAATGTCTTTAAAAGGTCAAAAGACCCCTGGGATTTTCCAAATTTTCAAATGACACTTGTATTAGTGCACGTTAATTGTAGAAATTTTTTACGGTTGTAAGAGGAAGCTATCGCCTGTTCGTCATCAAACATGCACTGTTCCCTCTCGGAACCATGAGCCTTCTAGTGAGTTGCTCCGGTTTGTGAGGGGTGTTTTCATCAAACATGCCAAAAAAATTACCACATCATCTTGGTGGCATGACATTACATCAAGCAGGGATTGATGTGTTTCTGATCTTTTTTTAATTTTTCGGAATTTAAATGCCATGGCAATGCATGCTTTGTCTCATAGCCGTGAGACCAATATGTTTGAAAATTCCTTCAAATTTACTGCACATGGAATTAACTCGCAAACAAGTACACAAATATCACTCTTCAAACAATTATGGTTAGCTATTGCAAGTACATGTAGTTCAAATATGAAATGCTATCTTTAAATGGCTAGAAAATCACTTAAATGTCTTAAAAGGTCAAATGACCCCTGAAATTTTCCAAATTTTGACATGATAGTTGTATTAGTACTACATATTTTCTCGTACGTTTAAAACACCATCTGTTGCCACTTTACTCCAAATCCGTCTTTCACAGCTAATAAAAAATAGCAACATCACACACAGTTTTTTTGTAGGAACCGTTTGCGATGAAAATTCATGGATCTATTTAAGTCTTCCTCCTTAAGCTCTGCCGACTCGTCTGCTCTAGTGCCGGCAAACCCTGAATCCACGAATCCTGATCCCCATTCCCGCAACCCCTTATTGCAAAGGCGATGTCGTGGAAACGTTTTGTGAGGGCACGTACGATGGTCGCGTCCTCCCCGAGCGCCGCCGCCTGCGCCCAGAGTGCCGCCGCATCCGCATTGAGCCTGGCCGTATCTGCAGAGACGGCGTCGGCGGTAGCCGACAGGGCAGTTGCAGTAACCGAGGCGGCTGCAGCAACTGTTGCCACGGTGGCTCCAAAAGTCGAGAGCGCTCGAGTTGTCGTATGTGTCGCCGATGTCACCCTGGCCCGGGTCAAGGCCATCCACGCCAAGATCGAGGACGCACACACCAAGATATTCCAGGCCACCTCGGAATCCATCTTGCAACCCACGTCTGAAAAGGCGACGGTGGCCGTGGAGCACCTGCTTCCTCATGAGATCGCCAAGCGGGAGCTAGAGATCCAGGAGGCGGCGGTGATAGAGGAGCACCGGGAGGAGGAGTTGCGCGTGGCCGAGGTTGAGTAAGAGAAGAGTTTGTCCATCAAGGAATCGGCGGTGGAGTACCAACGTGAGCTCTGGCGCAGCCACTACTACGAGTATTACAACCTTGAGGGCAGCGCCGAGGACAAAGACGAGGACGAGGACACAGTCGACTTCAGTAGGGGGGGCGCGGAGTCCACCAACGGCACCATGTCACCAAGACAAGTCATCAACGTCTCATCTCACACCGGCGGTGCATAGGCTTGTGCGGCGGCAGCTTTGTTAAATTTATGCATACTTATGCTTTGTTTTTAATGTTGTTCTTTTGTTAGAGCAATGTTTAGGTCAACTGGCTCTCTTTAATTACTAAAATTGCTCGATTTAGTAAGTGTGGTCTGTGTGCTGTATGCTCTTTTGTGTGCCCAAATTAGCAAGTGATGTTAAATTATGCAATGACGTGGATCAGGACAGTACCCAGGAAAATTTCCACCAAAATTTGAATTATCAAACTCATCCCATGCGCGTAAATCAAAAGAATTGTTTGTGATGCACACAACTGTTCAAACTGAATAGTGTTTGGTGGCACCGCGCGCAAAGTACCCCTCCACATTTCACAATCTTTTGCCTAACGTTGAAATATCTACCCCACCCCCTTCCCCACCCCCTTTTCTCCCCAACCACAAGTCATATTTCCCATGTTTCCTCCTTCCTTCCAAAGCTATAGCGTTTGAATCTGTGGACAGTGGGAGGAACTTTCTGGCATGTGCAGAGAAGGTTAGCCCCACTTTCGTTGTTACTAATCATTTGTTCGATGTGATTCAGACATTGTCATTGTGCTATGTTATTCTGGATGTTAAGATAGTGTCACACTTTGTAACTAGTATCTAAAAACGTTGGCATCTCATTAGCGTCGCCATTAGAAAATAATTTGGCACCGCTTCAGCAGTTTGTGCAGCCAACTTTGCTCCACCCATCCGAGCAGACAAGCAGTAAAATACTAAATCTTTATGGTACGAAGGGACTGGGCATTGGAGCAACTATGTGCTTCGAAGTCCGGGTCCCTAATTTTTTTCCACTACATCGGCTCGCCAGTGCAGGGCACCGGTGCCAAATGTAGCAAAAGTTGTCTTTACACCGATTTTGGCATACATAGTGGACAGCCTTAGTGCTATTAGTTCTATGTTGCTAAATTTGTGCATGTACACACCTGTTAGTATCAATTTGTTGTCATCCAAACACTATCGCTATGATGTTGTAGTTATATTTAGCTTCCTCATAAAATGTTCAATTTGTTATTTATAGTACATGACTAAGAACTTGTAGCGTTGTTGTAGTTAATTATAGCTTCTGATGTTTCACAATTTGGTTGTTGTCTCAGTAGCAATTAATTCATTTGTGCATTGATCTTTTTGAGAAGATATGTCATAATTAACATATTTCTTCAGTTTTTCAAAATATGTATTTGGTGATTTTCTATGTTGCTAGAAACCCATTTCCCCTACAATTGTTGCTGATCTAGTTTTAAATATTATAGGATGAATGGAAGTGTTCTTACCTGCAGTGGGTTGATCAAGAGTGGCCACAATCTTCGAAGATGTGCCTTGCAAAGCTCTAGAGCATTTATAAGGAAGAGACCAGAGGTAGGCTTAGAGAAAGTGTTGTCAACACTAAAGAATACTTGAAGATGCGAGATAAAAAGAGGAAGATGGAGAATGAGCTCAGATTTTTTATATCAGACTTTGCTAAGATGGTGTTGGTGAAGGAGGAGGCACTTTCCCAGTTAGCCAGTGCAAAACAGGTGCTTACTAAATTGAAAGCAAAGGTGGATAAGACGAACCTGACTGATCTCAATTAGGGAAATGAATATATTGTTCTAATATTGTTCTTATGAAGGTGAACTAGTTATATGTTGTACAATGTTGTTTTCAGCGAGTTGTCATATTGTGATGTTAAAATATATTTATGTGCCTGATATGAAATTGGCAAACAATTGTTCGATATGAGATGTGAATTCGCGTAATACTGGAATTATTATTCATAAACTAATAAACCTTCTAAATGGGTCATGTTACTTGCAAACGGTTCTACCAGTAAAAGCGCTTGTGATGGATAGCCCAATGTCATACAGCTTTCTTCATCAAATCGTGTGTGATGTAGTTTAATAAAAGCAAACGGTTAACCGAGGCAGAGTGTGTGTGATAGTAACACCTATCACACACGAGGCTATACATAAAGTTGTGTGGGATGTATATATAACGGAAATGTTTTCCCTAGATTGATTATGTACGATGTACATATGAATGTAAACGTTTTCCCTTGATTGACTGAGTGGGATGTACATAAGAATGGAAATGTATGCCTTGGATTGACTGTGTGGAATGTACATAACAAACGGAAACGTTTGTTTGGGACTGACTGTGTGGGATGTACTTATGCCCGGAACCGATTGGGCCTGTATAACCATATTTCGTCGCTCGCCCGCGCACACGACCTCATTTTGCCGAGCGCGTGTGCCAGGAGGGCCTATCCCTGACGGTTTCTGGGTCGTGTGGGAAGGACGCCGCTATTGCCCACACTCACTTGGCGACGGTTCAAAATGCTGTCGCGGAAAGGGGTTAAAAACCATCTGCATAGCACCTCGTTGTACCAGTGCACTAACCTACGATACAACAAGATTCAGATACAGATGCACCCAGGTTTCTATTTCTACCTGTCCCTGTTTGAAATGGGGCGAGTCCATTTCCCTATCATTGATCTGAAGTGTGACCGTTCAGCTACTCACCTGTCTCGTTACATAACAGCTGAGTATTGGCTGATCCACAGTTTTACTAAGGAGTTAACCCACACTCAAGATGAACTCACTGCTGCTCGAGCCGCACTTACTCCTATTTCACTTTCTGTTACACCTTTCATCCATCCGGTCACTCTACCCCCACCTACTTCTGATACATCTGTACCTTCCCAGGGGAACTCAGATGTCTCGAGTGTGACTCCTCACGAGTCTCTAGCCGAGTGGGCTTCTCTTCTCGCTACTCCAGTTGCTCCTATGCTAAGGAGCTGTCCTTCTCCAGACTCTGGCGGAGAGCCACTCCGTCAGCGTTTTCACGTTTCCTTTTCTCTAAAGGTCTCCGTTAGTATAATCAATTCCGATTCAGAGTCCGAGACCAAGGAGACACCAGCAAAGTCTTCAGCTTGCTAGTGCGAGTTCTATAGCCACGATTAGATGGTTATGATGCTGATGGATGATGATGGTAGTAGAACGTATGCATGCATCATTGTAGTACTATCCATGATGTTTTATTTCGGTGTATGAGGTGTGCCATTATGTATAAATATGTTGCCTTCTTTCATTTGCCTTGGTCTTTTCATCACCTTTTTCTGGGTTCTTGCCTTACATTCTCATTTTCCCTTTATGGATGTTGCTCATCTCGATGCTTCGTATTGGGAACAAATATAGGATGACAAGGTGTGGCAGCAACGGTCAAGGTGGTGACGACAACCCAGTTCATCAATCCGCCGGGCAGGCGGGACTTTCTCCAGAACCATATCAACCACCCCCTCCTCCACCGCAAGCACCCACAATAGATCAAATCATGTGAATGTTTGAGGAAAATAGAAATTAGGATCTGATGGAATTCTTGAGGAGCACATAGACTCTGGTTGGGCGGAATCAGAATAATCATAATGGTATGCACTCCAAGCTGTCAGACTTTCAGATGACCAAACCGCCAAGTTTCAGCCAAGAAGTAGATCCCATGGAAGTTGATGATTGGTTGCCGACCATCGAAAATAAGCTATAAATTGCATGTACTGGAGAAGTTGAGAAGGTACCCTTTTCCACTCATTATCTGGAAGGATCACCTACTATATGGTGGGACAATACTAAACTTATGTGGCTTGCTGAAGATGAAATTACTTGGGACATATTCAGAGATAAATTCCGCAAGTATTATATTCCTATCGGCATCATGAAAATCACGCAGTGAGAATTCCTTACCCTTATTAAAGGAAACTCAATTGTAAGTGACTATTTAAGAAAGTACAATCATTTGGCATGCTATTCCACTCATGATGTAGCCACCAAAGAACACAAGATCTATCAGTTTCTTGGAGGACTCAATCGTACCCTCTGATGTCCTCTCAGTACGTTGGACTTCCCCGACTTCTAAACTTTGGTGAACAAAGCACTCATTACAGAAAGGGAACACAAGCTTGCCAATGATCATTAGTCCGTGTATGAAGGCCACAAGCAAAAGTTTGAGCCCAAGAAGGAAGGGAAATTTTCTTAGAAGATTCGTACTTGGCAGTATCTGCAAATTGAGTTCAAGCCAACATGGCAGCAGGGCAACACCAGGACTAACAATCGAGTCAAAACCATTGTGATGCACCCCGTAAAAGAAGATTGCCAACATAATAATGCATGTTACTCATGTGGATAGACAGGACACTGTGCAAGACAGTGCCCCAAGAACGGAAAGCCGCCAACAAACCTCAAGCCTCAAGTCAATAATGTGGGGTAGTTCCCCAAACAGGGGTATACTCAAGGGCAAGTTCACCATATCTCCGCAGAAGAAGCCCACTAAGCACCGGATGTGGTCCTTGGTATGTTTCCTGTTAATAACATACCTACAATGGTATGTTTCCAGTTTCGTGGAGTTTTGTTGCCCAACATCGCCTTCCCTATACTCTTTTGGACAAAATTATGGTGGTGCAATCCCCCGGATCCATGCTTAGGACAAATATCATATGTCGGGACCTGGAGATAACAATAAATGGATAATCTTCCCCGCATCCTTGTATCCATTGAATCCTCGGGATTGGATGTTATATTGGGGATGGATTGGTTAATGACACATCAAGTCTGTATAAATCGTGCAACCAGAGAAGTTACATTGGTAAACCCATCTGGACAACAAGCTCGGTTCTTTGCCATTGGAACCATGTCAAAAAGAGGTATGGATTACATAACTACCGCCACAGATAAGGAGTTGATTCCAGTGGTCAAGTGAATTTTTAGATGTATTTCCAATAGAATTGCTAGGAATGGCGCCCGGCCGTGAGCTTGAGTTTTCTATTGATATTGTTCCGGGGACAGCACCAACTACAAAAAGTATTATCTTATGCCTTCTTCTGAATTACTGGAATTGAAGAAATAGCTGGATGAGTTGCTACAGAAAGGATATATTCGCCCCAGTTCGTCTCCATGGGGGTCACCTACAATATTCATCGGAAAGAAAGATGGCGGTCTCTGAATGTGTATTAACTACCGCGCCCTTAATGATGTCACGATCAAAAATAAATAGCCGCTTCCCCGGATCGATGAAGTGGGATTTCTCAGGCATACTCTATCTGCACAAGGATTAGCCGTGGACCAAAGCAAGGTGACGGAAGTGCTGAATTGGAAGGCACCCGTTATAGTGAAAAAAGTAAGAATTTTCTTGGGATTGGCAGGCTATTAATGTCGCTTCATTGAAGGCTTCTCTAAGATCGCCAAGCCAATGATGAAATTACTTAAGAAAAAATAGAAACACATATGGACAGAAGCTTGTGAGAACAATTTCAATGAGCTAGAAACCAGATTGACCACCGCTCCAGGGTAGGCGCTACCAGATATTTACCGCAGATCGATATTTATTGTGATGCATCCAGGCGTGGCATTGGGTGTGTACTTGTGCAATATGGAAAGGTTGTGGCCTATGCTTCTTGACAACTACGGCCGCATGAGAAAAAAATATCCAATGCACGACTTGGAATTACCAACAGTGGTGCATGCCTTAAAAAATTGGAGGCATTACATCATTGGGAAAAGATATCAAATATACACCGACCACAAGAGTATCAAGTATATACTCACTCAGCCAGATTTGAACCTCTGACAAAGAAGATGGATTGAATTGCTCAAGGATTACGACCTTGGTATCAATTACCATCCGGGAAAGGCCAATGTGGTCACTGATGCTCTCAGTCGAAAACCGGCCACAGCAAACTCAATAATTGAGGCCTTGCACCCAACACTTCAAGAAGAGATAGCATAGCTCAGTATGATCATTTATGATGCAACATGCCCAGATACCTTCGAAAACACCCCTTGAGGGAGTCCTGGACTAAGGGGTCCTCAGACAACCAGACTATATACTTTGGCCGGACTGTAGGACTATGAAGATACAAGATAGAAGACTTCATCCCGTGTCCAGATGGGACTCTCCTTTGCGTGGAAGGCAAGCTTGGAGATTCGGATATGTAGATTCCTTTCTCTGTAACCGACCTTGTATAACCCTAGCCCCCTCCGGTGCCTATATAAACCAGATGGTTTAGTCCGTAGGACATCAATCATAATCTCATAGGCTAGACTTCTAGGGTTTAGACATTACGATCTCGTGGTAGATCAACTCTTGTAATACTCATATTCATCAAGATCAATCAAGCACTAAGTAGGGTATTACATCCATAGAGATGGCCCGAACCTGGGTAAACATCGTGTCCCCCGCCTCCTGTTACCATTAGCCTTAGACACACAGTTCGGGACCCCCTACCCGAGATCCGCCAGTTTTGACACCGACATTGGTGCTTTCATTGAGAGTTATGTTGTGACGTCGAAGATAGGCTTGATGGCTCACCTTGTTATCGAGGATAACATCACCTCCGGAGGAGCCCTGGCCTCAGGCCAAACCCTCCGGCTGGGCGGCTTTACCATGGTCGCCCGCTCGGCCGTCGGGCTGACGATGACTTCTCATGTCATCGAAAACCGCCTTCACGTCAGCTCAAAATACTCCGAACAGATGGATCCGATGGAGTTGTCGTCTTTAAACGAACTCCTAGATCGCATCGCCGCCTTGGGAGTCGCTATGGACTATGATCGGATTGGGCTTCAGAGAGATTGAATCTCCACCGGTCACCCATCAGATAGCGGTACTAGAGGGGCAATGTGACGACTCTTCCCGTATGTTGAGGACGAACTACGTTCGGATCTCCGAGCTCACAGAGCCGAATACTCACCTGCGGGAAGGCATGCCCCATATTCCAAACTTAGAATCGGAAAGTGGGCCTTAAAGATTGGTTGATATCCCGGAGCCCGAACTGTTAAGCTCGGAAGTTTCTCAAGCTCTGGATCCCGTATGGGGTCAGGGTTCGGACTTAAATCCACCCACGCACCTAGATATAAGCGATCTTACCCTTATCAGACAGCAGTCCCGGGAAATGGTCCATCACTTTTGGGCCAGATTCCTCCTTATCAAGGACAAGATCAAAGACTGCCGCGATGAAGACACAATCTCATTGTTTTGCAAAAATTGCACGGACGAGGGAATCCACAATGCAATCAATCACCATCACGTATCACACTTTGCTAACATGGCAATCATAGTACAGAAGTACTGCGCAATGGAAAGCACTTGGAAAACTCAAGCGGCCTCTTGGGAGCCACCGGTTTCCACTAAACCCCTCGTCCGGACAAAACGGGTGCATCCTCGGTGGTCTCCCGATCCAATAACCAAAAAATCAAAGCCCATTACGTGGCGCGGAACTGTCCTAGAGGGATGGCTCGATAGGCCATGCAGGATACACACAACACCGGATAACATACCAACCCATAGCCTTAGAGCATGTTGGATACTCCGGCAGGTGGCCAAGAGCGGCGAGGATCTCCTCATCAAGAATACCGTAGAGAAACATCCCATAGAAGACAACAACCGCGCAGTGCTGACAGTCTTCAAGACTTTCGCCTCCAACAATAGGCGCAAAAGGGCACTCCACGGCCTCACCGAAGTCTGTCAAGTTGCAGCAATAAACCCCTAGAACAACACGGCCATAACATTCAATGCCAATGACGAACCAAAATTCAGAACAGTCCGAGCGCCTGCCGCACTGGTCCTCAGTCCAATTGTGGACGGTTTTTGGCTTACCAAAGTTCTCATGGACGGCAGCAGCGGACTAAACCTCATTTACGAGGAAACAAAATGGAAATAGACAGGAGCTGTGTTGAGCAAAGTAGCACGACCTTCCGAGGAATTATTCCCAGTCGGGAGGCACGGTGTGCGGGAAAAATCACACTGGATGTAGTATTCGGCACGCCGGAGAACTATCGGTCCGAAGAAATAACCTTTCAAGTGGTCCCTTTCAACAGCGGATATCACGCCCTGTTAGGGAGAGACGCATTTGCAAGCTTCCGAGCCATACCCCATTACGGGTAGATGAAGCTCAAGATGCCCAGGCCCAATGGAATTATTACTCTTGCCAGTGATCCGGACATAGCACTCCGCGCTGAAAACAAAACCGACACATTGGCCCTCGAGGCATTGTACGAAGCCCTCGCGGCCGAAGAATTAACAGCATTGCACTCCACGATGGATAGAGACGACGTGATACTTGATAAGCGACCCAAATCCACCTCCTTCAAACCAGCAGACGAAATAGTCAAATTCCAGGTCCACCCAGTGGACTCCACGAAGACAGCATCCATCGGGGCACAGCTGGACCCCACGGTTTACGCCGCATTGCGGGCGTTCCTACGTGAAAACTGGGACATATTCGCGTGGCATCCTTCTGATATGCCAGGAATCCCACACAGGCTGGCCGAACATAGTCTAAACATATTGAAGGGATACAAGCCGGTCAAGCAAACATTACGGCGCTTTTTCGAACCCAAATGACAAGTCATGGGAGAGGAGCTAGCCAAGTTACTCGAGGCCGGATTCATCAGAGAAATAAAACACCCGGACTGGCTAGCAAACCTGGTGATGGTACCAAAGAAGGATAAATCCTGGCGCATATGCATCGATTTCAAAGACCTTAACAAGGCTTGCCCTAAGGATCCTTTTCCCCTCCCCGCATTGATCAGATCATCGATGCCACCGCAGGACATGACTCACTGTGCTTCCTCGACGCATACTCCGGATACCATCAAGTCAAGATGAAGGAGTCCGATCAAGCCGCAATGGCATTTATCACCCCATACGGGCCTTTCTGCTTCAATACTATGCCTTTCGGGCTCAAAAATGCCGGGGCCACTTATCAACGCATGGTTCAAACATGCCCGGAAAAAAATCGGTAAGACAGTTGAAGCATACATGGATGATGTAGTCATAAAAGCTAGGTACGTCGAATCCATAATAGGCGATCTCCGTCTCACATTCGACAACCTTCGAACACATGACATCAAGCTCAATCCGGAAAAGTGTGTTTTCGGCGTTCCCGCCGGAAAACTTCTGGGCTTCACCATTTCCAATAGAGGAATTGAAGCAAACCCAGCTAAAATCCGAGCTTTGTCACAGTTGGCTACCCCATTTCCAATAGAGGAATTGAAGCAAACCCAGCTAAAATCCGAGCTTTGTCACAGTTGGCTACCCCAACAGACCTTAACCTGGTCCAAAAATTATCCAGATGTGTGGCAGCTTTAAGCAGCTTTATCTCCAGAATAGGAGAAAAGGCATTGTTGTTGTATCGCCTTCACCAGCGCACCGAACACTTCGAGTGGACGGACGCGGCAACGGCCGGATTGGAAGAAGTAAAGGCTCTCCTAGCAAGCAACCCAATCCTGGCCGCGCCAAATGTCAGCAAACCCATGTTATTATACATATCAGCCACACACCAAGTCGTGAGCGCGGTGCTCGTCGTCGAACGAGAACAGACGGACAAAAATTCCTGCTCCAGAAGTCGGTATACTACGTATCAACCGTCCTCACACCATGCAAATCTCGGTACCTGATACGTCTCCAACGTATCTACTTTTCCAAACATTTTTGCCCTTGTTTTGGACTCTAACTTGCATGATTGAATGAAACTAACCCGGACTGACGCTGTTTTCAGCAGAACTGCCATGATGTTGTTTTATGTGTAGAAAAGAAAAGTTCTCGGAATGTCCTGAGAATCCACGGAGGCACTTTTTGGAATTAATAAGAATTATTGGGTGAAAGAAATACACCAGGGGGGCCACACCCTGTCCACGAGACAGGGGGGCGCGCCCCCCTATCTCGTGGGCCCCCTGGACCTCCACCGACCTCAACTCCAACTCCATATATTCACGTTCGGGGAAAAAAATGAGAGAGAAAGTTTCATCGCATTCTACAACACGGAGCCACCGCAAAGCCCTAATCTCTCTCAGGAGGGCTGATCTGGAGTCCGTTCGGGGCTCCGGAGAGGGGGATTCGTCACCGTCGTCATCATCAACCATCGTCCATCACCAATTTCATGATGCTCGCCGCCGTGCGTGAGTAATTCCATCGTAGGCTTGCTGGACGGTGATGGGTTGGATGAGATTTACCATGTAATCAAGTTAGTTTTGTTAGGGTTTGATCCCTAGTATCCACTATGTTCTGAGATTGATGTTGCTATGACTTTGCTATGCTTAATGCTTGTCACTAGGGCCCGAGTGCCCTGATTTCAGATCTGAACCTATTATGTTTTCTTGAATATATGTGTGTTCTTGATCCTATCTTGCAAGTCTATAGTCACCAATTATGTGTTATGATCCGTCAACCCCGAAGTGACAATAATCAGGATACTTCTCCGTGATGACCGTAGTTTGAGGAGTTCATGTATTCACTATGTGCTAATGCTTTGTTCTGGTTCTCTATTAAAAGGAGGCCTTAATATCCCTCAGTTTCCACTAGGACCCCGCTGCCACGGGAGGGTAGGACAAAAGATGCCATGCAAGTTCTTTTCCGTAAGCACGTATGACTATTTACGGAATACATGCCTACATTACATTGATGAACTGGAGCTAGTTCTGTGTCACCCTATGTTCTAGCTATTACATGAGGAATCGCATCCGGCATAATTATCCATCACTGATCCATTGCCTACGAGCTTTTCATATATTGTTATTCGCTTATTTACTTTTCCGGTGCTATTGTTACAACTACTACAAAAACCCAAAAACTATTATCTTTACTTTTGCCACTTTACCTTTATTATCATACCACTTTTGCTACTAAATACTTTGTTGCAGATACTAAGTTATCCAGGTGTGGTTGAATTGAGAACTCAACTGCTAATACTCAAGAATATTCTTTGGCTCCCCTTGTGTCGAATCAATAGATTTGGGTTGAATACTTTACCCTCGAAAGCAGTTGCGATCCCCTACACTTGTGGGTTATCAAGACTAATTTCTGGCATCGTTGCCGGGGAGCATAGCTCTATTCTCTGAGTCACTTGGGATTTATATCTGTTGATCACTATGAAGAACTTGAAAGACGATAGAACTACTATTTTGCCCTCAACTACGAGGGGAGGTAAGGAACTGCCATCTAGCTCTGCACTAGATTCTCCTTCCGTTATTAGTAAGCTTGCGACACCTAAACCTGCTACTGCTATGAATTCTGATATGTCGCATGTTGTTGATGATGCCACTTCTTCTATGCATGATGAAACTACTTCTGTGCTTGATACTACTTTGCCATTAGGTGAATTTGCTGATGAACAACTTGCTAGAGTTAGGGGGAATGAAATTATTGAAGATGCTATTATTGATGATAGTGATGATGAAAATTCTCCAAATGATTATGAATTGCCTGTTATTCCTGAGGGTTATGTTATGAATGAAGAAGCTGCTAGAGCTATCTTTGCTTGCAATGATAGATATGATCTTAAGAAATTATTAGCTAAATGGAAGCATCAGTCTCTTAATGCTAGAATTAAACCCGACCCTGCTTTTGCTACTTCACCTATCTGTGTTACTGATAAGGATTATGAATTCTCTGTTGATCCTGAGATTATTACTTTAGTTGAATCTGATCATTTTTATGGCCTTGAATCTGAAACTGTTGTGGCACATCTTACCAAGTTGAATGATATAGCTACCTTGTTTACTAATGATGTGAAGTCTCGCTATTATTATATCCTTAAGATATTTCCGTTCTCGCTAAAGGGTGATGCTAAGACTTGGTATAATTCTCTTGCTCCTGGTTGTGTGCGTAGTCCCCAGGATACGATTTATTACTTCTCTGCTAAATATCTCCCTGCTCATAAGAAACAAGCTGCTTTATGGAAATATATAATTTTGTGCAAATCAAAGAAGAGAGTCTCCCACAAATTTGGGGAGGCTTCTCCGATATAATGCTTTGCTGATCATCCTCTCAAGAAAAATGAAATACTTGATATCTTCTATAATGGACTAACCGATGCTTCCAAGGACTACTTGGATAGTTGTGCTGGTTGTGTTTTCGGGAAAGAACAATGATTTAAGCTGAAATATTATTGAATAATATGTTGACTAATGAAAATAATCGGACTCTTCCCGAGCCAATTCTCAAGCAATTCTGAATCAATTGAGCCAACTCTGAGCCTATTCCTAAACCCACTCAAGAAGAGAGGTGTTCTATTTCTCAGTCCTGAAGATATGCAAGAGGCAAGAAATCAATGAAAGAAAAAGGTATTAAAGCTGAAGATGTTAAGAATTTACCTCCTATTGAAGAAATACATGGTCTTAATATACTGCCTGTTGAAGAAGCACATTGTCTTGATAACCCGACACAGGTAGTAAAGGTAAATTCTCTCTATAGATATGATAAAGTTGAAATCCCCTCTACTAAATTTCATAGCCCATGCTTACATGAATTTCATGATTTTATGGCTAGACAAGAAAGTTTTAATGCTTATGTTGGTAGAGAGTTAAAGAATAATGCTTTCGAGGTAGGACGTGTGAGCGATAATATGGCTAGAGTTAAAGGTGAACTCCAACTCATTAGCAAATATACTTCTATGGCTGCTACTCAAGCTGAGCAAGTACTCAAAGCTCAAAATGATTTGCTTGACGAATTAAATAATAAAAATGACTTTGCTGTTAGAGTGGCTACCACAACTGGTAGAATGACTCAGGAACCATTGTATCCTGAAGGCCACCCTAAGTGAATCGAGCAGGATTCTCAGAGAAAAAATTTAGAGGCACCTAGTTCTTCTAAAAAGAGGAAAAAGAAAAACGATAGGACTTTGCATGCTTCTCGTGAACCTACTCTAGACACACCTGAGAATCCCAATGATATTTCTATTTCTGATGCTGAAACACAATCAGGTGATGAACATGAACCTAGTGATATTGTTAATGATAATGTTCATGTTGATGCTCAACCTAGCAAAAACAATGATGTAGAGATTGAACCTATTGTTGATCTTGATAACCCACAATCAAAGAATCAACATTATGACAAGAGAGATTTTGTTGCTAGGAAGCACGGTAGAGAAAGAGAACCATGGGTTTAGAAACCCATGCCCTTTCCTCCTAAACCATCCAAGTCAAAGGATGATGAGGATTTTGAGCGTTATGCTGAAATGATTAGACCTATTTTCTTACGTATGCATTTAACTGATATGCTCAAAGTAAATCCTTATGCTAAGTATATGAAGGATATCATCACAAATAAAAGAAAGATACCGGAAGCAGACATTTCCACCATGCTTGCTAATTACACTTTTAAGGGTGGAATACCAAAGAAACTTGGAGATTCGGGTGTACCAACTATACCATGCTCCATTAAAAGAAATTATGTTAGAACTGCTTTATGTGATCTTGGAGCCAGTGTTAGTGTTATGCCTCTCTCTTTATATCGTAGACTTGATTTGAATAAGTTGGCACTTACTGAAATATCTTTACATATGACTGGTAAATCAACTGCTATACCTGTCAGTATTTGTGAGGATGTGCCTGTTGTGGTTGCAAATGTCACTATCTTAACAAACTTTGTTATTCTTGATATTCCCGAGGACGATAGTATGTCTATCATCCTTGGTAGACCTTTTCTTAATACTGCAGGGGCTGTTATTGATTGCAACAAAGGCAATGTCACTTTTCATGTTAATGGTAATGAGCATACGGTACACTTTCCGAGGAAACAATCTCAAGTTCATAGCATCAATTCTATTGGGAAAGTTCCAACTATCATTATTGGAGGTTTTGAATTTCCTCTTCCTACTGTCAAGAAAAAATATGATATTCTTATTGTCGGGAATTTTCATATCCCCGTTGAGGTAACTTAGTGTTATTCGAAATTTCTCCGGTTCCGAGTTATTCGGAATGAGTTTGTTAACAAGACTTGATCAACCTTGTTAGTGGATTCATTTTGATGATCACAAGATGGATGAAACTAGAAGGCACAACCTTCTGTACCCTCTTTTTACTTTCTATTATTTAGAATAAATAAAGCAAAATTAGTATTATCTGTCTGTTTTCTGAATTATCCGTGCATTAAAAAATATCCCTGAAAATGCTCCAAATGCCCTGCAAATTTAGTATGTTTTTTATGGAATATTTGAGGATCTTAGGCACTGAAATCACTGCAGGAGGGGCAAGCACCAGGCCACGAGAGTGGAGGGCGCGCTCACCCCACCTGGGCGCGCCCACCTGTCTCGTGGGCCCCTGGTGGCCCCCCTCCACTTATGCCAGCACCCACACACTTCATCTTTTACCCAAAAAAATCCCCATCCAGCTCAAGCACGAGTTCTAGCACATTTTGCTGCGATTTTTGATCTCCTTGATCAAAGCTCCATTCACAAAACTGCTTTGGGAGATTGTTCCTTGGTATGTGACTCCTCCATTGGTCCAATTAGTTTTTGTTCTAGTGCTTTATTCATTGCAAATTTTGCTGCATAGGTGAACATGTTCTTGAGCTTGCATGTTGAATTTATGAGGTCCCAAGCAATTCCAATGCATGATATAGGCTCTAGGCACTTGTAGGAGTAGTTTCTACCAATCTTGTTTAGTTTTACTTACTTTTATTTTGAAGTTACTAAAATTTCAGAAATTTGCAGAAAATGTTAAGGAAATTTTTGAGGGGCTCTTCTAGCCAAGGCTCTCAAAAAAAAGCAAGCCAAAGAGAAGGAAAAAGCCAAGTATAATCTTCCTCGCTTAGCGGAAGTGCGGTCGTGTGAATGGCCATGCAATGATTTCTTGAAAGAAGCTGGAATTCATGAAGATTTTTATTTTTTAGTCGAGACTGCAGGCCTCACCGGTTTCATCAACGACCGGATCGATCAGTATCTCTTACTCACCAATACTTTCGTGCAATTATTATTATCCTAAGAAGTCACCGCCTACAGTATCATTTCATTTATATGATGAATTCAGAGAAATGTCTTGACGTAATTTTTGCACGGTGTGTAGGATACCTTATGAGGGAGAATTAGAGGAACCCCATCGTAAAGATGTGGATGGCTTTGTTAATACTATAGCTGTAGAGGAGCCAAAGAAGGGCTCCGAGGCAAAAGTCTCTAGCATACACTTTCCTGTTTTACGCTACTTTGCCATATTTGCTAGTAGATGCTTGATTGGTCGTGGAAGTAGTGGAAACCTTAGTGTTCCTGATATTATCATTCTTCAACATGCCTTGCTTGGAGACAATACTTTTAGTATGGGTGTCGTCGTTGCTAAACGGCTAGCCCTGAATCGTACAAAAGGCCCCATATTTGGAGGTATCTATGCTGCACGTCTTGCTAGACATTTTCAGATACCCATTAGGCACCATGAGAAAGAGGAGACAAAATTGCCTCCTCATATTTTAGATTACAAGTGCATGGTAGCACACAAGTTTATTGTTGACAATGAAGAGAGGATGCTCTTGTATAAACATAGATTTAATAAGAAACACTTTGAGATTATTATTTTGCCTGCGCCTCTGTTGTTTGATTTGCTTGCAGAAAATTTTCTTGTCACACTGGAAGCGGTGAACAATCATCGAGCCCAGGCTTTTACTCCAGAACCTGAACCTGAGCCAGAACCTAAACTGGACCCTTATCGTGCATCATCTGTCCAGTGGGATCCGGAGATGACCAGCCAGTGGTATCCTGATTACACTTCCCAGTACACTAGGGAGAGTAGCGGCGGTCCTTGGTACTAGACCAACTTAGGCCAAAAGCCTAAGCTTGGGGGAGTACGTATTTCTCGCCGACTTTACATTCATGTTCACACACTAGTCGTCGGTGCTCATACTCTTTCATTGTATTATCCATGCTAGTTTAAATTTCTTTTTCTAGTTTTCTTCTTGTGTTTGATAAACCTTAAGAAAAACAAAAAAATTAGTTAGTATAATTTCCATGCTGGTAGTAGAAATTAAATTGAAAACCCAAAAAGATTTCTAGTTCTTCGTCTTACTTGTTGGGAGCTTTCCCGTGTAAATAGTTTTATTTTCTTTTCTTTCCTTTGGGGGTCGAGAAGACCATATTGAAAATGTTTAGTGGCTCTCATATGCATGATTGTTTATTTAACTTAGAGCCCATATTACTTGTCTTATCTTTTGAGTTGAATGCTTGCAGATTCCAGCTTAGTCCAATGCACGTGCACTATTATTATTATACACATCATTCGGTCGTGCAAGTGAAAGGCAATAATGACGATATATGATGAACTTATTGAGATGAGAAAAGCTGGTATGAACTCGACCTCTCTTGTTTTTGTAAATATGATGAGTTCATCATTTCTGATTCAGTTTATTATGAAGTAAATGTATTTGCAATGACATTTAGAGATTATAGTTGCTTGTGCCATGCTTGACTAGCTATGAGTTATAATGGTTTACCTTGCGTGCCAACATGCTATTAGAATGATTATGATGTGATATGATGGGATGGTATCCTCCTTTAAATGAATTGAGTGACTCGACTTGGCACATGTTCACGCATGTAGTTGAATCAAATCAACATAGCCTTCATGATATTTATGTTCATGGTGGATTATATCCTACTCATGCTTGTATTCAGTGTGAATTGATTTTAATGCATGTTTATGACTGTTGTCACTCTCTCAGTTGGTTGCTTCCCAGTCTGTTCCTAGCCTTCACCTGTACTAAGCGGGAATACTGCTTGTGCATCCAAACTCCATAAACCCCAAAGTTGTTCCATATGAGTCCATTATACCTACCTATATGCGGTATTTACCTGCCGTTCCAAGTAAATTTGTATGTGCCAAACTCCAAACCTTCAAATGAAATTCTGTTTTGTATACTCGAGCAGCTCATGTTACAACTAGGGCTGCCTATATCTTCCATGCTAGGTGGGTTATTCTCAAGAGGAGTGGACTCTGCTCCTCATTCACGAGAAATGGCCAGTAACCGAGATGCCCAGTCCCATGATCCAAAAAGATCAAAGCAAATCAAAATAATTAAACAAAACTCCCCCAGGGTTGTTGTTAGTTGGAGGCACTCGTTGTTTCGAGCAAGCCATGGATTGATGCTTGTTGGTGGTTGGGGGAGTATAAACCTTTACCATTCTGTTTGGGAACTGCATATAATGCATGTAGTATGGAAGATACAGCCATCTCATAGTTGTTGCGTTGAAAGCAAAAGTATGCCGCTCAAAATGTTATCCAATCTCTGTTTTAAAATCGAGCTGTGGCACCTCTACAAATCCCTGCTTCCCTCTGCGAAGGGCCTATCTATTTACTTTTATGGTGAGTCATCACCCTTCTTATTAAAAGCACCCGCTGGAGAGCACACTGTCATTTGCATTCATTATTATTGGTTTATATTGGGTATGACTTGACTGGATTTCTTTTACCATGAATTACAATGTTTAGTCAGTCCTTGATCTTTAAAGGTGCTCTGCATTTATGTTTTGCGGTCTCAGAAAGGGCTAGCGAGATACCATTTCGTTGTATCATGTTATGATTGTTTTGAGAAAGTGTTGTCATCCAAGTTTAATTATTATGGCTCGCTAGTTGATTATGCTATTGATATGAGTAATTGTGAGACCTAAGTGTTATTGTGAGTATGGTTAGTTCATAATATTTGCTGAAACTTGAATGCTAGCTTTTCATGTTACAACAACAAGAGCAAATAGAGTTTGTAAAAGTTTTTCTTTATCACTTTCAGTTTATCAACTGAATTGCTTGAGGACAAGTAAAGGTTTAAGCTTGGGGGAGTTGACACGTCTCCAACGTATCTACTTTTCCAAACACTTTTGCCCTTGTTTTGGACTCTAACTTGCATGATTTGAATGAAATTAACCTGGACTGACGCTGTTTTCAGCAAAACTGCCATCATGTTGTTTTATGTGTAGAAAAGAAAAGTTCTCGGAATGTCCTGAAAATCCACGGAGGCACTTTTTGGAATTAATAAGAATTATTGGGCGAAAGAAATACACCAGGGGGGCCACACCCTGTCCATGAGACAGGGGGCGCCCCCCCCATAGGGCGCGGCCCCCTATCTCGTGGGCCCCCTGGACCTCCAGCGACCTCAACTCCAACTCCATATATTCACATACGGGGAGAAAAAAATTAGAGAGAAAGTCTCTGTAACGCCCAGGATTCGATGCGCCAGGTGTCTGCCAATTATTCGCCGTCGTTGCCACGTCATTTGCTTGCGTGTTGCATTTTGCCATGTCATCATGTGTATCTCATTTTGCATACATGTTCTTCTCATGCATCCGAGCATTTCCCCCCTGTCCGTTTTGCAATCCGGCGCTCCTATGTCCTCCTGCGTCCCCCTTTTGCCTCTTTTCATGTGTGGGAGTTAAACATTCTCGGAATGGACCGAGGTTTGCCAAGCGGCCTTGGTATAGCACCGGTAGACCGCCTGTCAAGTTTCGTGCCATTTGGAGGTCGTTTGGTACTCCAACGGTTAACCGGGTAACCGTAAAAGCCTCTTTTGTGTGCAGCCCAACACCCCCTCCAAAGTGACCCAAAACCCATCCTAAATCCCTCCATGCTCTCCGCCATTCTATCACGATCGTGTGGGCGAAAACCACACCCCATTTAGACTCTCCTAGCTCCCTCTATCTATAAATATGTGTGCATCCCCGAAATTCTCGGTCTAAACCCTAGCGTCTTCCTCCTCGCGCCGCCGGACACGTCCGTCCGCGCCGGACATGTCCGCCGGACATGTCTGCCGGACATGTCGCTCCGACGAATCAGCCGCCGCCACGTCAGCGCCGCCGCCTCGCTCCTCCACTCGCGCGCAGCCACGTCGCCCTCTCTCTCTCCCCGCCGCCGGGCCCTCCAGGCCCAGATCCGCCCACTGTGGTCGCCTGCCCGAGCCGCCGACGCAGCCCGGATGCCCGCGCCCCTGTCCGAGCCCCGCCGCCCGCTTCTCCGCTTGTTGGCGCCTCCCGTCGACGTCCGGCCGCGCCGCCGCCTCCTGGCGAAGGCTGCTGCCCGCCGCGCCGGACCTCCGCCGCCGCCCTCCTGCTGCGCCCGAGCTGCGCGGCCGAGGCCTGCGTCGCCTGCTCGATGGCCCGCTCCTCCAGCGCCGGCGCCGGCGTCCAACCAAGCGCCGCCCGCCAAGGCCCATCCCGCCTAGCGCCTTCGCCGCCCGCCGCCGTCCCCCTCTGCCAGCGCCGCCCCGTCATCGCCCCGGCCTCCCCAGGGTCTCCTTCCACCGCCACCGTTCCCGTCCGCTCCGGCGAGGTCCGGCCGACCTCGGGAACCGCTCCCCGATCCAGATCTGAGAAGACGAAGGTTGACCCCGATTTTTGCCCGTCCCTCAGATTTTGACATTATCATGCCATTTTCATCGCATCATAACTCTGTGCACACTGCTCCGTTTTGTGTGTGTAATATGTCAAATTGTTCGTCTCAACAAGTACTTCATTTCGTTCCATTGCATCATGTTCATTTGAGTCCATCTTGATGCCTGAATCATCGTTGCCAGGGTGCTAGTTGATGTTAATCTGCTGAAACTGTTATAACATGCTCTTTTGTCATTTTTGCCATGTTTGATGTGTGCATCCTACGAGGTTGATGTCTACATGTGTTTTGATCTATGTCATGCCATCTTTACAGTGCTGCTATCCATGTATTTTTGTGACTTGTGTAGTGAGTGCATCGAGCTCGTGAAGTAGGGTACTTACTGTTGCTGTTTTCCTGACTGATTCTGTTATATTTTGTTGATATGTAAACCTGCTGCTACAAGTCATTCTATGCATAATCTGGAGGTGTTCACTAAGGATGATTTGTTATACATGCCTTGCTCTATCCATTCATGCCCCTGGTTGCATTTGTATCCTGCTGTAACATGTTGTTATCTTGCTCCAAATTGCTAAATAATGTTGCGGTCAGCCTGTTAACATTAAGTTCAGTTTTGCCATGATCTTTGCTAGTGATCCATGCACCCTATGAACTTGCTCTTGCCATGCTTAGCTTCATAAACATGTCTTCTTAATGTTGGTTGCCTTGCCATTCCATGTATTGCTCTGTGGTGAGTGGTTCAAGCTCACCAACATGCCTACTTATTGTTGTCCTGCCATGTATGATTCTGTCATATTATTTGCCATGTTTACATGGGTGCCATCATATCTTCTGCTCCTTTTTGGCTCATGGTCAATAAGGGACTTTTCTTATATGCAATTATTAGATGCATGCCATGCCTTTGTTTGCCATGATAAGTTCCTATAGCATGTTGTTTGATAGCTCTAAACATTGCAACCTGATGTTATTTCCTGATAAGTCTGAAACTGTTATTAATTGCAATCTTACCATGTGTGTTTGAGCATGTTCTAATGATTTCTGGAGATAGCTCAATGTTCATGTTTTGTTATGATTTACCCGTACATCATGTCCATGCCTTTTGTTCTCATATTGTGGTACTGTAGCATGTTGGTTTCGTGCTTGCAATATGCCTAGTTGCTGTTTTGGACAGCTTGTCCTTTAAACTTGTATAGTGTGTGTGTGTTGAACCGTTGCTCCGTTTTGAGTGTGCTCTATATGAAACTTGCTTGATTTTGCATGTAGCTTCATATTATCATGTTGCATCCTTGTTTTGAGGTGTTTGCTTGATGTTTGGATTCATTTTGCATCAATGCCATGTTTAACTTGTTTTGCTCATATCTTCTAGGCCGTAGCTCCGAATCTAATGAACTTTATATGTAACTCGACTAGAATCTCATGTAGATCATCTTGGTGCATCTTAACCTGCTGTTGAACAACTTGAACATAATGTTTATCCAGATCTGGACCAACTTCGAAATTTGCATATGAGGACTTACCGGAATTGTTATATGTTGTTCCCGGCCTCATTTAAACTTGCCTTGGTGTGTTGTTCTTGCTTGCATCATCTCTTGCCATGAGTAGCTTCATGTAGCTTTGTCATGCATCATGCTTGTTGTGCATCATGTCTTGTCTATGTGTGATGTGTTTACCATGTTGTGTGCTTCTTCTCGATAGTTCACGTTTCGTTGCGATCGTGAGGATGCGTTCTTCTATGTGTGGTTCGTCTTCGTGGCTTCATCTTCTTCATGGACTCGTTTTTCTTCCTTGCGGGATTTCAGGCAAGATGACCGCTACCCTGGATCTCACTACTATCATTGCTATGCTGGTTGCTTCGTTCTATCACTTTGCTGCGCTACCTATCTTTTGCTCTTCAAGCCTCCCAAATTGCCATGTTAGCCTCTAACCTTTGACACCCTTCCTTGCAAACCGTTGCTTGGCTATGTTATCGCTTTGCTCAGCCCCTCTTATAGCGTTGTTAGTTGCAGGTGAAGTTGAAGATTGCTCCATGGTGGACAGGATTATGTTGGGATATCACAATATCTCTTATATTATTAATGCATCTATATATTTGGTAAAGGGTGGAAGGCTCGGCCTTATGCCCGTGTTTTGTTCCACTCTTGCCGCCCTAGTTTCCGTCATACCGTGTTATGTTCCCGGATTTTATGCTCCTTATGCGATCAGGTGATTTATGAGACCCCTTGACAGTTCGCTTTGAATAAAACTCCTCCAAAGAAGGCCCAACCTTGGTTTTACCATTTGCCTCACCTAGCCCTTTTTCCCTTGGGTTTAGGAGCCCGAGGGTCATCTTTATTTTAGCCCCCGGGCGGTGCTCCTTCGAGTGTTGGTCCGAATCGAGCTACTGCTGGGCCACCTCGGGAAACTCAAGTCTGGTTTTACTCGTAGCTAGTCTCATCCGATGTTGCCTCGAGAACGAGATATGTGCACCTCCTATCGGGATTTGTTGGCACATCGGGCGGCTTTGCTGGTCTTGTTTTACCATTGTCGAAATGTCTTGTAAACCGATTCCGAGACTGATCGGGTCTTCCGGGAGAAGGTATATCCTTCGTTGATCGCGAGAGCTTATCATGGGCTAAGTTGGGACACCCCGCAGGTATAAACTTTCGAGAGCCGTGCCCGCGGTTATGTGGCAGATGGGAATTTGTTAATGTCCGGTTGTAGATAACTTGACACCAGATCCGAATTAAAACGCATCAACCCTGTGTGTAGCCGTGATGGTCTCTTTTCAGCGGAGTCCGGGAAGTGAACACGGTTTCTGTGTTATGATTGCCGTAAGTAGGAGTTCAGGATCACCTCTTGATCATTGCTAGCTTCCCGACCATTCCATTTGTTCTCTTCTCGCTCTTATTTGCGTATGGTAGCCACCATATATGCTTAGTCGTTGTTGCATCCTCACCACTTTACCCTTTCCTTACCCATTAAGCTTTGCTAGTCTGGATACCCATGGTAATGGGATTGCTGAGTCCTCATGGCTCACAGATTACTACAACAACAGTTGCAGGTGCAGGTTATGCGATGATCATGACGCGAGAGCGATGTTTGCTTGTTTTGGAGTTCTTCTACTGCTTCCTCTTCGATCAAGGGATAGGTTCCAGGTCGGCAGCCTGGGCTAGCAGGGTGGATGTCGTTTGAGTTTCTGTTTGTGCTTCATCCGTAGTCGGATGGTGTTCTTATGTAAGATGATGTTGTATTCGTGTGGCATTGTATGCCGCTTGTATGTATCCCCATCTATTATGTAATGTTGATGTAATGATATCCACCTTGCAAAAGCGTTTCAATATGCGGTTCTATCCTTGGTGGGACCATCGAGTCTCTTTAGGATAGTATCACATATTGGGCCTGACAGTTTCATCGCGTTTTACGACACGGAGCCGCCGCCAAGCCCTAATCTCTCTCGGGAGGGCTGATCTGGAGTCCGTTCGGGGCTCCAGAGAAGGGGATTCGTCGCCGTCGTCATCATCAACCATCCTCCATCACCAATTTCATGATGCTCACCGTCGTGCGTGAGTAATTCCATCGTAGGCTTGCTGAACGGTGATGGGTTGGATGAGATTTACCATGTAATCAAGTTAGTTTTGTTAGGGTTTGATCCCTAGCATCCACTATGTTCTGAGATTGATGTTGCTATGACTTTTCTATGCTTAATGCTTTTCACTAGGGCCCGAGTGCCATGATTTCAGATCAAAACCTATTATGTTTTCATGAATATATGTGTGTTCTTGATCCTATCTTGCAAGTCTATAGTCACCTATTATGTGTTATGATCCAAAAAACCCGAAGTGACAATAATCGGGATACTTCTCGGTGATGACCGTAGTTTGAGGAGTTCATGTATTCACTATGTGCTAATGCTTTGTTCCAGTTCTCTATTAAAAGGAGGCCTTAATATCCCTTAGTTTCCACTAGGACCCCACTGCCACGGGAGGGTAGGACAAAAGATGTATGCAAGTTCTTTTCCATAAGCACGTATGACTATTTACCGAAATACATGCCTACATTACATTGATGAACTGGAGCTAGTTCTGTGTCACCCTATGTTATAGCTATTACATGAGGAATCGCATCCGGCATAATTATCCATCACTGATCCATTGCTTACGAGCTTTTCATATATTGTTCTTTGCTTATTTACTTTTCCGTTGCTATTTTTACAACTACTACAAAAACCCAAAAACTATTATCTTTACTTTTGCCACTGTTACCTTTATTATCATACCACTTTTGCTACTAAATACTTTGCTACAGATACTAAGTTATCCAGGTGTGGTTGAATTGACAACTCAACTGCTAATACTCAAGAATATTCTTTGGCTCCCCTTGTGTCGAATCAATAAATTTGGGTTGAATACTTTACCCTCAAAAGTTGTTGCGATCCCCTACACTTGTGTGTTATCAGTACCCTCATTACCAAAAAATAGCATATGTGGTTTTTACGGCATCCAGGAAGCTACGACACTACTTTCAGGAGTGCTCAATTTCGGTGGCCTCCGAAGTACCACTCAATGACATAATAAACAACCATAAACAACCGTGGCGCTATGGGCTGGAAATCCAAGTGGGCCATTGAGCTCCTTCCATTCGACATATCATACAAACCGCGCAGGGCCATTAAATCTCAAGTATTGGCTGACTTCGTCGCCAAATGGACAGAAGTCGAACTCCCTAAAGAGTACGGCACATACTCCAACTGGATCATGCACTTCGACGGCTCCAAAATGCTGGTAGGCGTAGGGGCAGGCGTTGTCCTAACATCCCCTACCGGAGATACTGTTCAGTACATCCAACAATTATTGTTCACGGCCTCTAACAATGCAGCCGAATACGAAGCCTTATTGCATGGTCTCCGGATGTCCGTCTCCATGGGCATACAATGCCTGGAAGTGCGCGGGGATTCAAACCTCGCAATATCTCAAATAAATGGAGATTTCGATGCCAAAGATCTGAAGATGGCGGCTTATCATAATGCCGTTCTCAAAATGTCGGCTCGGTTCCAGGGGCTCGAGTTTCACCATGTGGCTCGAGAAAGTAATCAAGCGGCGGATGTCCTTGCTCGCATCAGCGCCAAGCGCGAGCCCGTCCCACCTAACATCTTTCTGGAAAGGCTTTTTAAGCCATCGGTGGTGTGGCAAGGGGAGAGTGGCACTACAAATCCAGACCTGAATACAACCCTAGAATCCGAACACAACAACATCATCGAGGGCTCAGCCATCGAAATTACACAGTTGGCCCATCTCATTGTGGCGGTCATCACCCCATGGACTGAACCCTTCTTGGCCTACCTTAATAGGCGAGAGCTTCCTGAGGACCAGAATGAGGCACGTTGCATTGTGTGGCGCTCTAAAGCCTACAAGGTTCACAAGGGAGAACTCTATAAGAAAAGCGCTACCGGAGTACTACAAAGATGTATCTCCGCGGAGGAAGGGCGGCAGCTCTTGGCTGAAATTCATGTTGGTCTCGGCGGGCACCACGCCGCGGCTCGGGCCCTCGTAAGCAAGGCCTTCCGTACAGGTTTCTATTAGCCAACGGCCCGAGCAGACGCACAGGACCTCGTCCAACATTGCGTCGGATGCCAGCTTTTCGCCAATCAAAGTCATATGCCACCCACCGCTCTACAAACAATCCCCATCACATGGCCTTTTGCGGTCTGGGGGCTTGATATGGTCAGACCCCTTAAAGGAGGAAGCCACAAGAAAAAATACATGTTGGTCATGGTGGATAAATTCACTAAGTGGATAGAGGCCAAACTAGTCAAAACGGTCGAAGCCGAGCCAGTGATAGATTTTATATCCGGCGTTGTGCACCATTATGGTGTTCCACACAGCATTATCACTGACAACGGCTCCAATTTCACAGCCGATGAGGTGAAAGCCTGGTGTGCTCATCTGGGCATCAAGCTCGATTACGCCTCAGTTTACCACCCACAAACCAACGGTCAAGTCGAACGAGCTAACGGTCTTATTATGAGCAGCATCAAACCCAGATTAGTGTGGTCTTTGAAAGAATCAGACAAGCACTAGGTGGAGGAGCTAGACTCCATACTCTAGGGGCTTCGGACCACGCCCAATCATTCTACCGGATATACACCTTTTCATGGTGTACGGTGCAGAGGCTGTGTTACCCTGCGACATTATTCATGACTCACCTCGAGTGCGCATGTATGAAGAGAGAGAGGCCGAGCTGGATCGGCAGGACAGCTTAGATTCCTTGGAGGAGGAGCACGACGTTGCTAAAGCCCATTCCACATTATATCAACAACAGGCTCGCAGATATCAAAGCAGAGAGGTACGGGCCAAGACTCACAACATTGGTGAACTCGTTCTACGCTTGCCGAAGAAGAAAAAGGACAAACTCAAGCCCAAGTGGGAGGGTCCCTTGATCATCAACGAAGTTCTCACCGGAGGAGCGTACCGCCTGTGTGATGCATCAGACAACCGCTTGGAGCCGAACCCATGGAACGCGGCCCGACTCCGAAGATTCTATGCCTAGCACTGGATTCTTCGTTCATCTCATTTTCCCCTTTCTCCTCCCTTTATTTATTTTTTCTCTCTTTTCGTTCTTATTTCTTACGATGTAATGCTCTTGCACGGTTAAACCGTACACCTAGAACACATACAATTCTTAATATATATACCTGGGGGCTTCTTGTACAGAAGCTTATTACTATTATTTTCTGAGCATCAAGCTCACCACATATGTGTATTTTCCACATATGTACCTTTTGTTTGCCATTATATGCATCAATATGACTTAAGTTTTGGCCAAGATGGGTTGCCTGGCTCCTGTGCTTATGCCCTACGTTCCCATTAGTTCGGCTAGGGCATAAAGGGAGCACCTCTGCGATTGTTACTACTGGGTCATCTGGATGTGTACCTTAGACTGGGTGAAGCCAAAAGCTAGCGTTCTTAAGGGAATATTCGGTCGGTGGACTAAAGATATTGTTTACTTGTCGCATTATGAACCCCCACATGTTATGTATGCTGTTGTTTTTTCAAACACAGTTCGGACATGCACTTTGATGCATGCTTACCCAGGGAACCCTTAACGGAACTATTCTCTCTGGAAGATGTTTCTTACGATTAAAATGTAATATAACATAACTAGCTGGATACTTGTCTGTTCAAGCAACTATGACCCCTACGCCTGGTTTCCACACATACCCCAGTTTATATTACTGAGCGGGTATTCGGAAGCACTCCGCTTCTTAGGGTACAGAGGTTGAAGCGAAAAGGTCTGCCATGACAAGCATTGTTTACAATTCAGCTAGAAGACATAATCTGTCACATGAAGTACATAGTCACTTAGACTCAAACACTTCTTCTTCTATGCCATCTAATAAGCTATCTAGCCTACAATCCTACTGGGAATACTTGGCGGCTACTTGAACCTGGTCATATACCAGACTAACGGGAATTTCTTCCCCATTTGACCCTACAGGTCCGACCCGAGCCATGCGGTTTTGGGTCGAGCTTGGTATACCGAGTTTTCACCATTGCCCAGGCTTCTCGCGCACCTTCCCGGCAGGCCGATATCTTCCATAATCGAAAGCGCCGCCGCACTCCCTGGAATAGCTGTACAAGCCCCTCCATACTTCCTGGAGGAGAGTCGGATGTCCATAAGGCTTTGGCCACACCTCACATCGCATGCCGAGCTCTCTTGTGTAGTTGCGACAGCTCTTGTAGCAGATCGCTTGACGATCCGGACACCTTCTCTTCGGGACGGCCCGTCAATATACATACAGACAAAATTATTGTCAGTTTCTTTCCTTGCCGAACTGTGTAAAGGTAAATCCGGACACATACTAAATATGCCGCCTCGCAACTTCTTATTCTCCTTCACGGAGTCAGCTAGCTGGGCCCGCACATCTTTTAGCTCTTCGCCGAGCTGGGTGTTGGCATCTTGAAGTTTGTTCTTCTCCGCCCTAACCTGTGTCAGGATATGTTCACCTGCGGCCAGTTGCCTTTAAGCTCCTGGAACTCCTGCATGTGCGACCTTCGGTGCCTCTGTCATAAGATTTGCACCTGTATTAATAATCCTAGTATATGATTATGTTTTTTCGATGGAGGGGAACAATACTAGACGCCACCTTCTTGAATCTCTCTAGTTCGGCAGTAGCAGCAGTCAGCTGGTCCTGACACCTTTTTAACCCTTGAGACAACAAATTGTTCTTCTCTGTGAGCACCTGGTCATATAACGATCCTTAAATTAGTTGTACCAACTGTTTCAACTCTCAGGGGCTACTTGTATATGATTATCAGTTTTGTACAAATGTGTACTTACCCGTATATCTTTCAAATACTGGTTTGTGGCTCTTGCAAGCCCATCTTGAGCAGATCGGATGTAAGCATCACCCAAGTTGAAGGCGTTGAAGGCCTCTTCTGAAAATCCAGGGTCGCGAAGAATGGCCCTCTAGCGCCGATGATACATGGCGCTTTCCACTTCAGAGTTTGTGGCGGATACTTTATCCCACTCCTCCACAGAGGGACAATCCGGTGTCGCTTCCGTGCTAGCCTCAGTCCTTGCGACAGGGTCCGGAATCCGGCTCGTGGAGGCATGACCGGCAGAATCCCCGGACATAGTCCGGGGAATATTTTTTATTATAAGACACAATGGATGTTGTCATACTTTAAATGTGATGGCTATAGAGCATACTTGAAACAACCTTACCTCTTTGCTAAAGGCTCGGCCATATTTCTACTGGCCCTCCTCTTCGGAAGCCTGCCCGCCGTAGGCGCCGCCTTCTTGCACGCTGACCACCTCCCCTTTAGAGCATAATATAGTGCGGTGGGTAAGGCAGAAAGAGGGAATTTCATTAAAGGACAAGTCTCCTGATTACTTACATGCATCGCGGGGAGAAGTCCGGGATGGTCGGCAGTGATGGCCACTTCGGTGCCATCACAGCCAACCTGGGAAAACCCCCCTTGTCGGTGTCAAAACCGGCGGATCTCGGGTAGGGGGTCCCGATCTGTGCGTCTAAGGCTAATGGTAATAGGAGGCAAGGGACACAATGTTTTACCCAGGTTCGGGCCCTCTCGATGCAGGTAAAACCCTACTTCATGCTTGATTGATCTTGATGATATGAGTATTACAAGAGTTGATCTACCACGAGATCGTAGAGGCTAAACCCTAGAAGCTAGCCTACGATGATTATGACTGTCTTGATCGTCCCTATACGGACCAAACCCTCCGGTTTATATAGACACTAGAGGGGGCTAGGGTTTACACAGAGTCGGTTACAAAGAAGGAAATCTAATATCCGGATCGCCAAGCTTGTCTTCCATGCAAAGGAGATTCCCATCTGGACATGGGACAAAGTTTTGAGTCTTGTATCTTCACGGTCCATCAGTCCGGCCAAAGTATATAGTCCGGCTGTCCGGATACCCCCTAATCTAGGACTCCCTCAGTAGCCCCTGAACCAGGCTTCAATGACGATGAGTCCGGCACGCAGTTTGTCTTCGGAATTGCAAGGCGGGTTCCATCTCCGAATACTCCAAAGTAATTACCGAACACTTAAATCGTGTCCGGATATGCAAGATGATCTTCACATACCTCCGTAGGGAGAATGATATTCCACAAATGTAACCTGCTGACAACTTCAGACAACGTGGCATGACACTACGGCCTAGTCATTATTCGAACCGTTTTCCCATAGCGCATATTGCGAGGCAGTTTCCTCGGCACGTTTTGTCAAAGCAGAGATCATGTCCCCTTATCATGGGATTTTCATTAACACGGGCACGAGTAGCCCAACCGCACCGCTAATCGCGGCGAGTGGGGAACGAGCGGGTTCCACTAGGCAAGTGGGGAGGCGCAAAAAGTTTTTACCGCCTCTATAAAGGGATAAGGTCTCCTCCTCTTTACCCACACCTTTCCCTTTCGCCAGTCCATTCTCCTTTGCCCGAGCCCTAGCGCCCAAGCACTCTTCTTCTCCACCGAAGAGAGGTTCTTCGAAGATGTCCGGATCCCGAGCAGGAGGCAAATGGATGGCTTCTACCATCCGAGAGAGGGATATCAAAAAGCTCCGAGAGGTCGGGTACCTGGCCAAGAAAATTGGCCACCGTCTTCCGCCGGCGGGACAGATCGTCCCCACTCCGGAGCCTCACGAGAGGGTCGTGTTTCTCCCTCATTTTGTCCGCGGGCTTGGGTTTCCCCTTCACCCATTCGTTCACGGCATCATGTATTATTACGGGATTGATTTTCATGATCTGTCGCCCAATTCTTTCCTTAACATCTCGACGTTCATCGTCGTGTGTGAGGCTTTTCTCCGTATTTCGCCCCACTTCGGCTTATGGCTAAAGATCTTCAACGTGAAGCCCACGATGGTGAATGGCAAGCACACCGAATGCGGCGGCGCCATGGTGAGCAAGATGCCCAAGGTCGTATGGTCGACGGGCGCCTTCAATGATTCCGTCAAGAAGTAGTAGCAGCAGTGGTTCTAAATCACCGAACCGCGCGGTAAAAAGTGGGCCGCTGCTCCTGAATTCAAACCGAGACCCATCATGGCTCACGCCCCGCCCGAGAAGGGCCTGAACTGGTCCTCATCCGACGAGCTGTCAGTGCTCCAAACACGCGTCTAGAGCATGGTCGACAAGGATGTTAAACTCGTCAACGTAGTCCAGGTGATGTTAGTTCGCCTGGTTCTCCCTTGCCAGCATCGAGCCTGCAATTTGTGGGAATACGACCCAGCCGAGCACCAGACCCTACGGGAGCTCTATGGATCCTCCCACAAGGACATCTGGAAGGTGTTCTTCAAGTCTGGCAAACCGTGGCCGAGCTCCGCTGAAGACCGCGGGTATCAACTATCCTGCTCTGCAAGTCCGGTAAGTCATTGCTATGCTCTGTCCATCCGTGTTTTAGCGGGCATGTCCCGAGGGAGACGCTTTTATCATGCTTTCTACACTAATCCCAGGAATGGACGAAAAAGGTGGAGCGGATACACTGTCTGGCCCCGCTGTCGGAGGAACCGGCCGGACCTCTTCTGACGAAGATGCTGGTCCCAGCGCCTTACGAGGCGCCGAAGAAAGAGGCCTCCAAGAAGGTCAAGAAGACCCGGAGTGGCCTCCGTCGTCGCGATGCCTCGAACACAAAATCTGAAGACTCTAGCGGCCATCCCTCCTCCAAAGACGAAGAGGAGGAGGAAGAAGATGAGTCCCCTGCAGGGGGACGGAAGAAAAGGACGGCTTCCTCATCCCTGGAGGCCGAATCGCCAAAGAGGTGGAAAGGTTCCCTCCACGAGGCGTCCACAACGGCTGCTAATAGCAGCCCGGAGTGGGATCCCAGGGCCCAGCCCCTGGTGAAGTCGTAAGTATACGAAATCCGAACACGCCTAGGTGTCCGAGGTCATTAGAATGTAGTAGTTTAACTGTTGCCATACTTTGTGCAGCCCGGCGAGGTCCCATGCCGGACAGTCCTCATCAGAGGATTCGCTGAGCTCAGATGCCCTGGAGAGCGAGACACCTCCCGAGGCCCCTTCCCCAAAGCCTAGGCGCGACACCGAAGTGTCGTCTCAGCGGGACCCGGACCAGGGGGGCATATCTCTGGGGCCGGATACACGGGAGCAACGGTTCCCGTGCGTGTCGATGGCGGGGGTGATCTTAGGTTCAGCCCACAGCCGGACACGGTCCTGGAGACCTTTAAAGCTCCAGGATCGGGCGAGCTGCCACCTTTGATGGGGGGAGGCTCGCCCACTCCGCCAGCAACCTCTGTCCAAGAAGAGTTGCCGGGCAGCCTATCGACAGCGCTAAGGAGTGCATCCATCATCGATGAACATCGTGCCCTCATGGGTGCGGTGATTGAAAGATTCAGTCCGCTGAGAGCGGATTGAATGAATCCTGCCTTAGCCTTATAAAAGGCTTTGAGGTATGTTTTTAGAAACCTTTGGGAGATTGTCATAGTATGAGTAGTAGCCCCTGATGCGCTATCCGGTGAAAGAGAGAGAAAGTTGGACAGAGGATCAAATTTCTGCTTTGCAGGAGACTCAGTTAATGACGTGTATTCCTCTGTTTGAAAACAGGCATGTACAGAGGCGACCGCCTCTCATAATGCGGAGGTGTCTGGACTAAAGCAGAGTCTGGCACGGGCCGAAGAGGAACTTGGCCGCGTCAAGAAGCAGTTGGAGGACAACCAAGGTATGTTGAAACCTTTTGCTAAGTTTAGCACGGATTAGAAGTTGTGCCTGATGAAGATACTTGTATTGTATGCTCTAGGAGAAAGTGTCGAAATTGAGGCACTGAAGAAGGCTGTGGCCGAAGCCAACGAGAAGGCTGCCACCAAGCAGGCTTTTCGTGAGAAGCACGAGGCCAGGGTCATTGAAGCTGAGCAAGAGCTCTAGGAGGCCGTGAAGAAAAACAAGACCTTGGAACAGAGTCTAGCAGGGAAAGAATCCGAACTCGCCCAAGCTCTCCAAGCCGTAGCGGATGCTCGGGAATAAGCCCAAGGTTCTCTGAAGGACATTCAGGAGGTACGGAAGGTTGTGGCTGGTAAGGCCTTTTGTACTCAATGCCATTTTTACGTAGTAATGGGAGGAACTCTAAGCAGCAAGCTGAATTCTTGTTTCTCCAGGGGCGTTTGCGGACCTGCCACGCAGCATATCAGATGCTGCCCAATTCTACTGGACTGAGGAGAAGAAGTCTGCGGAGAAGCATTTCTAGTCGCAATATTTGGCGCCGAATTATCTGGTGCCTTTTGTCGATCAGCTGAAGCAGCTGGTCGAACTACACCAGGCGGCCGAACTAGCCATGAAGGACTTGGTTGTCCGGCTATGGCCCGCGGAGCCAATTCCAAGCAGTTACTTCGGACTCATGAAGCGGATTGTTGGTGCTTGTCCTCGGCTCGATGTCATTAAGAGATCGGTCTACATAGAGGGTGCACGCATGGCATTTGCCAGTGCGAAGGTGCACTGGGGGAAGCTTGATGCTGAAAAGTTGATGACGGACGGACCGCCAGAGGGTAAGGAGCATTGCAAGCCCAAATTATATTATGAAGGTGTCCTGAAAGGAGCCCGCCTTGTGGCGGAACAGTGTACGAAAGACGCTATATTTCCTTGAAGGCAGTCATGCTGTCATTTGTAATGTGGGATACTGGCACTTTTATTGTTTATTGCCTGTTATATGAACATTTTTTCTTCCTGTGCGGCCGTTTTAGTATATATAAATCCTGAGAGTTGGCCAGTCGTCGGCTTCTGCCCCCACGTAAAAAATACGGGGGTGTTCGGGACACACGTGAACACTCTTTATCCCATTTTTGGGTCCTTGAAAGAGGTGTTCATCACCGCGAACTAGGCAATCAGACTATAGGGCTTTATCACTCTCACTTAGCCATAGGAATTCGAGTATGGTGGGCAGCCCCTGGTGTTCGGAAGACCGTACTAGGGGCTCTATCGGTGCCTGATCGGAAGATCGATCCGTCGCACTTTGCATTTATAATGGCATTATGCGGAATAAATCTTTAAAGATTTTACAACCTCTCAAACAGCTGACCAGCTCTCGATGTATCATGACAGTCAGTTTTCGGCTTTCTCTACTGAGGTGCTCGTCCGGAAGAACCAGGACACAATCGCAGTAGTTCTCCCAGCGCTACCTTAGCCGATGGAGCAGAACGTAAGGTACCAAAACATGGGAGCCGGGCAAACCCAACTAATGACCCAAGACATGATTCAGAGCTGATGCATATAGTGTTATAAGTTCGGGGTGCCGAGCGATCGAAAAGGTGGTCGGACTTTGTTGCCATATCATGAGTATTATGAAGCCCCTGGCATAGTGGGGCATAACACGATGCACGGGTGCCGTTTATGACAAAAAAAGGCGTCAATGAGGAATGACGGCTGGTAAGTGTTATTTAAGTCTACTCATTGTAGTAGGGTGACATGTCTATGCATATGAGTACGGTTTATGCTTGTGAAAAGAGGTGTGCTGGCGGAACCTGTCGTGGCCGGACTGGAGGAGGCTGTGTGCGAATCCGAAGTGTATTCGGACTGTCTCCTTGGGGGGGCTACTTACGTGTTCCCGCCTTGCTCGTCCTAGCTGATTCCATGTTGCCAGTCCTATTCTGCGTGAAAGTCAGTCTGTAAAGACAAATGCTTGGAGGCAGTTATATGTCATATGGGTGCCCAATCGGAGCCTGGTCAAGCCAGGGTATCATGCTGTAAAGTAGCTCGGACTCCTCAGTTGGTGTCCGGGTAGTTGGCTAATGAATCGATATTCGGTAAACGGGCACCACTCGCTATCCCAGCTACGGTATAATTTCCACTCTAAGGGTGGAGTTCGGCTTTGTCCATAATCGTGCCTGTGTCACGTGGGTTTGGCCTGATGTTGTACCTCGTTGAACCTAGTCAACGCGGTTTGTCCCAATATTATATGGTATTTTATTGTATAAGGGGACAATGCCGAAGACTTATTCTTTGGCGTGGTATTTGTTTGGTTACCCGAAGACAACCTCCAGGGTGATGGGCCTATAAAACTTGGCCTTTACACCTGGGATGGCATCTATTAGAAGATGTCTTATTAATGGGTTTTGATCCTCGAGCGGTCAACACCTATATGGAAAATTTTGTCCTGGCACAGCGAGTTTGGGCTGTTGTTTATGCCCGTAGGGGTTCGTGTGGGGTGGAACCCACAAACTATTCGGTTGATAGTGAGTGCAATTAAGTTGCTATGGTTGGTATTGTCAGGACAGTCGATGTGATTGGAGGTGGTCGTCCGTATTCTTATACTGCGGGGGGTCTTCCTTTGACCTTGCCATGTATGGTGGTCTGGGCTACTCGTTGTTAGTGACATCCTTTCATTGTTTCCGGTGCTCGACCGGCCGTTTTGTTTTGATGATCCAGCATTCTCTATTGGTATGCATGGCCGCCACTCTAGGGGTGCCATGAATTTGACATGGTTGGTCGAGTATGCTGCTCGGGCCGAATGGACCTGAGCTGTTCTGTTTCCGCTGACTGGACTGGGGGTCGCGGAATTCGGCACCAACTCCCTTGTCTTGATCGTCGTCATTATTTTTGTGACGCTTATGTCTGTTTCGTCGAGTTTTATGGATGTTGCCTCGCGTTTCCTCCATATTGCTCCGGACCGTGGTATATTGGCTTCGGGGTGTGAGCTTTAGGATCTCCTTCTCAGGTTGAGGTAGCGAATTGTGCTTTATGTACCCCTTGGTGGGGGGGTCGAGTCCGTACTCCTCGGTTGCCAAGACTTTGATCCATTTTTCTGTGAGCAAATCTTGGTCAGTTTTGAGCTGTTGTTGCTTCTTTATCAGGCTTTTCGCCGTGGCCATAAGCCGTCGCTTAAAGTGAACTTGCTCTGCGGGATCCTCAGGCACACCGAATTCGTCGTCACCGAGGCTCACCTCATCTTCGGAGGGGGGCACGTAGTTTTCCGCCTCTGAGTATCCATCTGTCGCTTGTACGGCCTGCTCGAAGGCAGGCTGATTGGGATTGCATTCATCATCGGCACCATCCGGATTGTTTTTGACTCATGTGCCGTTATTGTTGTGGCGGGGCTTGGGGTGGCGCTGATGACGTTCATACTTTGCCTTTTTCCTTGAGGGGTTATCATCCGTTGCCTCATCGCCATTGGTTTCTTTCAGAGTGTCCACCATATATATCATATGAGGAGGTGGCTGTCCAGCGCCCCATGGGCGGTGGTTCCTGTTCTTCTCCTGCATTGTCGTCCACACCGTCGATGTCTTCAGAGTCGAAATCAAGCACATCGGTCAATTCATCGACTGTGGCTATGAAGTGGGTGGTGGGTGGGCAACGAATTCCCTTGTCGCCTGCTTCCCACTCGAGCCGAACGTAGTTCGGCCAAGTGTCTCCTGACAAAGAGAGAGACTTTAACGAGTTTAGCATGTCGCCAAAGGGCGAGTGCTGGAAGATATCCGTAGCGGTGAACTCTATTACCGTAGCCCAACCAGGTTCGGTGGGATCGGGGGTGCGCGGACTAGAACCTACAGCCGGACTCGAGTCCGGGGTTCCGGTGTCATAGGCTTCCTTGCGGTGAAATATGTGTTCGGCTGCACCGCCAATGAGTGTGCGGCCTCCGGGGCAGGGTCCATCCACCCATCCTCGGACGATGCAATCTGCCCTGGATTTAGGTCCGGGGCTCCTGCAGGTGCGATATCCCGAGTGTTGTTCGACAGCAGGTCTAAGCCATGCTCATCGTGACTGTTCGGCGCTCCTGGCGCAGGCCCGAATCCGTTGAAGATCAAGTCTCCGCGGATATCAGCCGTGTGGTTCAAGTTCCCGAACCTGAACTGATGGCCAGGGGCATAGTTGTCGATCTGCGCCAGATGGCCGAGCGAATTGGCCCGCAGTGCAAAGCTGCCGAACACGAAAATCTTTCCGGGGAGAAAGGTCTCACCCTGGACCGCGTTGTTGATGATTGAAGGAGCCATCGAGCCTTGCAGCAACGACACAGAGGAACTCTCAATGAAAGCACCAATGTCGGTGTCAAAACCGGCGGATCTCGGGTAGGGGGTCCCGATCTGTGCGTCTAAGGCTAATTGTAACAGGAGGCAAGGGACACAATGTTTTACCCAGGTTCGGGCCCTCTCGATGGAGGTAAAACCCTACTTCCTGCTTCATTGATCTTGATGATATGAGTATTACAAGAGTTGATCTACCACGACATCGTAGAGGCTAAACCCTAGAAGCTAGCCTATGATGATTATGTTTGTCTTGATCGTCCCTATATGGACTAAACCCTCCGGTTTATATAGACACCGAAGGGGGCTAGGGTTTACACAGAGTCGGTTACAAAGAAGGAAATCTAATATCCGGATCGCCAAGCTTGTCTTCCACGCAAATGAGAGTCCCATCCGGACACGGGACAAAGTTTTGAGTCTTGTATCTTCACGGTCCATCAGTCCAATGACGGATTAATGTTTATGAAAGAGGATTCACGGAGTTGATGGAGTAGAGCAGTGGGACGAAAACTCACCCAGCTGGGAGGATTGTACATGGAAAATCCATCCCTGGGCTTAATGTGGATGAACTCCTCCTCCTCTCCTTTGTATAATCCAGACAGTATTTTCGCCAAAGTGGCGTGAGTGTCCGGACCCTTCCGACCATAGCCGGTGGCATCGTCTTCTTCATTGAAATGCCACATGGGGCACCCTCGGTATTGGAGTGGATGAAACCCTCGCATTATGGATATTGCCATAACCTTGACTATGGACAATCCAGATTGGGCAAGCGTCTTTATTTTGCTCATCAGTTGGTAAACTTCCATGCTATCTTCCTCCCTGGGGTTCCGAGGACGCCAGTTGAGGCGCTTCTTCAAGGGAGTAATTGAATATTCAGGAAGACCCCTCCAGATTGGGTCAGGAAGGGATACATCTTCAATACTAAACCATTCGGAAGGCCATTCTTCGGATGCCTTCTTCAGCGTAGCAGATAAGTATCTGGTCCCAGCGATGCGCCATGTCTCGGCTCCGCCCACTTGGAATATTGATCCCTCTTGACTACGAAGGACGAGGCAGAACAACTTCTTCCATAGCTCGAAATGAGCCTCGCAGCCCAGAAATAGCTTGCAAAGAGCAACATAACCCGCGATGTGCAGGATGGAGGCAGGTGTGAAGTTGTGCAGTTGGAGACCGTAGAACTCCAGAAGCCCTCGGAGGAACGGATGGATTGGAAATCCGACGCCTCTCAGCAAATAGGGAACAAAGCATACCCGCTCCCCCCTGGAAGGGTTGGGGAATTTCTCTGCTATTCCCCGCCATCGAAAGAAGCCAGTCCGGCTCGGATGGGGACTAGATTTGCAGGGGGAAGAAATCCTTGGGTCTGCAGCTTCACCTGTTGGCCATGGGATACGGAACACTTTTCCCATTCCCCCTGCTTGGGGCCGCGAGGGCGGGAGGAAGAGCTGGGAGCGCTAGCCATGCTGGGGTGGTTTTTGGCAAGCAAGCTTTGAGGATTCCTCGTTTGGGGGAGATGTTGTGGATCAGATCTGAAGATCCCCGTCTCTTTACTAAACAATTATGTCATATGGTCAGGGTGGTAAACGCAAAAATGCTCCGACCTCTTGTATTCTCTCGACATGTGGAAGCTGAAGTCATGAAGGTGCAGAAGCCGACGAGTGCGTCATGAAATGAAGGGCCGAACACGGCTATTCAAGTCATGTACTTTGAAGTATCCGGAGAAGGAACCCGCCTTGCAATGCCGAAGACAATCTGCGCGCTGGACTCATCATCATTGAAGCCTGGTTCGGTGGCTACTGAGGGAGTCCTAGACTAAGGGGTCCTCTGACAGCCGGACTGTAGGACTATGAAGATACAAGATAGATGACTTCGTCCCGTGTCCGGATGGGACTCTCATTTGCGTGGAAGGCAAGCTTGGCGATTCGGATATGTAGATTCCTTTCTCCGTAACCGACTTTATGTAACCCTAGCCCCCTCCGGTGCCTATATAAACTGGAGGGTTTAGTCCGTAGGACATCAATCATAATCTCATAGGCTAGACTTCTAGGGTTTAGCCATTACGATCTCGTGGTGGATCAACTCTTGTAATACTCATATTCATCAAGATCAATCAAGCAGAAAGTAGGGTATTACCTCCATAGAGAGGGCCCGAACCTAGGTAAACATCATGTCCCCCGCCTCCTGTTACCATTAGCCTTAGACACACAGTTCGGGACCCCCTACCCGAGATCCGCCGGTTTCGACACCGACACCCCTACCCTGGAGACTAAGATTTGTGAGGCTCAACCTAAAGATCCAATCTTACTCAGGGAAATAGCCCGAGTGCACGCCGGGAAGGCCCAGGACTTCCACATAGATGATCAAGGTACAGTACGATTCTGAAATCGAGTCTGTGTACCAGACCAAGGTGATTTGAAGCAGCAAATATTGAAGGGAGCTCATGAATATGCACACTCTATTCACCCTAGAGGCACTAAAATGTATGAAGATCTGAAGCAGACATTCTGGTGGGAAGGCATGAAGGAAGATATAGCCTATTACATCACCTGTTGTGATGTCTACAATAAAGTAAAAGCTGAGCATCAGAAACCAGCCGGCCTACTGCAACCATTACGAGTTCCACAATGCAAATGGGACGATATCTATATGGATTTCATAGTGGGATTGTCCAGGACCCTGCGAGGTAATCATAATATCTGGGTTGTGGTCGACATGCTCAGAAAGGTGGTTCACTTCATTCCATTAAGGAGCACCTACCGTGCGGATCAACTCGCTCAACTCTATATATCAAGAATCGTCAGTCTGCATGGAGTACCCAAGAATATCACTTCGGACTGAGGATCTTTGTTCACCTCGGCATTCTGGCTACGACTCCACCAAGCCTTGGGAACCGCTTTGAAGCATAGCACTGCCTATCACCCGTAGATAGATGGGTAGATAGCGCGGGTTAACCAAATATTGGAGGACATGCTTCGGGAATGCGCTCTCGCTTATGGACCCAAGTGAGAAGACATTCTACCATACGTGGAATTGTCATACAACAATAGCTATCAAGCAAGTCTCAAAATGTCACCATTTGAGGCCCTATACGGACGTGAATGTCACACACCCCTAAACTGGTCCTAGACCGGAGATAGTTGAATTTTTTGGAACCAAATTGATGTTGGAACCAAAAAAGTAGGTCAAGGAATTCAGGATCGTTTGTAGGCAGCTAATCTCATCAAAAGAGTTAGTATGACCCTAAGCATAGACTATCAGTTTTAAACCGGGTGAGTATGCATATTTACGGATAACCCCAATGAAAGGAGTTAAGAGGTTTCACACCCGAGGAAAGCTCGCGCCAAGACATATCAGTCTGTTCCCAGGCATGACCAGAGTTGGCATAGTGGGTTATCAGTTAGAGTTACCTCCACAATTATCCAAGGTTCAATATGTATTTCACGTATCTCAACTACGGAAGTGCATGGCACCGCCTGTGAAACAAGCAGATATGGCAGAACTAGAGCTCACTAAGGATTTGACCTACAAGGAAAAGCCCTTAAGAATCTTGGATGAGATGTAAAGAGTCACCCGCGGTACAGCCATAAGGTTTTATAAGGTACAGTGGCAGCATCATACTGAGGATGAGGCCAGCTGGGAAAGAGAGGACTTCTTGAGTACTACATATCCATACTTCTTACCTGAGCAACCGAATCTCAAGGACGATATTCATCCTAAGGAGGGAAGGTTTGTGACACCCTGCTTTTGGCCTTTTTCTTTTTCTTTTGGTTTGCTGGATATTTCATTTGCAATTGGATTTTCTATCAATTCATTTGGACTTAGCACTTGGAAATCATTTTGATTTTATTCCAAGTGAGACCTATCACCCTAGACCCTCTCAGAATCTCATGTCTCATAATCTCAGATTTTGACCAGAATTTTGACCAGCTATAATTTCCAAATCATAAGTCCAAATGAGTTGAAACTTTTTGCTATATTTTTGATTTCGGCTAAAGTTTTTGTTGCGCAATTTGAGATTTTTCCTTGCTGTCTAGAATTTCTAGTAATAGAAAAGTCTCTATGTGACATTTTACTTTTGTATTTAAATTTATTTTTAGAAGAAACTAATTGTGTGGGAGAAGACCATGAGTATTGTGACACTCCTCTGAACTAAGGTAAGCCACAACATTCATTTGCAAGGATAGCATTGCAATGGGAATGGTTGCACTTGAATATTGGCTAATTATATGCGTTATAATTTAAAATATTTACTTCATGCTACTTATTACATTATGCCCATTTCTTGTCATATTGATGTCGTAGGTAGTAGAGTAAATGTTATATGCCATGGTTAAGTCATTATGCATCCACCACTTAAGTTTATGTTATCAGGTTCTCATGCACCCTATTCCATTCTATGACTCAAGTCATTTTTCATTCAAGTTAAACCTGACTATAATCAAACTTGAACAAGTTGTTGATCGAGTCAGAGTGCCACCGAATCGAGCTCACAAGAGCAACCACACTTGCTTGGATGGAGAGGCCCTAATTCGATCTATTGGCATGCCTCTCGCCGGTGCCTCCAACGAAGGAAGGTTATGTGTGCGCGCTACCCTGGCCTGATAGGCGGCAATAACCTTGTGAGCCTAGTTTTATGGTATCGAGGTCCCCGTTTGGGACGATAAAGTTTAGTTTGGCCACGAAGGTGGCGGATGTCACGAGCTGACATCGGGGCCACGCATGGCATAGCCCATACGGGAGTTTGTTGGAGTGGCAGGGAGAGTGTCATGCAATAGATTGGTTTTGTTGCAACTTCGTTGGTCCACCCGAATGGGAGCATGAGGCTGTGAGTTCCATACTATGGTTACAGTGTACTAACCTCTGCAGAGTGTATAATTTATCGATACCCGCGTCCTCGGTTATGGACATAGTTTGCAGTAGATCACACTATGGGTCAACAAAATTAATTAATTTGTACACTAAATAACCCCGAGCTTGCACATGAAGATGTTGGTTGATCATGAGGTGATCATGTGGTGATCACGATGGTACCATTGATACCGATGTTGGTTGATCTTGAGGTGATCATGTGATGATCATGATGGTATGATTGATATCGATGGTGGTTATGAGGTAACCTCCGAGATGTGTAAGTTGTTCCCAGGGACCGTGACGGCAATTCACGAGCACACTAAGATTGGTAGCATCATGTTCATGATCATATTGTAATCTGTTAATGCCATGTTATTGTTTGTCATGTTTGCCTTGTTTGTTGTGACCTTGCGAGTACATTCAAAGTACTCAGCCGACGTGCCATGCCAGATGCAAGAGAAGCCATGCAAGGATTTGATGTCGACCGGTACTTTATGTTCTAGGTCGTGTCCCAGCAGTGTACTTGTGGAATGGAGTTCCGTTACCCCTTTGTTTATGCTGCCGACTAGATGTCTCCACTATCGTTGAGGCCCCTGAGTTTTTTACAAAATAATGTACATAGCGGAGCCGCACCGTGTGTGCCACTTGGCCTCTCTTTCTTATGTAATCATCAAAATCCACAAGAGACCAATAAAGCGGTTATGTCTATACCAAGTTGTTGTGTGTTGCCAGAAGACTTGGTCTCTGGGCTGGCAATGCAAGGTAAACCGGTTGCACTGAGCCGGGGTGCCATAATCTATGTAATCGCCGTAATAGCCTGGTGTTAGTTGCTTGCTTATTTATTTACTTATACTCTCGATTATTTATTTTCTTATAGTCACTACAGTGATTTTTCCTCGGTTTGCTAGTAGCCGCAATAACCATGGGCCACCTACGGACCGTGGTATCCATGGGCCTGCTACCTATCATAGTGTCCATGGGTGTCGTGGTTTTATCACGGCAGATGTCCTAGTGTGAGGACTTGTTGTGAGGCCAACGCAACTAGGTAGTAGCTTGAATGGGGTTGGTCGGAATCGAGAGACGCGAGGTTTTACCTAGGTTCGGCCCCTCACCATGGAGGTAAAAGCCTACATCCTGCTTCATTGATATTGATCATGGTGATACTCACGATTACAAGAGTGCTCTTTCGCTCCCTCTATCTCGAGAGCTATCAACTTGTATGTCTTAACTTGCCCCTCTTGGGGTGCTCTGTCCCTCCTTATATGAGTTGGAGGGGCGGGTTTCATGTGGAGTCCTAGTAGGATTAGAACTACTCTATTACAAGTGGAATCCTAGTCTTGTTTCCTTTGTAAAGGAATACTCCTTATGCCTTTCCTCTTAAGTCGGCCTACATAACATGAGCCGGCCTACTGGGCCTTGGGCCTTATCATCCATCTGACCCGCTGTCAGGGTCATTAGTGAGTCGCCAGACCAGTGAGTCGCTAGTCTTCGGGCGGGTTACCAATGAAAGGCCAAGTCCCAGCCAGGTCATATATCCGGTCAGGTCATACCGCGGGGTATATCCCCGAAATAAGTCCTACTGTAATTTGGATATATCCATGTTAAACTGATCCTGCAAAATAAACACAAGAACAAAATTTGACAGGTTGTGCTCTGGGTTAAAAGTTTTTCTGAACCGGCACCTAATCATCCTTATGTCCTTCTCATTTCCTTCTTGATACTTGTCCATGATCTCATAGCAAATCTCCTTTAGCAGATATGTTCAAACTTTGCCAATGCAAAAAATCTAGGTACTTATTTTGAAAAGTATGGTTCAATAGGCCAGCTTAAAATCAATTTGCTGACATTGGTTTCTTGCAGAAAAATATTATCAAAAATAATCCATTTGATTCGGCTTCCAATACTCTAGTTTGAAAAAAAATATTGGTCTTGAAATACTCATCTGATTTTCAGCTGGCTTGAAGATGTAGATCTTGCTGATTTATGTTTGCCAAAATTGTCGGATTATAAAACAGATGATGTCGGGTCATGATTGTTGCTGATGTCGGGTCAATCTTATGCCGGCTTGGTGCTTGCTTTTGTAAATGTAGCTTTCCAATCATTGAGTCGGCTCTCTAAACCTTTTTATGAATAGCTTAGAGGAAATAAACTTTGCAAATTTCTCCAAAAATATTATAATACATGGTTTGCTCAAAACTGGGAATTTGAATATGTTCCTCCCTTATATGCATATCACTTGTATCCCCCAAGTCTTAAGAGGAGAACGTACTGATAGCTTAAGACTTGCTTTAATATAAATGCTGAAACTTTGGAGAAATCCGGGTTGTTCATGTAAGTCGCCAATCATAAACTGCACATTTTGAACTTCCCGTGTGTAACCCCCAAGTGTCGGGGCATTATGTAGTAATGACCAGGGACTTTGTACATCTGATTATGTGGACTTTGAGCAGCAATGTGTAGCCCCCAAGGGCCGGCTCAGTAAGATAATACTGAGCTGGGACTTTACATGTACTTCAAAAAATAACACCATATGATGTAGCTCCCAAGTTTCGGGTTGCCTTTGACACTAGCAATTAGTAGCCCCCAAGGGCCAGCTCTTCACTATGTGATGGGTCTGGTCTTTAATGAAGCGAGTTAAAATGACTTTGCATTAGCCCCCAAGTGCAATGGTGCATGCCTGTAGTGACATGGGACTTGCATACTCGATGTAATCTTGATTTGAATAATGTAGCCCCCAAGTGTCGGGTTGTATGCCGGCAGTGACTCAGGACTAAATATAAACATATCCATATTTCGGATGATGTTGTTGAAAGCCTTTGTATATCAATATTGAACCATGCTCTCTGGATTGAACCAGTATTCTTGGATGAAGAAATAATAGCCATTGCTCTGAAGCGGCTTTTGAAAACCGCAATCATAATACTGGTTATTGATAACCATAATAAAAATCCAGCCATGTTGGCTATTAAGGATTTGAATAAAATAATCTGGTATGAAAACTTCAATCATTCAATACCATAATGAAAATCTAGCCAAGTTTGGCTATTAAAGATTTTAATACTTTATCTGTTGACAAGTAAATCCGGAGTTAAATACCCGATAGCTCTTGGCCGATGGCGACTTAATGTGCATCCATTGTACTCCGGGATGCAACCCGGCGGCTTATAACCTTTGTAAAAATCAAGAACTGATAACCCTTTTGGAACACCAATTTTAATCTTTGATGATGGGCTTAAACTTATTCATTTATGTAAGCCATAGCTCTTCATGTCCTGCACAAAGTTTAAACAACATATGCCCTGGCGACTTAACGTCAAAAACCAGGGCGGGTAACAACCCAAACATAATATAGTCTTATGCAATTATAGAAAAGACTAGAATTAAGGCCATCGAAGCCAAAATATACTGGCGCCTTAAAGTTGAAAGCCAGGGCGGGTTATCAAACCTCGCATATACTTATAACAAATAAAAGCATACTTGTAGAATTGGCTCATACTGCCAGCTTACATCGCCATATCCAGGGAGGGTGACAACCCAAAGATTTGTAAGCGCATGACCCCAATTGCGCAAACCAAAGCATGCTGGCGACTTAAATTCCATAGCCAGGGTGGGTTACCAAACCCAAAATGCTCAAATATGAGTCATATAATCAGGGTTGCATGGCCCGAATCATAAAACCCGCAATTTAGCAGAAACTATTTAAGGGATACAAATCCAAAACATTCAGAGGAAAAGAAATGCAGAAAAATCCAAGTGCTTTCATAGGCCGCACAACCATTAAAATTATCTGGCCGGCTCATCAATGCACGGCCAGACTGGCTAATAAAGCCATGTGCTTTCATAGGCCGCACAGCCTTAGAGTTAATCCTCGCTCACCGTAAGCCGGCCCTCATGTGACAAACCATCGTTTTAACCTTAACGAGTTCAGGGTCTTGAAAAAGATTGACTGTTAAGAGTACGGCGGGTCACTCAGGATTACCTGGCGGAGTAGCATCGTGCAAACAGGCGGGACAAACTGGGGATTCGGTGTCCACGCCTGGTCAAGAGGGTATGAAAGCTAAACCCGGTGGGTTAGAAGCCCCCAAGTGACCTTATGAACAAATAATAAGGACTCAAATACTTAGATATGAAACGATAGAGGCCCTGAATTATCAGGGATGCCGGCTTATTATATTGATCATAATAAGATAAGCCCATAAAGCAGGATGCCCTTGTTTGAACCGCGCTTCATGGCAACAAGTTCTCTTTGGCAACCTTTAATTTTTCTGAGAACTCGAACTTGCGAGAGATGAATTCCTCTTGAACCAGATGTTGAGACGGATATTGAGAGCTCAAAACATTGTGGGAGAGAGATTTCCCTTGAGTTGGATATTGAACCAGAATCTTTTCCTATAACCCGGGACTCTTCTATTGAGCCGGAACTTGTTTGATTGACAAGCACTTTTTAAGCCGGAAATTGTCTGACAGCCTTTTGAATTTTCACCAATGTGGCAGTAGACTTCGGGACCGGGTTATTTTCTCTCCAATGACCCGAGGTTCTTGAATCTGGCAGAATTTGCTAAGTCATGTCAGCCCCCGAGTCTTAAGATGACTCAAGGAGTTGTCTTGAGATTCTCCATACTTGAACGTGATATAAACCAGCATAATGTTGAACAACACAACCCTGGAATACATTGAAGCTTGATGGGTTACTGTATGACTTGTGTCAGTAATCCGGCCAGGAGTTCATCCCAGCTGGTTGTTGAAGTTAACCAAAACGTCGTGGCGGTGACTTGTACGCGCTTATTAAGCAGCTTGTGCACACAGGTGCGGCCCGTCGTGTTGATCTATACCAGACTACAAGAGGCGGGCGATAAAGACGACCACAGTATTTAAGGCGACGCGGACACAGGTGAGTCGGCCTAAAACTCTTCAAACTCGGCCATGATATAAGCCACCAGATAATTTGAACAGCGGAATACCGAAATTATGTAAACCAGAAGCCTCAAGCTGAGTTGATGATCCTCCCAATACTTATTGTATACTCCTGGTATGAGTCATTCAACAAACTCTATGGCATGATGGTCACCTTTGCAGTAGACAATTTGTCCTTCATGTGGAAATATATAGACCAAAGTAATTGTTCTTTGACAAAAACAATATGTTCTAATAAAATAGACTTTAAATGGATATCACCTGATTTGCTCGAATGACCGATGATCCGTAGTATTTGTAGATAACTCCAATATTGTTGCGGCCATGCAAATGTTGACTTGCCCGCTTGACAGGGAAGCATGTATTGTGATAAATCCATTGCTTCTTCCCATCAGCTCTACTAATCTGATGTTACAAAATGCAGAACCTCCCTCAGTATATGCAGAATTGATAGCTATTTGTGCTACCTCCACTAAGCAGTAGCAATAGTAGATACTATCTCTGTCTTGGCGGATCAAACAAAATGACTAGCAGAAAGTTCCAGTCCGTATTGATACATTCTTTAAACTGAAGTTCTGATCATTCCAAAAACATGAAAACAACGACCCCAAATTATCCGTACATCAGCCCTTATTTCTGCTCATTCTGGTTATTGATACTGTGATTGAGAATCTTCTTGTAGATTAGAAAATTCCTTGTTGAACATTCGGCACTCGCGCTTGTGACCGCGTATACAGCAATCACGGCGGTCAAAAGGAGCCGGGTGGCCCGGCAGCCGGAGGAGCAGAGGCGAATGGTGGAGCCTACAACAGGTTAGTGACGCGGTGGAAACCGCGGGCCCGGAGGGCTCAACAGCGGCCAGTTCATGGGCAGTGCAAGGGCGGCTCCACGCCCGATGATGGAGCAACACGCTGGCGGCTTGCGATGACAGCATACGGCAGTGGCAGAGGCCCGCGTAGGCAGCGAGCCGGCACACGGCTGAAGTGCAGGAGCTGGCAATAGTGGCGAAGTGGTAGCACGGGCCTGCGGGCTGAGGAGAGGAGGGGGTGACTCAGAACAATGGTCGGCCATAGACGGAGGCGCGAGGCATGAGGGGCGGCTCACCATGGCAGAGTGTGACTCGCAGCAGAAGGCGAGGCGGCTTGAACGAAGCGAAGGCGGGAGGCCGTGGTGATGGACTCCGGGCCAGATCGATAGAAGCGGCTCAGACCAGCCACAAAGACGGCAGCGGGGTGCCGGCAAGGGGAGGCCGACCTGACGGCGGTCGTAGGGCCGGTCCGGACCGCTCAAGGTGAGGCGGCGGTTTTGGCACGGGAGCAGGCGCGGCGGCTTGAGGCATCCGCAATGGCTCGACGGGGTCCATTGGAGGCGAGCACGGCAACTCAGTGACAGCGGGTAAAGCCGGACACAGGGGCGGAGACAGGCAGAGCAACGATGACTTGATGGCTAAATCCACTTCCGAGTCATTGACGGCTTGACCTGACCAATCCATGTTCGATTCCTTCTCCAAATTGTCACTTTCTCTCTTTGATCTTAGTCCCTCTGGCCCTTTCTGGTTCTGGTGGGTGTAGTAGCAAGGGATTGAACCCAAAAAAAACTTATTTTGCTTGTCGTGGTAGAAACTAACTAGTAAATCTGAAATAGATTAAACTAGTATTACTTTGCTTCTGGCTAGCGAGTAGTTGTACTAGTTATAACCAGTCAACAATCTTTGGACTCCGTTGTCGCCTTTGACTGTACGCCCGGCGATTTTATTAGCGGCAATAGCCTTGGGACTTAAACCATGGTGTTGGACGCTTATGAAAAGATGCAGTAGCACTCGGACATGGCCGCCGCAGACCGAATTTGTAGCGCAACTCCTCGACGGGCTCGATTAACCGCTACCGTAGGTTGGTTACGGCAGAAAAAATAACCCATTGGTTTTCTGGATCGCACGGCTGAGATGGTCGATAGACCGCAAACCTAAACTCCGTTGATCTCAATTTCATACACACCATTGCGTCTGCTCGTCATGCCCGCAGATCCTTCTGCGTCTTCTCTTCTTTTTGTGATACATCACGAGATTCTCGATCCTTTAAGAATTCCCTCCAAGAACTCAACACCATCGTGTGCTAGCCCCATGGTGGGCGCCAATTGTCGTGGTTTTGTCACGGCAGATGTCCTGGTGTGAGCACTTGTCGTGAGACCAACGCAACTAGGTAGTAGCTTGAACGGGGTTGGTCAGAATCAAGAGACGCGAGGTTTTACCCAGGTTCGGCCCCTCACGGTGGAGGTAAAAGCCTACATCCTGCTTCATTGATATTGATCATGGTGATACTCATGATTACAAGGCTGCTCTTTCGCTCCCTCTATCTCAAGAGCTATTGACTTGTCTGTCTTAACTTGTCCCTTTTGGAGTGCCCTGTCCCTCCTTATATAAGTTGGAAGGGCAGGTTTCATGTGGAGTCCTAGTAGGATTAGAACTACTCTATTACAAGTGGAATCCTAATCCTGCTTCCTTTGTAAAGGAATACTCCTTATGCCTTTCCTCTTAAGCCGTCCTACCATAACATGAGCCGGCCTACTGGGCCTTGGGCCTTGTCATCCATCTAACCCGCCGTTGGGGTCATTAGTGAGTTGCTAGACCAGTGAGTCACTAGTATTTGGGCGGGTTACCAATGAAACGCCAAGTCCCAGCTGGGTAATATATCTAGTCGGGTCATACCGTGGGCTATATCACCGGCAATGGGCCTCCTATGAGATGTACTATCCATGGGCCACACATGGGTTGTTCTATTCGTGGCCCAAAATCAGACTGCAATATGGGTTGTAAATGGGCTAAAATCAGAATGGTTTGTTTATTGGCCCAGGCCATAACAGGCCATTAACAGGGAGGAAGACATCACAACTTAATTCTATCGACGTGCATAATAAGTAGTTAATGGGCCGGAATACATGACGGGATGAAAGCGGTCCAATCATTTAAGGGGCCACAAATGAACCGAACGTAACCACAGGCCGAATTTAGCCTAGTAGCAGAACAGGCTAGTAACATATCGTGAGTAATCGAGGGCCAGAAATGAGCCCAAGAATTTATGGGCCCTTAGAAGGCAGAAAGATAACACAAGATGAAAATGGCCCAACTGAATCATGGGCCCTTAATGGGCCGAAAGTCATTTACTGTTCTTTAAGGGCCAGAGTCACCACAAGCAGTTAGAGGACCCATGTCGGCATTCTGGGAACCAGGGTACCTAGACTTTCCTGCCTGCGGCCCACAGCATGGCCCCATCGATGGCCTGGTATGGCCCATCTACACCACCAACAAGACAAGACCCTCGCGAGGGGCCAAGCCTCACGAGGCAGGTGACATCAAGGCTTCAAAAGGGAGTGGCCTCCCCGGGCTGGCTCCCGAGGGGCAAAGATTTCTATGCGGGTGCCCAACTCATGAGGTTGAGGTGACGCAAGCCATGACGACCAAGACCAGGCGGGCGTCAGCGGGTGCAGAGCAGCAGGTTTCCTCTTTGGTGCTAAGGAGGCAAGCGCGGTCGCGGGATCCCGAGGAATCACCCAAAGGTTTCCATTCCCGTGCAACAAGACCAAGACCGCGAGGATGGCACTACAGATGTCATCGCCGAGCCCACCACGGCGTCACAACCACCTTTCGTCGGGATAAGATTTACTACTTGTCCCCTTTCAAATTGGCCACTGTGGGATCCTTTCCCGCCTTCATTTTGGGGGAAGAGGACCAAGGCCTCTATATAAATATAGGTTATCCACCACCATAGCAGGGACCCCGATTCAATCCTTAGCTCACTCCCTCATAATAATGACCTTGTGAGGTTGTTCTTCCTTTGTACTAGTTCATCATCAGCCCCTCGTGAGGCTAATCCACCCAAAGCAGGAGTAGGGTATTACACCGCAAGGTGGCCCGAACCTGGGTAAACTGACGTGTTCTTCTTCCTCCTTGTTTGTCAAGCTAGGCCGTAGGGGTGGCAAACTGGTTAGCTAAAGAGGTTGAGTTCTTCGCACACGCCCCAGAGTTCAAACCTTTCTTGGATTTGCAGAGCCCCGAATCTGACATTTGGCGTGCCAGGTAGGGGCGTGTCGGAGGTCTGCCTCTTCATCAGCCATGCTTCCTCTTCACCACTAGGTTTCCATGGCAGGCGCTGCTCCACCCGCTGGGCCACCAGGCACGTTTGGAGGCATCACGGGCCTACGAGCTTTCTCCTCTGCCTTGCGGCAGGTGCGGTGGCCGCTGAAGTTAAGGCCAGAGTTGCCGCCACGGTACGACGGCGCGGCGGACCCCATGGAGTTCCTCCGAGTGTATGTGGAGGCCATTTGGGCAGCAGGCTGCAACGACAAAGTGATGGAAAACTAGATCCCTATGGCCATTACACGCGTGCCTTGTTCCTGGCTGCTCAACCTGCCAGAATCTTCGGTGACCTCCTGGGAAGAGATGCACGATCTCTTCATCATGCGCTTCGCAGCACTAGCACCCCACATCGTCGCGGCAATCCTCGGCGGGTCGCAGGCGCCCGCTTCAAGCCGCCACGCCAAGCAGCTCTTCCGGCAGATGGGAGCCGCCCAGTCATGACGGGGGACTCCTCCAGGATGGCGGTGCCCGAGGCCGACCTCGTCTTCGACTCTAGGGACCACCCCGAGACCATGGTCGACGCCAGCGTGCTCCCCATGCTCTACACCCCCACTATCTGCAATGTTGCAGTCACCAGGACCCTCATCGATGGCGGCGCTGGTCTCAGCGTCCTCTCTGTGGAGGCCTTCAGCCTTCTTCATGTGCCTTACGACCGGCTCCTCCTACCAAGCCTTTCTCGGGGTCACCGACGGCTCCACCTTTCCTCTGGGGCAGATCCGCCTTCCCGTCACCTTTGGCACGCGCAACAACTACCGAACTGAGCTCATCGACTTCGACGTCGGCCGGATTGGCCTCTCGTATAATGCCATTCTCGGGTATCCGACCCTCGCCAAGTTCATGGCGGTGACTCACCCCATCTACAATGTCATGAAGAAGCAAGGAGCAGCAGAGTCCTACCGTGGTGGGGGACACCAAGGACGCGCTCATGGCCCTCACGCTTGCTTTCAAGGCCGTGGCGCCCGCACGACCGAACGCAGAGGGAGCTCAGGAGATCCCAGAGGCCGCACCAGCAAAGAAGAAGCAGTTGTCTCCAAAGACCGGGCCGAGACGCGGCAGGTGCTAGTTCACAATGACGGGAAATCAGGCCCCACCTTCATCATAGGCACCGGCCTCCTCCCGGGCCAGGAAGAGGCGCTGGTCAGCTTCCTCCGTGCGAACAAGGACGTGTTTCCATGGAAGGCAACGGACTTGGTCAGTGTCCCGCGAGGAGTGATCAAGCACCACTTAATGGTGTGCCCCGGCGCGCGCCCCGTGAAGCAGAAGGCGTGGCAGGAAGCACCAGAGAAGCAGTAGTTCATCATCCAGGAGGTTCACAAGCTGCAAGAGGCCGATGTCATTTGAAAGGTGTGGCATCCAGATTGGCTGGCCAATCCGGTCATTGTCCCAAGAAGGGAGGGAAGGAGCGCATGTGTGTCGGCTTCACAAGCCTCAACAAGGTTTGCCCTCAGGACCCTTTCCCTGTTCCACGCATCGACCAGATCGTCGACTCCACCACCAAGTGTGACCTGCTGTGCTTCCTGGATGCTTTCTCGGGCTACCACCAAATCAAGAAGGTTGTGCAGGATGTTGAGAGGCAGCCTTCTTGACCCCATGCGGGGTGTACTGCTACACCTGCATGTCGTTCGGGTTGCGCAATGCCAGCGTGACCTTCTAGCGATTGATGCACATCGCCCTGGGCCGGCAGCTTGGGAGAAACGTCGAGGCGTACGTCGATGACATAGTGGTCAAGTCACGGGAGGCAAGGACCCTCGTCGAAGATTTGGAAGAAACGTTCGCCAACCTATGCAAGGTGAACCAGCGGCTCAATCCGGAGAAGTGTGTATTCAGCGTCCCGTCCAGCAAGCTGTTGAGCTTTCTGGTGTCACACAGAGGGATCAAGGCTAACACGGAGAAGGTCAAGGCAGTAGAGAGGTTGAGCTCGCTGCAGACCCTCAAGGAGATGCATAAGCTTGTGGGCTTTGTGACTTCATTAGGGTGCTTCATCTCCAAGCTAGGCGAGCGTGCCCTCCCATTCTTCAAGCTAATGAAGAAGAAGGGCCCATTCAAATGGACTCCGGAGGCCAAGGCGGCCTTCCAGGACCTCAAGAGTTACCTCACCAGCCCACCGGTGATGGTGGCACCTCGTCCTCTTGAGCCACTGGTGCTTTACCTGTCTGCCACACCTCACTCAGCCACTGTGGCACTCATGGCGGTCCAGGAAGAGTGTATGGGTGTGAAGCCACGATGCAGCCCCCCCCGGCCACGCCACTGCAGCCTCAGGACAGTGCTTCTAAGGCCATGGCTGCCCCACTGGACGACAAAGCTCCTGAGGCCCCCTCATCTCAGGAGGGACAGGACGCCGCCGAAGCCTCCTCCCTCATCGAGCATCCTGTGTACTTTGTCAGCACGGTGTTGCGTGATGCCCGGGCATGCTACCCCATGCCACAGAAGCTCCTACTCGCACTCCTCGTTGCCTCTAGGAAACTATGTCACTACTTCCAAGGCCACCCCATCAAGGTCGTCTCCGCATAACCCTTGCAGAGGGTGCTCCAGAGCCCCAACGCCACGGGAAGGGTTGCTGAATGGAACATCGAGATGTAGGCGTTCCAGCTGGAATTCAGCACCACCAGAGTCTTCAAGGGCACGCCCTTGCTAACTTTGTGGCAGAATGGACTGGCGCCCCTGACCGAGAAGTGGGCAAGGACTGTTCCCTCATGCCCAGAAATGAAGCACTAGATGGTTGGGTCATGTACTTCAACAGCGCATTTGCACGCCAAGCCACAGGGGCTGGAGTTGTGCTCATTTCACCTACCCAAGACAAGCTCTACTATGTTGTGCAACTCTGCTTCTAGCATGATGAGAAGGTCTCCAACAACATCGCTGAGTACAAGGGCCTGATCGCCGGCCTCAAGTCTACGGCGGCTCTAGGGGTCAAGCGTCTCACCATCAGGGGCTACTCCTAGCTCCTCATCAACTTCTCCAACAAGGCGTACAAGCAAAAGGACGAGCACATGGAGGCATACCTTGAAGAGGTACGCAAAATTGAGAAACGATTCTTCAGCTTGGAATTGCAGCACGTACCACGTGGCATGAACAAGGAGGTAGATGACATCGCCAAGAGGGTGTCCCAGCGCCACCCTCAGGAGCCTGGCATCTTCGAGGAAGGGCTCTTCAAGCCACCAGCGGCTCCCCCCACTGTAGGACTAGCATTGTTTCGGGAGGAGCCGCCCATGGCTCCCTCTTCGGGTGCCCCAGCTTGCGGCCTGACCTCGGGGCCCTACCTGCTTCTCGCGCTCGAACCTCGGGAGGGGTGTTGGACCGAGGAGATCAAGGCGTACTTGCTCCAAGGCACCCTGCCAGAGAAGGAGGAAGACGTAGAACGTGTGGCCCACCAGGCCACCGCATACTACATCCAGGACGGCGAGCTCTACCGAAGGCGCCCGAATGATGTCTCTCTGCGGTGCATCTCCAAGGAGCAGGGGTGCAAGCTGCAGGCCGACATCCACAGTTGAGACTGCGGGCATCACTCCTCGTCGCGCACCCTCATGGGCAAGGCGTTCTGTAGCAGTTTCTACTGGCCCACGGCGCTCAATGATGCCACTGAGCTGGTGAGATCTTGTGAGGCATGTCAGTTCCATGCCAAGCAGATCCACCAGCCTGCTCAGGGCCTCCAGACAATCCCGCTCTCGTGGCCGTTCGCGGTCTGGGGCTGGAAATCATGGGCCCGTTTCCTCGAGCACCCGGGGGCTATCGCTACCTCTACGTTGCCATCGACAAGTTCACCAAGTGGGCCGAGGTGGAGGCCGTGCGCACCATTCCAGCTGGCTCAGCCGTCAAGTTCATCAAGGGCCTCATGAGCCGTTTCGAGGTCCCCAATCGTATCATCACTGACAATGGCTCTCAGTTCATGAGCAACCTTTACTTGTTCTAACCTTGGAACGCAGATATGCTACGCTTCAGTGTCACACCCACGGAGCAACTGCCAAGCTGAGCGCGCCAACACTGAGGTCCCGAGGGGCCTCAAGGCGAGGAACTTTAAGAAGAAACTCGAGGCCTGCAGCAGGGGCTGGCTCGATAAGCTCCAGTTCGTGTTGTGGTCCATCCGCACCACCGCGACTAAGCCCATGGGCAAGACCCCATTCTTCCTCGTCTACAGGGCTGAGGCGGTCCTCCCTCATGAGGTTAGACATCACTCCCCCCAGTTCTTGGCATTTGACGAGGCACACCAGGACGCCTCACAGGGGATGGACATCGTGCTGGGGGAGGAGAGCCGCCGCCAGACCTCGCTCCGCGTCGCGAGGTACCAGCAGGCGCTACTGCGGTATCACTGCCGTAGCGTCCGCTCCAGGACCCTCAAGGTGGATAACCTCATCCTAAGGCGGGTGCTCGCCAGCGAGGGGCTTCACAAGCTCTCGCCTATGTGGGAGGGCCCGTTCGGGATCAACCGTGTCTCCGGGCCTGGAGACGCAGGACGGGGTCCCCATCAAGAACGCCTAGAACATCCAGCATCTCTGGAAATTCTACTCATGATCAAGACCATGCGCCTCTCAAGTATTCGCTCGTGACACTCTCACGTAATAATGAGTTGGGGTTATACACGCCCATAGTCTCCTGAGTCCCGCCCCTGGGCCTCACGGGGGCTACCACCACGTCCTAGTGGAGGCCCCATGCTCCACGCTGGTGGGAAGACCTGAAGACTAGTGTAGGTGCCGAACGCGGCTATTCATTTGGTTGCTTTTTTTGTGGCTGTTTTGCAACTTCATGAAATGAAATCCGGAGCTTTCGCATCATTTATTTGCAACGTTTGGGAAATTTTTTCTCCTCGCAACGTTCGTTCTCTCATATCTTGCCTTAGGGAGAGTGACGGTTGCCTGTCGTTCTACCTCGCGCGTCCTGCGCGTGGGGGCTGGGCACGGTGTGTATGCTTGGGCTCGCCCGTGAATGCACCTCGCCAAAGCCTTGGTGCCCTAGACTTTGGCATTATAATCCTTGTGCGGCGCTCTCAAATGAGCTCACAGGCACGCATGTCCTCCTAAGTCCGTGCCACCAGGCACTGCGACGTGACGTACTAGCGGCGACAAGCCCACACTCGAGGGCTCGCGCGAGGTGTGACACCTCATGAGGTCCCCTAACCCTGCAGCCACATGACACCTCCTGAGGCTCGATGAATTTTCAAATCTTCAGGAAGGAAACCCTTGGAGAACGTCCTTGGAACAAGGGGCGCGTAGGAAATCCAAGCCCTAGAAAGGCACGCCCTCGCAGCACGGGAAGTCTACCGCAAGCACATGAAGCTAAGTCATCCTAACAACAACCAGTAGCAGCACAAATATCACGACACAATATAAAAATGATAAACATAGCATAATGGCACGAACAGCATGGTTCATTACACGCCCTGATGGGGCCTTCTAATCTTTTTTGATGCAGGAGAAAGAAAGAAACAAAAACGGCCGTGCGACTACAGCGGCTCCTGAGACCCGGCTCTGGCAATGACCATGCTCAGTCGGAGTCCCCCTCCTGCTTCACCTGGGCACGGTGGCGAGGCGGCTCATCGCCTTCCCTGGTTTGAGCCCGGCAGCATGGCAACTCATCGTAGTCGCCATCGCTCGTACTCTTACCAGAAAAGGAGTCTCCGCCGCTAGAGGCGGCGTGGCCGTCATCAAGGGCAAGCTCACCACCAAGTGGCGCCGCCCCTCCGCCTTCGCTTATTGTCACTTCTAGGCAGCACCTCAGCGCCGCCATCTTCCCGAAGACCACGACGTAGAGGTCGTGGCGCCGCTGCACACAAGTGAAGGGTCCACCTCCCACGAAGGTCGCGCGTGCGCACAAACGGCTGCCACCCACGGTTCAGGAACACATTGCCGGTGGCAGTGACCTCGACCTCCACCCAGAGGACTTACTGCAGCATTCATCGGCCTACAGCTAGAGGGCATCGGGTCCCCCAGCCGGCAGCGAGCCCGAAAAGAAGCGTAGAAGCTGGAACCAGACGCCTACAGGCCTCTCCGTCCACACCACAAACTTGGAGACGCATCGGCCGAGTGGGAACGCGGACGCGGCGGCCGAACGGTTGTCGCATGCCTTCCCTGTCGCCGAGGCCGCCCCGGCCGCGGCAACTTCCGTCGCGAGAAGAAGCACTTCCACGGCTTCTGGAGGCGGCGCCAGCCTTCAAAGGAGTGCGCCGACGCCGAGAGCCGCCGCTAAGCGCCAGAGCAGCATTTACTGGGCGTCATGTTTCTCTTGCACTACTAGGGAAAACCCTAGTAGTAGCATGGGTTTTGAGGCTACAGCAGCGGGGGCAGCCGCTAATACTAAGGCGCTACAGCTAACTCTTAGTAGTATCTCGGTCGGTACCCGCGCTACTATTGTTGACTATATCAGCAGCGCTTTTCTGGAACGCGCTACTATTAGTTACTGTAGCGGTTTCCTAGCCCCTCGCTACTGCTATGTCTTTCATCATTTTCCCCAGCTTCCTACCCCATTTCGGTCCAGATACTAGGTACTACTAGATATCAATTTCATAAAGCATTATAGGTACTAGGTAGTACTCCCTCCATTCAAAATTACTCGTCGTGGTTCAAACCACGACGAGTAATTTGGACCGAAGGGAATACTAGATAACAATTTCATATATAGTCAACATGCATCCTCAAGCAGTACTAGGTGATATCGACCATGATCATCATATGTAGTTCTAGATGATATCGACGACGATCATCATATGTAGTTCTAGATGATATAGCCACACACATATGTAGTTCTAGATGATATCGAAGATGATCATCATCCTCAAGCCTGGGCGGTTTGTGTTCCTGATAGTAATTAGGATGGCATGTCCAACACGAAGATTCTTGCCATCGAGGAATATCTTCCACCCAACCGAGTTTAAGTGTGTGCGACCATCCGTGTCCACGCGGTAAGTACAGGTTGTGATGGAGCCCCTTGCAGTAAGGCATAGTCCAGCTGAGCCTTCTTCATCAGGCTCGATACCTTAACTCACAGATAGGCTCTTTGCCAATTTCTGAAAAAGAAAAAACATATCAATTAATAAATAGCCTCGCACACACTCTTGCAAATAAGTATATATGAATTATCTACACTATTAATAGTTCCTTAGATTCTACACTAATAAGCATGTGATCAAACTCTACACTAAAGCGTATCATCGACTAGATTCCGCACAACATATCATTGGACTCTACACTAAGCATATCATCAGATAATTTGCATTTGTAAGTATAACATACCATATCATGTCGTTCAACCATGGTACTTGTCAGGCGGGTCACGAATGGCACCCCGACAAAGTCAGCACGTGGAGGAATTATGTCCCATAGGTTGCACACCTCCTCCTCACTCAGCCTCATTCTTTGAGATACGATGGCTTCATGAAGTGGGTCCTCATCATCTTCATCGAGTGGGTCCTCATTATCTTCATCATCTTCCACCAGGTTGATATAAATGACAGCCAGCTTGGGTATTTCTGCTCTGAAGGAGAAGCTAATCAACTCACCACCAGTAAGACGCATGCGGGCGAGGAAACAGGCCCATCCATCTCCTCCAATCTGTGAAATATTGCGTCCTTTCTCGACCTCCATAGTGTATGGCCCCCAGGAGCCTCAAATGTCACAGTGTCTCTTGTCGGCTTGTTGAATTTCAACCTCACATTGCATGGGACGATCTATGTAAAAAAAGCAAAATGACACAATGCAGTAATGCCAACACTAAGATTAAAATAGTTGTTACATTTCATAAAATTTCTTACCACTGCATGACGAAAACTTGACTGGAAGTAGATGCCGAACAGCTTGCCAGTTCCAAGACTGCTGGCGCACCTTGACTTGCACAATCGACATGGTGGTGGTGGTGGTGGTGGCGCCATTTTCCAAAAGCAATATGAGCAAAGGATTAACGATCCACTTCACACGAAAGAAAAACAGTAGCATGTGTTTTTTTTGTTCTTCTTCACTTATATTTTCATAGCTTACTAACACCTTCTAGAATAGAACCAACAGCTAGCAGGCAAATCAACTAGCCTATTAAATCAACTTGCCTACTAAATGAACTTTCCTACTAAATCAACTAAATCAAAATGTTCTATAAATCAACTAGCCTACTAGATTAACTAGCCTACTAAATCAACTAAATCAAAATGTTCTAAATCAACTATCCTACTAAATCAACTAAATCATATGAACTAAATCAAAATGTTGCATATGAACTAGCCTACTAAATCAAAATGTAGCGGGGAGGAGGGGTTGTGGAGGGAGGAGGGAGGAGGGAGGAGGGAGAAGGAGGGGCGACTGGAGGAGGGAGGAGAGAGTAGGACGGAGGAGGAAGGGCGGAGCGAGGAGGGGCCAGCCGGCGGTGAGTCGATGGAGGACGGAGGAGGAGGGCGCTACCGAGTCCAGCGAGGAGGAGGTGACGGCAACGCAGAGGGAGGAGGGGTAGGCGACGGTGGCTGGCGGGGGCGACGGCGGTCGGCGGGGGAGGACCGGTGCGGGAGGGTTGAGGGGGAGATCGAGTGAGTGTGAGTGTGAGTGTGGATCGGATAGAGGAGAGCGTGGGTGGTGGGAAGGTAGCTAGTTTTAGCAGTAGCACGCTATAGGTAAAGGTGCTACTGCTAAACTACCTAGCAGTAGCGCACTTCGAACTAACACGTTGCTCCTATAACTAGCTTCGCGGCGGGGTCGTGGGAATTATAACAGTAGCGCGGCTTAGAGGTGGCGCGCTACTGCTACGTTTATATCAGCAGCGAGATCTGCTGGAGCGCGCTACTACTACATTGCAGCAGCGCCTTAATTTAAAACGCGCTGCTGGTAAAATCCTATGTATAGGCTTTTCCCTAGTAGTGTTGGGCGGCGGCGAGTCTGGCCCTTCCTTAGGGGCCTTTCCCTTCTCCGCGGTGGAAAACCTCCTCACTGGTGCCATGGACGCTCTGGCAATGTGGCGGAGAGAAGAGGAAGAAGAAGGAGCGAGCAGCGAGAAGACGAAGATGGGCTAGGGGCTTCGCTCCTCCCCCATTTATAGCCGGAGGGAGGCCAACCGTTGGCCCCCCATGATTCCAAGCAATGATGGTTGTTCTGCATGCAACGGGCAGTTGTCAAGTCGGGCAGTTGCCGAGGCAACATGGCGAAGTGGAGACGCCCACGTCCCCATCGAGCGCCACGCATCGAATCGGTCCGCAAGCGATTGGGGGCCGCGGTGTTTCGCGCTTGCCCTTTGGCTTCGCCTAGAAGCCAAGTCCGAGCGCGCCTTGGGCCCGTGGGCTACTGTCGGTGTTCTGGGAACCAGGGTACCCAGACTTGCCTGCCTGCAACCCATGGTGTGGCCCCATCGACTACCTGCTACGGCACATCTACAACACCAACAAGACAAGACGCTCGTAAGGGGCCAAACCTCGCGAGGCGGGAGACATCAAGGCCTCCGGAGGGAGCGGCCTCCCCAAGCTGGCTCCTGAGGAGCGGAGATTTCTATGCAGGTGCCCACCTCATGAGGTTGAGGTGACGCAAGCCATGACGACCAAGACCAGGTCGGCATCAGCGGATGCAGAGCAGCAGGTTTCCTCTTTGGTGCTAAGGAGGCAAGCACAGGCGCAGGATCCCGAGGAACCACCCAAAGGTTTCCATTCCCGTGCAACAAGACCAAGACCACCAGGACGGCGTGTCACGCCCAATATGCGATACTATCCTAAAGAGACTCGAAGGTCCCACCAAGGATAGAACCGCATATTGATACACTTTTGCAAGGTGGATATCATTACGTCAACATTACATAATAGATGGGGATACATACAAAAGGCATACAATGACACACGAATACAACATCATCTTACATAAGAGCACCATCCGACTACGGATGAAACACAAACAGAAACTCAAACGACATCCACCACGCTAGCCCAAAGCTGCCGACTGGGACCTATCCTCCGATTGAAGAAGAAGCGAAGAAGAACTCCAAAACAAGCAAACATCGCTCTCGGCCAAGATCATCGCAAAGCCTGTACCGCAATCGTTGTTGTAGTAATCTGTGAGCCACGAGGACTCAGCAATCCCATTACCATGGGTATCAAGACTAGCAAAGCTTAAAGGGAAAGGAAGGGGTAAAGTGGTGAGGTTGCAGCAGCGACTAAGCATATATGGTGGCTAACATACGCAAAAGAGAGCGAGAAGAGATCAAACAGAACGGTCGTCAACTAGCAATGATCAAGAGGTGATCGTGAACTCCTACTTAAGTCAAACATAACCCAAAACTGTGTTCACTTCCCGGACTCCGCCGAAAAGAGACCATCACGGCTACACACACGGTTGATGCATTTTAATTCGGATCTGGTGTCAAGTTATCTACAACCGGATATTAACAAATTCCCATCTGCCACATAACCGCGGGCACGACTCTCGAAAGTTTAATACCCTACAGGGGTGTCCCAACTTAGCCCATGATAAGCTCTCGCGATCAACAAAGGATATTCCTTCTCCCAGGAAGACCCGATCAGTCTCAGAATCCCGGTTTACAAGACATTTCGACAATGGGAAAACAAGACCAGCAAAGCCGCCCGATGCGCCGATCCCGATAGGAGCTGCACATATCTCGTTCTCAGGGCAACACCGGATAAGCGAAGCGTACAGGTACCGAGGTAACCCAAGTTTCCAAGGGATGGTCCCACACGGTGCTCTAGTTTGGACCAACACTTAGACAAGCATTGGCCCGGGGGGGCTAAAATAAAGATGACCCTTGGGTTAATTACTCCCAAGGGAAATGTAGGTGGTGGTGAGGCAAATGGTAAAACCAAGGTTGGGCCTTGCTGGAGGAGTTTTATTCAAAGCGAACTGTCAAGGGGGTCCAATAAATCTCCCAACCGCATAAGGAACGCAAAATCCGGGAACATAACACCGGTATGACGGAAACTAGGGCGGCAAGAGTGGAACGAAACACCAGGCATAAGGCCGAGCCTTCCACCCTTTACCAAGTATATAGATGCATTAATAATATAAGAGATATTGTGATATCCCAACATAATCCTGTCCACCATGGAGCAATCTTCAACTTCACCTGCAACTAACAACGCTATAAGAGGGGCTGAGCAAAGCGGTAACATAGCCAAGCAACGGTTTGCTAGGAAGGGTGAAAAAGCTTAGGGGCTGACATGGCAATTTGGGAGGCTTGAGAGCAAATGATAGGAAGCGCAGCAAAGCGATAGAACGAAGCAACTAGCATAGCAATGATAGTAGTGAGATCCATGGTAGCGGTCATCTTGCCTGAAATCCTGCAAGGAAGAAGAACGAGTCCATGAAGAAGATGAAGCCACAAAGACGATCCAAGCGTAGACGAACGAATCCTCACGATCGCAACGAAACGGGAACTACCAAGAAGAAGCACACAACATAGTAAACACACCACACATTAACAAGACATGATGCACAACAAGCATGATGCATTACAAGGCTACATGGAGCTACTCATGGCAAAAGATGATTCATACAAGACCAACACATCAAAGCAAGTTTAAATGAGGCCGGAAACAACATAGAACAATTCCGGTAAGTCCTCATATGCAAGTTGCAAAGTTGGTCCAGATCTGAACAAACATTAAGTTGAAATTGTTAAACAGCAAGTTAAAGAGCACCAGGAGAATCTACACGAAATTCTAGTCAAGTTACATATAAAGTTCATTTAGTTCGGAGCTACGGCCTAGAAGATATGAGCAAAACAAGTTAAACATGGCATTGATGCAAAATGCATCCAAACATCAAGCAAACACCTCAAAACAAGGATGCAACATGATAATATGAAACTACATGCAAATCTAAGCAAGTTTCATATAGAGCACACTCAAAACGGAGCAGCGGTTCAACACATACACTCTATACAGGTTTAAAGGACAAGCTGTCCAAAACAGCAACTAGGCATGTAGCAAGCATCAAAACAATATGCTACAGCACCTCAACATAATAACAAAAGTCATGGGAATGAAGTACAGGTAAAGCATGACAAAACATGAACACTGAGCCATCTCCAGAAATCACTAGAACATGCTCAAAAGGACATGTCAAGATTGCAAATAATAACAGTTTCAGTCATTAGCAGAAATAACATCAGGTTGCAATGTTTAGAGCTATCAAACAACATATTACAGGAACTTATCATGTCAAACAAAGGCATGGAATAAATCTACTAAACGTACAGAACAAATGTCCCTTACTGAACATGAGCCAAAAAGGAACAGAAGAAATGATGGCACCCATGTAAACATAGCAAGTGATATGATAGATTCATACATGGCAGGAACAACAATAAGTAGACATGTTGGTGAGCTTGAACCACTCACCACAGAGCAATACATGGCATGGCAAGGCAACCAACAGTAAGAAGACATGATTATGAAGCTAAACATGGCAAGAGCAAGTTCATAGGGTGCATGGATCACTAGCAAAACACATGGCAAAACTGAACTTAATGTAAACAGGCTGACAGCAACATTATTTTGCAATTTTGAGGGCAAGATAACAACAAGCTACAGCAGGCTATAAATGAAACCAGGGGCACGGATGGATAGAGCATGACATGTCACGCCGAATATGCGACCCTATCCAAAAGGAACTCGAAGGTCCCACCAAGGATAGACCCGCATATTGAGACACTTTTGCAAGGTGGATATCATTACATCAACATTACATAATAGATAGGGATACATACATAAGGCATACAATGCCACATGAATACAACAATACATCATACAAGAACAACATCCGACTACGGATGAATCATAAACAGAAACTCAAACAATATCCACCCTGCTAGCCCAGGCTGCCGACCTGGAACCTATCCCCTGATTGAAGAAGCAGAAGAAGAACTCAACGCATGCAAGCATCGCTCTCGCGTCATGATCATCGCATAACCTATACCTGCAACTGTTGTTGTAGTAATCTGTGAGCCACGAGGACTCAAAGAATCCCATTACCATGGGTATCAAGACTAGCAAAGCTTAATGGGAAAGGAAGGGGTAAAGTGGTGAGGTTGCAGCAGCGACTAAGCATATATGGTGGCTAACATACGCAAATGAGAGCGAGAAGAGAAACAAAGGAACGGTCGTGAAGCTAGCAATGATCAAGAGGTGATCCTGAACACCTACTTACGTCAAACATAACACAGAAACCGTGTTCACTTCCCGGACTCCGCCGAGAAGAGACCATCACGGCTACACACTCGGTTGATGCATTTTAATTCGGATCTAGTGTCAAGTTATCTACAACCGGACATTAACAAATTCCCATCTGCCACATAACCGCAGGCACGGCTCTCGAAAGTTTAAACCCTGTAGGGGTGTCCCAACTTAGCCCATGACAAGATCTCGCGATCAACGAAGAAATAGACCTTCTCCCAGGAAGACCCGATCAGTCTCGGAATCCCGGTTTACAAGATATTTCGACAATGGTAAAACAAGACCAGCAAAGCCGCCCGATGCACCGACAATCCCGATAGGAGCTGCACATATCTCTTTCTCAGGGCAACACCGGATGAACACTACGTCTGACAGAACCGACGATACCCCAAGTTGCCTAGGGGCGGCACCGCAAGTGGCTCTGGTTTGGACCAACACTTAGACAAGCATTGGCCCGGGGGGGCTATAATAAAGATGACCCTTGGGTTAATTACTCCCAAGGGAAAAGTAGGTGGTGGTGAGGCAAATGGTAAAACCAAGGTTGGGCCTTGCTGGACAAGTTTTATTCAAAGCGAACTGTCAGGGGGGTCCCATAAATCACCCGACCGCGTTAGGAATGCAAAATCCGGGAACATAACACCGGTATGACGGAAACTAGGGCGGCAAGAGTGGAACAAAACACCAGGCATAAGGCCGAGCCTTCCACCCTTTACCAGATATATAGATGCATTAATAATATAAGAGATATTGTGATATCCCAACATAAACCCTGTCCACGATGGAGAAATCTTCAACATCACCTACAACTAGCAACGCTATAAGAGGGGCTGAGCAAAGCGGTAACATAGCCAAACAACGGTTTGCTAGGAATGGTGTCAAAGGTTAGAGGTTCATGGCAATATGGGATGGCTTGATGAACAAGTGATAGGTAGCGCAGCATAGTGATAGAACGAAGCAACTAGCATAGCAATGATAGTAGTGAGATCCAGGGTAGCGGTCATCTTGCCTGAAATCCCGCAAAGAACAAGAACGAGTCCATGAAGAAGATGAAGCCACGAAGACGAACCACACGTAGACGAACGAATCCTCACGATCGCAACGAAACGGGAACTATCGAAAAGAAGCACACAACATAGTAAACACACCACACATAGACAAGACATGATGCACAATAAGCATGATGCATGACAAAGCTACATGAGGCTACTCATAGCAAGAGATGATGCAAACAAGAACAACACATCAAGGCAAGTTTAAATGAGGCCGGAAACAACATATAACAATTCCGGTAAGTCCTCATATGCAAATTTCGAAATTGGTCCAGAACTGAATAAACCTTATGTTCAAGTTGTTAAACAGCAAGTTAAGATGCACCACGATGAACTACACAAAATTCTAGTCAAGTTACATATAAAGTTCATTAGGTTTGGAGCTACGGCCTAGAAGATATGAGCAAAACAAGTTAAACATGGCATTGATGCAAAATGCACCCAAACATCAAGCAAACACACCAAAACAAGGATGCAACATGATAATATGAAACTACATGCAAAATCAAGCAAGTTTCATATAGAGCACACTCAAAACGGAGTAACGGTGCAACACATACACTCTATCCAAGTCATAACAACAATCTGTCCATAACAGCAACTAGGCATCTTACGAGCATCAAAACAACATGCTACAGCACCCCAACATAATAACAAAAGGCATGGACATGAAGTACAGGTAAAGCATAACAACACATGAACACTGAGCTATTTCCAGAAACAACTAGAACATGCTCAAAAACACATGGAGATATTGCAAATAATAACGGTTTCAGACTTTAGCAAAAATAACATCAGGTTGCAATGTTTAGAGCAAGCAAACAACATGTTACAGGAACTTATCATGGCAAAAAAAGGCATGGCATGAATCTACTAATAGCATAGATCAAAAGACCCTTACTGACCATAAGCCAAAAAGGCATAGAAAATATGATGGCACCCACGTAAACATGGCAAGTTATATTACAGATTCATAACATGGCAGGAACAACAATAAGTAGGCATGTTCGTGAGCTCGAACCACTCACCACAGAGCAATAAATGGCATGGCAAGGCAAGCAACAGTAAGAAGGCATGTTTATGAAGCTAAGCATGGCAAGAGCAAGGTCATAGGGTACATGGATCACTAGGAAAACACATGTGAACAAGTGAACTTAATGTTAACAAGCTGACAGCAATATTTTCAAGCAACTTTGGAGCAAGTTTATAACATGTTCCAGCAGGCTATAATTACAACCAAGGGAATGAATGGATAGAGCATGACATGTAGATCAAAACATGTCCATATAGCATCTTCAGATTATGCATAGAATGATTAGTAGAAGCATGTTAACATAGCAACAAAATATATCAGAATCTGTCAGGAAAACAGCAACAGCAACTACCCTACTTAGCAAGCTTGATACACTCAGCACTCAACTCACAAAAATACATGGTTGGCACCCCTGGAAATATGGCATGGCATAGATCAACATTCATGTAGAGCTCAACCTCATAGGATGCACACATCAATCATGGCAAAAATGATAAAACAAAGAAGTTATAACAGCCAAAGATTAACATCAACATGCACTCTTCCAACAGCATTTCGGGCATCAAGATGCGCTCAAATGAAAATGACGCAATGGAATGAAATGATCTACTCGTCGAGACGAACAATTTGACATATTATACGCACGAAACGGAGTTACGGATGCAGAGAAATAGCATGATCAATAAGGCATGATAATGACACGGAACTGGGGACTTGGCAGTTTTCTCACCCCGAGAGAAAGTCAACGGACACGGGGTTCGAGGCGGGCCGGGCTCCGGCGAGGTCGGGCGGAGTCGGGGCGGCGCGGGGAGGCAAGGGGGCGGCTGGAGTTGGCCGGATCCGGGGCACCACGCCCGGATCTCGACCGAGCAGCAAGCGGCGCGCTATGGGATCCGGCGACGGGAGCGGGCGGCGAAGCCTGGTGCCCGGCGCGGCCGAGGCGGCGGCCTCGGCGCGCGCTGGCGAAGGCGAGGCGCAGCGACCTGCGCGCGCATGGGGCGCGAATGGAGGGGCGGTGAGACGGGAGCTGGCAGCGCGGCGCGGCGCGGCGCCAGGGCGGCGGAGGGGCGGCGCGGCGATTGCCGCGGGAGCGACGCCGCACGGGAGCGGGCTGCCGGCGCGGCGGCGGCGGCTCCCGGCGAAGCTGCGGGCGGCGGCGGCGGCCGACTGCTGCGGGCCGCTGGATGGGCCTGCTGGCTTCGCGGCGCGCTGGACGGGCGGCGTGACGTGGCGGCGCGGAGTGGCCGAGGCGGCGGAGGAGGTGGCGATCGGGATTGGATTGAGGCGGCGGCGCTGACGTGGCGGCCTCCGATTCGTCGGAGCGACGTGGAGGCTGGACGTGTCCGGCGTGGGCGGACGCGTCCGGCGGCGCGCAGGGGAAGAGGCTAGGGTTGGACTGCGCGAAAATTCGGAGGGGATCACGTATATATAGGTAGAGGGAGCTAGGAGAGTCCAAATGAGGTGCGGTTTTCGGCCACGCGATCGTGATCGAACGACCGAGAGCATGGAGGGGAGTTAGATGGGTTTTGGGCCACTTTGGAAGGGGTGTTGGGCTGCAAACAAAAGAGGGCTTTACTTGTTACCACATTAACCGTGGGAGTATCAAACGACCTCCAAATTGCACGAAACTTGACAGGCGGTCTACCCGTGCTATACCAAGGCCGCTTGGCAAACCTCGGGCCATTCCGAGAAAGTTTAACACCGGCACAAGAGAAGAGGCAAAAGGGGGACGCCGAAGGACATAGGAGTGCCGGATTGCAAAACGGACAACGGGGAAAAAGCTCAGATGCATGAGACGAACATGTATGCAAAATGAGATGCACATGATGACATGATATGAAATGCAGATGATGACATGGCAAAGTGCAACACGCAAGCAAATGACATGGCAACGACGACGAATAACTGGCGGACACCTTGCGCAACGAATCCGGGGCGTTACAACACTCCTCCACTAACAAGAGATCTCGTCTCGAGATCTTAGGACCGAGACGGAAGGGAAAAAGAGAAGAGGTGAAACAAGAACTCAAAAGAAGAAGCAAAGAATCGAGAGCACTCGAGAATAAGAGAGGACCAACGAGAATGACGAGAATGAAAAGCTCACGGAATCATAGAGACTATGAAACCACTCGTTCTAACCGGAGTGGCTAGAATGAGAAAAGAAACGAATAAGTCTGAAAGGATTTAGGCAGCACTCCGGCTGAACATGGAAAGAATAGAACACGAGTTTGAAAGGATGGAATGTCACTTTGATGAACTCTTGAAGAATGAATTAAATTATGAAGAACCACCATGAAGAACTCCGGTAAAAAAAGGATAATGAGATAGAATAAAGGAAGAAAGAATAAGATTAAAGCTTGCGATGATTTAGATGGAGGTTCCAACGAGATGACCGAGAAAATTGAACTCCGGGAAAGAAAAGATGAAAAGACTTGGAACTAGAATTTATTCATGAAGAACAAACTCCGAAGGAAAGGATTAATCACTCGGATGAAATAAGAATAAGATTTATTGTATGCTTATCCTTCATCAAAATAAATTGATGACAAGCAATTGATTTTTGCATACTACTTATTCTTCTTGCAAAAGAATTGAGAAGTGACATATCACAAACTTGAGAAGGTCTTCATGAACCACTGGTAGGATTGAAAAGAACGAATGAATAATTATGATAATCAAAGAAAAGGAATCTTGAAGGAACCACCGTTAGAATTCGGAAAATGACTGATGAAAGAGACTTAATCACCGGGAAGAATTATAAGAACAAATATGCTTGAGGGGATTTAGATGCAAAAGAACAAAGAGATCATGAGTTGATTAAAGAACACTTGAACGAAGCACCGGAAGAATATTGAGATGAACGAAGGGGCACGGATATAGAATAACTGGAGAACGAATCTGAAAACTTAGAAAGAATAAATCTTCCGAAAAGATGGCCTCCGGATGATCGAGAGAGAAAGCAACTCCTAAAATACTCCGGATGGTTGAAAAGAATTTGCATGACTTGAAACAATTTGATAGGATAACATCGAGCTAGCACCGCGAATCTCCGGGAAAACGAACAAGATTTAGAGGAAAAAATCTTCTTCGGTCTTCAAATGACGACGAGAAACACCACCAAAATTACTGAGGTACTCCGGGAGGATGAAAAGCAAAGATGTTGAGCCGACGATGAAATGATTTCAAATTGATCTTGGAAAGGCATTTGACTGGTGAAATCATACTTACGTCACACTTGAAAAGAATTTGAGAATAACTCTGGGGAAATTAGAAGAGTCAGGTAAGATCCTGGGAAAAGACCTGTGGGTTAGAACCCACTGAAGAAAACATCGTTGGAAAAGGATTGTTGAATAGGAAGATGATGTTGCATCGGGATGATTGAAATATTTGAATTGAGGTGACAATCTCAAATTAATTGGAACACAGACAAATCTCCTGAGATATCTTGAACACTCCGGAAGGATAAACTGGCGAGAGGTGAATGAGCAAGGAAAACACTTGAGCCGAGGGAAAAGAATATGATCAACCCGAAAAACTTGAATTGAGTCCGCCGGAAAAGAAAAAAGAGGTGAAGAATGACGAACGAGACGAGAATTCACCAGTTGAAATAATTAAGGGAAGACTGAAGAACCTCCGTACGAATGAAATTGATGGTCGAAACAGACTCAGACTCCGGGAAGAAGAAAGGGTGGGAGGGCGGGAAAAACAAAGGCAACTTGGAAGGGGAAAACCGACGAATAACTTGAAGAGAAAACACCGGTTGAAATCATTGAGGAAAGAAATCAAAGACTTCACACGAGTAGGATGGATACTCGATTACGGACTCCAGATCCGAGAAGAAGAAGGGAGGGCGGGTGGGAAAAAGAAAGACAACTTCGGATGGGGAAAAACAACGACGTCGGAGGAAGAACTGAGGATTGATCTCGCGAAAGACAAAGAGGATCGAGTTGACTTGACGAGAAATGCACCGGATAAAAGAGCTGAGAACCAACGATCGGAAAACCAACTGCGTGAACCTAAAGAAAAATTTGAAGGGGAAGAGGAGTAGTTCAAAACACCTACGTCAAGATTCCTCACCAGAGCGACGAAGGGGCTGAGGAGTAAAAAGAATTCCTACTCTCCGATATAACTAGACTCCAAAAATAGTTTTCTTCTAGACTCAACAACGACCAAACTACACGATCAATCAAGGGGGGCTCCTAGGGTCGGTCGAGGCTCTGATACCAACTTGTCATGACCAATATGCGACCCTATCCAAAAGGAACTCGAAGGTCCCACCAAGGATAGACCCGCATATTGAGACGCTTTTGCAAGGTGGATATCATTACATCAACATTACATAATAGATAGGGATACATACATAAGGCATACAATGCCACATGAATACAACAATACATCATACAATAACAACATCCGACTACGGATGAATCATAAACAGAAACTCAAACAATATCCACCTCGCTAGCCCAGTCATCGACCGAACCTATCCCCGATCGAAGAAGCGGAAGAAGAACTCAACGCAAGCAAGCATCGCTCTCACGCCATGATCATCGCATAACCTGTACTCGCAATCGTTGTTGTAGTAATCAGAGCCACGAGGACTCAAAATCCCATTACCATGGGTATCAAGACTAGCAAACCTTAATGGGAAAGGAAGGGGTAAAGTGGTGAGGTTGCAGCAGCGACTAAGCATATATGGTGGCTAACATACGCAAATGAGAGCGAGAAGAGAAACAAAGGAACGGTCGTGAAGCTAGCAATGATCAAGAGGTGATCCTGAACACCTACTTACGTCAAACATAACACGAAACCGTGTTCACTTCCGGACTCACGAGAAGAGACCATCACGGCTACACACTCGGTTGATGCATTTTAATTCGGATCTGGTGTCAAGTTATCTACAACCGGACATTAACAAATTCCCATCTGCCACATAACCGCGGGCACGGCTCTCGAAAGTTTAAACCCTGCAGGGGTGTCCCAACTTAGCCCATGACAAGCTCTCGTGATCAACGAAGAAATAGACCTTCTCCCAGGAAGACCCGATCAGTCTCGGAATCCCGGTTTACAAGACATTTCGACAATGGTAAAACAAGACCAGCAAAGCCGCCCGATGCACCGACAATCCCGATAGGAGCTGCACATATCTCATTCTCAGGGCAACACCGGATGAACACTACGTACGGCAACCGACGATACCCCAGTTGCCTAGGGGCGGCACCGCAAGTGGCTCTGGTTTGGACCAACACTTAGACAAGCATTGGCCCGGGGGGCTATAATAAAGATGACCCTTGGGTTAATTACTCCCAAGGGAAAAGTAGGTGGTGGTGAGGCAAATGGTAAAACCAAGGTTGGGCCTTCTGGACAAGTTTTATTCAAAGCGAACTGTCGGGGGTCCCATAAATCACCCGACCGCGTTAGGAACGCAAAATCCAGAACATAACACCGGTATGACGGAAACTAGGGCGGCAAGAGTGGAACAAAACACCAGGCATAAGGCCGAGCCTTCCACCCTTTACCAGATATATAGATGCATAAATAATATAAGAGATATTGTGATATCCCAACATAAACCCTGTCCACCATGGAGAAATCTTCAACTTCACCTGCAACTAGCAACGCTGTAAGAGGGGCTGAGCAAAGCGGTAACATAGCCAAACAACGGTTTGCTAGGAATGTTGTCAAAGGTTAGAGGTTCATGGCAATATGGGATGGCTTGATGAACAAGTGATAGGTAGCGCAGCATAGTGATAGAACGAAGCAACTAGCATAGCAATGATAGTATTGAGATCCAGGGTAGCGGTCATCTTGCCTGAAATCCCGCAAGGAAGAAGAACGAGTCCATGAACAAGACGAAGCCACAAAGACGAACCACACGTAGACGAACGAATCCTCACGATCGCAACGAAACGGGAACTATCGAAAAGAAGCACACAACATGGTAAACACACCACACATAGACAAGACATGATGCACAACAAGCATGATGCATGACAAAGCTACATGAGGCTACTCATGGCAAGAGATGATGCAAACAAGAACAACACATCAAGGCAAGTTTAAATGAGGCCGGAAACGACATATAACAATTCCGGTAAGTCCTCATATGCAAATTTCGAAATTGGTCCAGAACTGAATAAACCTTATGTTCAAGTTGTTAAACAGCAAGTTAAGATGCACCACGATGAACTACACAAAATTCTAGTCAAGTTACATATAAAGTTCATTAGGTTTGGAGCTACGGCCTAGAAGATATGAGCAAAACAAGTTAAACATGGCATTAATGCAAAATGCACCCAAACATCAAGCAAACACACCAAAACAAGGATGCAACATGATAATATGAAACTACATGCAAAATCAAGCAAGTTTCATATAGAGCACACTCAAAACGGAGCAACGGTGCAACACATACACTCTATACAAGTCATAACAACAATCTGTCCATAACAGCAACTAGGCATCTTACGAGCATCAAAACAACATGCTACAGCACCCCAACATAATAACAAAAGGCATGGACATGAAGTACAGGTAAAGCATAACAACACATGAACACTGAGCTATCTCCAGAAACAACTAGAACATGCTCAAAAACACATGAAGATATTGCAAATAATAACAGTTTCAGACTTTAGCAGAAATAACATCAGGTTGCAATGTTTAGGGCAAGCAAACAACATGTTACAGGAACTTATCATGGCAAAAAAAGGCATGGCATGAATCTACTAATAGCATAGATCAAAAGACCCTTACTGACCATAAGCCAAAAAGGCATAGAAAATATGATGGCACCCACGTAAACATGGCAAGTTATATTACAGATTCATAACATGGCAGGAACAACAATAAGTAGGCATGTTCGTGAGCTCGAACCACTCACCACAGAGCAATACATGGAATGGCAACTCAACCAACAGTAAGAAGGCATGTTTATGAAGCTAAGCATGGCAAGAGCAAGGTCATAGGGTACATGGATCACTAGGAAAACACATGTGAACAAGTGAACTTAATGTTAACAGGCTGACAGCAACATTTTCAAGCAACTTTGGAGCAAGTTTACAACATGTTCCAGCAGGCTATAATTACAACCAAGGGAATGAATGGATAGAGCATGACATGTAGATCAAAACATGTTTATATAGAATCTTCAGATTATGCATAGAATGATTAGTAGAAGCATGTTAACATAGCAACAAAATATATCTGAATCATCAGAAAACAAAGAACAAAGAACTACCCTACTTAGCAAGCTTGATACACTCAGCACACAACTCACAAAAATACATGGTTGGCACCCCTAGAAAGATGGCATGGCATAGATCAACATTCATGTAGAGCTCAACCTCATAGGATGCACACATCAATCATGGCAAAATGATAAAACAAAGAAGTTATAACAGCCAAAGAGATTAACATCAACATGCACTCTTCCAACAAAGATTTCGGGCATCAAGATGCGCTCAAATGAAAATGATGCAATGGAATGAAATAATCTACTCGTCGACACGAACAATTTGACATATTATACGCATTTAAACGGAGTTACGGATGCAGAGAAATAGCATGATGAATAAGGCATGATAATGACACGTAATCGGGACTTAGCGGTTTTCACCCCGAGAGAAAGTCAACGGACACGGGTTCGAGGCGGCCAGGCTCCGCGAGGTCGGGCGGAGTCGGGCGGAGTCGGGCGGCGCGGGAGGCGAGGGGCGGCCGGAGTTGGCCGGATCCGGCACCACGCCGGATCTGACCGAGCAGGCGGCGGCGCCATGGGATCCGGCGACGGGAGCGGGCGGCGAAGCTGGCGCCGCCGGGCGGCCGAGGCGGTAGCAGCCTCGGCGCGCCAGCAGAAGGCAGGCGCAGCGCGGCGGCTGCTGGGGCGCGAACGGAGGGGCGGCGAGGCGGAGCTGGGCGGCGGCGGCGCTGGCGGCGCCATGCGGCGCGCGAGGGGCGCCGCGCGGCTGCCGGCAGGGAGCGACGCCGCACAGGAGCGGCAGCCGGCGCGGCGCGGCGGCGTTCCCGCGAGCTGCGGGCGGCGGCGGCCGACCGCTGCGGGCCGCTGATGGGCCCCGCATGGCCTTCGCGCGGCGCTGGACGGGCGGCGGTGACGTGGCGGCGCGAGAGTGGCCGAGGCGGCGGAGGAGGTGGCGATCGCGGGATTGGGCGCGAGGCGGCGGCGCTGACGTGGCGGCCTCGATTCGCTCGGAGCGACGTGGAGGCTGGACGTGTCCGGCGCGGCGACGCGCGTCCGTCGCGCCTTGCAGGGAAGAGGCTAGGGTTGGACTGCGAAAATTCGGAGGGGATCACGATATATAGGTAGAGGAGCTAGGAGAGTCCAAATGAGGTGCGGTTTTCGCCATGCGATCGTGATCGAACGATCGAGAGCATGGAGGGAGTTAGATGGGTTTTGGGCCACTTTGGAAGGGTGTTGGGCTGCAAACAAAGAGGGCTTTACGGTTACCGGTTAACTGTTGAGTATCAAACGACCTCCAAATGGCACGAAACTTGACAGCGGTCACGGTGCTATACCAAGGCCGCTTGGCAAACCTCGGGCCATTCCGAGAAAGTTTAACACCTGCACAAGAGAAGAGGCAAAAGGGGGACGCCGGAGGACATAGGAGTGCCGGATTGCAAAACGGACAACGGGGAAAAAGCTCAGATGCATGAGACGAACATGTATGCAAAATGAGATGCACATGATGACATGATATGAAATGCAGATGATGACATGGCAAAGTGCAACACGCAAGCAAATGACATGGCAACGACGACGAATAGCTGGCAGACACCTGGCGCAACGAATCTGGGGCGTTACATGACATGTATAACAAATCATCCTTAGTGAACATCTCCATACTATGCATAGAATGACTTGTAGCAGCAAGTTTACATAGCATCATGATATAGCAGAAACAGTCTAGCAAAACAGAAACAGCAAGCACCCTACTTCACAAGCTCGATGCACTCACTACAAGACTCACAAAATATATCTATTGCACCATAGTAAATATGACATGATGTAGCTCAAAACTCACGTAGACATCAAGCTCATAGGATGCACACACAAAATGCAACGAAAAAGACAAAACAGCAAGTTATAACTGTTTCAGCAGGTATAAAATCATATAGCACCCTTGCAACGATGATTAAGGCATCAAGATGGACTCAAACAAGCATGGCACAATGGAATGAAATATAGAGCATCTCTCAATGAACAATTTGACATATCATACATGCAAAACGGAGTCACGAGCAGGAAGTTACGCTAGGTCAAACAAGTGCACATGAGATGAAAATTCTGGGACAGTGAAAAACTACCAGCGCAAAAACGGGATCTAGATCGGGCCAGCTCCATTCTTTGTACTAGACGGCTCCGGCGGAAGTCAACGGCGACGGTGGGGTGGCGTGAGACTCCGGTAGGCATCGGGAAGGCCGGGAATGGGTAGATCAGGGCATGGGGCGTCCGGATCCGGCGACGAACGAGGGCCTCGGGGCCCCACATGGCCGGCATTGGGAGGTGGTAGGGGCGGCGCCATGGCTGCTGTGCTCCTGCAGCGAGAGAAATAGGAGGTTGGGAGGTGTTAGATCGAGAAAGAGAGCATGGAAGGGAAAAGGGAGGTAGGGGCACTCATGTCCGGCGAGGGTCTGGCCTTGGAGGTCTCCGGCGGCGGCTCCGGCAAGGCCGCCGGTGAGGACGGGGTCGGGCGGCGCTAGGAGCTCGATCGGGAGCTCCTCTCCTCGATCCCGCTCGGGGCAGGAGGACAAAGAAGCGTGGGGCGGGCAGAGGACGGGTCGGGCCCGGCGCCCAGGCGCGGCCGGCCGTGGGCTGGAGCGGGCCAGCATGGAGGGAGGAGAGATAGGGAGGCGCGGGGACACATGGAGGCCTCCCGTTGGCTGCGGGCGGTGGCGGCGATGCGTCCGGCGCGGACGGACATGTCCGGCGGCGTGCAGGGGGAAGAGGCTAGGGTTCATCTGCGCGAAAAATTCGGGGGGCGACACCTATTTAGAGCTAGAGGGAGCTAGGAGAGTCCAAATGAGGTGCGGTTTTCGCCCACACGATCGTGATCAAACGACCAAAAGCATGGAGGGGGTTTGGATAGGTTCATGGGCTGTTATGAAGGGGTGTTGGGCTGCAACAAAAGAGGCTTTTACGGTACCCCGGTTAACTGTTGGAGTATCAAACGGACTCCAAATGACACGTAACTTGACAGGCGGTCTACCGGTAGTGTACCAAGGCCGCTTGGCAAGACTCGGTCCATTCCGAGTACGTTTAACACCTGCTCACAACAAGAGACAAAAGGGGAATGCCGGGGACATAGGAGTGTCGGATTGCAAAACGGACAACGGGGAAAATGCTCAGATGCATGAGACGAACACGTATGCAAAATGAAATGCACATGATGACATGATAAAATGCAACACGCAAGCAAATGACATGGCAATGACGGCGAATAACTAGCGGACACCTGGCGCATATAATCCGGGGCGTTACACGGCGGGACAGATGTCATCGCCGATCCCACCACGGCATCACAACCAGAAGCTTTGCAGGCGAAGACCACCGTTCGTCAGGATAAGGTGTACTACTTGTCCCCTTTCAAATTGGCCACTGTGGGCTCCCTTCAAGCCTTCATTTAGGGGGAGGAGGACCAAGGCCTCTATATATATAGGTTAGCCACCACTATAGCAGGGACCCTGATCCAATCCTCGGCTCACTCCCTCACAAGAACGACCTCGTGAGCTTGTTCTTCCTATGTACTAGTTCATCCTGAGACCCTCGTGAGGCTAATCCACCCAAACCAGGAGTAGGGTATTACACCACAAGGTGGCCCGAACCTAGGTAAATTGTCGTGTTCTTCTTCCTCCTTGTTCATCAAGCTAGGCCGTGGGGGTGAGGAACTAGCTGGCTGGAGAGGTTGAGTTCTTCGCACATGCCCTAGAGTTTGAACCTTTCTTGGGTCTGCAGAGCCCTGAGTCCACAGCCCAGAGATACAAAAGGCATCATATGGGCCGAAAGACGTCACGGTCCATACATGGGTCAAAAGTGTCAACGGATTGGAATCATATTTGACGGCCCTCGTGACGCTACTAGGATGAATTCGGAAAGGCCATAACGGGTCATGAGTATCCGAGCCGTAAATGGGGTATATGTGAACAGGACGTTAATAGGCTTTCCATGGGGTGGCCCACTAACTTTTAACCAAGTCAAGTGGGCTGGTCTTTTTAACCTAAATGGGCCACTATTGGGCTATGCCACATGTCACTGTTTCATAGGCATGTCTCGTCCATTGGATGAATGACATCTGTCGCAACGTAGAGCTGACACGTGGTTTCGTTGGTGAATGAGAAAATGACACATGAAAAATCATCATTAGTCGGGCCTATTGACGGGTATCGGATCCAAAATCGGCACCCGGTAGTTTAACGGCAACCCGTTACGGTGGCTGCCACGTGTCGGTTACCACTGATGAAATCACTTCCATGACACACCATTTATCGTCATGGAAGTGGATACTTCTGTGACGATTTGAGTATTGTCATGGAATACTTATACAATAGCACAGGTATGACTATCTTGATTATGTCATAAAATCATCACGGAACGGATGTACATGCATGAAAGAAAACATGACCTACTGTGACGAACACGTATTATATCACAGAAGTGTTTTTTCTTGTAGTGGAGTCTCCAACCACCAAGAGTAGCAAGATCAAGGGAAAATGCTCAAGACTTTCTCAAATCACAAATTCCTTTTGTCACAAGAGGTAGAGGGAGTGGATCTATCACTTGATTGGAAAATCTCTCAATAACTCTCACAAACGCTAGGTCCTATTTGTGCATTTTGTGAACATGATTACTAGGACACTTATGTAGATGTGTAAGTGATTCTGATGATGTGACTGGAGGATAATTGCAAGAGAATAGATGAGCTTGAGCAAATCTTTCACGTACCCCATTTATCCCCTCTTAATAGTGCGGGATTCCTATATTCAAGAACAAATAGAAAAGCCGACCTATTTATATTTGTTTCTTCGTTCTTGAGCAATACCAAAATATGTGGGTCCATGATCCACACACATATTATTCCACGGGGACTAAATCATGTGATGTACTTGTCAAACATGATTAGTCCCCTATATGTGTATTGTCATCAACATCAAAACATGATTAAGGGCATGATTGCACTTTCACCAACGCAGCCATGGACACAATGCTACAAGAGCTAGGAGATACTGCTGCGAACGACTTCCACGGCGGGACACGGTGTGACGAGCTGAGATGCAGGATGATGCAAAGTGGTGGTAGCATTGCTGTTATTTGGCGGAATCTCTCGCCAGAGCCCGCCGCCCTCGGGGTCAGCCTTTTGTTGAAAGTAATCAAGAGACAGATCGATAGAATCATTCAACTATATTCTTTATTGATGATTGACAAGCTATTTATACAATGGGAACAGTCGCCTAACAGGGATGCGATGGTTTGTAAAGGCATTGTTCCAGGAATCGTCGCCATACGTGATGGTTAGGGAGTGGGGATTATCCCCTATAATAGCAAGGCTTATATTTCAACACTCTCCCTAATCACCGCTTGATTGCATTATAGTTCATCATCTAATAAAGTCTCCTCCAAAAATCCAGTGGGGAAAATATGAGGAGTAGTGTTAATATGTTGCCAAAACTCCTTCAAACCCAGTGGGAAATAAGGAGAAAATAATGCAACATATAATGGTTATTGCCTCTTTCAACTCAATATGAAGTATATTCACAGAATTTGGAGGACAATAAATATGTCATATATACTTTCCCAAAAACCCCAGTGGGAAAAACAGAAAGTATGACATATGATCTTGTGTGTAATTACCTTATTAAAAACCTTTATGAGAACCTATAAAGTAAACTCGTAAGTGGAAAAGGAGTATAGTATGATGCTTTGAACATGAACAATTCAGGAAGATACTCCCCCTGAGTCTTGCAAATTTTGAAACCATCACATACCAATTCCATGAACACATTTCTAGAATGTAGAAGTTGGTAGAGACTTGATGAACAAATCAGTGACATGACTTGACTTGCAAGATATGCAATATATCGATATTGCTTATTATATAACATGTTTGCATCCGAACAACACAAGCAACATTACCTTTGAGATAATGGTTGGTGGATATAGCCACTGTTAAGATAATAACCCTTAGCCTTTGTTTGGTAGAAGTGGATTGGAGAGGTTTGGGGAGGTGGGGATTTCAGGGGCTTTGGTGACTCCCTTCCTTCCACCCAATCCTCTCAATTCCCCTCACATCCCCAAGTTTCCAATCCCCTTCCATAAAAACTTGTTTGATGGACAGGGTTTGCTATAATAAACTTAGATGGTACAAAATGGCAACAGTGTAGTTAAAAATCCAATCTTTGCAAGTTTAACAACTCGTATAGGAAAAAAAATGCTATAGAACTTCACTTGTACTTTCTCCCAGATTATGCAAAGTAGGAAAACTAAGGGCATCACATACAAAACAACAAGTCCTCACAATATTGATACTAGCTAGTGCTATATTGGACAAAACAACAGGTCCTCACAAATATTCTGTTACAACCAAGTTTAACACAGGGTGGTAACCATGTTTGTATTTCGCTAGCTGCATTTCATATTGTCGTTGGCAGTTGAGCTCTTTCCTTCGCTACCATCTAACTCCAGCCTAGAAAGCAGCAAATAGTCGTAATAACTCTGCAAAAATACATCGATCAGGTTCAAATAAAAAAACAAATATAGCAACATCATCAGCACACACATCTACAAGTTGGAAACTATACAATTCACATACTAGCTAGTGGTTCACTCTGCTAATCAGAGCTAAAACATCTGTACATCTGATCACTAAAAATATGGAACTAATTCTTTAGTAAAATGGTAATGTAATTCAGTACTAACAATTTTGACAAAGTTGCAAATGAAGCAAAGACTAATTCTTCAGCAATAGCTAGAACTAATGTTAGAACTAATTATTCAGTAAAAGCTACAAGATAATTCAATGATTTCAGTAGCAGGTGAAGTAAAGACTAAATCAAATGAATTGGTCTAAAGAGGAAACTTGCTTATTATAGTTAAGTCCACGAAAGCCGCATTCTAATTGGCGCTGTGGCAAGCATGTAAGATGACATATAATCATTCATACTAGAAACAAACATCCATATTGTAGAACTGTACAAGTAGATGCAGAATTAAATAGGTAGGTAGTTAGCCCACACTCAACCATGGCTTGATTGTGAGTTGCCTTCTAGAACAGCATGTTAAACTTATAGAGAATGCCATCCTGATCAAGCACAGCGAAGAGAATCACCAGTAGTTTGCAGAAGATCATCAATAGATCCTAATGGTAGATAATGTAGATGCCAACAAACTGAGATCTAATGCAAAAGGCACCGGCATCATCATGCAAAGAAGCTTATTACCCCACAGGATCTGGGCATCAAACTCTTCACTTGGAGATTATACTTCAAGATAATCTTGTGCAACAGCAAAAGCATGGTGCAGAAAATACTAAACTAATCAAATAGCAAATAGACATGCAGTACTAGTTCTGTTTGTCTGCTCACATCACAAGTACTGATCGAACAACATATATAGGGTAGGTTCACCATCAGCAAGTTACTACATCATCTAGTTCATTCAACATCAGCAAGTTCTATCCACTAATGTTTTTTATGAACTATCAGCTCATATTGACACCCGAAGCGACTCGGCATCGCATCCGCCCAAGGCGGAGTGGCTCCCAGCATGGAACCCTCGGCCCCCAGGCAAGACACCTCCCACGCGCATTGCTCGAACCCACTGCATAGCAGTGGTCAGCGTCACCTTTGCACTCAACATCGGAGATGGCCACACCAGAAGAACGAACGAATAGCAGCATCCTTGGCGGAGAGCAGCGGCAACTCCGGCGATTTTCAACTCCAACGAAAGAGAAAAATCCACAGGGGAAGAAGAACTGAATCGAAGTCAAGCATGAAGCAAATATCAGTGTCTTCATCTAATTGCTACGGGCAAATAAAGGTGCTACGTTACTAATTTTGTTCGTGGCTACAAGATATTTGCTTTACCATGAACAGGAAGCCACGAAGCAAGTCTTGCCCTGGCGAGGTCCTTCTCATTTCTGGTGCTCGAGCCCACACTGCCAGCGGCAGCGGTCGGCGGGGGCTCCATGCGGGGCAGCGCCCTCCAGCGCAGCGCCGGTGATGCTCCTCGGCCCTCCAATGTGAGGCTGGTGGCACTCCTTCCAGGTAAGCAAAGACGGTGTCCTCAGTAAGATCTCGGCGGTTACGAGCGTGGCTCTCAGCCCCAGCGGACAAGGAAGGCCAACTGTAGGACATCGAACTATCCTCTTTGCGCTAGATGAAGTGCTATATATAGCACTGGAACAGGCATTGCAAGGGGGCGTCGGTTCCATCCGAACCGACGCAGCGATTGCAGAAAGCAACCGCCATTACAAGCGGGGATTAATCTCTTAATTACTATGTTAATTAATCTTAGCACTGCCCCTAATCCATGCTTGTCCAGGTAGCATCATCATCTTGAAAGAGTCTCCTCCAAAAACCTTGTGGGAAAAATGTGAGGAGAAAAGTGTTTGATATGTTGCTAAAACTCCTTCAAACCCAATGGGAAAATAAGGAGAAAACGATGCAACATATAATGGTCATTGTCTGTTTCAACTCAATACGAGAAAACTTATAGAGTTTAGAGGACAATAAATATGTCACATATACTTTCTTAAAAACCCCAGTGGGGAAAACAGAAAATATGACATGATGGTTGCATCCGGGCAACACAAGAAACATTATCGTTGAGATAATGGTTGGTGGATGTAGCCATGAGGTATGTTTCGAAGACTCTTCATGAGGGGGCTACCACACCTAGTAGGAACACTAAGCTTGTCTATGATCTGCCATAGTGGGGATCTGATCGATCTATCCAATGATATTAGTGTTCACATTTCTGTGAAACTGAAAAACCAGGACAAGATGTTTGATGCCTTGGAGATATTGAAAGATATTATTGAGTACCAACCAATTGTGTTTGGTGGATCCAATGACATTATGGAACGTTGAGTCCCAATATCTCATTTCCATCATCTCTTGGTCTAAATAGATATTTCTCTATGTACAAAGAAGGAACTACATGAGAGTTATGGATGGATAAGATTTTTCCACAATGAATTTCTCCAATATATTATGGATATAGACAACATAGTATACCATAAAGTATGAATGAAGGTGCTCAATTTGAAGTAACGAGCGGTATTTTGGTCTATCCAAATCCTTCATTTTAAATTCCCTCATTTAGATTATTACAGGTGTCGTCATTCCAGACACCAAACATGGATAATCATCATTGTAGGAGTAATCCTCGTGTAGAAGGAACTCACTATGTCGGTTGTACCATATGTATCGACAACAATAAGTCGTATGGTGACTTACTGATTTTTACACAATGTATGTTGCATTTTGCATTTCGATTCAGAAGTGAGATTCCATGAGGAATCAATCGTATATGTCTGAATCTAGTGATCCACATGGATATGTAATCAACTGCAAAGATAGATGATTTTGTGCTGCCAGTGATATAAGTTATCAGAAAGAGATTCCATCTCTGGACAATAGTTGGGTATCTACATGAACCCTTGTGCTACAATACTTGCTCTATGTTTCACCACCTTGTTGTTCTCAATTCTGTTTCCAGAAGAAAACTGGTGTAGGTATTGCTTATGAATACCTTCCCATTATTGAGCAAGATTATTTCTACCTAGATTATACCCTTTGCTTGAGCTTAGTCCAAGTGTTATTCACACTTTGCCATGGCCATGGTCTTTGGATCTGAATCATTTGAAAGGTTTTTGCAATCTAGTTGAGAAATATATACCAACAATTGTAGACTTCCATCTATATGTTTCTCCAGAATCTATATATCAATATAGAGTTGATGGAAATATCATTACCCATGGTGACTGCTCGCGATTTCCAATGCGGCTGAGTCGGGTATTCTGATGTCCCAGTCATTGTGTGCACTGTGACCTGGGTTGGTGGAGGTTTCCCGTCCACTGGGTGTATACTAGCCATTAGGTGTCTGTCAACGTGAAGTTGACCTGCATTTACTGATTTAGAGGCCTTGATCACCTTTCTTGCATGAAGTTGAATCCTGATGTACTATTGTTGTACTTCTCCCCCTATTGCTTTGAACGAAGAGTTGAGTGGTTTTAGTTGGTACCTCCACTCTTTCTGACATATTTTTCATGATTGCAGGATTGTATGACACCTTTATAGTCAGTAAATGAATGTGCCAGGATATTTGCAATGAGTTGCAAATCTTCTGAACGCATGGTTCGGATCTTTGAGTACATGGAATTAAGGCAGAAATGTGTTGAACATTCCACTAATTTCCTGGCATTCTTTATGTTACTTGAAATCTCCCACTAATGCCTGGCAATGTTCCTCATTGAATCAACATACTGGCCTTGAATAACTCCCCATGTGAGGGGCTTGAGGTGTTGACGGAAATATAGTTATTCCTCACATAGATCTGATAACCCACAAGTATAGGGGATCGCAACAGTTTTCGAGGGTAGAGTATTCAACCCAAATTTATTGATTCGACACAAGGGGAGCCAAAGTATATTCTCAAGTATGAGCAGTTGAGTTTTCAATTCAACCACACATGGATAACTTAGTATCTGCAGCAAAGTATTTAGTAGCAAAGTAGTATGGAAGTAACGGTAACAGTAGCAAAAGTAACAATAGCAGTTTTGTAGTAATTGTAACAGTGGTAACGGTAAAGTAACTAAGCAAAGAGCAATATGTGAAAAGCTCGTAGGCATTGGATCAGTGATGGATAATTATGTCGGATGTGATTCCTCGTGTAATGGTTATAACATAGGGTGACACAGAACTAGCTCCAGTTCATCAATGTAATGTAGGCATGTATTCCGAATATAGTCATATGTGCTTATGGAAAAGAACTTGGATGAAATCTTTTGTCCTACCCTCCCGTGGCAGCGGGGTCCTAATGGAAACTAAGGGACATTAAGGCCTCATTTTAATAGAGTACTGGACCAAAGCATTAACACTTAGTGAATACATGAACTCCTCAAACTACGGTCATCACCGGTAAGTATCCTGATTATTGTCACGTCGGGGTTAACGGATCATAACACATAATAGGTGACTATAGAATTGCAAGATAGGATCAAGAACTCCCATATATTCATGAAAACATAATAAGTTCAGATCTAAAATCATGGCACTCGGGCCCTAGTGACAAGCATTAAGCATAGCAAAGTCATAGCAACATCAATCTCAAAACATAATGGATACTAGGGATCAAACCCTAACAAAACCAACTCGATTACATGGTAAATCTCATCCAACCCATCACCGTCCAGCAAGCCTACGATGGAATTACTCATGCACGGCGGTGAGCATCATGAAATTGGTGATGGAGGATGGTTGATGATGACGACGGCGACAGATCCCCCTCTCCGGAGCCCCGAACGGACTCCAGATCAGCCCTCCCGAGAGAGTTTAGGGCTTGGCTGCGGCTCCATATCGTAAAACGCGATGAATCCTTCTGTCTGATTTGTTTTCTCCCCGAACATGAATATATGGAGTTGGAGTTGAGGTCGGTGGAGCTTCAGGGGGCCCACGAGGCAGGGGGACGCGCCCTAGTGGGGGGGCCACCCTCGTGGATAGGGTGTGGGCCCCTGACGTTGATTCTTTCGCCAATATTTTTTATTATTTCCCAAAAGTTGCTCTGTGGATTTCCAGGTCATTCCGAGAACTTTTATTTCTGCACAAAAATAACACCATGGCAGTTCTGCTGAAAACAGTGTCAGTCCGGGTTAGTTCCATTCAAATCATGCAAGTTAGAGTCCAAAACAAGGGCAAAAGTGTTTTGAAAAGTAGATACAATGGAGACGTATCAACTCCCCCGAGCGTAAACCTTTGCTTGTCCTCAAGCAATTTAGTTGACAAACTGAAAGTGATAAAGAAAAACTTTTACAAACTCTGTTTGCTCTTGTTGTTGTATCTAAAGCCAGCATTCAAGTTTTCAGCAAAGATTATGAACTAACCATATTCACAATAACACTTAGGTCTCATCTTTACTCATATCAATGGCATAATCAACTAGCGAGCAATAATAATAAATCTCGGATGACAACACTTTCTCAAAACAATCGTAATATGATATAACAAGATGGTATCTCGCTAGCCCTTTCTAAGACCGCAAGACATAAATGCAGAGCACCTCTGAAGATCAAGGACTGGCTAAACATTGTAATTCATGGTATAAGAGATCCAGTCATAGTCATACCCAATATAAATTAATAGTAATGCATGCAAATGACAGCGGTGCTCTCCAGCGAGTGCTTTTTAATAAGAGGGTGATGACTCAACATGAAAGTAAGTAGATAGGCCCTTCGCAGAGGGAAGCAGGGATTTGTAGAGGTGCCAGAGCTTGATTTTGAAATAGATATAAATAATATTTTGAGCGGTATACTTTCACTGTCAACATAACAACCGAGAGATCTCGATATCTTCCATGCTACACACATTATAGGCGGTTCCCAAACAGAATGGTAAAGTTTATACTCCCCCGACCACCAACAATCATCAATCCATGGCTTGCCTGAAACAACGGGTGTCTCCAACTAACAACAACCATGGGGGAGTTTTGTTTGCAATTATTTTGATTTGATTTGAGCATGGGACTGGGCATCCCGATGACCAGCCATTTTCTCGTGAATGAGGAGCGGAGTCCACTCCTCTTGAGAATAACCTGCCTAACATGGAAGATACAGACAGCCCTAGTTGATACACGAGCTGTGTCGGAGTAATGGGCCATGGGTAGGCTGACCCAGGACCCAACATCTTTTAAGGCGTCGGGGCAGGCCGCGCCCCTCAGCCGAGTCCCAGCTGGCGACCTTCGAGAAGGCCGAGTCCCAACAGGCGACCTTCGAGAAGGCCGAGTCCCAGCTGACGACCTTCGAAGAAGCAGAGTCCTCAGATGGCAACTCTGAGACAAGCCAACTCCGGGCTTGCGATCTTTGAGGGGCCGACTCTCAGAGTCGGCCCGCGACCTTTCACGAAGACCGATGCGGGGTACAGCCCCGACGTGGCCGTCCCCTCAGGATCCACGGGAGGAAGGCATGGCTACAGTGAGCCGCGTCGCCAGGAGATCTCCGGTGAGGCGCGGCACTATTGCCATGCCTCCCCTGACCTCAGCCACAGTGCACAAGGCACTGTGCCCACGACGGCGGCGCGTACGGCCCGGAGATCGCCGGGCCCCTTGTCAGCGAGATAGAAGAAGACAGCCGGAGAGCTCGAAGACGGCCCTGCGGGAGCCGGCCTCCCCAGAGTCGGCCGCCTCCTGGCCGTGGCCCCACGAGCCATAAACCAGATTGACGGGAGTAGCCACGGTGATCGCTGACAGACGGCGGCACTGCTCCCACGACCCCATGACCAAGCTCGTCATCGAGTCTTGCAAGAGTTACTGCTGTCCATGAGGCCCGCCAATGGCGGGCCCTGGCCGGCAGGAGGAGGGCTGCAAGAGAGACCGACGGCTGGGGCCACGCCACGGATTACCGTTGTACCCGGGTAGGCCTATATAAACCCCCAGGCACCCATGCAAAGGGTTCGCCCTAGGCAAGTTTTAGACACATAGCAAGAGGGGAAAGAGCTAGCCTTGCTCCTCCCTGCCCCCAAACAGCTCGAGGAGCACCTTTGTACTATCATACCATAGTGATCATGCGGAGACCCCGCAGAGCAGCAGTAGGGGTGTTATCTCCTCGGAGAGCCCCGAAGCTGGGTAAGATTCGTCGGCGTGCATGTCTTCGCCTCATCCCGCTTCTAGGCACCGGCGACGTTCTACTCGCCCCCACCATGATAAGCCACCCGTTGGCATATGTCGCATCCAACCCCCGACAAGCTGTTCGAGCATACAAAACAGAATTTCATTTGAAGGTTTGGAGTTTGGCAAATACAAATTTACTTGGAACGGCAGGTAGATACCGCATATAGGAAGGTATGGTGGACGCATTTGGAATAACTTTGGGGTTTATGGAAGTGGATGCACAAGCAGTATTCCCGCTTAGTACAAGTGAAGGCTAGAAAGAGACTGGGAATCGACCAACTAGAGAGCGATAGCAGTCATGAACATGCAGTAAAATTAATCAACACTGAGTGCAAGCATGAGTAGGATATAATCCACCATGAACATTAACATCATGAAGGCTATGTTGATTTTGTTTCAACTACATGCATGAACATGTGCCAAGTCAAGTCACTCGAATCATTCAAAGGAGGATACCACCCTATCATACCACATCACAACCATTTTAATAGCATGTTGACACGCAAGGTAAACCATTATAAACTTCTAGCCAATTAAGCATGGCATAAGCAACTATAATCTCTAATTCTCATTGCAAACATGTTTACTCATAATAGGCTAAATCAGGAACGATGAACTAATCATATTTACAAAAACAAGAGAGGTTGAGTTCATACCAGCTTCTCTCATCTCAATCATTTCATCATATATCGTCATTATTGCCTTTCAGCTGCATGACCAAACGGTGTGGATAATAATAATAGTGAACGTGCATTGGACTAAGCTGGAATCTGCAAGCATTCAATTCAAAGGAGAAGACAAGGTAATATGGGCTCTTGGTTAGATCAACAATAATGCATATGAGAGCCACTCAACATTTTCATCATGGTCTTCTCCTCTCAACCCCCAAATAAAAGAAAAGAAATAAAACTATTTACACGGGAAAGCTCCCAACAAGCAAAAGAAGAACGAGAAATCTTTTTGAGTTTTCTTTTAATTACTACTACTACAGGCATGGAAAGTAAACTAGCTAAATGCTATAACTATTTTTTTGGTTTTTCTTAAGGTTATTCAAACACACAAGAAGAAAGCTAGAAAAAGAAAGTAAACTAGCATGGATAGTACAATGAAAAAGTATGAGCACCGACAACTAGCATGAGTGCGTGAACATGAATGTAATGTCGCTGAGAAATACGTACTCCCCCAAGCTTAGGCTTTTGGCCTAAGTTGGTCTATGCCCAAGGATTATAGTTGTAGCTGGGGTTGTACCGAGATGCAGCAGCTACTGCCTCCTGAGCTGTAACTTTGAGGCGAGCTGCCTCCGTCCTCCTCTCGTACTCGTTCGACTCCTCCCTGGTTATAATGTATCTCCTTGCCTGAAAGTCAAAGAAACCAGGAGCAGGGAGAGCAATATGGATAGTGCGACACCTGTCAAAGATTAGTCGGTACTGGAGGAACTGTTCATTCCTCTCTAGAAACTGATGGCTAACCATGGCATTATAATCTAGATAAGCAGGAGGCAACTTTGTGTCACTTCCATGTATGGGTATACCAAGATAATTAGCTACACGAGATGCATAAATCCCACCAAAAAAATCTCCACATGTACCATTAAGATGTAGCCTACGTGCAACAATAGCCCCTAAGTTATATTGTTTATCACCTAATACAACACTCTTGAGAACACTAAGATCTGGAACACACATGTGACAAGCTTCATCTTTACCGTTAATGCATCTACCTATGAAGAGAGCAAAATAATGTATAGCAGGAAAATGAATGCTCCCTATGGTAGCTTGTGTGATTTCTCTGGATTCACCCATAGTGATACTAGCAAGAAAGTCTTTATATTTAGATTTACGAGGCTTATTGACATTGCCCCACTACGGGAGTTTACAAGCAGTATTAAAATCTTCTAGGTCTATGGTATATGATTTATCATAAAGATCAAATAAGACCGTCTGAGTGTTGCATGTAGACGTGAATTTAAACCTTCTCACAAAGGAGTCACTAAGGTAGTAGTGTTGGGAACACTTATCTGACATGAGTCCTCAAGATCGGCATTATGCACATACGCGTCAAATTCATCCTTAATGCCTGCTTTGACCATAAACTCCTCTGGCGGCCATTCACAAGGCCGCACTTGAGCTTCCCTCGGTGGTTCATCGTCCTGCTCACGTATTGCGAGCCTGGGTCCTTGCTTCCTTGAAGAACCGCCTTGGTACATTTTCCTAGACATATTTCTTCCTCTAAAAATTTTCTGAAAATTTTAGTAGCTCAAAATAAAAGTGAATCAAACTCAACAAAATTGATAGCAACTACTCCCACAAGTGCCTAGAGGCTATTTCATGCATTAGAACTACTTGGGACCATATAAATTTGACATGCAAGCTCAAGAACAGGGTCACCTAGGCAGCAAAAATTTGTAATGAATAAAGCACTAGAACAAAGACTAATTCGACCATTGGAGGAGTCACGTACCAAAGAACAATCCCCCAAAGCAGTTTTGTGAGTGGAGCTTTGAGCAAGGAGATCGAAAATGGCAGCAAAATGAGCTAGAACTCGTGCTTGAGCTGGATGGTGATTTTTTTGGGAGGAAGAAGGAGTGTATGGGTGCAGGAATGAGTGGAGGGGGGCCACCAGGGGCCCACGAGGAAGGGGCGCACCCCAGGGGGTGGGCGCGACCTAGACCCTCATGGCCAGGTGCTTGCTCCCCCTACTGTGTTCTCAGTGCCAGATATTCTCAAATATTCCAGAAAAAATCGTATTTAATTTTCAGGGTATTTGGAGAACTTTATTTTCGGGGTATTTTTTAATTGCACGGATAAATTAGAAAATAGACAGAAAATAATATTTTTGCTTTATTTAATATAAATAACAGAAAGTAAAAGGAGGGTACAGAAGATTGTGCCTTCTAACTTCATCCATCTCATGCTCATCAAAAGGAATCCACTAACAGGGTTGATGAAGTCCTGTTAACGAACTCATTCCGAATAACATGGAACCGGAGAATTTCGAATAACACTAGGTTACCTCAACGGGGATATGCATATCCCCAATAATGAGAATATCATATTTCTTCTTGACAGTAGGAAGAGGAAATTCAAAACCTCCAATAATAATCGACGGAATTTTTCCAATAGAATTGATACTGTGGACTTGAGGTTGTTTCCTCGGAAAGTGTACCGTATGCTCATTACCATTAACATGAAAAGTGGCATTGCCTTTGTTGCAATCAATAACAGCCCTGCAGTATTCAAAAAGGGTCTACCAAGGATAATCGACATACTATCGTCCTCAGGAATATCAAGAATAACAAAGTCCGTTAAGATAGTAACGTTTGCAACCACAACAGACACATCCTCACAAATACCGACAGGTATAGCAGTTGATTTATCGGCCATTTGCAAAGATATTTTAGTAGGTGTCAACTTATTCAATTCAAGTCTACGATATAAAGAGAGAGGCATAACACTAACACCAGCTCCAAGATCACATAAAGCAGTTTTAACATAGTTTCTTTTAATGGAGCATGGTATAGTTGGTACTCCTGGATCTCCTAGTTCTTAGGTATTCCACCCTTAAAAGTATAATTAGCAAGCATGGTGGAAATTTCAGCTTCCGGTATCTTTCTTTTATTTGTAATAATATATTTCATGTACTTAGCATAAGGATTCACTTTAAGCATATCATTCAAACGCATATGCAAAAAGATAGGTCTAATCATTTCAGCAAAACGCTCAAAATCCTCATAATCCTTTTTATTTGATGGCTTAGGAGGAAAAGGCATCGATTCTAAACCCATGGTTCTCTTTCCTTATCGTGCTTCCTAGCAATGAAGTCTCTCTTATCATAACATTGATTCTTTGATTGTGGGTTATCAAGATCAACAGCAGGTCCAATCTCTATATCATTATTATTTCTAGGTTGAGCATCAACATGAACATTATCATCAACATTATCACTAGGTTCATGTTCATCACCAGATTGTGTTTCAGCATCAGAAATAGATATATCATTGGGATTCTCAGGTGTGTCTACAACAGGTTCACTAGAAGCATGCAAAGTCCTATCATTTTTCTTCTTCTTTTTAGAAGGACTGGGTGCATCAACATTATTTCTCCGAGAATCTTGCTCAATTCTCTTAGGGTGGCCCTCAGGATACAAAGGTTCCTGAGTCATTTTACCCGTTCTAGTTGCTACTCTAACAGCAAAGCCATGTTTATTATTATTCAATTCATTGAGCAAATCATTTTGAGCTTTAAGTACTTGTTCTATTTGAGTGGTAACCATAGAAGCATGTTTACTAATGAGTTTAAGTTCACCCTTAACTCTAGACATATAATCACTCAAGTGGCCAATCATATAAGCATTACTTTTCAATTGTCTACAAACATAAGCATTGAAATTTTATTGTTTAGCCATAAAGTCATCAAATTCATCCAAGCATTGGCTAGCAAACTTAGTAGACGGGATTTCAACTTTATCATATCTATAGAGAGAATTTACCTTTACTACCTGTGTCGGGTTATCAAGACCATTTATTTCTTCAATAGGTGGTATATTAAGGCCAAGTATTTCTTCAACAGGAGGTAAATTCTTAACATCTTGAGCTTTAATACCTTTTTCTTTCATAGATTTCTTTCCCTCTTGCATATCTTTAGGACTGAGAAATAGAACACCTCTTTTCTTCGGAGTTGGCTTAGGAGTTGGTTCGGGAAGTGTCCAATTGTTTTCATTAGTCAACATATTATTCAATAACAATTTAGGTTGATCAACAGTTCTTTCCCTGAAAACACAACCAGCACAACTATCCAGGTGGTCTCTAGAAGCATCGATTAGTCCAGTATAAAAGATATCAAGTATTTCATTTTTCTTGAGAGGATGATCAGGCAAAGCATTAAGTAATCGGAGAAGCCTCCCCCAAGCTTGTGGGAGACTCTCTTCTTCAATCTGCACAAAATTATATATTTCCCTTAAAGCAGCTTGTTTCTTATGAGCAGGGAAATATTTAGCAGAGAAGTAATAAATCATATCCTGGGGACTACGCACACAACCAGGATCAAGAAACTTAAACCAAGTTTTAGCATCACCCTTTAATGAGAACGGAAATATCTTAAGGATATAGTAGTAGCGAGTTTTCTCATCATTAGTCAACAGGGTGGCTATATCATTTAACTTGATAAGATGTGCCACAACAGTTTCAGATTCATAGCCATAAAAAGGATCAGATTCAACCAAGTAATTATCTCAGGATCGACAGAGAAATCATAATCCTTATCAGTAACACAGATAGGTGAAGTAGCAAAAGCAGGGTCATATTTCATTCTACTATTCAGAGACTTTTCTTCCAGCTTAGCTAATAATTTCTTAAGATCAGATCTATCATTGCAAGCAAGAAAATCTCTAGCAGTTTCTTCATCCATAACATAACCCTCAGGCACAACTTGCAATTCATATTTAGGGGGAGAATCTTCATCATCACTTTCATCAATATTATCAGTTTCAATAGTTTCATTCTCTCTAGCCCTAGCAAGTTGTTCATCAAGAAATTCACCTAATGGCACAGTAGTATCAAGCATAGAAGTAGTTTCATCATAAGCATCATGCATAGCAGAAGTGGCATCATCAATAACATGCGACATATTAGAATTAATAGCAGAAGTAGGTTTAGGTGTCTCAAGCTTACTCAAAACAGAAGGAGAATCAAGTGCAGAGCTAGATGGCAATTCCTTACCTCCCCTCATAGTTGAGGGAAAAATCTTAGTTCTTTCATCTTTCAGGTTCCTCATAGTGACTAGCAGATATAAATCCCAGGTGACTCAAATAATAGAGCTATGCTCCCCGGCAACGGCGCCAGAAAATAGTCTTGATAACCCACAAGTATAGAGGATCGCAACAGTTTTCGAGGGTAGAGTATTCAACCCAAATTTATTGATTCGGCACAAGGGGAGCCAAAGATTATTATCAAGTATTAGAAGATGAGTTGTCAATTCAATCACACCTAGATAACTTAGTATCTGCAGCAAAGTATTTAGTAGCAAAGTAGTATGGAAGTAACGGTAACAGTAGCAAAAGTAACAGTAGCAGTTTTGTAGTAATTGTAACAGTGGCAACGGTAAACTAAGCAAAGAGCAATATGTGAAAAGCTCGTAGGCATTGGATCAGTGATGGATAATTATGTCAGATGTGATTCCTCATGTAATGGTTATAACATAGGGTGACACAGAACTAGCTCTAGTTCATCAATGTAATGTAGGCATGTATTCCGAATATAGTCATACGTGCTTATGGAAAAGAACTTGCATGACATCTTTTGTCCTACCCTCCCATGGCAGCGGGGTCCTAATGGAAACTAAGGGATATTAACGCCTCATTTTAATAGAGTAACGAACTAAAGCATTAACACTTAGTGAATACATGACCTCCTCAAACTACGGTCATCACCGGTAAGTATCCCGATTATTGTCACTTCGGGGTTAATGGATCATAACACATAATAGGTGACTATAGACTTGCAAGATAGGATCAAGAACTCGCATATATTCATGAAAACATAATAGGTTCAGATCTGAAATCATGGCACTCGGGCCCTAGTGACAAGCATTAAGCATAGCAATTTCATAGCAACATCAATCTCAGAACATAATGGATACTAGGGATCAAACCCTAACAAAACTAACTCGATTACATGGTAAATCTCATCCAACCCATCACCGTCCAGCAAGCCTACGATGGAATTACTCACGCACGGTGGTGAGCATCATTAAATTGGTGATGGAGGATGGTTGATGATGACGACGGCGACGGATCCCCCTCTCCGGAGCCCCGAACAGACTCCAGATCAGCCCTCCCGAGAGAGTTTAGGGCTTGGCGGCGGCTCCGTATCGTAAAACAAGATTAATCCTTCTCTCTATTTTTTCTCCCCGAACGTGAATATATGGAGTTGGAGTTGAGGTCGGTGGAGCCTCAGGGGGCCCACGAGGCAGGGGGCACGCCCCCCACCCTCGTGGACAGGGTGTGGGCCCCTTGACGTTGATTCTTTCGCCAATATTTTTTATTAATTTCAAAAAGTAGCTCCGTGGATTTTCAAGTCATTCCGAGAACTTTTATTTCTGCACAAAAATAACACCATGGCAGTTCTGCTGAAAACAGCGTCAGTCCGGGTTAGTTCCATTCAAATCATGCAAGTTAGAGTCCAAAACAAGGGCAAAAGTGTTTGGACAAGTAGATACGACAGAGACGTATCAAGATTCCAACTATATGTTGAGGGGCCAATGATGTATGCCGGGTGGTGATATCGGTATGCAACCGAATTACCGCAGATAGGAAATACTTGGTAGGTATCCACATATCAAAGATAGAGGGGAATAATATTCTGCGGTTCTTTCATGAGCATGTAAAACTGCATGACTCCAACGTAAAGTTGGTAAGTTGCAATTCCAAAGTAAAGATAATGCAATGAGCTTAACTATTTGGATAGGATTCTACCAAACCATTTTGAGTCTAGACATTTGGAAAAAATACTAAATTTCAATCCGAGGGCCATAGAGAAGGCACTCAAGGAGAATACTGCAATGTTATCCATTCGATTTGCTTGAAATTGATGTCAGGATAATGAGCCAATGGTTTCGTGTGAATAAAGCACACACTTCAGACCATCATGTAGATATGTCTTTTAGAACCATGGAATACCTGAATACTCTAGTCAATGGATGGGAAGAGCCACTTACCTCAACTTGATGCATTCAAGGAGTCTGAGTGGTTCAGCATAGACTTTAAGGTGTGCAGGCCATAAAATTAGCTTCCTTGTGTCACTTGTAGTGCACATAAAATCCAAATGTTGTTAGAATTTAGCATCATAATAATCATAAACTATTGGAATTGTTGATAGTTTTGGTTTCAACCCAATGTCTCGATAACCAAAGGCGAGTATGCCAAGTTTGTCATGTACAAGACACTATGGAAAACTATCTCGTACGCAACATGTGCTACGGATTATGTAGTATGTGTAGTACAATCCAGATGATACACAGAGAATGTGCTTGCCATATCCGTTGCATATGGTAAAGAGAAGTTATTTCTCTTTGTTTCCATCATAAGTTTCGCTATGGAAACTACTTTGACGGATACCTCCATAGTTTAGTAGGGTATGAGTTAAACCTAGGAAGAAATAAAGCTTCCCGACGTTACTCGAGTACCCACTGGGATAGTAAATATTACTCGAGTTGAGCCAATAAATACTATCGCGTCTAGCGATTTTAAAATATCTCCTTTCTCTCAATGTGAGTGGAAACATTGGACTTCCCTGAGTATAGAGTTTGTGGTGTATATGTCCACAAGGCACACCATTTTTCATCGGATTGACTCCCATACAAATCTATATATAGACATGAAGATTCTCAATATGAAAATCACTGTCAGATATATAGAAACATAAAAAATCTATTTGTACCAAAGTGTTGATACAATATATTGTGATATACAGTATATGATGACAACAATGCATATGTTGTTGTTACAACATTGTAAATGGACACTAATTATATTGACCACTCAGGAGATTGAAAGACTATTCATAGTCTCTAAACATGTCAGTTGAGGCATATTCAACCATCACATTCTCCGTGCCCATAGGGTCCCGTCACAGCTAGTGATGTCGGATTGAAGGTTGAAGTAAGATTCAAACATTTGCCCTTGAGGTTCATTGTATCCCAGGAATTGCTGATATAGAATAACCAGATGATGAGATCTGAATCTAATGCCTTATGATATAAAAGACACCATTTTTCTGTTAGCTGTGTGATCCTGACCAGAGGTGAATCCAGGATTGCACACATTATCCCACAAGACACAAGAGAGATCATGATGTCCATAGCCCAGATAGGGCAGTGGTGGCCATTGAGGGCGAATGCCTCAAACTCTATAGGCATATGCTACCTCTATGGGTAAACCAGAGGTAATTAATTTACAACCAGTAAATTAAAGACTTCATGGTTGGTGTTGTAATGAACTTAGCAAAATCAATGAGTATTTCAAGAAGTTGACTTGAAACCATTAGTGTGAATCTCAAATTGCTAAGTATGACACCATGAAGATAATCTCCAAAATAGATAAGATCTGCATCATAGGGAGTATAATCTGATGAAATCGGTAGATACTCACTCCTGATGCCTTATGTCGTGACTTAGTAAAATGTGTGGGAGAGCACTATGTAAAGCAATCATAATGTCGAAACGACAAAATATAAGCTTTATCAGTAGTCATTGATAAACTACGTAAGCAGTAGATCCATATGACTACCTTGTGATCTCAAGCATCAATTTGATAAATCACCTTGAATTTTGCATCCGTATTTGCAAGAAATTGGAAACCTCAATTGCAAATAGACGTATTAATCTCAACATGTGGGAACATGGAAATAGATACATCATGGAAATATTCCGGAATACCTTGTACTCAACAGAGAAACAGTACTGGAGAGGTACTGAATTTATCTTTGCAAGAGATAAAATAAATAAATCTCAATTGCAAATTATAGATGTAAAATTAATCTCAACATGTAAGAAACATGGAGATATATTACATCAACATATTATATGGAATACATAGTACTCAACATATTTACAGTACAAAAATTTAAGTACTGTAATTAACAGTGTCTAAAACAGAGTTAAACTGCTATTAATATAACAAAATGCAGAATTAATAAAAAATGTAGGATTAATTCGGCAAAATCGTCCAGGATTTAAAATGGACCGAAAACACATGGGCCTTCTGGCCTATACGGCCTTACAGGCGGCCCAGCCGCCCACCACCTGGAGTGGATAAGGTAGGCGGAGGAGACGGTTTCGTCTCCCTCGGGAGCAACTGCTCCCCCGACCCCGCTGTCGGCGACCATCTCGTTGGCGAGGAGCGGGAAAACCCGGCGCGCCGTCATCTCTTTTGCGGGGAGCCACGCGGAGGGCGCCGCCGCTCCGGGGCCGGGGGGCCAGCCGAGGGTCGTTGCCTCGGGCGCCGCCTGCTCGGATGTGAGCCAAGGGTCACGTAGTCGCCTCGGTCTTCCATACCGCGTCACGGTTGTGGGCCGTCCTTGCGGGTGCCCAGGCCAAAGGACGCTGCTGGGTGCGTGCCCGAAGAAGCTGTGCCAGACTGCGTCGCCTCGCCTTGCCTTGCTTTGTTGACGCGCATGGAGCAAGTCATCGACGCCGGAGGGACGAGCCGCCACGGCGCGCGCGCTCCAGGGGTCACGGGCCAGAAGCCGCGACATTTCCCTCGGCAGGCGAGGCCATGGACGAAGTCACTCCGCGTCAGATGTGGTGGCCGCGTCGTGCGTCAAGGGGATTCAACGCGGAGCCGCGGAGGACGGTTTACGAGCCGCGGCCTCGTGTGCCTCCATGCATCTCCACGCGGGCAGCTACCGCGTCGCGGAGCGGCTACGTGTAACGCCCCGGATCCGATGCGCCAGGTGTCCGCCAGTTATTCGCCGTCGTTGCCTTGTCATTTGCTTGTGTATTGCATTTTGCCATGTCATTATCTGCATTTCATCTGCATGTTTTTCAAAACTTGCATCCGTTCGGGTTCCGTCGCTTCTCTCCGTTGTCCGTTCCGAGCCCTTTCACACTCGCACGCGCCCGCGGCACCTCCGAAATATTATTTTTATAAGTGGCATAAAAATGTTCTCGGAATGGGATGCAACTTGTCGTGCGGTCTTATTATAGTGTAGACAGACCGCCTGCCAAGTTTCATCGCATTCGGAGTCCATTTGATAGCCCAACCGTTAAACCTACAACCGCAATATAGTCGGTCTATATGTCGGACATTTTCGGTATCCGGAAACTGCTGCCGGGCCTCTCTCTCTCTCTTCTCTCCCGCAGCCCATGGTCTCTCCACAGCCCACCTAGTTCCCCCTCCGCCCGGAGCCGCACGATCGTGATCGTACGGTTCGAAAATATCTCAAAACCCCCCAAAACCTAGCCCTTACCCTATTTAAACACCCCTAGTCCATTTTCGGGCTAAACCCTAGCCTAACCCTCCACCTCTCCCTGTGAGCCACGTCACCTTCCCCACAACCAGCGCCGCCGCGGCCCGTCCAGACCCGCACGGAGCCCCCGAAACCCATCGGGGCCCGTCCCCCAGCCCGCATCCCCGAGCTCCCCGCTGCCCGCTCGATCCGGATCGGGAGGAGCCCGATCCCGAGCTCCGCCGCCTCATGCCCCGTCGTGCCGGCGTCCCTCGTCGTCGCCACCACCGGCCCCCCGCCGCGCGCCCGCCAGCCGGAGCCCCGCCGCCCTTTCCTTCCTTCTCCTTCCTTCTCCTCTCCTCATGGCGTTTCTCTCTCTCTCTCTGTGCAGGTCGCCGCCGCCTTGGTCCCCAGCCCGCCCGGCCTTGCCTTGCCATGAGCTGCCCTGCCGCCCAGATCTGTCCGGTTGGCGGCCCGCCCGCCTCGCCGCCCTTCCGCCGCCGCTGCCAGCCGCCGTCGCCCGCCATGGCTCGCCTCTGCCAGCGCGGGGAGACGAGGAGCGCACCCTCGCCACCGCCACGTGGGCAGCCCCCGCTAGCCCATCTCCCACGGCCCACCCAACTTCCTCCCTCCAGCCCAGTAGCACCCCACAGCCTGCCTCTTCCACCGAACGGGCCAAGCCCATGGTGAGGCCACCCCAACACCCCTCCTTTTTTTTCTCCTATTGTGGCCCAGCCAGTTTCGGCCCGTATCATGTTTTTTTCCCAGATCTGAATTTGTCTATTATCCAGAAAACTGCCTGTTTTATAGAAAAAACCCTCAGACTTCATGCATTAATAACTTCATAACAGTGCACCGGATGTAAACAAATTATATATGTAAAGTGCTTAGAATTTCATCTAGTTTAATAATATGCCACTTTCATCCATGTTTAAATGTTTAAAATGTTGTTTACATTAATTTGCTCCAATGTCATGCTAAAATGATTTAATTCATAACTATTTAACCGTAACTCCGAATTTAATGTTCTTTATATGTACATGGGGTGGAAAAATGCCTAGATTAACTTGGTCCACTTTATTTTCTTGTTTAACAACTTTAAAATATGTTTTAGGGCAGAACAGTAGCTAATTCATAATTTGCATATGGGGATTTTCCGGACTTGTTGTTCGTTGTTTCCGGCCTCATTTAAACTTGCCTAGGTAGGTAGTTTAATTATGCTTCACCCCTTGCCATGTTTAACAACATTTAATATTGTTGGGTGCATAAACGAGAGTGAACTAAATACTTGAATGTGGTGTTCCGTCAATATGCAACTCGTTGCATATTGAGCTCCACTTAACTTGTAGTATTGTTTGTTGCACTTTGCCATGACATGCCTCATTAAACCGGACATGCATCATACTTGATTGTGCATCATGCCATATTTATGCTTGTGTGTTTACCATGTTGTTTGCTTCTTTCCGGTTTGCTTCTCTCGTTAGCTTCGGTTTCGTTCCGGAGTTGTGAGGATTTGTTCGACTACGTCCGTCCGTCTTCTTCATGGACTCTTTCTTCTTCCTTGCGGGATTTCAGGCAAGATGACCGCTACCTTGGATCTCACTACTATCATTGCTATGCTAGTTGCCTCGTTCTTTCGCTATGTTGCGCTACCTATTACCTGTTTGTCCAGCCACCCCATATTGCCATGAACCCCTAACCTTTGACACCATTCCTATGCAAACCGTTGTTCGGCTATGTTACCGCTTTTGCTCAGCCCCTCTTATAGCGTTGCTAGTTGCAGGTGAAGTTGAAGATTTCTCCATGGTGGACAGGGTTTACGTTGGGATATCACAATATCTCTTATATTATTAATGCACCTATATATTTGGTAAAGGGTGGAAGGCTCGGCCTTATGCCTGGTGTTTTGTTCCACTCTTGCCGCCCTAGTTTCCGTCATACCGGTGTTATGTTCCCGGATTTTATGCTCCTAACGCGGTCGGGTGATTTATGGACCCCCGACAGTTCGCTTTGAATAAAACTTGTCCAAAGAAGGCCCAACATTGACTTTTACCATTTGCCTCACCACCACCTATCTTTTCCCTTGGGAGTCGCTCTCTCAAGGGTCATCTTTATTTTAGCCCCGGGCGGTGCTTGTCTAAGCGTTGGTCCAAACTAGAGCACCGTCTGGTCCATCCCTTGGCAACTTGGGTTACGCCGGTACCAGACGCTTCGCTTATCCGGTGTTGCCACGAGAACGAGATATGTGCAGCTCCTATCGGGATTGTCGGCGATCGGGCGGCTTTGCTGGTCTTGTTTTACCATTGTCGAAATGTCTTGATGTACCGGATTCCGAGACCGATCGGGTCTTCCCGGTGAAGGTCTATTCCTTCGATGATCGCGAGAGCTTGTCATGGGCTAAGTTGGGACACCCCGCAGGTATAAACTTTCGAGAGCCGTGCTCGCGGTTATGTGGCGATGGGAATTTGTTAATGTCCGGTTGTAGACAACTTGACACTTGATCCGAATTAAAACGCATCAACCGAGTGTGTAGCCGTGATGGTCTCTTCTCGTGGAGTCCGGAAGTGAACACGGTTTCGTGTTATGTTTGACGTAAGTAGGTGTTCGTGATCACCTCTTGATCATTGCTAGTTTCACGACTGCTCCGCTTGTTTCTCTTCTCGCCTCATTTGCGTTGGTTAGCCACCATACTTGCTTAGTCGCTGCTGCAACCTCACCACTTTACCCCTTCCTTTCCCATTAAGCTTTGCTAGTCTTGATACCCATGGTAATGGGATTGCTTTGAGTCCTCGTGGCTCACCGGATACTTCCAAAACCAGTTTGCGGTGCCTATGTTAATGAAAGGTGTGACGCAACCAAGCTCAAGGAGGAGCTTGATGAAGATCTTGCCCTTTGTGTTGTTCCGCTCTAGTTGATCAAGAGTGGAGCCCGGTTGGGGTCGATCGGGACCTTTATCGCATTTGGGGTTCTTCTTTTATTTTGGTTCCGTAGTCGGACCTTGATTGTATCTGGATGATGTAATGCTTTATTCATGTAATTGTGTGAAGTGGCGATTGTAAGCCAACTATGTATCTTTTTCCCTTATGTATTACATGGGTTGTGCGAATATTACCTCACTTGCGACATTGCTTTCAATGCGGTTATGCCTCTACTTCGTGCTTCGACACGTGGGAGATATAGCCGCATCGAGGGCGTTACAAGTTGGTAATCAGAGCCTTCCCCGACCTTAGGAGCCCCACTGCTTGATCGTTTTTAGCGGCCGAGTTGTGTCTAGAAAAATGTTTTGAGTCATTTAGGATTATACATATCGGAGAGTTAGGAATTATTTTTACTCCTCAGTCCCTTCGTCGCTCTGGTGAGGTATCCTGACGTAGAGTTTTGACTCTTCTCTTTTCAAATTTCACTAAATTTTTTTATAGGATCACGCGGGTATCTTAGAATCGTTCTGATGGTTTTATGATGACAACATTGTCTTGGTGCCTCCCGTCAGCAGGGGTTTTTTTAGTGGAGGTGTCCCGGGAGTTGAGCTCGAGGTGTTGTCGCCATAATTTTATCGTTGCAGATTCGGAATACCGAGTTTAGTACGCCGACATCGAAAATCTCTTTTATGCGTTGTTGGTGAGATAACCCGCTAACCCAAAGATCGAGGTGAGTACGGAGTATTGCCATGACTCGATAACGGATGCTTTTCAAGGTTGAGGTACACGATTTTCAAGGTTTCTTGGTTATGTGTTGACGGATGGATACAGCTTGGATGTAGGTATTGTTAGTTTGGGTGAGATATATTGCTTCCCCTATATCCCCAACACCAGATTGCATAACCAGAAAGTTTTGGGAGTTTTATAGGTGGGAATTCAAGTAACTCCTAGTATATCTTTCCGACAGATGCATGATATGGGATTGGGTAAATCTCTATCATATGTTTGTTTCCGGCTTATTCTGCAAGCCAAATCCCTTGTTTTGTTTTATTTGTGGTATTCGAGTTGCTTCGAAGTCAAATGTTGAATCCATACCTTTCCGAAATGGTGTTCTCATACTCCGATGTGAATACCAATCCTTCTCGACAATCGAGATTGTCATGTCAATTCTTTTCCTACCGGCGTGCTTCTCTTCAAGTGGATCCGATCATTCTCCCCATCCGCAAGATCATTTCTAAGTTTTCTCAATGGTGTTTGTTTCATCCGTCCCAAGTTGCCTTTGTTTTCTCGCCCTCCCACCCCTTTTTCTTCAAGGACACAGATTTCTTAATCAAGTATCCATTTATTCATGTGAAGTTTCTCCATTCTTTTCGTCAATGTTCTTACCCGGTGGTTCTCAAGAAGATGTTCTACTAGTTCGTCATTCCTCATTCCTTTCCCTTTTCCGGTGGATTTAAGTCAAGTTTTGTTGATCATACCTTTTTCCTCATTTCAATGTCTTCTCATACCGGTGCACCTCATTATCATTCTACTTCTCGCTATTTGTTATTCCGGAGTGCTCAAGATATCTCGAAGATTCGTGTTTCCACTCTGCATTCGTTCAAGCTCTTTCGAGATTGGTATCTCATTCAAGTCATTTAATTCAACCGGTGCAATCTCTCTTTAATATCATTCTCAACGGTGTTTTCTTTTGAGTGGGACCTAACCCACAGGTCTTTTCCCAGGATCTTACCTGACTCTTCTAATTATTCCGGAGCTATCCTAAATTCTTCTCCAAGTTTGACGTAAGAATGAGTTATCATCAGTCAAATGCTTTTCTCCAAGATATTTCAAATTCTTTTCATAGTTGGCTCAACCTCTTCGCTTTTGATTCTTCCGGTGTGCCTCAATAATTCTTGGTGGTGTTTCTCGTTGTCATTCTCATCATTTGAAGACCGAAGAAGAGTTTCTATTTAATCTTGCTCTATTCTCTTCAAGATTCATGGTTCTAGCTTGATGCCATCCTCTCATAATTGTTTTCGATTGTGAGAATTCTTTTCACCCATCCGGAGCATTTCATGAGTTGTTTCCATTTCTTTCCTCCGAAGGCCATCATGTCATAATTCTTCATTCTCAGCGTGTAGCTATCGTTCTCCAAATCTTACCGGTGAATCGTTCTAATATCCTCTTATCAGTTCATGATCTCTTGGTTCTCATGTATCTAAATCCCTTCAAGTATCTTCATTCGTTTTCCAATTCTTCCCGGTGAATTGTGCCTTTGCTACATTCATTTTCAATTCTTACGGTGGTTCTTTCAAGATCTCTCTTCCTTGTTCATCATATCAATTCATTTGTGGTTCCAATCCTACCGGTGGTTCATTGAAGACCTTCTCAAGTTTCGATATATCTCTTTAATCCTTTCTACGAGAATAAGTAGTATGCCAAATCCTTTGATTGTCATCAATTTAATTGGTGAGGGATAAGCATAACATAATTCTTATTCTTGTTCATCCAAGTGATTAATTCTTTATTCCGGAGGCCCTTAAAATTCTCGGTTTCATTTGTTTCATCTTCTCTTTTTCCTGGAGTTCCAAGCTCGAATTATCGCGAAGCTCCATCTAAATCATTGCAAGGCTTCACCTTGTGTTTTCAACTTCTCTTTCTTTTCATGATCCTTCTATTACCGGAGTTCTTCATGGAGTTTCTTCATGGTGGTTCATCAAGGATTCTTTTCATTCCTCAATTGTTCTTCAAGTTTTCTCTTGGAGTTAAGATCCGCCAAGCTATACTCTAAAATAAACATGGTGCTCAACACATGTTTTGTTTTGAGGAGCTCAAGTATTCTTCATCTTGCATTCCAAAGTGCAATTCTTTCTACCTTATCTTTTGAGGTGGTGTTATGTCACTCTTGACAATTTCCTTCTTGTTTCATGATTCATATGTTGTCAAGAATGAGGTATTTTAAATCCATCAATCCCTTTGTTGGAGTTATCTTGGGTTATATTTCACCTAAAGCCTTCCCGAATGAATGTTGCTAATTGTGGTGCTTATCATTGACCCAAGTTCTCCAATTATCCTCTTGGTGAAATAAGTTTCTCTTATCTTCATTGATTTCAACCAATCAATTGTGTCTGTAAGTGGCCAGTTGTCACCTCATAATGTTGAGATGTTTCCATAAGCCCACTACAAACTTATTCTTTTCGTTGTTGGTCTTCCAACAACTCTATTCTAACCTTCTTGCAAGGATGCCTTCCAAATTCAATTGTGGTAGAAGTTGTCATTTTCTTCTCCATCCCTTTATCCCAACGGTCTAACTTCTATTCTTTCGTTACGGAGGCATTGTGATGTTGCTCTCTTCACTCATCATCTCGAATTGTGAAGATCATGTTCTTTTTCTTGCTTAACCATTTAACCGGAGTGTTGTATCATCTCTTCAATATCTTTTCATCTCATCAAGGTTTCTTCTCTTTTCTACCGGAGTGCTGTCCAAGTTCTGTCATTCTTGTTCCTTGGCTATCTCACTATACCGAGGTGGTCATATTCTTTTCGTTCGTGAAGCTCTTATTTCCTTGTCTTTCAACCTTCAAATTCTCATAATACTCCTTGTTCCTCTTGGCCAACGAATTGTTTGCAATCTTGGTCATCTCCGTTATTTTGTTTCGTTCAATGTGTTCAACCTCTCAAGGTTCTTTGGTTTCACTCATTGGTCAAAGAAGCAACTTAGTTTTACCTCTTCTCTTCCTCTTCCGTTTTCCCTTCGGTGCCATCCTAGATCTCGGGACGAGATCCTCTCGTAGTGGTGGAGTGTTGTAACGCCCCGGATCCAATGCGCCAGGTGTCCGCCAGTTATTCGCCGTCGTTGCCTTGTCATTTGCTTGCGTATTGCATTTTGCCATGTCATTATCTGCATTTCATCTGCATGTTTTTCAAAACTTGCATCCGTTCGGGTTCCGTCGCTTCTCTCCGTTGTCCGTTCCGAGCCCTTTCACACTCGCACGCGCCCGCGGCACCTCCGAAATATTATTTTTATAAGTGGCATAAAAATGTTCTCGGAATGGGATGCAACTTGTCGTGCGGTCTTATTATAGTGTAGACAGACCGCCTGCCAAGTTTCATCGCATTCGGAGTCCATTTGATAGCCCAACCGTTAAACCTACAACCGCAATATAGTCGGTCTATCGTCCGGACGATTCGTATCCGAAACCGCTGCGGGCCTCTCTCTCTCTCTCTCCCGCAGCCCATGGTCTCTCCACAGCCCACCTAGTTCCCCTCCGCCGAGCCGCACGATCGTGATCGACGGGTTCAAAATATCTCAAAACCCCCCAAAACCTAGCCCTTACCCTATTTAAACACCCCTAGTCCATTTTCGGGCTAAACCCTAGCCTAACCCTCCACCTCTCCCTGCGAGCCATGTCGCCTTCCCCACAACCAGCGCCGCCATGTCTGCCCAGACCAAGACGGAGCCCCCGAAACCCATCGGGGCCCGTCCCCCAGCCCGCATCCCAGAGCTCCCCGCTGCAACGCTCGATCCGGATCGGGAGGAGCCCGATCCCGAGCTCCGCCGCCCATGCCCGTCGTCTGCGGCGTCCCTCGTCGTCGCCACCACTGCCGCCGCCCCCAGCCGGAGCCCCGCCGCCCTTTCCTTCCTTCTCCTCTCCCTCATGGCGTTTCTCTCTCTCTCTCTGTGCAGTCGCCGCCGCCTTAGTCCCAGCCTTGCCAAGCAAGCCTTTGCCGCCGAATCTGCCTGCCGCCCAGATCCGTCCGGATTTGGCCGGCCCGCCCGCCCGCCGCGCCTTCCGCCGCCGGTTGCCGGCCGCCGCCGGCCATGGCCTCGCCTCTGCCACAAGGGAGGACGAGGAGCACCTCGCCACCGCCACGTGGGCAAGCTCCCACTGGCCCATCTCCCATGGCCCAGCCCAACTTCCTCTCTCCAGGCCCAGCGCGCCCCCCCTGCCGGCCTGCCTCTTCCACCGAACAAGGCCAAGCCCATGGTGAGGCCACCACCAGTGCCCCCTCCTTTTTTTCTCCTATTGTGGCCCAGCCAGTTTCGGCCCGTATCATGTTTTTTTCCCAGATCTGAATTTGTCTATTATCCAGAAAACTGCCTGTTTTACAGAAAAAACCCTCATACTTCATGCATTAATAACTTCATAACAGTGCATCGGATGTAAACAAATTATATATGTAAAGTGCTTAGAATTTCATCTAGTTTAATAATATGCCACTTTCATCCATGTTTAAATGTTTAAAATGTTGTTTACATTAATTTGCTCCAATGTCATGCTAAAATGATTTAATTCATAACTATTTAACCGTAACTCCGAATTTAATGTTCTTTATATGTACATGGGGTGGAAAAATGCCTAAATTAACTTGGTCCACTTTATTTTCCTGTTTAACAACTTTAAAATATGTTTTAGGGCAGAACAGTAGCTAATTCATAATTTGCATATGGGGATTTTCCGGACTTGTTGTTCGTTGTTTCCGGCCTCATTTAAACTTGCCTAGGTAGGTAGTTTAATTATGCTTCACCCCTTGCCATGTTTAACAACATTTAATATTGTTGGGTGCATAAGCGAGAGTGAACTAAATACTTGAATGTGGTGTTCCGTCAATATGCAACTCGTTGCATATTGAGCTCCACTTAACTTGTAGTATTGTTTGTTGCACTTTGCCATGCCATGCCTCATTAAACCGGGCATGCATCATACTTGATTGTGCATCATGCCATATTTATGCTTGTGTGTTTACCATGTTGTTTGCTTCTTTCCGGTTTGCTTCTCTCGTTAGCTTCGGTTTCGTTCCGGAATTGTGAGGATTTGTTCGACTACGTCCGTCCGTCTTCTTCATGGACTCTTTCTTCTTCCTTGCGGGATTTCAGGCAAGATGACCGCTACCTTGGATCTCACTACTATCATTGCTATGCTAGTTGCCTCGTTCTTTCGCTATGTTTGCGCTACCTATTACTGTTTGTCCACCACCCCATATTGCCATGAACCCCTAACCTTTGACACCATTCCTATGCAAACCATTGTTTGGCTATGTTACCGCTTTTGCTCAGCCCTCTTATAGCGTTGCTAGTTGCGGTGAAGTTGAAGATTTCTCCATGGTGGGCGGGGTTTATGTTGGCATATCACAATATCTCTTATATTATTAATGCATCTATATAATTGGTAAAGGGTGGAAGGCTCGGCCTTATGCCCAGTGTTTTGTTCCACTCTTGCCGCCCTAGTTTCCGTCATACCGTGTTATGTTCCCGGATTTTATGCTCCTAACGCTGTCGGGTGATTTATGGGACCCCTTGATATTTCGTTTTGAATAAAACTTGTCCAAAGAAGGCCCAACATTGACTTTTACCATTTGCCTCACCACCACCTATCTTTTCCCTTGGGAGTCGCTCTCTCGAGGGTCATCTTTATTTTAGCCCCCGGGCGATTGCTTGTCTAAGCGTTGGTCCAAACTAGAGCACCGTATGGTCCATCCCTTGGCAACTTGGGTTACGTCGGTACCAGACGCTTCGCTTATCCGGTGTTGCCACGAGAACGAGATATGTGCAGCTCCTATCGAGATTGTCGGTTGCATCGGGCGGCTTTGTGGTCTTGTTTTACCATTGTCGAAATGTCTTGATGTACCGGATTCCGAGACCGATCGGGTCTTCTGGGTGAAGGTCTATTCCTTTGATGATCGCGAGAGCTTGTCATGGGCTAAGTTGGGACACCCTGCAGGTATAAACTTTCGAGAGTCGTGCCGCGGTTATGTGGCGATGGGAATTTGTTAATGTCCGGTTGTAGACAACTTGACACTTGATCCGAATTAAAACGCATCAACCGAGTGTGTAGCCGTGATGGTCTCTTCTCGCGGAGTCCGGAAGTGAACACGGTTTACGTGTTATGTTTGACGAAGTAGGTGTTCGGGATCACCTCTTGATCATTGCTAGTTTCACGACCGCTCCGCTTGTTTCTCTTCTCGCCTCATTTGCGTTGGTTAGCCACCATACTTGCTTAGTCGCCGCAACCTCACCACTTTACCCTTCCTTTCCCATTAAGCTTTGCTAGTCTTGATACCCATGGTAATGGGATTGCCGAGTCCTCGTGGCTCACCAGATACTTCCAAAACCGGTTTGCGGTGCCTATGTTAATGAAAGCGGTGACGCAACCAAGCTCAAGGAGGAGCTTGATGAAGATCTTGCCCTTTGTGTTGTTCCGTTCTAGTTGATCAGTAGTGGAGCCCAGTTGGGGTCGATCGGGGACCTTTGTCGAATTTGGGTTCTTCTTTTATTTTGGTTCCGTAGTCGGACCTTGATTGTATCTGGATGATGTAATGCTTTATTCATGTAATTGTGTGAAGTGGCGATTGTAAGCCAACTATGTATCTTTTTCCCTTATGTATTACATGGGTTGTGCGAATATTACCTCACTTGCGACATTACTTTCAATGCGGTTATGCCTCTAAGTCGTGCTTCGACACGTGGGAGATATAGTCGCATCGAGGGCGTTACACTACGAAACCGGTGGTTCTGGTGTCCTGGTCCAGCGCGGGGCCAAGGCCAGAGGAAGCTGATGCCATCGTCGTGATGCGACTCGATGTGCGGCAGCGCCGTTGCCGGGGAGTGCGTCGCCAAAACGCTCTGCCGGGCCGCGCTAGAGCCGGAGTATGGCGCGCACGCGCTGCACGCCTGGCTGCGCGCTGGAGGGCATTGCCTCCCTCGCGTTGTGGCATGCGAGGATGCAGGCCGCTGCCAGCCTAAACTGAGCACCGTTGGCTGTTGTGGTCTGACGAAGAGCCGATGTCATCTAGGACAATCCCAGGTAAGAGCCGAAGGTAATGATTCCATGTAGCATTTGTTGTGTGCAGGAAAGAAATCAGAAAAGAAGCACCTTGTTTCTTGTCGATCTTTGATTTCGTTCCTAATCCTTCCCTCGTTCTTGGTATTTTGAAGGCTAACGGCTTCATGGGAGGATAGAAAGGGATGTTGAAGATGGAATTGAAGATCTTCTGAGTTGATGTCGCTCTTCTTTGGCTTTCTTTTCTGTCAAGAGTGTTGTAAGCACGGCGGCCTGGCCGGCGGCGTCGGAGTCCGATGCGATCCAGGGCCATTGAGTTCTTGGAATAGCCCTCGCCTCTGTGCGTGCGTAACCGCCGTCTCGGGCATGGCCCTTTTCTTTTGATGTAGGAGCGTGCTGATAACGTGTTTGAGATCGAACTATGCTCTTTGCATTAGATGAAGTGCTATATATAGCACTAGAACAGGCATTACAAGGGGGCGTCGGTTCCGTCCGACCCGACGCAACGATTGCAGAAAGCAACTGCCATTACAAGCGGGGATTAATCTCTTAATTACTATGTTAATTAATCTTAGCACCAACAACGGCGAGCCGCAAAATCTTCCGACATGGCAGCACCAGAGACGACGGCCCTTGGTTGTTCATCAGCGGCTACGCCCTCCAGCGCGCGTGGGGCGCGCTTCTCTCCGCCTGACCTTCGTGTAGCGGCAGCCGTCGGAGACGGCTAGCAGAGCCCGCAGCCACGGTCCTAAAGTCGGGCTTGCCCGACGCGGTGTTTCCAGGCGTCCAAAGCGGCTGCCGGGGATGTGGCGCTACCAACTGCGGTGCGCAGTCCAGACTTGGCACTCGGCTCGGAGGTGGAGCCCTCTGGCGCTTGGAGCGGTGGTTCATCCCACACGACGACGTCGGCGTCCGGCCACGGTCTCTCTCTCCCAAACGACAGCAAGCGAAAAACCACGACGCATCAGCCGGCTCGCGTGCACAGCGGCAGCGTCCTCCAGTGGCTTGTGGCTAGTTAGTGGCTATAATGCACGAACTGGAGAAGATGAGATTGGGGAAACCTTATCTCTTTGGGTGTTTTGCATTAAGATGCTTGCCTTTGCAAGAATTCGCAAAATAGTCCGAAACAGTGGTCACGTCCGATTTTTGCAACAATACAATTCCATTTCTGAAATTTTGAGAATCGGTACGGATAACAGTACTATTTACTACTTCCTCCATCCCAAAATTCTTGTCTTAAATCTGTCTAGATATAATTGTATCTAACATTAAAATGTAACTAGATACATCCGTATTTAGACAAATCTAAGACAAGAATTTTGGGACGAAGGGAGTAGTATTTACCTGTTTTTGACCATGTTGTTTATAAATTATTATTTTTTCTGTTGAGTATTGTTCTCCAGAATAAAATTATGATGTAAATAATTTCCATGCTCACATATGTTGAAATTATTTATATCTATTATTTGCAATTGAGATTTTCAATCTCTTGCAAAGATAAATTCAGTACTTTTACAGTACTATTTCTCCGTTGAGTACGAGGTGTTTCGTAATATTTCTATGATGTATCTATTTTCATGTTAACTATATGTCGAGACTAATACGTCTATTTGCAATTGAAATTTTCAATTTCTTGCAAATACGGATGTAAAATTCAAGGTGATTTCTTCAAGTTGATGCTTGAGATCACAAGGTAGTCATATGGATCTACTGCCCATGCATATTATCGTTGACTACTGATAAAGCCTATATTTTGTCATTTCGACATTATGATTGCTTTACAAAGTGCTCTCACACATAGTTTACTAAGTCATGACATAAGGCATTATGAGTGAGTATCTACTGATTTCATCATATTATACTCCCTAGTGCTGCGAGATCTACTCCCTTCCGGAGATTATCTTCAAGATGTCATACTTAGCAATTTGAGATTCACACTAATGGTTTCAAGATAAGTTCTTGAAATATCCGTTAATTTTGCAAAATTCATTACAACACTAACCATGATGGCCTTTAATTTACTGTTCATAAATTAATTATCTCTGGTAGGTGATGGCTAAAGAATTTGAGGCATTCACGCTCAATGGCCACTAATGCCCTACTTGGGTCATGGACATGATGATCGCTCTTGTGTCTCATAGGATAATGTGTGCATGACCTGTCAAATTCACCCATGTTGGAATCACACCACTAAAAGAATAAATATGTTGCCTCATGCATCATAAGGCATTATATCGATTCAAATCTCAGCATCTGATTATTCTGTATTAGCAATCCCTGGGATACAAAGGACCTCAAGGGCAAATGTTTGAAGCTCACTTCAAACCTTCAACCCGACATCACCAAAGGTGACGAGACCCTATGGGCACGGAGAACATGATGGTTGAATAAGCCTCAACCAACATGTTTGGAGAGTATGAACAGTCTCTCAATCTCCTCGGTGGTCAATATAATTTATGCCCATTATGATGTTGCTCTAATAAGAACATAAGTATGTCATCATATATTGTACATCACAATATATTGTATCAACAGTTTGGTACAAACACATTTATATGTATCTGACAGTGACTTTTTTGAGAATCTTCATGTCTATATATAGATTTCTATGGGGGTCAATCTGATGAAAGATGATATGTGCCTTCTGGACATATGCACCATGAACTCTATACTCAGGGAAGTGAAATGTTTTCACTCTCTTTGATAGAAAGGAGATATTTTAAAATCGCTAGACGCGATGAGGTATTTGTTCGCTCAATTCGAGTCATATTTACTATTCCTGTGGGTACTCGAGTAACGTCGGGATGCTTTATTGCTTTAACTCGCAGCCTACTAAATTATAAAGGTATCCGTCAAAATAGTTTCTGTTGGGGATATTACCACTAGGCGTAAACCGGCCAGCCTGGGCCGGGTTAACTTTGTTAGTGGTATAAGCAGAGAAAGGCCCAAGGCCTGTAGTCGGTTTAGAACTTGTAGCCGTAAACCGGCCTGATGTATAACTTGTATTGTAAGTTAGGAATAGAGAGGTACCAACCGGATACAGTATGAACCGGTTGGGACTCTATGAACCGACGGGCATCACCCGTGTATATAAGGGGACGACCCGGCGACGGTTCAAGGAGAGACAACCACAACTCGAGCCTAGGCGAAGCTTGTTTGCTCCCTAGCCATCGAGACCACATCAATTCCATCACAACTAGACGTAGGCTTTTACCTTCATCGAAGGGGACGAACTAGTATAAAACTCCCGTGTCTTCGTGTCCGCTTTAACCCCTTCAAGTAAACTCGTAGCGATGGCTCCATGACTAAGTCCTTTCACTAGGACATCTGCCGTAACAAATCCACGATAGTTGGCGCCCACCGTGGGGCTATCGCACGATGGTTTGACGATCTTGGAGGGCAAGCTCAAGGGACTCGAAGGCTACGTTGTGGGCCGGATGACCAAGAGTCGTCGCGGCCGGATCTACATCGACGACGCAGCATGGGGTCCCGAGGCCGATTCAATCGAGTACGGGTACCGGGTCCCCTTTGGTGGCATACACGTTTTCATCGGCAAGATCGGTGAGCCTGGGCCTGAGCCGGACATCTGCACCGACCTCGTCAAGATGGCTTAGCGTACGAGACCTACCCAGGTTAAACCGGCCGTGAAGCGTGTCTTCGTTGGAGTCGTCCACGGAGGAGAACGCGAGGACGGTTCAGAACACGATAGTGAGACCGTCGTCTATTCCGGCGACGAATCTTCAACAGGAGAGACCAATCATTGTACCATTCACGGGACGATATGATCGGGGCTGTTCGATGGTGACGATTCCGGACCCCGTGCCGATCAACCGGGTTGGAATATTCATGGCGATGCAGCGGCGAATCACTCTTCGACCGCCGCAGCGATGCTTCCGGATCGCAGCGGCGAGGAGGCCTTGAGCGCCCGCCGGTTCAAGTTCTATCGATCTGTTTGATGCACTAGCCGTGCTTATGGCGAGGACAATCCGCGGATCAGAGGCCCATGATGCGAGATTGCGAAGTGAAAGAGCAGATCACGCAGGCTAAAGCGGATCTAGCGGCAAAAAAGGAGCGGATGGCTGCAGAGCGGGCCGCTCTGGACGCCCAGGCCTACAAACTCATGCTTGACCAGAGTGCGTTGCAGGAGGTGTTGAAACGGAAGTATAGATCACGCCTGCCATTAGGGTTTGACCCCAGAAACCTCTTTCGCACTTCGGAGCTGGACCCGAGAATCCGCCGCAAGACCGGAGGCAAACCGGATTGAGGCACGAGGGCCAGGGGCGACGGTCCAACCTCGCCTGGTGGAGCCTCCTCAGCAGAACATTGTGGTTCCTCCACCGGTTCAAATGCCCCCAGGTCATTATTATAACCCTATGGACAACCTTGTTGCAGCCGCCGCGATTGAGGCTATCCCGTCGAAGGGACTCCCATAGCGGTAGAGACGCTACCGGGTTAAGGAGCTTCTCGGATCGCACCGATTCAGCAGAAGCATATTCGCACAACCGTGATCGGATTCATTCTATGCCCGTCAAGCGAAGCTATAGCGGTAGCGTGGATGAACCGCCATATCAAGCAATGCGCGGGACCGTGAAACGGCCCATGGCAATAACCCGACAGGTGGCATCCGCGATGCTCGGAGGTGGTGGACCGGGCCGCACGAAGGGAGGCGAATTAGCGGCCTGAGATGACGCAGTCAACTTACACCGTCCGCCCTACTACCTTCGCCGGACCGAGTCGCATCCGCTTTAGGGTGCCTTGTTTGATCCGCGCTTACGCAATGTGCGCTGCCTAAAGATTTCAAGGGTCCGCAAAGGTACCGAATTACACCGCCGATTTGTCCCTCAAGCATGGGTAGAAAGTTATGAGATGGCCATGGAGATGCTAGACGTGGATGAGACTGCGTGTGCAAAATACTTCACCATGATGCTTGAAGGCACGGCTCGTACTTGGTTGAAGAGCTTACCGCCCAACTCTATCAGCTCATGGGCCCAGTTGCGGGCCCGGTTTATCCAGAATTTCAAGGATACATGTAAGCAGCCCAAGTCCATAGTAGACCAAGCGGCTTGTGTCGAGAGGAAGGAGAATCAATGACCCGTTAGATACGCCTGCGTTTGAGATTTTGCACTCATCGGACAGATTAACGCCGACTCGCAATCTTAACCACGAAGGCAACCGCCGGTTTGAGCCTTTAAAATTGAAATTGGGGCGCATGAAGCGGTTACAGTAATGACATGGGAACCCTCATGGCGCTTTGGTGAAGTATGCTGATTCGAGACGAGACCAAGGATCCCGAGGCTGATGATGATGAAGTAGGGAAGGAAAGAAGAATGGCAACTCAAGGGCAACAAGACAAACCGGCGGGTCATGGAAATGGAGGCAAGCGTAAAGCGGATGGCAACATGGACTTTGTGGCCAATACTAATGCACAGGAGACGAAGCAGCAAGCAGAGGTAAAGCGGCAAATCGTAATGGGGTCCCAATCCTAATGCAAGCCGTTTGAATTACTTGTTGAATCAGCCTTGCCCAAAGCACGGGACGAAGGAGTCGCCGGCTAAACACCTTTGGAAAGATTGTTATATTATGCAGGAGTTCAAAAACTCTAATGCCTTCTGGTATGACCAGGGGTCAGGTGGCGGTTCAGGATCCGGTTTCCACGGGCCGGGTCACGATGGAGCTTCGGTTCAGTCTTAATCAGACGGTCACAACAACCGAATAATTAGAACGGCCAGAAGAAGCAGCGGCAACAGCAATGGGTTATCGAGCCAACCAAAGCGGTTGAACAATGGGCAATATCATGTTTACGACTAGCTTGGATAAGCGCGACCGAAAACTCCACAAGCGAGCAGTGAACTCTGTTGAACCGGCCTTACCACGTTACTTACGCTGGTCGAAGGAGCCTATCGTATGGAGCAGAGAGGATCATCCACCCCGGGTTGATAATCCGGGCCAGCTAGCATTAGTGGTAGACCCTCAGATGGGGGGTTATAAGTTCACTAAGGTGCTTATGGATGGAGGAAGCAGCATTAACATACTATACTATGAGACATTCCGCCGCATGGGTCTAACAGATAAGGATCTCAGACCGTCCAATACGGTGTTCCATGGTGTAGTACCGGGCAAATCTGCATATCCTGTTGGAAAGATAGCCCTAGATGTGGCTTTTGGGGACGAGCACGATTCGATGCGAAAAACTAACCTTTGAGGTGGTGAAGATCCGGATCCCAGATCACGCCTTATTTGGGCGGCGGCTTATGCTAAGTTCATGGCGCGACCTTGTTATATCTACTTACAGCTCAAGATGCCGGGTTACAAAGGGACGATAACGGTTCATGGGAGCCGCAGAGTCGCTTTGGAATGTGAGGAAGGTGATGCAGACTTATGCGAGTCGATTACGTGCCCGGAGGAGTTGAAGTTCTATAAGGACAATGTTGATCCGGCAGATATGACCCCTTTGAAGAAGCCAACTACCGAGCACGATTCGGATCTGAAGTTTAAATCGGCAGCTGAGACTAAACTTGTTGACTTCGTCCCCGGCGATTCGTCCAAGCAGTTCACTGTCAGTGCTAACCTGGATCCTAAATAGGAAAGCGCGCTCATCGAGTTCATCCGTGAGAATCGGGACATCTTTGCATGGAAGCCATCTGACATGCCAGGTGTACCGAGGGAACTCGCTGAGCACACTCTTAATGTGGATCCTAAGTATAAACCGGTGAAACAGTTCCTCCGCCGGTTTAACAAAGAAAGGCGCAAGGCCATTGGAGAAGAAGTGGCCAGGCTTTTGGCAGCTGGCTTTATCATTGAGGTGTTTTATCCAGAGCGGCTTGCTAATCCGGTGCTGGTTCTTAAGAAAAACGGCACTTGGCGTATGTGCGTGGATTACACAGACCTTAACAAAGCCTGTCCAGCGGATCCTTTTGCCCTCCCCCGCATTGATCAGATCATTGATGCCACGGCAGGTTGTGAGCGTCTGAGTTTTTTGGATGCGTATTCTGGATATCATCAGATCAAGATGGCGGTTAAGGACCAGGAGAAAACTGCGTTTATCACTCCCTTTGGAATCTTCTGCTATGTGTTTATGCCCTTCGGGCTCAAGAGTGCCCAGGCTACCTATCAGCGATGCGTACAGAATTGCATGCACAAACAGATCGGCCGCAATGTGCACGCCTATGTGGATGATATTGTAGTGAAATCGACGCAGAAGGAGACGCTGGTGGATGACTTGAAGGAAACCTTTGACAACTTGCGAATTTATAAGATGATGCTTAATCCGGCCAAGTGTGTCTTTGGTGTTCCGGCAGGCAAGTTATGGGTTTTCTGGTGTCTAACAGAGGAATTGAGGCTAATCCGGAGAAAATTAAGGCTATTACTTCCTTGGCTAAACCGAAGTGTATCAATGATGTTCAGCGTTTGGCGGCGTAATCGCAAGATCGAGCCGGTTCATCGGCCGCCTCGGAGAAAAGGCCATCCCTTTGTACCAAATCTTTGAGGAAGATGATAATTTCGTCTCGAGTCCAAATTACGATGAAGCATTTGAGGACTTAAAGCGGCAATTAGCCAATCCGCTGTTCTTGCAGCTCCGGTTGACAAGGAGCCACTATTGTTATATGTAGCAGCCAATGCTCGGCGATTAAGCGTGGCTATTGTGGTGGAACGCAAGGAGGCGAGCAAGGAATATCCGGTTCATGGCGGTTTATTATATCGGCGAGGTGCTCATTGAGTCCAAGCAACGGTATCCGCATTGGCGAAGCTAGTCTATGGTGTTTTCATGGCCACCGGAAATTGAAGCAATATTTTCAAGGGCACCCCATCACGATGGTCGATTCGGCTCCTTGGGTGATATCATCTGAACCGAGAGGCGATCGCGGATTGCCAAGTGGGCTATAGAGCTTGGGCCACATGGATCAAGTATGTACCTCGGACGGCGGTGAAGTCTCAAGCACTTGTTGATTTCATTAATGATTGGACGGAGTTACAAGCACCAGAGGAGAAGCCGGATCACACATATTGGACTATTCATTTCGATGGATCCAGGCAGTTGGAAGGCTCGGGGGCTGGAGTCGTCTTAACTTCCCCACGAGGTGATAAGTTTTGTTATGTTCTCCGCTTAATGTTCCCTTGTACTAATAATGCAGCTGAGTACAAAGCCTTGCTCCATGGTCTCTGGATGGCTAAAGAGATGAATTTAAGCCGGGTTAAGTGTTTTGGTGACTCGGACCTTGTAGCTCAACAGGTGTCTGGCACTTGGGATTCTAAGGACCCGCTCATGGCTGCATATCGTCGGGAAGTGGATAATATTGCGGGTTGCTTCAAGGGATATCAAGTGGATCGTGTGGACCGCCGGAAGAATGAAGCGGCGGACGCTTTAAGCTGTTTCGGTTCTCAGCGCAAACCGGTCCCGCCTAATGTCTTTTTGGATGTATTGCACAACCCGTCAGTCCAGCTCCCAGGTGAAGCGGATTTGGCTATTCCTGATCCGGAGGCTCAATTAGTGGCAGCACTACATGCTATTCCGGATTGGACGATTCCTTTTCTTGCGTACATGACTCGAGGAGTTGCGGAAGATGAGATTACGGCGCACGGATAGTCCGACGATCCAAGTCTATGACGATTCTCAATGGTGAGTTACATCATTGCAGTATATCAGGGGCGTTTCAACGTTGTGTTTCTCCTGAGGAAGGCTGTGAAATCTTAAGAGAAATCCATGAAGGGATTGTGGACACCACGCCGGTTCAAAGTCTCTGGTAGCAAAGGCGTTTAAATCACGGGTTTCTTGGTTGACGGCAAGACGCCGATGCGGAGGACTTGGTTAAGCGGTGTGATGGATGTCGAAATTTTCAAGGCGTGTTCATGTGCCGGCTCAAGAGTTGAGGATGATTCCAATAACGTGGCCGTTTGCAACTTGGGGTTGGATATGCTTGGACCTTTTAAAAGATCCAAGGATAAGAAAACCCACCTTTTGGTGGCGGTTGACAAATTTACCAAGTGGGTTGAAGCGGGCACAGTAAGCAAGTGTGATGCGACAACAAATGATGCGCTCATCAAAAGGTGATTTTCGGTTTGGCTTTCCACACAAGATCATTCTCGACAATGGCACCAATTTATCCAAGGGTGCTATGAAGGAGTTACGTGAACGTGAGCACATCCGACTTGACGTATCATCGATGGCACACCCCAAATCAATGGACAGCGAACGAGCTAATCAAGAGATCTTACGAGGCATCAAACCCGGCTTATGGTCCCGTTCTGAGAGGACACCAGATCTTTGGGTTGAAGAGCTACCATCGGTGCTATGGAGTATCAACACTACGCCAAACCGGTCTACTGGGTATACACCGTTCTTCATGGTCTACGGAGCGGAGGCAGTTCTCCCCAGCGATATCCGGCATGATTCGCCTCGTGTGGTAGCTTATGTTGAAGCGGACAATGAGACAGCACGGCAAGACGCTTTGGATTTATTGGATGAGGAGCGTGATATAGCAGCTGCCCGTTCGGTGATTTACCAGCAAGATCTTCGTCGTTATCACAGTCGCCGGGTTAGAACCAGAACCTTTCAAGAAGGAGATTTGGTGCTTCGACTCATCCAAGACCAGACAGATATGCACAAGTTATCCCCACCTTGGGAAGGACCTTTCATGGTCAGCAAGAATCTACACAACGGGTCATACTATCTGATTGATATTCGAGAGCATCAAGACTCACGCACATCAGAGGAGGAGACCAACAGGCCGTGGAACATAGCTCATCTTCGGCCTTACTACACTTGAGCCATCGGCTCTATTTATGTACATATCATGACGGTGTATATATTATCTTGATATAATAAAACCGGAGCCTCGGCTAAGCGGGGTCTCTGTCTTTCTTATCATGCGTGGTTACATGGAGTACCTCTATTTTTAAAGCGGCCTCGGTTTACCCTTGACATTGCTTTTTATATATCATTAGGGGCCTTGGTCGAGTCCGAACCAACGCACACCTCTTGATAGGCGGCACCACCAGATCACTTGGGGACATGGTCAAGTCTGAACCATCCGCCTCTTGGTCGACCTAAGGCCATCAAGTCACTTGGGGAATGGTCGAACCCAACCATTGCCACGCTCTTGATCGGCATATATGCCACGAGTCATTTGGGGACCTGGCTGACTTGAATCATTGTCACACCTATTGGGGGCTTGATCCTGTCCGACCATGGTAATACCATCTGAACGGCTCAGTATAGCGTATATTTGTAAAACGGTTTTATCATTGCCTTGGTTTCCATGTTATTTTCATGGCTTGTTTGATCTTTGTTTTTGTTGGATTTCTTTTATGTCAACAAAACACCTTTTTTCCGGTCCAGCCGATGGATTTGATTTCCCTTTAAACCGGAGACGTATGCCCGGTTTACCTTTTCCTGTTACCCTCATCGAGTAACAAGGGGGCTTGTGTTGATTCAAGACGGTTTATATGGGAGCTGTTCTCTCCCGCTTTATTGACGGTAATGGTTTATAAAACCTCCGCTTCAAGCTTAGCTAAGCCAGCTTCATGCCCGCATATGGCGGTATTTGTGTCACCTATTTGTTGTATTATTGATACATATATTCAAGATCATAAACCGTACGGTATAACCGCCACGAAGTTCAAATTTTTCGATTGCGGGAATACGAGTCGAGGTTTTTCAACAAAAGCTTGATGATTTATGCACGAAGGCATACTCAAGATAGAAGTATTAACTATCCTATTACAAGGCAACACGGTGCCCAAATAAAATCATTGTTATTTCGGACAGATGCCAACGACAGCTATTCAAACCGGCCTCCGGTTCAAGCCTGCTCCTCATCCTCCGCCGCTTCAGCTTCCTCGTCTCTACCCATTGGCTGGAAATCAACAGTGGTCCAGTCGATTCCCATTAAAGCTTGGAAAACAGCCTCTTCATGGATCGGGAAGGCGGTTCAATATCGGGGCGTAAGTGTGCTTATGGATTGGAGGATCAGATTTTCCGCTTCAAAAGTTGGGCGGGCACTCGCTTGTTCGGTCATTGTCTTGTGCTTGATAATGCGTCAAGTCCGCTTCTTCACCACCGACAAGCGGAGGGCGCCTTGCACGGTTTATCGCCCGTAAATCCTCTTCATTAAATTCGAACCATCTTCCTTCACACCGGGTAGCCTTGAGCTGCTTCCACGAGGTCAAAATCCGCACCCATGCCTTGGCTCGGATCAAAGCGTTAATAGCTCCGGTTCGGGCGAGATTTTTTCACCTCCTCAATCCGGGCGGAAGCATGGACAACCTGTTCAGAGTATCCTGGAGTAAGGAAGGTGCCGGATTGTTATGAGAGGCTGTGGTGATGATCCGCTGGGCTCCGGTATATAGCTGTTCTACTAAGGTGTAGACAGCCTTCAGTTTCTTCCGCACATCGTTTCCTAAGTGCCCGATGCGTGTGCCTACAACAATAAAGAGATAGTCTCAAACCGGATTTATAATACAGCGGGTTGAAAGCATCACAGATGTTCAAAGGTGCTTACCAAAGATCGCCGCGGTCATGGAGTGTACTTGCCGCTTTACGGCTGTAAGATCATCTACCACCGGTTTAAGGGCAGCTTCAGCATTTTTCGCTCGTTTAATTAAACTGGCCTTCTCAGTGGCCCAATCAGCCTGCTCTTTCTTGAAGCCTTCCTTCAGCTGTTCAGTGGTGTTCAAAGCACTGGTTAATTCTTTCTTGGCCTTATGCTGCTTGGCTGTTGGGTTTCAGTGCCTCCTGTAAATCGGCAATCCGGTCCTCCTTGATCCTCACCTCACCTGCATCTGCATGATTTTCAACAAGAGGTTCAAGAAATTGAAGTATCAACCACATAACAAAGTTATATGCCTGATACTTGGGGGCTAATGCACCTTCAATTTTTATACATGTTACTAGGTGGCAAAGTCCCAAGCTCAATACAAGTATTCAACTTGGCACTTGGGGGCTAATGGCTATTTGATCTATGTATGTTTCCAAGGACAGTTTTTATTGAAGCCCCGGCTTAAGTATGCTAAGTTAAACCGGCCCTTGGGGGCTATGCAGGTGGATTTCAAAATTATTAAGGAATATATTCAAGTCCCGGTTTGATCAAAGTTACAAACCGGCCCTTGGGGGCTAGAAGGATTGATACAATGGCAGTAAGTAAAGAAGTGGGTTACCTCAAACTTATCCCTCATCATCTTGACCAGGCCAGCTTCACAGTCACGGCTAGTATAAAGCGGTTTAAGTAGCTGAATGAAGGTCTTGGGCGCTTCGAGCAGCATATGTCTCCAGTTCAACATCCCATTTTCCTTTATTCAAAGCGGAAAAATCCTCTTTCACAGTGTGCCTGGTTAAAGTGGCAGGATTCCCCGGTTCAGAGCGGCCCATAGCAGTAATCACAACGTCATCATCTTTGGACTCGACGGATTGGCGCTTTCGAACCGGGCTGTTTGGTAAACCAAATAGAGGTAACTACGACCATTGTGCGGGTTGTCTTGGCGAGCTTCATGTTGCTGCGTCTTCATAAGAAATTTGGGATCCAAATAAGCAAGAGGGTGAGAAAAATTAACTTTCCGGTTTGCCTGGCGAAATTTTGGCAACGGCAAGTTTTCTGAATCGGAAGGGAGAATAGTTACCTCAGCGAATCCTGCATTGCTGGCCTCAGCGTCGTCCTGACAAGCATCATCATCAATAAGGCGTGTAAAAAGTAAGCCAAGTGAATCAAGTTCTACCTCAAGATCCGGATTACCCACATCATCATCAATGGCTGGGTCAGATGAAGCGGTGGTTTTTCTCTTGTGAGCTGGTTTCTTAATAACTTTGGTCTTGGGCCGGGTTGGCCGCCCTGCTTTCTCCGCTTTATCTTGTGAAAGTTTCTTGCTCCAAAACGGATTATCACCCTGGATCAGAAATAATTAAATGTCAGACACATAAAGCAGTAACAGGTTTAATAATGGAGCAACTAAAGGCTTACCGCTGGCGGTTTGTTGGTGGTGCAGTAAGGAGGCAGACCGGTTTGAGCACAGAGATGCGGGGTGGGTCGGAGTGGGTCGTCGACACTATCAGTATACTGGCACATCAAACCGGAGCGCCGGCTCAGAGGCAGTATGCTCCATGATATCCAATAGCGGGCAAGGTCTATTCCCGTTAAACCGTTGGCCATAAAAGCTCGAAGCTTGGACAGTTGCGGGGCATATTTGCTTCTTTCCTTGGCACTCAGTCTTTCTGGAAAAGGATGAGTGTTGCTCAGCCGCTCTGGACGGAAGCCAGGCAAGGGATTTTCATCCTCAGGAGAAGTATCTTTGCAATAAAACCAAGTCGCATTCCACTCCTTGGGGTGAGTATGGAGTTTAACGTGGGGATAAGTGAACTCCTTCCTCTTTTGAATAGCCATACCACCCAATTCAGTATTGGGGCCGTCGGTGAATTCAGTGCGACGGTTTAAATGAAAGAGGTCTCTAAATAGTTCAACAGAAGGTTCCTCTTGAAGATATACTTCAGATAGTACTTGAAAGTGGCATAAATTGGTGATGGAGTTGGGGCCAATATCCTGTGGACGGAGCTGAAAATTGGCTAACACATCCGGTAAAATTTAGAACCGGGCGGTTTGAAGCCGGGCCGTGATCTGCGAAGACCACAACCTCTCCTTCCCGGGTGTAGGAGGACATTCCTCTCCGTGAACCCTCCGATGGATTGTATCTTTATCATCTAAAGCGCCAATCGAGACTAGATCATCCAGCTGTGATTCGGTGACACGAGAAGGAACCCAGTTGCATTCATACACTTGTTTGGCCATGGTAAGATCTACAAGAAATAGTTGATCCGGTTCAAGGGCATGCTTGGTAAAAGAAGGTGTTGATCTAAACTACGATAAACCGGAGGCAGTATCTATAAACCGGTTTTCTATAATACGGTATCATGTGGATTCTGGCGGTTCAACCAGGGGACTAATGATATATATATACCGGTTTAGCAATTTTTCTATGGAAAGTTGAACCGCTTGGAAGCGATTGAAGCTATGGATAACTAAGTATGCAGAAACAAGTTTCGCAAGGTCCTGTTACAGCTGCGGATCAAACGCGAGCTCACAAAAAACAGAAAATATTTCGAGGAGTAAGGCAGAAACAGAAGTGAGCTATGGAGCAGATATGTGCGGAAGATCTATGGGCTTAGATGAGAAACTACAGCGGATGCGTAGGGATCACTATTAAATACAGCACAAGTTTGTGGATCCGTTCAAAGTCAGAGAACAGATATGAACGCGTGAAGAACACAGCAGGAACATGGAACCCTAAAGAACAGATCTAGGTCAAGAAGAGGAGAAAGCTTACCAGGAACGGAGAAGACGCGGAAAGATGCCGCAATGCTCGCACGTTCGGTCGATCTGCGCCCAAGACGAGGCAGAAGTCGATGATGGTGGCGGAGCTCCAAGACCAGCGGCGCGAGGAAGACGAAGAAGAAGGGGCGAAGGGAAAAGAAAGAAATGACCCTTCGGTCCTATTTATAAGTGATGACGACACGACGGTTTACCAATCACTAGAAGATGTCCAAGATGCAAGTTTTTGTGAAGGATTGACATGAACCAGTTCAAATCAATCTGGGGCCTAATGTTGGGGATATTACCACTAGGCGTAAAGCGCCAGCTGGGCGAGTTAACCGTTAGTGGTATAAGCGAGAAAGGCCCAAGGCACGTAGTCGGTTTAGAACTTGTAGCCGTAAACCGGCCTGATGTATAACTTGTATTGTAAGTTAGGAATAGAGAGGTACCAACCGGGATACGAGTATGAACCGGTTGGGACTCTATGAACCGACGGGCGTCATCCGTGTATATAAGGGGACGACCCGGCGACGGTTCAAGGAGAGACAACCACAACTCGAGCCTAGGCGAAGCTTGTTTGCTCCCTAGCCATCGAGACCACATCAATTCCATCACAACTAGACGTAGGCTTTTACCTTCATCGAAGGGGCCGAACTAGTATAAAACTCCCGTGTCTTTGTGTCCGCTTTAACCCCTTCAAGTAAACTCGTAGCGATGGCTCCACGACTAAGTCCTTTCACTAGAACATCTTCAAACCTTCAACCCGACATCACCAAAGGTGACGGGACCCTATGGGCACGGAGAACATGATGGTTGAATAAGCCTCAACCAACATGTTTGGAGAGTATGAACAGTCTCTCAATCTCCTCGGTGGTCAATATAATTTATGCCCATTATGATGTTGCTCTAATAAGAACATAAGTATGTCATCATATATTGTATATCACAATATATTGTATCAACAGTTTGGTACAAACACATTTGTATGTATCTGACAGTGACTTTTTTGAGAATCTTCATGTCTATATATAGATTTCTATGGGGGTCAATCTGATGAAAGATGATATGTGCCTTCTGGACATATGCACCATGAACTCTATACTCAGGGAAGTGAAATGTTTTCACTCTCTTTGTTAGAAAGGAGATATTTTAAAATCGCTAGACGCGATGAGGTATTTGTTCGCTCAATTCGAGTCATATTTACTATTCATGTGGGTACTCAAGTAACGTCGGGATGCTTTATTGCTTTAACTCGCACCCTACTAAATTATAGAGGTATCCGTCAAAATAGTTTCCATAGTGAAACTTATGATGACAACAAAGAGAACTAACTTCTCTTTACCATATGCAACAGATATGGCAAGCACATCATCTATGTATCATCGGGGTTGTACTACACATACTACAAAACCCATAGAACATGTTGCGTACTAGATAGTTTTCTCGTGTGTCTTTTGCATGACAAACTTGGCATTTCCGCTTTTGTCATCATTGACATTGGGTTGAAACCGAAACTATCAGCAATTCCAATGGTTTATGATTATTATGATGCTAAATTCTAACAATATTTTGATTTTGTGTGCACTACATGTGACACAGGGAGGAAAATTTTAAGGCTCGCACACCTTAAAGTGTATGCTGAACCACCCAGACTCCTTGAATGCATCAAGTTGAGGTGAGTGCCTCTTCCCAACCATTGAGAAGACTATTCAGGTATTCCATAGTTCTAAAAGACATATTTACATGATGGTCTTAAGTGTGTGCTTTATTCGCACAAAACCATTAGCTCATTATCCTGATATCGATTTCAAGCAAATCGAATGGACAAGTTGCGGAATTATCCTTGTGTGCCTGCACTTTGGCCCTAGGATTGAAGTTTAGCACTCTGTCCTATTTGTCTACACTCAAAATGGTTTGGTAGAATCCTATCCAAAGAATTAAACTCATTGCATGATCTTTGCTTTGAAATTGTAACTTACCAACTTTACGTTGGAGTCATGTAGTTTTACATGCTCATGACCAAACTGCATAATATTATTCCTCTTTATCTTTGATACATGGAAATCTACCAAGTATTTCCCATCTGCGGTAATTCGGTTGCATACCAATATCACCATCCCGGCATACATCCTTGGCCCCTCAACGTATACTTGGGATCTACGTGAGGAATAACTATATCTTCCTCAATACCTCAAGTCCCTCACATGGGGAGTTATTCAAGGCTAGTATGTTGATTCAATGAGGAACATTTCCAGTCATTATGAGGAGATTTCAAGTACCATAAAGAAAGCCAGGAAGTTAGTGGAATGTTCAACACATTCCTACCTCAAATCCACGTACTCAAAGATCTGAACCATGAGTTCAAAAGATTTGCAACACATTGCAAATAACCTGCCAGATTCATTTACTATTATAAATGTGTCACGCAATCCTACAATCCTGCAAAAATATGTCGGAAAGAGTGGAGGTACCAACTAAAACCACTCAGCTCCCCGTTCAAAGCAACTGGGGGAGAAGTACGGCAATAGTACATCATGATTCAGCTTCTTGCAAGCAAGGATATTAAGGCCACTGAATCAATGAATGCAAGTCAACTTTACGTTGACAGACACCCAATGGGTAGTATACACCCAGTGGATGGGATACCTCCACCAACCCAGGTCATAGTGCACACAATGACCCGGACATCGGAATACCCGACTCAATCGCATTGGGAAATCGCGAGTAGTCACCATGGGTAACGATATTTCCATCAACTATATATATTCATATATAGATTCTGGAGAAACATATAACCAGAAGTCTACAATTGTCGACATACATTTCTCAACTAGATTGCAAAACCTTTCATATAATTCAGGTCCAAAGACCATGGCCATGGCAAAATGTGAACAACACTCGGACTGAACTCAAGTAAAGGGTAAAATCTAGGTAGAAATGATCTTGCTCAATAATGGGAAGGTATTCATAAGCAATACCTACACCAGTTTTCTTCTGGAAAGAAAATGAGAACAACGAGGTGGTGAAACATAGAGCAAGTATTGTAGCACAAGGGTTCACGCAGACACCCAACTATTCTCCAGAGGTGGAATTTCTGATAACTTATATCATTGGCAGTACAAAATCATCTATCACTGCAGTTCATAGATGTAGTGATTACGTATTCATGTGGATCACTATATTCATACATAGATGGTTCCCGTTGGAATCTCACTTCTGAATCGAAATGAAAAATGCAACATACATTGTGTAAAAATCAGTAAGTCACCATATGCTTATCGTTGTCGGTACATATGGTACAACCGACGTAGTGAATTCATTATTCACAAGGATTACTGCTACAATGATGATTATTCATGTTTGTGTGTCTGCAATGACGACACATGTAATCATCTAAATGACGGAGTTTAAAATGAAGGATTTGGGTAAACCAAAATACCGCTCGTTACTACAACTTCAGCACCTTCATTCATACATTATGGTATACTATGTTGTCTATATCCAAAATATATTGGAGAAATTCAATGTGTACAATCTTCTTCCTCCATAACTCTCATGGTAGTTCATTCTCTAGACATAGAGAAAGATCTATTTAGACCAAGAGATGATGGAAATGAGATATTGGGACTCAACATTCCATAATGCCATTCGATCCACCAAATGCAATTGGTTGGGACTCAAGAATATCTATCTATATCTCCAAAGGCATAAAATGTCTTGTCCTGGTTTTTTAGTTTCACGGAATTGTGAACACCGATATCATTGGATACATCGATCAGATCCCCACTAATATCAGATTGTAGACAAGCTTAATGTTCATACTAGGTGTGGTAGCCCTCTCCTGAAGATTCTTCGAAACAGACCTCATGGCTACATCCACCAACCATTAACTCAACGATAATGTTTCTTGTGTTGCCCGGATGCAAACAGGTTACATAATAAGCAATATTCGATATGTTGCATATCTTGCAAGCCAAATCATGTGACTGATTTGTTCACCAAGTCTCTACCAACTTCTACATTCAAGAAATATGTTCATGGAATTGGTACGTGATGGCTTCAGAATTTGCAAGAATCAGGGGGGTATCTTCCTGAATTGTTCCCGTTCAAAGCATCATATTATACTCCTCTTCCCTTCATGTGTTTACTTTATAGGTTCTCATAAAGGTTTTTAATGAGGTAATATCAACACAAGATCATATGTCATACTTTCTGTTTTCACCACTGGGGTTTTTCGGAAAGTATATACGACATATTTATTGTCCTCCAAATTCTATGAATATACTTCATATCGAGTTAACAGAGGCAATAATCATTATATGTTGGATCAATTTCTCCTTATTTTCCTACTGGGTTTGAAGGAGTTTTACCAGCATATCCTACACTACTCCTCATATTTTTCCCACGCGATTTTTGTTGGGGAACGTAGTAATTTCAAAAAATTTCCTACGCACACGCAAGATCATGGTGATGTATAGCAACGAGAGGGGAGAGTGTTGTCCACATACCCTTGTAGACCCGAAGCGGAAGCGATCACAACGTAGAGGAAGTAGTCGTCGTTCTCCTCGCGATCCGACCGATCCGCGCCGTTACTCCGGCGCCCGAGTTCTTGACACACGTACAGCTCGATGGCGTCCCTCGTACTCGATCCAGCCGAGTGTCGAGGGAGAGTTCCACGGCCGACGGCGTGGTGGCGATCTTGATGTTTCACGGCGCAGGGGCTTCGCCTAAGCTTCGCGACAGTATAACCGAGGTGGAATATGGTGGAGGGGGCACCGACACGGCTAAGGAACGATCTCACGATCAACTTGTGTGTTCAAGGTGCCCCCTGCCCCGTATATAAAGGAGCCGGGGGAGGGGCGGCCTAAGGAGGTGCGCCAGGAGTCCTACTCCTCTGGGAGTAGGATTCCCCCAATCCTAGTTGGACTAGGATTCCTGAGGGAAAGAGAGAGGGGGCGGCCCCTTCTCCTAGTCCTAGTAGGACTAGGGAAGGGGGCCTTGGCGCCCTCCTAGGGCTGCCCTTCTCCTTTCCACTAAGGCCCATCGAGGCCCATTTACCTCCGGGGTTCCGTAACCTCCGGTACTCCAATAAATTCCGTTTTACCGGAACCATTCCAACTCCAAACATAGGCTTCCAATATATCAATCTTTATGTCTCGACCATTCCGAGACTCCTCGTCATGTCCGTGATCACATCCGGACTCGAACTCCTTGGTACATCAAAATACATAAACTCATAATAACTATCATCGAAACCTTAAGCGTGCGGACCCTACGGTTCGAGAACAATGTAGACATGACCTAGAACCATTCACGGTCAATAACCAACAGCGGACCTGGATGTCCATATTGGTTCCTACATATTCTCGAAGATCTTTGTCGGTCGACCGCATAACAACATACATTGTTCCCTTTGTCATCGGTATGTTACTTGCCCGAGATTCGATCGTCGGTATCCAATACCTAGTTCAATCTCGTTACCGCAAGTCTCTTTACTCGTTCGTAATACATCATCTCACAACTAACTCATTAGTTGTAGTGCTTGCAAGGCTTCAATGATGTGCATTACCGAGAGGGCCCAGAGATACCTCTCCGACTATCGGAGTGACAAAACCTAATCTCAAAATCGCCAACCCAACATCGCCTTTGGAGACACTGTAGTACTCCTTTATAATCACCCGATTCGTTGTGACGTTTGGTAGCACCAAAGTGTTCCTCCGTAAACGGAGTTGCATAATCTCATAGTTACGTGGAACATGTATAAGTCATGGATAAAAGCGGTAGCAACATACTAAGCGATCGTGTGCTAAGCTAAGGGAATGGGTCATGTCAATCAGATCATTCTACTAATGATGTGACCTCGTTAATCAAATAACAACTCCTTTGTTCATGGTCGGAAACATAACCATCTTTGATTAACAAGCTAGTCTTAGTAGAGGCATACTAGTGACATCTTGTTTTGTCTATACATTCACACATGTATCATGTTTCCGGTTAATACAATTCTAGCATGAATGATAAACATTTATCATGAAATAAGGAAATAAATAATAACTTTATTATTGCCTCTAGGGCATATTTCCTTGATCTCCCACTTGCACTAGAGTCAATAATCTAGATTACACAAAATGATTCTAACACCCATGGAGTCTTGGTGCTGATCATGTTTTGCTCGTGGAAGAGGCTTAGTCAACGGTCCGCAACATTCAGATCCGTATGTATCTTGCAAATCTCTATGTCTCCATCCGACTAAGTCTCGGATGGAATTGAAGCGTCTCTTGATGTGTTTGGTCCTCTTGTGAAATCTGGATTCCTTTGCTAAGGCAATTGCTCGATATTGTCACGAAAGATTTTCATTGGACCCGATGCACTAGGTATGACACCTAGATCGGATATGAACTCCTTCATCCGCACTCCTTCATTAGCTGCTTCCGAAGCTGCTATGTATTCCGCTTCACATGTAGATCCCGCCTGACGCTTTGTTTAGAACTGCACCAACCGACAGCTCCTCCGTTTAGTGTAAATCGTATCCGGTCTGCGATTTAGAATCGTCCGGATCGATGTCAAAGCTTGCATCAACGTAACTGCCATTCGATGAGCTCTTTGTCACCTCCATATACGAAAACATATCCTTCGTCCTTTTCGTATTTCAGATGTTCTTGACCGCTGTCCAAAGGATCCACTCTGGATTACTTTGGTACCTCCTGCTAGGCTTATAGCAAGGCACACATCAGTCTGGTACACAACATTGCATACATGATAGAGCCTATGGCTGAAGCATAGGAACATCTTTCATTTTCTCTCTATCTTCTGCGGTGGTCGGGCATTGAGTCGACTCAACTTCACACCTTGTAACACGTGCAAGAACCCTTTCTTTGCTTGATCCATTTTGAACTTCTTCAAAACTTTGTCAAGGTATGTGCTTTGTGAAAGTCCAATTAAGCGTCTTGATCTATCTCTATAGATCTTGATGCCCAATATGTAAGCAGCTTCACCGAGGTCTTTCATTGAAAAACTCTTATTCAAGTATCCCTTTATGCTATCCAGAATTCTATATCATTTCCGATCAGCAATATGTCATCTACATATAATATCGAAATGCTCTGAGCTCCCACTCACTTTCTTGTAAATACAGCTTCTCCAAAAGTCAGACAAACCCAAATGCTTTGATCACACTATCAAAACGTTTATTCCAACTCCGAGATGCTTGCACCAGTCCATATATGGATCATTGGAGCTTGCACACTTTGTTAGCTCCTTTGGATCGATAAAACCTTCGGTTGCATCATATACAACTCTTCTTCCGTAAATCCATTCAGAAGGCGGTCTTTACATCCATTTGCCAAATTTCATAATCATAAAATCGGCAATTGCTAACATGATTCGGACGGACTTAAGCATCGCTTCTGGTGAGAAGGTCTCATCGTAGTCAACCCCTTGAACTTGTCGAAAACCTTTTGCGACAAGTCGAGCTTTATAAACGATAACATTACCGTCGTCGTCGGTCTTCTTCTTGAAGATCCACTTGTTTTCTATTGCTTGCCTACCCTCGGGCAAGTCAACCAAAGTCCACACTTTGTTTTCATACATGGATCCCATCTCGATTTCATGGCCTCAAGCCATTTTGCGAATCTGGGCTCACCATCGCTTCTTCATAGTTCGTAGGTTCATCATGATCTAGTAGCATGACTTCGAGCAGGATTACCGTACCACTCAGTGCGGATCTTACTCTGGTTGATCTACGAGGTTCTGCGAAACTTGATCTGAAGTTTCATGATCAACATCATCAACTTCCTCACTACTTGGCGTAGGTGTCTCGAAACTGGTTTCTGCGATTTAACTACTTTCAAGTAAGGGAGAAGGTACTATTACCTCATCAAGTTCCACTTTCCTCCCACTCACTTCTTTCGAGAGAAACTCCTTCTCTAGAAAGGATCCATTCTTAGCAACGAATGTCTTGCCTTGGATCTGTGATAGAAGGTGTACCCAACTGTCTCCTTTGGGTATCCTATGAAGACACATTTCTCCGATTTGGGTTCGAGCTTATCAGTTGAAGCTTTTTCACATAAGCATCGCATCCCCAAACTTTAAGAAACGACAACTTTGGTTTCTTGCTAAACCACAGTTCATAAGGTGTCGTCTCAGCGGATTTCGACGGTGTTCTATTCGGTGTGAATGCGGCTGTCTCTAGAGCATAACCCCAAAACGATAGAGGTAAATCAGTAGAGACATCATAGATCGCACCATATCTAGTAAAGTGCGATTCGACGTTCGGACACACCATTCTGTTGTGGTGTTCCGGTGGCGTAAGTTGCGAAACTATTCCGCATTGTTTCAAATGTAGACCAAACTCGTAACTCAAATATTCACCTCCACGATCGGATCGTAGAAACTTAATTTTCTTGTTACGATGATTTTCAACTTCACTCTGAAATTCTTTGAACTTTTCAAACGTTTGGACTTATGTTTCATTAAGTAGATATACCCATATCCGCTTAAGTCATCTGTGAAGGTGAGAAAATAACGATATCCGCCACGAGCCTCAATATTCATCGGACCACATACATCTCGTATGTATGATTTCCAACAAATCTGTTGCTCTCTCCATAGTACCGAGAACGGTGTTCTAGTCATCTTGCCCATGAGGCACGGTTCATAAGTGCCAAGTGATTCATAATCAAGTGACTCCAAAAGTCCATCAAGATGGAGTTTCTTCATGCGCTTTACACGATATGACCTAAGCGGCGAGTGCCACAAATAAGTTGCACTATCATTATCAACTCTGCATCTTTTGGTTTCAACATTATGAATATGTGTATCACTACTATCGAGATTCATCAAAATAGACCATTCCTCAAGGGTGCATGACCATAAAAGATATTACTCATATAAATAGAACAACCATTATTCTCGATTTAAATGAATAACCGTCTCGCATCAAACAAGATCCAGATATAATGTTCATGCTCAACGCAGCACCAAATAACAATTATTTAGGTCTAAAACTAATCCGAAGGTAGATGTAGAGGTAGCGTGCCGACCGCGATCACATCGACTTTGGAACCATTTCCCACGCGATCGTCACCTCGTCCTTTGCGAGTTAAGCAATCAGTAGTCCTGTTTGAGTGTTGCAAATATTAGCAATGAACCAAGATCAAATACCAGTGCTACTACGAGCTCTAGTAAGGTACACATCAATAACATGTATATCACATATACCTTTGTTCACCTTGCCATCCTTCTTATCCGCCAAATACTTGGGGCGTTCCGCTTCCAAAGGACTATCGCTTGCGGTAGAAGCACTCGATTTCAGGTTTAGGGCCGACTTGGGTTTCTTCTCTGAGCAACAACTTGCTTGCTGTTCTTCTTGAGATTCCCTTCTTCTTCCCTTTGCCTTTCTTCTTGAAACTAGTGGTTTTATTGACCATCAACACTTGATGCTCCTTCTTGATTTCTACCTCCAGCCTTTAGCATTGCGAAGAGCTCGGTATAGTCTTTACTAACCCTTGCATATTATAGTTCATCACGAAGCCTTTGTAGCTTGGTGGCGGTGATTGAAGAATTACATCAATGACACAATCATCCGAAGATTAACTCCCAATTGTGTCAAGTGATTGTAGTACCCGACATTACGAGTATATGCTCACTAATGTAACTATTCTCCTCCATCTTGCAGCTATAGAACTTATTGGAGACTTCATATCTCTCAATCCGGGCATTACTGTTGGAATATCAACTTCAACTCTGGAACATCTCATATGCTCCATGACGTTCAAAACGTCGTTGAAGTCCCGGTTCTAAGCCGTAAAGCATGGCACATCGAACTATAGAGTAGTCATCGCTTTGCTCGCCAGACGTTCATAACATCTGCGGTTGCATTAGCGGCGAGCTGGCACCTAGCGGTGCATCCAGGGCGTAGCTCTTACGTGCAGCAATGAGGATGATCCTCAAATTACGGACCCGATCCGTGTAATTGCTACCATCATCTTTCAACTTTGCTTTCTCAAGGAACGCATTAAAATTCAACGGAACAACAAAGACGAGCCATCTATCTACAATCAAACATAAACAAGCAAGATACTATCGGTACTAAGTTCATGATAAATTTAAGTTCAATTAATCATATTACTTAAGAACTCCCACTTAGAAAGACATCTCTAGTCATCCAAGTGATCACGTGATCCAAATCAACTAAACCATAACCGATCATCACGTGAAATGGAGTAGTTTTCAATGGTGAACATCTTATGTTGATCATATCTACTATATGATTCACGCTCGACCTTTCGGTCTCCGTGTTCCGAGGCCATATCTGCATATGCTAGGCTCGTCAAGTATAACCCGAGTATTCTGCGTGCAAAACTGGCTTGCACCCGTTGTAGATGGACGAGAGCTTATCACACCCGATCATCACGTGGTGTCCAGGCACGACGAACTTTGGCAACGGTGCATACCCGGGAGAACACTTCTTGATAATTTAGTGAGAGATCATCTTATAATGCTACCGTCGAATCAAAGCAAGATAAGATGCATAAAAGGATAAACATCACATGCAAATCAATATAAGTGATATGATATGGTCATCATCATCTTGTGCTTCATGATCTCCATCTTGTTGCACCACCATGATCACCATCGTCACCGGCGCGACACCTTGATCTCCATCGCAGCATCGTTGTCGTCTCGCCAAACTTATGCTACTACGACTATCGCTACCGCTTAGTGATAAAGTAAAGCATTACGATGCGATTGCATTGCATACAATAAAGCGACAACCATATGGCTCCTGCCGATTGCCGATAACCGGTTACAAAACATGATCATCTCATACAATAAAATATAGCATCACGTCTTGACCATATCACATCACAACATGCCCTGCAAAAACAAGTTAGGCGTCCTCTACTTTGTTGTTGCAAATTTTACGTGGCTGCTACGGGCTTAAGCAAGAACCAGTCTCACCTCGCATCAAAACCACAACGATACTTCGTCAAATAGACTCGTTTTAACCTTCTCAAGGACCGGGCGTAGCCACACTCGGTTCAACTAAAGTGAGAGAGACAGACACCCACCAATCACCTTTAAGCAACGAGTGCTCGTGGCGGTGAAACCAGTCTCGCGTAAGCGTCTGGCGTAATGTCGGTCAGGCCGCTTCATCTCACAATACCGCTGAACCAAAGTATGACATGCTGGTAGGTAGTATGACTTGTATCGCCCACAACTCACTTGTGTTCTACTCGTGCAAAACATCAAACCATAGAAAAAAACCTAGGCTCGGATGCCACTTGTTGGGGAACGTAGTAATTTCAAAAAGTTTCCTCGCACACGCAAGATCATGGTGATGTATAGCAACGAGAGGGAGAGTGTTGTCCACATACCCTTGTAGACCGAAGCGGAAGCAATCACAACGTAGAGGAAGTAGTCGTCGTTCTCCTCGCGATCCGACCGATCCGGCGCCGTTACTCCGACGCCCCGAGTTCTTGACACACGTACAGCTCGATGGCGTCCCTCGTACTCGATCCAGCCGAGTGTCGAGGAGAGTTCCACGGACGACGGCGTGGTGACGATCTTGATGTTTCACGGCGCAGGGAGGCTTAAGCTTAAGCTTGCGACAGTATAACCGAGGTGGAATATGGTGGAGGGGCACCGCACGGCTAAGGAACGATCTCACGATCAACTTGTGTGTTCCAAGGTGCCCCCTGCCCCGTATATAAAGGAGCCGGGGGGGGGGCCGCGGCCTAAGGAGGTGCGCCAGGAGTCCTACTCCTCTGGGAGTAGGATTCCCCCAATCCTAGTTGGACTAGGATTCCTGGAGGGAAAGAGAGAGAGGGGCGGCCCCTTCTCCTAGTCCTAGTAGGACTAGGGAAGGGGGAGGCGCGCCTCCTAGGGCTGCCCTTCTCCTTTCCACTAAGGCCCATCGAGGCCCATTTACCTCCGGGGGTTCCAGTAACCTCCGGTACTCCATAAATTCCGTTTTTGGAACCATTCCAACTCCAAACATAGGCTTCCAATATATCAATCTTTATGTCTCGACCATTCCGAGACTCCTCGTCATGTCCGTGATCACATCCGGGACTCAACTCCTTCGGTACATCAAAATACATAAACTCATAATAAGCATCATCGAAACCTTAAGCGTGCGGACCCTACGGTTCGAGAACAATGTAGACATGACCTAGAACCATTCACGGTCAATAACCAACAGCGGGACCTGGATGTCCATATTGGTTCCTACATATTCTCGAAGATCTTTGTCGGTCGACCCGCATAACAACATACATTGTTCCTTTGTCATCGGTATGTTACTTGCCCGAGATTCGATCGTCGGTATCAATACCTAGTTCAATCTCGTTACCGCAAGTCTCTTTACTCGTTCCGTAATACATCATCTCACAACTAACTCATTAGTTGTAGTGCTTGCAAGGCTTGATGATGTGCATTACCGAGAGGGCCAGAGATACCTCTCCGACTATCGGAGTGACAAAACCTAATCTCAAATCGCCAACCCAACATCGCCTTTGGAGACACCTGTAGTACTCCTTTATAATCACCCGATTCGTTGTGACGTTTGGTAGCACCAAAGTGTTCCTCCGTAAACGGAGTTGCATAATCTCATAGTTACGAGAACATGTATAAGTCATGGATAAAAGCGGTAGCAACATACTAAGCGATCGTGTGCTAAGCTAAGGGAATGGGTCATGTCAATCAGATCATTCTACTAATGATGTGACCTCGTTAATCAAATAACAACTCCTTTGTTCATGGTCGAAACATAACCATCTTTGATTAACAAGCTAGTCTTAGTAGAGGCATACTAGTGACATCTTGTTTTGTCTATACATTCACACATGTATCATGTTTCCGGTTAATACAATTCTAGCATGAATGATAAACATTTATCATGAAATAAGGAAATAAATAATAACTTTATTATTGCCTCTAGGGCATATTTCCTTCAATTTTTGGAGGAGACTTTATCAGATGATGGACTCTTGAAATTAAGAGGTGATTAGGGGGAGTGTAAGATAATAACCCTTACGGTTATTAGGGGAATCCCCGCTCCCGTGCGGTTCCATGATAGTAGCAACCGGCATGTCGGTTCCAGCTGGAACAACGCCTACTGAACCATCACGTCCCTATGAGGCGATGGTTCCCATTGTATAAATAGCATGTCAATCATCAATAAAGGACACCAATTCAATCATGTGTTCAATTCTCATGTTCCTTTACAATCGATTCTTCACAGCCACGAGGTTTGTTTTGAAGACTCTCATGATATGGCTCCACACCAAGCAGGAACACAAAACTTGTCCATGATCTAACATAGTGGGATCTGATCGCTGTATCCAATGATATTGGTATCGAAAGATTTCTCTAAAAATGAAAGATTAGTACAAGATATTTGATGCATTGGAGATATCGAAAGATATTCTTGAGTCTCACCAATTGTGTTTAGTTGATCTAATGCATGCAAAGTGATATGGAACCTTAGGTCCCAACATCTTATTTCCATCTGCTCATGGTCTAGATGAATCTTTCTTTACGTTTAGAGAACAAATAGCCATGGAAAGTATGGATGGATTAGACTTGCCCACAATCAATTTCTCCAATATTCTAGATATAGACAACATGGTGTACCATAATGCATGAGTGAAGGTGCTTCAGGTTTACCCAAATCCTTCATCTCAAATTCCGTCATTTAGATGATGACACGATTCGTCATTGCAGGAGTAATCCTTGTATATGACGATCATGCATGGATAATCATCATTGTAGGAGTAACCTCTGCATGTAAGGAACTCACTACATCAGTTGTACCAAATGTACCAATAATAATAAGCCATATGGTGACTTATTGATTTTACACAATATATGTTGCGTTTTGCATTTCGATTCAGAAGTGGAACTCCATTGGGAAGCATCTATGTTTGAATCTAGTGATCCACATGGATATGTAATCACTACATCTATGAAGTGCGGAGATAGATGATTTTGTACTGCCAATGATATAAGTTATCGGAAAGAGATTCCACCTCTGGAGAATAGTTGGGTATCCGCGTGAACCCTTGTGCTACAATACTTGCTCAATGTTTCACCACCTCATTGTTCTCAATTCCGTTTCCAGAAGGAAACTGGTGTAGGTATTGCTTATGAATACCTTCCCATTATTGAGCAAGATTATTTCTACCTTGATTATATCATTTCCTTGAGTTCAATCCAAGTGTTGTTCACACTTTGCCATGGCCATGGTCTTTGGATCTGAATCACTTGAAAGGTTTTTTTCAATCTAGTTGAGAAATGTATGTCGACAATTGTAGACTTTTGGTTATATGTTTCTCCAGAATCTGTATCTCTACTCCTATAAAAATATGAGTTGGTGGTGATGGTGTGCCTGCCTTCTTGCCATCTGCACCATCCAATCTAGAATGTAAGGCTGAGATGGGTTGTCTCTGAGCCACTTGCACTTTTGCAAAACCGCCCCGCGTATCAGATAAAATTTTGGAGAAGACCCCAAGCTCTACGTTCTCGTTTCTCCTTCTCTCAGGAAAGATGTCGAGTCTTCGAGAACACCTCCCAGATTCCTTGTCGGCGGCCCTTCTTCTCCGGCGACGCCATACTTGAGTTGGGCAAGGATCGGCTCCCCTTCTGTAGCTTAATTAATCAGATTGGGCTTCCTAGTCTCGCGGATGTCTCTCTTTAGATCTGGCCATGCAGGCCAACGGACACGGAGACGATACCAGCGGTTGCTAGCGTGCCCGAGTTGGGGTTGATACGTTTCGTGCTGGCTCCGGTTCTCATCTCCAAGATGTGTCACTTTCTCCGTGCTAACCATGGAGACTACCGGTGGCAGGACCGCTATGAGTAGCCATAGGCGTTTCAAGCGCGGATGTTTTCTGTCGGTGGTGAGCTATTCGTTCTAGCCGCGTAGATGCCAAACTTCCAATAGAGGACAAGTAAATTGTGTGCTGATCTTTTCAAGTGCTTCATGTTCTATTAGATTCGTGCCGGTGCCGGCAAGAGATCCTGTTCCTGTTATCCTCACATCGTCTCTGATATTCATTTGTGTTGAGGATTTCAGGATAGAAGGGCTTCTTCGAGGGGGGCATGACTAGCAAGGTTGCTATTGTATCTACTATTTATTATTGTGTAGTTTGTTTCAGATAATTCGCACTGATTTATCTCAAAATATGTCTATTTGTGTAAAATAATTAGTCATGGAGCGGTCTTAAGAGAAGACTGGTCTAGAACTGTTAGTACAGTTATGAGCATTGTGCTTTTTTTGTTACCCTGACTATCCTCTCACCATGCCACTCCTTAGGTTTTTGCACATAATTCTTGCATGTTTGGGTGGTGCCAAATTGCCAATAGAAGATGAGTTGTCTTCTGGTAGAACAATGCTAAACTGCATAGTTGTATGTTATTGCATATGACCTAGAGTTGTCTCTGAATATGTTGACATCACATGGTAATCAATTTTACAGCATTACCCTATCGTATTCAGCTTAATCAAGCAATATACCAATAAATTCCTTACCCATGAGGTGGTCTATAAATAATCAAACCAGGGTTCAAGGCATCAGTTCCTATTATGTTTCTTTTTCCGACTACGAAGTAGTAAGTAGTAACATAGTAGTAAAAGAAATTATGCTATATTGCTACAAGGCATTTGGAGTAACCTATAATGTTTCTACTTTCTACACAAGTGACGAAAAAACTTCTCTTGAAAAGCTAGCACATAAGGCAATCGAATATTCGGTTTCACACTTGTGTTGGGAATATCAAGGTAGAATTAATTGGATGTTGTTTCTTTGGCCTGAATAGGAAGCAACAAGCATGGAACTTGGACCAGAGAAGAGAATCAATGTTCAGGATTGTCCAGCTTGGATACTTGTTTTAGCGTTCATGATATTTCACCAGAGAATGATGATGGCATGCCCCCACAGTTCTAAGGAAGGTCCCGCTGCTGCGGATGCTGTCGAAGGGCTTGCATTTCATGCTCCTGCTCGATCTGAAGCAGGGCCAGACCATCCTCTACCTGGTCTTTGAGTAAATGGATATCAACCTTAAGAAGTTCGTCCAGGACCACCTCATAGCCATGAGAAGATCCCGGCTTCCCAGGCCACACTGTCAAGGTACCCCTCCGTACTGTCGTCGATCTTGGTACTCAGTTCTCCATTTTCCAAATTTTGCACGCAAGGTTTTCGGTTGAAAATTTTCCAATGGTGTTCTGTGTGGTGATTGGTGAACTTGTGATGTCATTCGTGTAGATCGTGATGTATCAGCTCTGCAGGGGCATGGCAGATGCAGTGTTCTGCACCGTGACCTCAAGCTCTTCGGAAGTGAAGTGGCGTTTTTTGGATGTAATTTTAGGATCATTTTCATAAAGAGTATTTTATGGGATCAGTTTAAAAAACAAACTAGAGTCAGGCACTGGGGTCATATTGCATTTCATAAACCACTGAGTGATGACAATGCCTTGCAATGAAAAAATAGGCCGTGAGTGTTAGTCCCGTCAGATGCAGTTTCAACTCTATGCTTTGGCATCTCTACTTGTACTATACAGAATTTTGGAGGGCATCAATAATTAAATCCCAAGAAGTTTATTCCCCTAAAAAATCCAAGAAGTTTACCCTTACACTTCTATTTGGTTTTCGAAATCAAAGAAATCTGAACCACTTGCATACTTGTGTTTGCTACATCATGTTCATTTTTTATTCTGGTTTATTTCAGTCATAATTATATGGTAAGTTATACTAATTGTGAAGTGTTCTCCCTTTTCTTTTGGTGAAAGAAAATGCTCTTCCATTTTAAGGAAGTCCGAACTCTGAATAATTGCTTTTATCCCATTGGAAGAACCAGGAACTTCTGAATTCCCGAACAATTTTCTGCTACACTGGTACTATAAAAGATTAACGACCTATAGATTTGCTTCAGCGTCAGTTGATCTTACGAGTTTTAGCTCATGTCAGAATGGTCTTATGGATAACAGTCCTCATAACCATTGAAGAAGACAAATTCTAGAAGTTGAGTACAACTGGTGTTGCTTCATGAGATGACTAGTTTGGAGCATAAGAAAACATTCATGTGCCATCTTTCATTTGTAATGCAGTGAACAATCAAGACTTATTGATTATATATCACTCTACTTGTGAGCGACTTAGCATTTTGGGTGTCTTTGGATCTATTTACTAATGGAAAGTTTGGCATTTTCAAACTCTTGAATCTTTGTAAACCTAATGAGTTCCGTGGCATGCCACGGGCACCTAACTAGTATCAATATATAGTTGATGGAAATATCGTTACCCATGGTGATAGCTCGTGATTTACCAACGCGATTGAGTCGTGTATTTCGATGTCCCGGTCATTGTGTGCACTATGACCTAGGTTGGTGGAGGTTTCCCATCCAATGGGTGTATACTACCCGTTAGGTGTCTGTCAATGTAAAGTTGACTTCCATTTACTCATTCAGAGGCCTTGATATCCTTACTTGCAAGAAGCTGAATGCTGATGTACTATTGTCGTACTTCTCCCCATGTTGCTTGGAACGAGAAGTTGAGTGGTTTTAGTTGGTACCTCCACTCTTTCCAACATCTTTTTTCAGGATTGTAAGATTGTGTGACACCTTTATAGTCAGTAAATGCACTTGGCGGGTTATTTGCAATGTGTTGCAAACCTTCTGAACGCATGGTTCAGATCTTTGAGTACGTGGATTTGCGGCGGAAATGTGTTAAACATTTCACTAATTTCCTGGCATTCTTTATGGTACTTGATATCTCCCCCTAATGCCTGGAAATGTTCCTCATTGAATAAACATACTAGCCTTCAATAACTCCCCATGTGAGGGGCTTGAGGTATTGACGGTAATACAATTATTCCTCACATAGATCCCAACTATATGTTGAGGGGCCAATGATGTATGTCGGGTGGTGATATCAGTATGCAACCGAAATACTGCAGATGGGAAAAACTTGGTAGATTTCCACGTATAAAAGATAGAGGGGAGTAATATTATGCAGTCTGGTCGTGAACGTGTAAGACTGCATGACTCCAACATAAAGTTGGTAAGTTGCAATTTCAAAGTAAAGATCATGCAATGAGCTCAATTCTTTGGATGGGATTCTACCAAACCATTTTGAGTCTAGAAATTACGACAAATTGCTAAACTTCAATCTGAGGGGCATAGAGAAGGCACTCAAGGAGAATTCTGCAATGCTATCCATTTGATTTGCTTAAAATCGATGTCGGGATAATGAGGCAATGGTTTCGTGTGAATAAAGCACACACTTAAGACCATCATGTAGATATGTCTTTCAAAACCATGGAATACCTGAAAAGTCTACTCAATGGTTGGGAAGAGCCACTTACCTCGACTTGATGCATTCAAGGAGTTTGAGTGGTTCAGCATACACTTTAAGGTGTGTGAGCCTTAAAATTTGCCTCCCTATGTCACATGTAGTGCACACAAAATCCAAATATTGTTACAATTTAGCATCATAATACTCATAAACCATTGGAATTGCTGATAGTTTCAGTTTCAACCCAATGTCAAAGATGACCAAAGCGGGAATGTCAAGTTTGTCATGCAAAAGACACTCTAGAAAACTATCTCGTACGCAACATGTGCTACGGGTTTTGTAGTATGTGTAGTGCAATGCCGATGATACATAGAGAATGTGCTTGCCATATCCATTGCATATGGTAGAGAGAAGATATTCCTCTTTGTTGTCATCATAAGTTTCACTATGGAAACTATTTTGACGGATACCTCTATAGTTTAGTAGGGTACGAGTTAAACCCGGAAGCAATAAAGCATCCTAACGTTACTCGAGTACCCACAGGGACAGTAAATATGACTTAAGTTGAGTGATAACCCACAAGTATAGGGGATCAATTGTAGCCTCTTTTGATAAGTAAGAGTGTCGAACCCAACAAGGAGCTAAAGGTAGAACAAATATTCCCTCAAGTTCTATCAACCACCGATACAACTCTACGCACGCTTAACATTCGCTTTACCTAAAACAAGTATGAAACTAGAAGGACTTTGTAGGTGTTGTTGGATAGGTTTGCAAGAATATAAAGAGCACGTAAATAAAAACTAGGGGATGTTAATATAAAGAAGCAATAAAGTTAGTATAGCGAGTGTGGAAAAGTTGTGGTAGGAGTTGCGACATTGTCCCTAAGCAATTGACTACTTTATTAGACCGATAGCAAGTTTTATGTGGGAGAGGCCACTGCTAGCATGTCATCCCTGACTTGGAATTCTATGCACTTATGATTGGAACTATTAGCAAGCATCCGCAACTATTAATGTTCATTAAGGTAAAACCCAACCATAGCATTAAGATATATTGGTCCCCCTTCAATCCCGTATGCATCAATTTCTATGCTAGGTTGAAGCTTCTGTCACTCTTGCCCTCCAATACATAGTCCTATCAACATACAACTAACCCTATGGTGTGATCCATGCACGCGCTCATATGATGGGCACCAAAGGACAACAACATAACCACAAGCAAATTAAACCAATCATAGCAATTCACCAACTACCGATAGGACAACAAAACTCTACTCATACCTCATAGGATGGCAACACATCATTGGATAATAATATGAAGCATAAAGCACCATGTTCAAGTAGAGGGTACAACGGGTTGCGGGAGGGTGGACCACTTTAGATAGATGGGGGGAAGGTGATGGAGATGTTGGTGAAGATGACGGAGGTGTTGGTGTAGATCACTGTGATGATGATGGCCCCGGCGGCGTTCCGGCGCCACCGGGAGAGAGGGGAAGAGAGCCCCCCTTCTTCTTCTTCTTCTTCCTTGACCTTCTCCTTAGATGGGAGAAGGGTTTCCCCTCTGGTCCATGGTCTCCATGGCGTGGGAGGGGCGAGAGCCCCTCCGAGATTGGATATGTCTCTTTGTCTCTCTCTGTTTCTGCATTCCTGATTCTGCCCTTTCACTGTTTCTTATATTCCCGGAGATCCGTAACTCCAATTAGACCTTCAACACAATTTTTTTCTTCAGATATTAGCTTTCTAGCAGTAAAAGAAGAGCAGAAACCGCCTTACAGGGTGTCCACGAGGGTCAGGGGCGCGCCCACCCCCCTGGGGCGTGCCCCCCTACCTCGTGGGCCCCTTGAGCATCGTCTCACGTTGATTATTCTTCCAAAAAATCATAAATATTCCAAAAATATTCTCCGTCCGTTTTTATCCCGTTTGGACTCCGTTTGATATGGGTTTCTCGAAACAAAAACATGCAACAAACGAGGCTCGCGTGAGCACTTGGATCAATATGTTAGTCCCAAAAATAGTATAAAAAGTTGCCAAAAGTATATGAAAGTTGTAGAATATTGGCATGGAACAATCAAAAATTATAGATACGACGGAGACGTATCATTGAGCCAACAAATATCTCATCACGTCTAGCGATTTTAAAATATCTCCTTTCTCTCAACGAGAGTGGAAACATTTCGCTTCCCTGAGTATAGAGTTCGTGGTGCATATGTCCACATGGCACAAAGATTGACCCCCATAGCAATCTATATATATACATGAACATTCTCAAGAAAATCACTGTTAGATATATAGAATACATACAAATGAACTTGTACCAAAGTACTCATACAATATATTGTGATATACAATATATGATGACAACAATACTTATACTTTTATTACAACAACATAAATGGACACCACTCAGGAGACAAAGGGACTATTCATAGTCTCCAAACATGTCGGTTGAGGCATATTCAACCTTCACGTTCTCCATGCCCATAGGGTCCTGTCACCGCTGGTGATGTCAGGTTAAAGGGTGAAGTAAGATTCAAACCTTTGGCCTTGAGTTTCATTGTGTCACAGGAGTTGCTGATACAGAATAACCAGATGCAGAGATCTGAATCAATATAATGCCTTATGATGTATAAGACAATATTTTTTTGTCAGCAGTGTGATTCCGACCAGAGGTGAATACCGCGGTCTTGGATTGCACACATCATCCCACGAGGCACAAGAACGATCATGATGTCCATTCCCAGTAGGGTAGTGATGGCCATTGAGGGTGAATGCCTCAAATTCTCTAGCCATCGGTTACCAAAGGTAATTAATTTACAATTAGTAAATTAAAGACCATCATGGTAATGTTACAATGAATTTTGCAAAACTAATGGATATTTCAAGAAGTTAGCTTGAAACCATTAGTGTGAACTTCAACTTGTTAAGCATGACACGTTTTAGATAATCTCCAAAAGAAATTTTGGAATGGATCTAACAGCATTAGCAGTGTATAGAATACTCCCACTTCAAATGCCTTATTTCATAACTTAACTAAAAGTGTATGGAAGAGCACATTGTAAAGCAATCATAATGTCGAAACGACAAAATGTAGGCTTTTATCAGTAGTCATCAATAATCTGTGTAGGCAATAGATCCATATGACTACTTTGTGATCCCAAACATCAATTTGAAGAAATCACCTTGAATTTTGCATCTGTATTTGCAAGAAATTGAAAATCTCAATTGCAAATAGACGTATTTGTAAGTGCATCTAGTGCCCCTTAGTGATTTTGGTGTATTGAAGACTTATAGGTTAAGGGACTGATGCGTTTGTGAGTGTACACAGGTCTATAAGTCTATGAGGAGTTTGATATTTACAAAGAAATTCGACCCCTAAAAATGAATTTCTTCAACTGAAGACTTTGGATTTCTGAAGACTTTCTAAAGACTTTGAAAGCGAAGAAATTGGCGTGACCTTGAAGACTTGGTAATCATTCGAGGAACATTAAGCGTGAAGACTTTTGTTTTATAGTTTCATTTTCTCTTTCCTGAGTCATAGGAAACACCGTACTGTTAAAGGGGGTCAAGGAAATAGTAAAGAAAAATTTCCAAGTGATGCTCAACTCAAAATCCTACACCTACCAATCCCTTCGAGTGAAGCCATTGGAAATCTCATACAGTTCAGTCATATTCTTCAATGACAGAGATGAAGTTCTTCTGTTCTCTGAGGAATTTGTTTTGACTATGGAGTTAGGAATTCACCAGTGCGGATTGCCTACATAGTGAGGAACATGATAGCCCTGAGGAATTTGAGAGTCAAAATTCCGACCGTTGCTGTGCTACGCGTCAGCTGTCCCAAAATATCTACCCTCCTAACGGTCATATCGTTGAAGGGCATTTATGTCTTATCATGTCGGGCTGCTCCCTAGGCTATAAATAGCCGCCCCCTACAACCACTAGCTGGTTGGCTGCTCCGAGAGAAACTGACACTTGTCATTTGAGAGCATCCCATCCTCCGAGGACTTTGAGCGAAAATCATCAAGTGAGAAAAACCCCAAGTGATTGAGCATCACTGAAGAGATTGATCCTGCATGGATCCGACGCTTGTTACCTTTGAAGACTGTGCTTCTTCCAGACGGTTAGGCGTCATGGTCTAGAGCATCCAAGAGGAATTGTGGATCGCCGAGTGACCTAGTCTGTGAAGGTTTGGAAGTCACCTGAAGACTTACCACGAGTGATTGGGCGAGGTCTGTGTGACCTTAGCTCAAGAAGAATACGGTGAGGATCTGTGTCCGGACTGTGTCCTCGAGTTTAAATACTCGGCCGCTCCAACCAGACGTATAACCGAGACAATGAGTTGGAACTGGTCTACCAAATCATTGTCTTCACCAAGCTTCTTGGTTCTATTTTCTCCACTCTTTCATTTCCTCATTTACATTGTTGTGTGCTTGTTCATATCTGTTTGAAGACTTTGATCAAGACTTTCTCAATTTCCTCAGTTCAATTTCTTGATCCGTCTGCCTTCTTTACGTGTTATCCTGTGTTTACGCATTCTCAGTACTCTGGCTTGTCTTCATCCCTTTATGATGACCATGCTTGTGTTCTGTTATGTTTACATTTGAGTACTTATTCATTGCTTTGGTAGTTCTTCCTTTAGGAATTTCCTCACCACAAATTCCTCGATGAAGAATTCATAAAAATCGCCTATTCACCCCCCTCTAGTCGATATAACGCACTTCAGTATTAATCTCGACATGTGGCGAACATGGAGAAAATATACATCTTAGAAAGATTCCGGAATACATCGTACTCATCAGAAAAACAGTACTATAAAGGTACTGAATATACTTTGCAAGAGATTAAAAATCCCAATTGCAAATAGATGTAATTAATCTCGACACGTGACAAACATGGAAAATATATTACATCAATTTACGATCTGGAATACATTGTTACTCACAGAAAACAGTACTGAAATAAAACAGGTCTAAAACAGGAATAAATCACTGCTAGAAGTACTGCTAGGTCACATATCTGCTAATATGCTAAATCAATGGAGCAAATAAGCAAAGATAGTAAGAGTATCTCCAATAGTGGCGGCAAACCCCCCCCCCCCCCACATGCTGTAAACTGCCATTTTAGCGGCAGGACGTTTCGCGCTCCAAATGGCGCGGAAACTTCGGCGGCGGAAACGATTGCGCTGCTGAAAAGCGGAGCTCACGCTAGATTGGCGTCTGCTTCAAGACGCCTATAAATTGCGGCGCCCGCCATGCGGCCTCCCATCGCTATCCACATTGCCACGTGCTCCCTCCCCGCTTCCTCTGCTTCCTCTACCACTTCCTCGCCCCACCACCGACGCACCACCACCGCGCCACCATGTCGCCGCGCCGCCGGGGATCTTCAGGCTACCGCGGCGTCCGCGAGAGCCCCTCCGGTGCCTTCTAAGCCGAGATTCGGTCTGGCGGCGTCCGTCTCGGCCTCGGCACGTTCGAGACCGCGCACGAGGTCGTCGGCATGTACGATGCAGTGGTGTGGCGCCTCCAGAGGCCTCGCGCGCAGATGAACTTCTAGGACGTCCGGACGTGCGAGCAGGTGCAGGTCGTCGCCCCTCCGCCTCGTCTTATAACAGAACACGACCGTGAGCAACACCGTCGGCGGCAGCGCCGCCTCCTCATCGCCGAGGAGGACGAGCGATCCATGGCAAAGTGGCGCCAGCGCTACCGGTAGTACGTCGCCGACGAGAACGCCTTCTGGGCGGAGAGGACGGCAAGGCGCCGCGCGGAGCGGGCGGACAGGCGTTGACAGAAGGCACTAGCCATATCGCAGTGCGATCTCGTTAACGCGGGTGGGGAGTCATTCTTTGACTCAGACGATTCTCGTTGGGAAGACGCATGGCTCGATACTTCGGACAACACCAGCGAGAATGATGACTCGAAGTAGGTTCTAGTTGCACCGTAGTTTTTATCTAGTTGCACCGCAGTTTTTTTTATGGTGTTGGACTAACTTTTTTATCTATCTATGCTATGATGAACTATGTACGCACTGTGAAATATCTATGTATTGTTTTTTATCTATTTTAATCTATGAATATGTTTTTTTATATTAGTTCGGAGTGCATATGTTGTTTCTGTGAGCGCGTGCAGTTTTTTGCAGCGTCTGGTAGAGCATCTCATGCGCGCTAAAATTCGGCAGTTAGACCCGATCCGGACGGGCTGCTCCTGGTTGTGCGATCCGCATCGAGCGGTAAATCCATCGTGCGGATCTGTCGCAGAATACCTTACGGCAGGAATTTAGCTTTCTCGATTACATAAATGACATTATGATAATTGTGACATGGACAATCTGATTACTATTCGGACCTACTTCCTAAATATTTGTCTCTCCGAAGATTTCAACAAGTGACTACTTATGGAGCAAAATGAGTGAATCTACACTCTAAAATATGTCTATATACATCCTTATGTGGTAGTCCATTTGAAATCTCTAAAAGGCAAATATTTAGGAACAGAGGGAGTAATTGTTATGTTGATAATTGTTGCATACCACGGCAGTTTCCTAGGCCATGATAGATGGATCTAGCGAGAATCGCCTGACATCCACTATATGTACACCATGACGGCCTGCAATAAGACGACGGTGCTAAGAGCATCTCCAGCCGTTGGCCCTCCCAGGAGGCATAAAATCGCCGCCTGGGGGCGAGCCGGCGGCATACTCGGCGCTGTGGGCAGTTGGGCACCCAGCCGTCGGCCCCAGGCGCCGATTTCGGCCCATTATTCGGCTCAATTTTGTCCAAAACAGCCCGATATTTGCGTGAATCGGCCCATATTCGATGCGGTTCGGCGTGTTTCGGCGTGAATTTTCGTATACGAATAAAAATCAATTAGTTCATCACATAGTTCGGCATGATTCGACCTGTTTTTGCCTTCATAGTTCATCACAGAAAATCAATATAAAACAAATAGTTCAATATAAATTATATAGTTCAACAAATAAAAACTCAAGTTTCATCACACGTCATTCCCCGCGTCGCCTCGGCCTCACCTTTGAGTCACCATAGGTGCTCCACCAGATCGTGTTGCAGTTCTTGATGCACCTGTGGGTCTCGGATCTCCTGACGCATATTGAGGTAGTTAGTCCAGGTTGCCGGTAGCTGGTGATCAACTTGGGCAAGAGGACCCTGCCTGTAATATGGTTCAGTGTCAAACACTGGCTCTTCCTCGCTCTCAATGATCATGTTGTGCAAGATGACACAACAAGTCATGATTTCCCACATTTGATCTTTCGACCAGGTTTGAGCAGGGTACCGGACAACAACAAATCGAGATTGGAGCACACCAAATATCCGCTCGACATCCTTCCTGCAAGCCTCCTGAACCTTTGCAAAGAAGACGTTCTTGCCTCCTGGCACAGGGTTTGAGATAGTCTTCACAAATGTCGACCATCTCGAATAGATGCCATCAGCTAGATAGTACCCCTTATTGTAGTGCCGCCCATTGACCTCGAAGTTCACCGGAGGAGAATGACCTTCAACAAGCTCGGCAAAGACAGGGGAGCACTGCAGGACGTTGATGTCATTGTGAGTTCCTGGCATCTAAAGAAATAGTGCCAAATCCAAGGTCATGTGTGGACACTGCCTCAAGTACCACACTGCAACCGCCTTTGGCGCATTTGTACAACCCCTGCCAAGCAAATAGACAGTTCTTCCATTTCCAATGCATGCAGTCAATGCTTTCAAGCAACCCAGGAAATCCTGTTGCTGCATTTTGTGCTAGGATCCGAGCAGTGTCTTCCGCATTGGGTGTTCGCAAGTATTGCGGTCCAAACACTGCCACCACTGCCCTGCAGAACTTGTAGAAACACTCAATAGTGGTGGACTCGGCCATGCGCCCATAGTCGTCAAGTGAATCACCGGGAGCTCCGTGTGCAAGCATCCTCATAACTATCGTGCACTTCTGGATTGAGGTGAATCCAAGTGTGCCGGTGCAATCCATCTTGCACTTGAAGTAGCTGTCGAACTTCCGGATGGAATTCACAATCCTGAGAAAAAGCTTTCGGCTCATCCGATAACGGCGCCAAAATGTTTTCTCACCGTGCAATAGAGCATCGGCGAAGTAGTCAGAGTAGAGCATGCAGTAGCCTTCCAGACGATGTCGATTCTTTGCTTTCACCTGCCCAGGCGCCGAGCCACCTCGCCGCGGCTTTTCACTGCTCGCGAGCAGGCCGGCGAGGGCGGCGAGCACCATGAGATGCTCCTGCTCCTGGACGTAGGCTTTGGCTTCCTTCTCCAGCAACGCGGTGAGCGCCTCCTCATCTTCGAAGTTCATCGTCGGGCCGGGCAAATCACCGAACACCTTGCAGGCGAGGTGGGCGCAAACCCGCTGGTGTACAGGCCCTGCGCGGCCGGAACGCCGGAAAAGTTGCTTGGACGGCGGCGGAGAGACTGCCTCGGCGAAACCTCTTCTTTTTTCCAGCGGGGAATGGTCTATCTAGCTGTGGTGGGCGGTGGACGGCACCGGGATCGACAGGGTGGCGCAGGGTGGCGGCCGAGCGCGGGGGGGTCGGAGGCGAATCTGGACGGGTGGCTTGACTCTTGTGCCGGAGTCCCCGAGCGCCCCCCAGTGCGCCGGGTTCGGCCTGCGATCTCCGGGTGCAAAAACGGGCCGAGCCGACGGAATTCGGCGTCCTGGGAGCGTGACTGGGGCGTTTTTTCGATGTCGGCATAGAAAAAACGCCTGGGAAGGGCCTGTTGGAAGTGCGGCTGGAGATGCTCTAACACATAGATGCACTAAGCTATCGATGGCAACTACACGATCGTTGTGCCAATAGCGACAGGAACATTCTTTTCCTTTCTGAGCAACATTGCGGCAACTATCGATGGCAGCTACACGATCGTTGTGCCAATAGCGACAGGGGCATTCTTTTCCTTTCTGAGTAACATTGCAGCAACAACAGTGTCAAAGCAAGAAAAACATATCAAGACGGTATCACTCGCCGGTCAGTGGTCTTTGTATTGATGTATAGTTTGATTGCGAACTAGTTACCTCTAAACTACTTCCTTTATGCGAATCAACCTGTGGTTGAGTTGGTTAGGTGGACAGTGGTATCCTCAACCCACCAGGGTTCAAATCCTGGTGCTCGCATTATTCTTGGATTTATTTCAGAATTTCCGACAATGCGATGAGGCGCCTGCGGTGACTTCGTAAATTTCAAGATGATATGCCGGCTCAGTCTCTCGGAGGTGCTCATAGGGATAGGGTGTGCGCGCGTGCGTTCATAGGGGTGAGTATGCGCGTATATATGAGCGCTTGTGTCTGTACTGATGCTCAAAAAAAAACTACTTCCTTTGTATCAAAATGTAAGACGACATCTTACATTTTGTCAATATTTTGTTGCAGAGGTAGTAGTTTGCAAGACCCAACCAATATTGAGGGCGAATTATAAATATGCTAGGGAGGGTTTGCAAGACCCAACGAATATTGAGGTCGGATTATAAAATATGCTAGGGAGGGGTAGCTTATTTTAGAAGCCGTCAAAAGAACTAGGCCCTAATCAGGCCTACTTGAAACCAAACACGGGGTAACGGTTTTGCATGAGCAGTGCTATACGGGCGATAAAATATGGACGACCAGCGGACAACAATAATCCAGCCAGAGGATCTCATCCATAGCAGTGTAAGGTCCTTTGGATTATTGATCGTACATAGATCGGCCGCACTACGTCGTCCGTGGAGCAATTCCGGTTTTGCGTAGCACCGTACCAGAAAACAGTGAAACAAACATGTCTTTTAGTAAAAGAAAAGAAAAGGTTAGCCAATTTGGTCGCCAGAATAGTTCAGTTGAGGTTACCAGTTCACCTCACCACCTACTCCCTCCGTTCCTAAATACTCCCTCCGTCCCAAAATTCTTGTCTTACATTTGTCTAGATACGAATTGATCTAACACTAAAATGTAACTAGATACATCCGTATTTAGACCAATCTAAGACAAGAATTTTGGGATGGAGGGAGTATTTGTCTTTCTAGACATTTCGAATGACTAACACATACGGATGTATGTAGACATATTTTAGAGTGTAGATTCACTCATTTTACTCCGTATGTAGTCACTTGTTAAAATGCCTAGAAAGACAAGTATTTAGGAACAGAGGGAGTACTTTTTAGATGAAAAATATCCTGAGAGCAAAGAGGTCGAGAATACCTCTAATAAGGGTAACGTTCATCATTTATATTTTCCATTTACTACTAATATAGTTGCTCACTACTCATAACAAATATGAATAATATAGCACAAAAGGGCCTCTAACTAGGCGAAGTATCCAGTGAAAACGTCCGTTCACTGAAAACTGAAAACTTTCCCCGTGCGCCACTGGATCGAGGACGTACGGTACAGAAAAAAGGTGGAAACTAACCACGCACTTAATCTCAGTTTTACAGCTAACCCCCTGCTAACAGTAGTTATCCACAGGAGAGAGGGCGTACCCGTTATCCCCTTCTTAGTTCTCCATCCTCGCGATGGCGACCAGGAAGCGACGGCGGTTGAGCGATGACTGACTGCGGCGGCTATTCGACGGCGACTGACTGCGACGCCACTGCCCTAGCGATGGCTACTCGGAGGCCACGGTGGAGCCCGACGTGATCTCCGTGGTGGAGCACAACGTCGGCACCGGCCGCAGCGCTGGCCCCACGCAACGGCGACCTGGTGCTGCTCCCACTCGAGGGAGACCCAGAGGCCGCGTCCTCCGCCTCGCTGCCCTTCTTCTGCACACGCGCTGGCGGCAGCGGCGCTGGCCCGTCGGCCCGGCGACCTGGCGCTGCTCCCAGCGAGGGATGTTCAGTGAAATCGTGGATGTTTTGCTGTACAGAGAAATGGCTGGTGTCGATGTTCAGAGAAATTGTAGATGTTTTGCTGTACAGAGAAATGGTTGATGTTTTCCTGTAACTGATTGAACGCCATGAATGAATGTGGATGTTCAGACACATGACACATCCTTGTTGTTTTGCCGCACCTTTCTGTATATATATGAATGTACAGAAAAATCCTGAATGAACGTGGATGTACAACGGATCTTTGTTCTTTTGCTATTGTTGTACATACTGAAATCGCAGATTTTCAGAGCGATTGTGAATTGGTTGCAGTTAACTTTCCCATTGCTCTGGAGGTGTTGTACGATAGCTAGTTGAGCAACTTTCTTTCACTAACATGGATTCTACTGTACTTCCCTAGTTTCCTGCGATGCATTGACTGGTGGTTAACATTGCCCTGATAATTACACACCACAACACACACACACACACACACACACGGAGAGCAATAGCATAGCAGCAGCATCAGCAAGCAGGGGACTCATGCTAAGTCAAATGTCCTCTCTTACGTACAAAACTTTTCCATTTGTTTGCAGTAAACTCGATGAAACAACATGCAAAAATATCAACCTTGAGAACAATATTCTTGCACTGACAAATGAAAATAAATATTTGTGCCATGGCCATTTCATGCAGTACATATTCAAACATAAATATTTCTTACGCCTTCAAACATAAATATTCAGAAGAACAACACTATTCTGAGATAAAATGATAATCTTCTAGCAAAATATAGCCACAAAGGCCATCTAAAATTCATCCAGCACATGTGCTTCACCACCAAGTTGTCTTTCAGAGATACATCATAAGATTTCAGAAACTGAGAAGATTTGTGGAGCTTGAACAAGACCTGCAGTTTGACATGAACAGATCAGTTTTATGTGCGAATATACATTTTGAAAAATAAGTAAATTGTATGGGTATGAAAAGTACCAATAGTTTTCTTAGTTGTTGTTAGGGCAATTACGGCTATCATGGAAGCCAACTTGCTTACACCTCTTGCACATTCTAGGCCCTTTCTTTTTTTGTCCACCAACATTTTTCTTCCCCTCTCCATCCTTATTTTGCTTCTCTTCTCCATCCATGTTTTCATGCCTACCCTTGTCTAAGTGCCCCTTAATTCTTTTGCATCTCCGTTTTGTATGGACATCAGTTGGTGAATGAATTTCGACTTGATTAGGCATAGTACAACCAATATATGCCTCAAACTCATCTTGTCTACTAGGATGATTGGCAACAACCTTTTTAGACACATTTCTTTTCATGTCAACTAGAATGTTTCTTAATGCTTCTAATTCTTCAGGAGAGTGATCAACCAACCTAATTGTATCGTCCACTACTTGGTGTATCTCAGAAACCATTACAACACCCATTAGTCATACAAGTTAGTAATTGGTAGCAAAATGTAGCGACCCGACTCGGTAAGAGTCGAAGTCTCTGTGCTTACCGTGCTAGTCCCTGGATCGACTTGCTAGCACACACAGTACTCGATGAAATAACAGAAATAACACACATCTCTTTATTACATCGATAGTCCAGGAGCAATACATTTATTACCAAATAGGGCATAGAGCCAATAACAAATACTGCGGAAGCAAAGTAGTAAATGAGTCCAACTCCACGAGCAAGGTTGAGTGTAGAACATCGACCTATCGCACCTTAATCCTCGTCGGATATATCTGCAACGTGATAAGTTGCAGCCACATAGGTCAAGACATTGAATGTCTTGGCAAGTCACATCATAAGTGTAATGAACCTACTTGTACATGCAATTTGGCTGGTGGAAAACTCTAAGTTTAATTTTTGCATAAAGCTAGTTTTTCCTATTAGAAAAGATGTTATTCTACTACTACACATTTGCATAGGATGAGTTGGCAAACCCAACTCCATCCATTCCCAAGTTTCATTTAAATCCCAACTGTTTAATTAAAGGTGAGGAGATCTCCGGCATTTTCACTACTAGATGCTCAAGATGTCCGTAAATCGGGACACGACTAATCGATTAGGTTGACACTCTGCAGAGGTTATGACTTTTCCCCACAAGACTCGACCACCTCCATGATCGGAAGATCGAGACATAGTCTTTGAAAATGTTCCCCTTAACCCACGGATAGGCGGTACACCTACATCATTCTACATCTGCTAGCCCATCCGGAAGGGTCACACTAACTACTCAACTAAGCGAGCCCATATTGGCTTGTGGCTGCACACGTAAGCTTCTAGACATGAGAATACAATTGATCTCTTTGAGCTGAGCGGACGGTCCACTAGTGGTGCACCACCATGGATTTCCCATCGTGCTCTAATGCCATTTCGCCACCATTCCTCAAGTTTCCGCCCAGGTAGTTCACTAATTATCTTAGGTCCTACTTACTACATTGTCACTCATACTTTACAATGTTCACTCCCCAATCCACGTCTACTTAGCGAAGCAACATAATGTAAAACGATGGCGACAATGTCATATGGTTCAGACCTACCTCAATGAACTACTGGGTGAAAAGCATAGTCATGCGGCATCAATTCCTACCATGCAGTCCTACCGCAAAGAACTAAGTGCATAATAAAAACATAGGTAATAAAACATGATCAAGATGCAACTTGCCTTGAATGCTGCTGGTTGAATTCTAAGGACTGAAAATATTCTGCTTCGCACTCCGGGCAATCTATCGCAAAGGAGATAAACAAACATAAGCAAACATTCAAGAGAACCAAGAAGAACATGCAAAGCAAAAAGTCTCGGTAAAACCAAATGAACAAAACATCACACTTAACTAGCATGAAAAATATTCTAGGTGCAAAACAACATAGGCCTATGGTTCAAAAAGTGATGTGAACTATAGTGCGTACTATGCATACTAGTAAAATATTAATGGGCAGTTTCTAGTGTGTGAAAATTATTGTGACAAAGGTCCAGGTGATAGGGTTTGGCTACGGTGACAAAGTGCAAAAAGATTCAACTTAATCGGAGCTACGGTTTGGGAGATATGGCCATTTGAAGTTCGAATTCAAATCTGAATAAATTCAAATTTGAATCTGTCAAAAGTTTGCAAAAAGGATACCACTGGATAGATCTAAACAATACGAAGAATTTGCCGCTGGTTTCATCGAGTTTGGATCTACGGTTAAAAAGTTGTGGCTATGCGAAGTTCAGGGACTAATCTGCTAATTACAGGGACTAAACAGAGAAGAAAAACTATCGCAAACAAGTCCCTGGCCACGTGGCGGCTCGTGGCTGGCCGAGCGGCGTCCGCTGCGGAGGCTATACGGCGAACGGCCGCTAAATAATAAAAAACAGCGGCGGCGGCTAACTAAAGAAAAACCGACGCTCGGTTTAAATAAAACCGGCCGGTCTAAGGAAACCGCGGTTAACCGCGTACCTCTTCGCAAAATAAAAAAAATCAAACCTAATCTAATCTAGGCCGTCCATGCTAGATCGAACGGGTGAGGTGTGGGCGGCTTACGATGGTGGAGGTGGTGGCGGCGATGTCGGCGACGACGGCGGCGGCTCGGGTCGAACGGGCGGCGGCTACTGGCGGGTCCGCGTCGGTGAAGAAGACGGAGGTGCGGCGCGTCGAGGCGTCCGCGAAGGTGGTGGCGGCGTCGTCGGCGACGTCCGGACGGCGAAGGCGAGGACGGCGGGGCTCGAGCTCCGGCGAGGTCGAGGCGTCGTCGGGCGTCGTCTCCGCGGGACCTAGGGCAAAAACGTGTCAAAACGATGCGCGTTGTCGCAGTGATCAATTGACAAAGGAAGGGAGCTAGGGTGTGCCACAGACGCACTTAAACGGACAACGGAGTGGCGCGGCTCGGCGAGATCTGAACAGCGGCAGCGGCGGCTATGGGCGGCGTGGGGCGAAGTGAGTGGCGAGAATGGAGAGAGGGTCGAGGGCTTCTTATAAGCGCGAGAGAGGGCTCGGGTCGACGGATAAGGCCTCATCCGCGGAGAGCCGAGCGGCGGTTGCGGGAGCGCGGGCGAGATGTTTATCCGTCGGCGCGGGAGGTTGGGGACGACACAGGAGTGGGCCCCATGGTCGATGGCGGCGGCGGTAGCGAGCGAGGGCGGACGCGGAGCGGTCGACCGGGCGGAAGGCCGTCGGGCGCGGGGCTGGCCTTGGGCCAAATGGCCAGCTGGGCCGGTTGGGGCGCTCCTGGGCCGAACCCAGTTTCGGTCCAGGCTGCGGTGCGTGCGTGTGTTTTTTTTAAAAAAACAGAACACTAAAGTGGTCATAATTAATTCAAATGAATTAATAAAAACACCACAATAATTTATAAAATAACTATGCAATATTTAGAGCCTAATGAACATTAAATTAAGCACAGAACATTTTTGTAAATATTTCCTAATGCAATTAATGCACTTTTTTGCAGATAAAATAAATACCAAATAACCTCCAAAACTACAAATAATATTTAAAATAAAATTTCCCACTCTTTTATATTTTGAGGAAGTCATCTTATCCCCTCTCATTTGTTTTTCTCGAGTGGAAAATATTATCTGAATATTTTTTTTTAAACTCCAAAAATGCAAAGAAATATGATATGCATTGAATGATTCTATTAACATCCGAATTTAATAAAATTGGGATGTTACAAACCTACCTCCCTTAAGATGAATCTCGTCCTCGAGATTCGGGTTAACAAACAAAAGGTGCGGATGGTCCCGCTGAGATCTTCTTCTCTTTCCTGTAGCTTCCTCCTCGGTGTGGTGACTCCTTCGAACTTTGCGAACTCGATGATCTTGGTTCGAGTGATCCTCTCTGCAGTCTCAAGAATCTTAATAGGCTTCTCCTCATAAGTCGATCGCTCTCTAACTGAATTGCCTCGAGTGGCATCAGATCTCTCAAAGGAATATCCGCCATCTCGCATGACACTTCTTCACCGGGAAACATGAAACACATCATGAACTCTGTCGAGCCTCTGGTAATTCCAACTGGTATGCAACCTCTCCTCTGCGTTCCGAACTCAGTATGGTCCCACAAATCGTGGTGCTAGCTTTCCTTTGACTCCAAATCTCTTAATACCTCGAAGTGGGGACACTCGAAGATATGCTCTATCTCCCACTTCATAGATCACTTCCTTGCGTTTAGCATCGGCATAACTTTTCTGCCTTGACTGGGCTATCTTAAGTCTGTCACGAATCAACTTGACCTTCTCCTCTGAATCCTCGATCAAATCAGGTCCAAACAATTCATGATCTCCAACTCCATTCCACATCAAAGGTGTCCTGCATTTCCTGCCATACAATGCCTCAAAAGGGGCCATCTGCAAACTGGCTTGGTAGCTGTTGTTGTACGAGAACTCTGCGTAGGGTAAGTTATCATCCCAACTAGACCCATAGTCTAGCGCACAAGCTCTCAGCATGTCCTCCAGAATCTGATTGACTCTCTCTGCCTGCCCATCAGTCAGTGGATGGAAGGCTGTACTAAACTCTAGCTGGTACCCAAAGTTTCATGCAACCGATTCCAAAACTTTGAGGTAAACTGTGTTCCTCTATCCGGAACGATGCTCCTCGGAACTCCATGCCAGACATACAATCCTGGTCATATATATCTTTGCCAGCTTAGCACTTGTATAGGTGGTCTTCACTGGAATGAAGTGAGCAACCTTGGTCAATCGATCCACTATCACCCAAATGGAATCATAACCTGAACGGGTCCCGGTAACCCGTGATAAAGTCCATACCAAGTTTATCCCATTTCCAATCGTATCGGCAACGGCTGAAGTAAACCTGCTGGTTTCGATGCTCTGCCTTTACTCTCGACATACATCACATATTGCCACATACTCAGCAATCTCTCTCTTCATACCGCCCACCAAAACTTTCCTTCAAGTCCAAATACATTTTGGTGTTGCTGGTGTATCGAATATGGTGAGTCATGAGCCTCTGAAGAATCAACTTCGATCTCGGATCATTGGGTACACAAATCCGTTGCTCAAACCATATGGTTCCATTTTCATCCTCACGGAATCCTTTTGCTTTCCTTTGCTCATCATTTCCTTTATCTCAGCAATACCTTGGTCCAACTTCCGGCTTCTCGATTCTTCCCAACAAGGTGGATCAGACTCGAAAAGTGCAACATAACCTTTTGGAACTATTTCCAACTGAAGGTCCCTAAGCCCATCACATAACTCCTGAGGTAAACCTCCTGCTGTAAGGGTGTTAACATAACTCTTACGGCTCAAAGCATCTGCCACAACATTGGCTTTTCCTGGGTGATAATGCAGACTCATGTCATAATCCTTTATAAGTTCCAACCATCTCCTTTGCCTGAGATTCAACTCCTTCTGCGTGAAAATGTACTTCAAACTCTTGTGATCCGTGTAAACATCACAACGATTCCCAATAAGATAGTGTCTCCATGTCTTGAGTGCATGCACAACGGCTGCTAACTCCAAGTCATGCGTGGCATAGTTCAACTCATGAGGTCGAAGCTGTCGTGATGCATAAGCTACAACTTTTCCCTCCTGCATAAGAACACCTCCAAGTCCCTGACGTGAAGCATCACAATACACCTGAAAATCCTTGTGTACGTCAGGTAGGATTAGCACTGGGGCTGTAACCAAACGCTTCTTCAACTCTTGAAAACTGGCTTCACACTCTTTAGTCCAAACGAACTTGGTGTCCTTCTTCAACAACGTTGTCATGGGCCTTGCAATCTTAGAGAAATTTTCAATAAATCTCCGGTAATATCCTGCAAGTCCAAGGAAACTGCGGATCTCGCCAACTGTGGTGGGTGCATTCCATTCTGTGACTGACTCTACCTTGGTAGGGTCCATCGCAATCCTTCACCGACACAACATGTCCAAGGAATCCGACTTCCTTGAGCCAAAACTCACACTTGCTGAACTTGGCATAAAGTTGATGTTCTTTGAGCTTCTCCAAAACCAAGCGCAGATGTTCAGCGTGTTCCTCCTCATTCTTGGAGAAAACCAATATGTCATCAATGAATACCACAACGAACTTATCCAAGAACTCCATGAACACCTTGTTCATCATGCTCATAAAATAGGCGGGGCAATTGGTAAACCAAAGGACATGACTGTATACTCATAAAGCCCATACCTTGTGGTAAAAGCTGTCTTGGGTATATCCTTCTCACGGATCTTCAATTGGTGATAACCCGATCGAAGATCGATCTTGGAGAAAACACTAGCTCCTTCTAGCTGGTCAAACAAGTCATTGATCATCGGTAGGGGATCTTGATGGTCACCTCGTTCAAAGAGCGGTAATCCACACACATCCTCAAGGTTCCATCCTTCTTCTCTACTAAGAGTACTGGGGCTCCCCAAGGTGATGAACTCGGGCGAATATACCCTTTCTCTAGCAACTCCTTAATCTGTTTCTTGACTTCCTCCAAATCATTAGCGGGCATCCGATACGGCCTCTTGGAGATAGGTCCCGTACCGGGCAGCAACTCAATCAAAAACTCAATCTCCCGATCTGGCGGCATACACAGTAACTCCTCCGAAATACATCGGGATAATCCTTCACCACTGGTACTTCTTCCTGGACAACTCCCGTAAGAGAGTTCACCTGAGTCCTCTTAGGCTTAAGCCTGGATACATACTTGATCCTCTTCTTCTCTGGGGTGGTGAGAAGAATCGATCTACTAGCACAATCGATGGTCCCCTCATACTTGGACATCCAATCCATCCCTAGGATTACATCCAACCCTTGTGACTCTAGTATGATCATATCCGTAGGGAAAACATGTCCCCCTATGTTCAAAGGCAACTGGAAACATCCCTGACTAGCCATAGACTCGGCTCCTGGGGAACTCACTAGAATGGGTGCCTTAAGAGCTACGGTAGGCAACTTATGTCTATCCACGAATCCCCTTGATATGAATGAATGCGATGCACCAAGTCAAAAAGAACGAGTCTGGAAATAAATTAACCAAGAACTTACCAATCATCTGCGTCCAGGCTGCTCATAGACCTCTTCCACATTGACATGATTCACATGCCCTTAGTGAAAGGATTAGGCTTCTTGCCTCCGAATTCCCATTGCCATTTCCATTTCCATTCTGCGCCTCGGGACACTCATTGGAGTAGTGCCTGTCTTCTTGCATTTGAAGCAAGTGATGTGACTCAGATCCTTCTTCATTGGTGTAGAAGGGTTGAAATGTTGTTGGTTGCCATTCCTCCATTGCCATTTCCATGCTTGTGACCATGGTGGTTGTGTCCATTTCCTCCATGCTGAATGTGGCCTCCATGGTTATGATGATTCCTCCAAACTTGCTAGTTCTGATCCGAACTTCCCGAGTACGGGCTGTAGCGGGTTTCGTTGAACTCGAGTTATACTTCCCATGACCGTACTTTCTCTTACGATTCTCCATCTGCTGGTGCTTGCCTTGAGAATGGTAGCCTTATCAACCAACTCGATAGTTCGCAAAGGTCGCCACAGTCAATCGAACTCCCAACTCATCGTTCAGTCCCTCCAAACTTCTCTGCTTGGCTGCATCGGTGGCCACGTCCCCGTGCATAACGGGCCAACTTATCAACTCATCAAGATCTCGGGGGTACCGTCGTCCTCCCCCGGCGCAAGTTGCGGAACTCCTTCTTCTTGACTCATGGCTCCAGCTGAGACATGAGCAGTGCGGAATGCCTGCTGGAACTGAGTCCAAGTCACATCCTCCAAGGGGTATGTGGTGGTGTAGTTCTCCCACCAAGCGGCGGCCGGGCCATCCAGCTGATGGGCGGCAAACTTCACCTTCTCAGCATCACTGCATCCTGCCGTGGTTAGCTCCCTTCCTATCTTGCGGAGCCAGTCATCTGCGACGATTGGCTCCGTGCTGCTGGAGAACACGGGTGGTTTCAGCCTCAGAAAACGGGTAAGACTGTCAACTGGGGGTGGCGGCGGTGGGTTGTTGTTGTTCTGGTTCTGGTTCTGAATGACCATCTGCATAAGAGCATTCTGCTGCTTGGATCAACTCCATGAGCTCCGGCGGAAAGTTGAATTCGAGGTCACGTCTTGGAGGCATCTGATGGGTTTAGAGTGGATGAGAAGTCAGAATAGAATAAGGCCTAGGGAGTAAAATCACACTACCCATATGCACATGATAGCAATAAAACTTCAAATCACTCCAATTCAATTTCACTCAAAGGGGTTCACATGAACAATCAAACCTAAGGTAAGCCATGTCACAAGATTTGACAAGGTCTCACAAATGAAAATAAACTAATCGGATAACGAAATCGAATTCCTAACTCTCATGGTGGTATAAAATCTAACTCTCGTCGGATGAAGACCAGTCAACCATGTTGACATCAGGTGTCCTTGCATCACCGCTGCGTGTCATCATCTCCAAGCTCATCACCCTGGTCCTTGTCCTGGCTGACATAGGCACCATATGAGTGATCCTCCGGATGTTTTCTCCTCATCCAGCTTCTCCTCGGCCTCCTCAAGCTCAAGCTTCAGATCGTCGATCTTCTCCTGTAGGGCGTCCAGCTCTCCCTCATGCTCGATGCGAGCGTCTTGGAGTTCCTCCTCGAGATCGGCCTTGCGAGTCATGAGGTTCTTGATGACGATCATGTTGTCAGACAGCTCCAGCTCCATCATACGAATGTGATCTTCCATGTCCTGGATATGGGATGCTATCGTCTCGTCCTCCAGGGTACGCACCACATCTCCATTTGCGTCGCGGCGTCCGTACATCACGAAGGAGGTCCTCTTGAGGTCTTCGTCATACTCCTCCCGAATGCGTCCGAGAGCAACGTGAGCAGCGATGCCCCTGCCCAAGCCCCATGTTGCGGTATCCACATGGAAATCAATGGGCTTGGTGCGGTTTCGAGGATGCGTCCAGGATATGGGCATCGATCCTCCAACGTGTCTCCTCGGGCGGTGGCGGTGAAGGTCCCGTGAATGTGGGAAGCCCAATCTTGGTGCTTCACGATCTTCACCATTGCCGTTCAAAAGGCATGGTCTCATCGGGCTGCTCAAACTCGACAATGGCGGACGACATCTACATTTTGAAAGGGAAAGAAATTAGTACGTAGTAAAGAAGGTACGAGACCAAAGGATATATAGGGAAAGTGAAAAATAAAGTTTTTATCCTATGGCTTTTCCATTTTCTAGGGTTCGCGTCCTCATCAACGTGTGCTCGATACCATCTTGTAGCGACCCGACTTCGGTAAGAGTCGAAGTCTCTGTGCTTACCGTGCTAGTCCTGGATCGACTTGCTAGCACACGATACTCGATGAAATAACAGAAATAACACACATCTCTTTATTACATCGATAGTCCAGGAGCAATACATTTATTACCAAATAGGGCATAGAGCCAATAACAAATACTGCGGAAGCAAAGTAGTAAATGAGTCCAACTCCACGAGCAAGGTTGAGTGTAGAACATCGACCTATCGCACCTTAATCCTCGTCGGATATATCTGCAACGTGATAAGTTGCAGCCACATAGGTCAGTACATTGAATGTACTGGCAAGTCACATCATAAGTGTAATGAACCTACTTGTACATGCAATTTGGCTGGTGGAAAACTCTAAGTTTAATTTTTGCATAAAGCTAGTTTTTCCCTATTAGAAAAGATGTTATTCTACTACTACACATTTGCATAGGATGAGTTGGCAAACCCAACTCCATCCATTCCCAAGTTTCATTTAAATCCCAACTGTTTAATTAAAGGTGAGGAGATCTCCCGGCATTTTCACTACTAGATGCTCAAGATGTCCGTAACCGGGGACACGGCTAATCGATTAGGTTGACACTCTGCAGAGGTTGCGCACTTTTCCCCACAAGACTCGACCACCTCCATGATCGGAAGATCGAGACATAGTCTTTGAAAATGTTCCCCTTAACCCACGGATAGGCGGTACACCTACATCATTCTACATCTGCTAGCCCATCCCTAAGGGGTCACACTAACTACTCAACTAAGCCAGAGCCCATATTGGCTTGTGGCTGCACACGTAAGCTTCTAGACATGAGAATACGATTGATCTCTTTGAGCCTGAGCGGACGGTCCACTAGTGGTGCACCACCATGGATTTCCCATGCGTGCCCCACTGTACTTCGCCACCATTCCCTCAAGTTTCCGCCCAGGTAGTTCACTAATTATCTTAGGTCCTACTTACTACATTGTCACTCATACTTTACAATGTTCACTCCCCAATCCACGTCTACTTAGCGAAGCAACATAATGTAAAACGATGGTGACAATGTCATATGGTTCAGACCTACCTCAATGAACTACTGGGTGAAAAGCATAGTCATGCGGCATCAATTCCTACCATGCAGTCCTACCGCAAAGAACTAAGTGCATAATAAAAACATAGGTAATAAAACATGATCAAGATGCAACTTGCCTTGGTACTGCTGGTTGAATTCTAAGGACTGAAAATATTCTGCTTCGCACTCCGGGCAATCTATCGCAAAGGAGATAAACAAACATAAGCAAACATTCAAGAGAACCAAGAAGAACATGCAAAGCAAAAAGTCTCGGTAAAACCAAATGAACAAAACATCACACTTAACTAGCATGAAAAATATTCTAGGTGCAAAACAACATAGGCCTATGGTTCAAAAAGTGATGTGAACTATAGTGCGTACTATGCATACTAGTAAAATATTAATGGGCAGTTTCTAGTGTGTGAAAATTATTGTGACAAAGGTCCGGTGATAGGGTTTGGCTACGGTGACAAAGTGCAAAAGATTCAACTTAATCGAGCTACGGTTTGGGAGATATGGCCATTTGAAGTTCGAATTCAAATCTGAATAAATTCAAATTTGAATCTGTCAAAAGTTTGCAAAAGGATACCACTGGATAGATCTAAACAATACGAAGAATTTGCCGCTGGTTTCATCGAGTTTGGATCTACGGTTAAAAGTTGTGGCTATCGAAGTTCGGGACTAATCGCTAATTACAGGACTAAACAGAGAAGAAAAACTATCGCAAACAAGTCCCTGGCCACGTGGCGGCTCGTGGCTGGCCGAAGCGGCGTCCGCTGCGGAGGCTATACGCTAACGTCGCTAAATAATAAAAAACGGTGCGGCTAACTAAAGAAAACCGACGCTTCGGTTTAAATAAAACCGGCGGTTTAAGGAAACCGCGGTTAACCGCGTACCTCTTCGCAAAATAAAAAATCAAACCTAATCTAATCTAGGCCGTCCATGCTAGATCGAGCGGGTGAGGTGGGCGGCGACTTACGATGGTCGGAGGTGGCGGCGACGATGTCGACGACGACGCGGCGGCGGCTCGGTCGAACGGGGCGGCGGCTACGGCGGGTCCCGGCGTCGGTGAAGAAGACGGGGAGGTGCGGCGCGTCGAGGGCGTCGCGAAGGTGGTGGCGGCGTCGTCGTCGGCGACGTCCGGACGGGCGGGCGAGGACGGCGGGGCTCGAGTTCGGCGAGGTCGAGGCGTCGTCAGGCGTCGTCTCCGGCGGGACCTAGGGGCAAAAAACGTGTCAAAACGATGCGCGTTGTCGCAGTGATCCAATTGACAAAGGAAGGGGAGCTAGGGTGTGCCACAGACGACGAAACGGACGACGGAGTGGCGCGGCTCCGGCGAGATGCGAACGGCGACGGCGGCGGCTATGGGCGGCGTGGGACGAAGTGAGGTGGCAGAATGGAGAGAGGGGGTCGAGGGCTTCTTATAGGCGCGGAGAGAGGGCTCGGGTTCGACGGATAAGGCCTCATCCGCGGGAGAGCCGAGCGGCGGTTGCGGGAGCGTGGCGAGATGTTTATCCCGTGCGGTGCGGGAGGTTGGGGACGACACAGGAGTGGGCCCATGGTCGATGGCGGCGGCGGTAGCGAAGCGAGGGCGGGCGGTCGGTCGACCGGCGGAAGGCCGTCGAAGCGGGGCTGGCCTTGGGCCAAATGGCTACTGGCGGTTAGGCGCTCTGGGCGAACCAGCTTCGGTCCAGTGCAGTGCGTCGTGTGTTTTTTTAAAAAAGAACACTAAAGTGGTCATAATTAATTCAAATGAATTAATAAAAACACCACAATAATTTATAAAATAACTATGCAATATTTAGAGCCTAATGAACATTAAATTAAGCACGAACATTTTGTAAATATTTCCTAATGCAATTAATGCACTTTTTGCTGATAAAATAAATACCAAATAACCTCCAAAACTACAAATAATATTTAAAATAAAATTTCCCACTCTTTTATATTTTGAGGAAGTCATCTTATCCCCTCTCATTTGTTTTTCTCGAGTGGAAAATATTATCTGAATAATTTTTTTTAAAACTCCAAAAATGCAAAGAAATATGATATGCATTGAATGATTCTATTAACATCCGAATTTAATAAAATTGGGATGTTACACAAAATTTGAACCAAGTTATGGTGATAATTTTTTTTAAAGGAGGCAAAAGATTTGCCATTTCATTGATTAAGAAGAAGAGAATTGCATGGTTAATTGGCAGAAAACCTGGCTAAAACCGATACAACTCAACCCACATGACATGGGCACCACCAGCCAATCTGGCCACCGACATGGGACAAAAGGCTGCAAAGAAGAAAGGCATTCGCCAAGGAGTCACAAGTGTCATCGTCATCACCGGTTGCCTCGAACGGGCGACTCCGACTTCACCATAGAGCTCCAACCTCGAAGCCAACCCGCAAACAGCTGCATAGAAACCACGACGGCACATTCCACCGAAAGACCACACGCGCAAGCAGCTGACAGCTCCAACTTTGACGACGAGCCTCACCAGGAAAATATGCAGGACCTGTGTCGACCGTGCCCTAGAGGGCACCTCGGACACGCCGACTCACACAAACTGGGACGTCCATTGCTCTCTTTTTGGTGTACCAAAGCTATCCAGATTGATCGGAGGAGGATGTATTTCAATATCATGGCGGTCTGCCTCATTGCAATTATGGGTTTGCAAATCCATATCACCACCAAGCTAAGAAAAACAACCAGGGCGCTCCCGTGATCAGTTTGTATCAATAGAGGAAAAAAACAATCAACAAATAAATGCGTTGCTTGCATGTGTACTACTACCAGGAGGCAGGTGCATAGCAAGGGACAGAGGATCGGCAACACCGTTGGTTATTACGAGCGGCGGTGATGCCTCCTCCAAAGAGCGAGTCACGATGGGCTTAGAGCAATGGCTCATGGCGGGGCCGACGGAGGGCAGCGGAACACGACCGAGACCGGCGGAGGGCGGGGGCTCATGGGCGGGGCCGGAGGAGGGCAAGGGATCACGGCCGGCTGAGTGCTAGCGCTGTTGGACGGGGCGACCGTCGGAGAGCTAGGGCATATGGCGATCGGCGCACGACTAGACTCCATGGCGGCTGTACAGAGCACGATTCGTTTTCCCTTTTTTTGGGGTGAATTGTTACCAAGAAAGGACGTAAAATGCAGGGGGTTAGCTGTAAAACTGAGATTAAGTGCGTGGTTAGTTTCCACCTTTTTTCTGTACCGTACGTCCTCGATCCAGTGGCGCACGAAGAGAGTTTTCAGTTTTCAGTGAACGAACGTTTTCACTTGATACTTCGCCCTCTAACTATCAAGCCAACAGTGAGTTTGTATAAATACAATCACAAATACAGTGTATTTGCTCAACTGTTGTACCCCCTCCGTCCCTAAATTCTTGTCTTATATTTATCTAGATACGGATGTATCTAATACTAAAACGTGATTTGATACATCCATATTTGGACAAATCTAAGACAAGAATTTTGGGACGGAGGGAGTATAAAGGCAACTATAACCACCAAGGGATCGGAACTGCACTTGAGCACGTAAAATGAAGTTTGACGCCACCACAAAACATAAGAGACGGATCAAGCACCTACACAACTTTCCCAGCAACCATAACTCGAACTGAAACTTCCTCCGCCAGTCTTCTGAGCATACTCTGAAATGGTTTTGCGTGCACAAGCGTCCCATGTCCTTGCGATTTCTCGCAGCGACATGGGCTCAGCTAGACTGCGCAGTAATATGCTAAACTTTGACTTTGCTTTCATAGACAGGTCTTCCGAGTTTCTGATGCAGGTCCATTGCAGCACAGTTAGTTCAATCTTCACCTAATAATAAGCTACACTCAGACATGGTGATACGCGGGGACTAATGGACAGAGTGACTACGGACCTTTGTTCATCCGGAAACTTGTCGAGGAGCACTGGGGAGCATTTAGGGTAGCTAGCAGGAACAAGCAACCTCAACGGCATAATTGGGCTCTAGCACATTCCAACAAGAAGAAATGAGCAGATGAAATAGATCCACAACATAGTGTGCTTTCAAAAGCTTACCATCTGTGCAGATGCAAAAATGGACTTCAAGCTCGGACTAACAGCCACAGCAGTAAATGTGCATTTGATGACTGTCCCTTCAGCTCCTTCACATGTACCAGCGAATGACTCAGCATCGTCCTCACATACATGGAGCTCCGTGTCTATGAGCTGTTGGTTTATCTCCTGGATCTCCTCCAAGAGAGCATGATTTACCTGCACAAACATGGACCAAATGCCAGTCAAAATGCAAGGTAGCCAACAATTACCAGTCAAAGGAACTACATTCCCTTCCCTTCTATAGAAAAAGTAAATAAATAAATAACCACTGCTTCAAGTATAACTACTGGATAAAAATAACGTTCTCTTGTTTCTCAACAGATAATCTTAATAACATACCTCAATTTTTTGCCACTTGGCCTGTGAGGTTGCAGTTGATTGTAGATCAGGGCTATCTACACTAAATGTTTGCTTGAAGCTATCGTTGACACTTCCAGCTGATGACACATTAAGAGGCATGGCACTTGTATCACGCTTCATTTTCTTCGATGCACCACTTCCATCATTTGTTATAAAATTCCTGGCTTGTAACCGGCACTTTGTCATAGCAACTAAATCTTCACCAACGGCAGCTCTCGAGCCATTACCAGGTGCTGACCCAGCAATCCTGTCAATCATGCTGACAACAGATCGAATGTCGCTAACTGCAGCATTAAGAGACTCGCGCTGTGTTGTTCGCAACTGCATGTAACACACCGTTGAACATAAAACAGGCAAAAGATAATAACTGGAAGACCATGTACTCCGTATCAACTAATTTAAAGGACTAAACTGAACAGTGTACATGGCTTCTTATGTATTTACCACAACAGCAGAACAGACTACCAGACAAAAAATCTGGATTCTGTACAGTAAAAATCAACAGAAGTAATGAAACCAGGTCAATTCTTTTTGTTTTCACATGAACTTTCGAATATTAGGATAGCAAGAATGGACATGGATAGGCAGCATCTCCATCATGTGAAAAACTAGTTGACCGAAGTGGAGTAACATATTTTCATGTTACACTTAACATGTTTCGGATCTTCAGATGGTAAGAACAAAAATGATTATGTGAAATTCCTATCATTTGAGCAACTAGTTAATTTTAGTGGACCAGAAAAGGGAATGATATATCTAACTCCTATAATCAAATTGCCATTCTTGGCCCTCATTCTTTTTATGCCAATATGCTTCAGAACAGTCTGGCCATCGTCAAGTATTACAATACTCCCTCCTACTCCAAAAGGAGGACCTGCACGCTTTTCAAGATTTAACTTCGACCATCAATTAGAACAATATAATACGTAAGTTATGTAACTTTAAAAATTACCATTGGAAAATTCTTTCTGATACGAATTTAATGGTATAACTTATGTGACATGTACCCCCATTTCATTCATTAAATTTATGGTAAAACTTGAATTTTGAAAAGTGTGTGTGCCTTCTTTCTGGAGTCGGGGAGGGGGGGGGGGAGGGGAGTACATTCAGAACAACACCGATTAAAGCACAAAAAATTACACAGAAAGTAAATATAAGTTCACAGGATACTTACTGCTTTAAGTAAGCGATCCAGAGGCCTTTCTACTGCACTTGATTTGGTTGGAGCTTGAGTTGGCATGTTAGCCTGACTTCCATCCACGCTTGTAAATTCTGCTAGCAAGGGCGATGCTGATATCCCTGGTGTGTTCACAGCAATCGATTGTGTTTGTGGCACTAGGGATGTTTGCTGATGTCCAGCCTGCCCAGTATGAGTAAGTGATGATATATTGGAGTGTGGTTTGTCTGAATCCACTGGTATAGGAGAAGGGGCGATAGACGGGGATGGTGATGGAACAAATGGTGAGTTAGCTGAATGCAAGGGTGTCCCAGTCTTGACTTGAGATGGCAATGGATTGTGCTGATCAACCTGAGGAGAATGGTGAGAAATTTGTGGGGATGATGCTTGAAGGTTGTTTTGTGGGGACGAAATTGGGAAAGCACCACTCTGTTTCAACTGCTGATGATAATAGTTACTGCGTTGGCCCAAGTGCTGTTGATACATACCAGGTTTCATTGCAGTTCCTTGTCTAACCTTTAACTCGTTAACGTCATTTCCAGCATGAAGCTGTGGAATCTGCATCTGTACTGGCTGCTGTTTCTGCAAGTGTTGCTGTACTGGGAGCTGCTGTTGAAGCATTTGTTGCTTTTGCTGGTACTGTTGAAACATCTGACGCTTCATTTGCTGACTCTGCATCATTTGATGATCCTGCTGTTGCTGCTTCAGCTGCTGAAATGAACTTGCATTTGCTTGCATGGAGTTACCGTTAGGTTGCATCGTACTCACTGAGTTGTGAGATAACATGCTACTACTTGTCTGCAGTTGTGTATTCATTGCTCCCTGCATCGGCACAGTGCTTCCCTGTTGTAATGCGCTACTCACTGAACCATGCTGCAAAGAATTGAAATTGCCTCCTTGAGCAGTCTCCAAATTAGAGTCAGCCTGATGCTGTATGTTTGCACCATTTTGCTGTGTGGGGGCACTGAAGTTCTTTGTTGGAGGCGCAGGTACATGCTGGATACCAGCTGCAATAGAGGACTGTAACCCGGTGCTCATGCTTGACAAACTTGCTTGAGGATTAGTATGACTATCATGCTGCTGCAAAGTTTGGGAAGGCTGTTGCTGCTGTGAAATGCTAGAATTAGGAGCTTGTCCTGCAGGTGGCTGGAAGTGTTGCTGTATTTGTGGCTGTACTGGCTTCCTTCTTTGTGAATTCAAGATACTGATAATCTGTTTCTCGTATTGAGGAACTTTGTCCCTCATAGCAGGTTGGATAGTACTCTTGCTAATTTGCAGCATTTGTAATATACGTTCCAACATTATTTTAAAGCTCTTCATTCTATCATACTGCTCAGATGGCTTTTGAGGTGGTATAATGCTGTCAACATGCTGTAGCTTCACAGATATCTTATTGAACAATTCACTGAGTTCTGCAAAGTATTGGTCCTTCAAGCTCTTAATCTGTTGACAAAGACCACATATACATAAGTTTGGCGCAGAAGCTATATAGAGATGAAAACAGAACAGCTAATAGATCATGGTTTGTCTAAGTCAGCAAATATGGCTCTGGCAAGGTACTTCAAGTACTTTTAGAAGCATACAGATCTAAAATAACATAAGAAACTATGATGCCCATAAATAAAATCGCTTTAAAAAAGATTGCTAACTGCCTTGAGGATTTACTACATCTACATACTCTATGGATGTATGCTCCATACCCCACATTCATACAGAATTCCGTGTACATATACATATATATCGGACCGCGCTAAGTCCCGAACGTTCGGATTTTGCCCATGGCAAATCGAAAGTTTTTCATGGCAACTTTAGTTGGATGGCAAGTTTAGTTGCTAAGCATGGCAATTCCACCCGCAGTTTTTTTTTTTTGGTTTTTTTGCCAGGAAATTGCCATGGTGTGAACTAAACTTGTCATCCTCGCGTTAACTAAAGTTGCCATAAAAACCGTTTGATTTGCCATGGACAAAATCCGAACATTCGGGATTTATCTTTTCGAGGAGGATTTTCTATCATAGCTTACCCTAGAAAGAGCTATCGGTACAGTGGTCTCGCTTCGTGATTCGCACTAGCTGCCTGGTGTGGTACCGTCTGAAACCCATGTGATGGGCTAACTGAGCTGTGGTGGCAGGCCGGTTCTGGCCACTTTATGCATAATGGTCTGACAAAAAGCCTGCCCAGTGTGTGCTGACGAAGGATTCGCCGTCACAAGAATCTGTACGTCACAGGTTCCACCGGTCGACCAGCATGTTGTGTAGGTTTCGATATGTACGGGCAGGCCGTTACGTCCCGTTTTCACAAGTGACGCATGTCGGCGAGACGGACACAGCTTTGGTCCGCTAGCCGTGACGGATCCATGTGTATGCCTGGGAGGAACCTATGCATTGTATACATATCCTTCTGTATATCGCGCATATCCTTGTGATACGTAGCACGTCAGTCACGTGTCTGTGAACCGCATTTGTCTGTCCGTGTACGGCTCGTGTGATATAGTCTCATGGGTGTCATGCAGTAGCGTCAGATTCATGAGAGCAGGACAGTCTCTCTTTCAATGCATAGACAGAGTCTCACGAACTGCCGTAGTAATGCATGCCGGTTTCGGCTCGTCGGCGAGCACTTAAGGACGCGTGCCTAAGGGCCTAGCGAGCGTCAAGGGTCTCGTCCGATGACGCAATTCAAAAGCCATCAGTATGCTTTGTTCATATATATGCTACCACGACCTCCCCCGTCGAGCGGTGCAGCCTTGATAGTAGCCAGGCGTACAGACAGATGAGCCGGGATCTTATAAGAAGACTGCCAGAATGTACAGACAGATGAGCCGGGATCTTATAAGATTGCCAGAATGTAGTGCATCTACACACTAGACTAGACTATTGCGTTGTATGAAATTCCGGTTCCAATTCCAGAAGAGGAATTGGCAGGTTGTTTCATCTTCTAACCTCTTTGTTCTAGGGGCCACTGTCTACGAATTTTAGGAAGTTACATGAAAGGGAGTACCAAAAATGATGATATCGGTAATTAAGTATGATGTCTCACCATTTGATATATCTCCTCTTGCCAATCACCTGCACCTGCATGGCCTGTTTGAGCAGTAGAGTCCGCAGATGCTGCATAACAAGCAAGGTTGTCAAAGAGTACCAGGATACAATGAACAAGCCAACAAATAACAAGCTAGAAGAACATTGTAGGATGGAATGCAGGGGCAATTGGAAGACTTGTGAACCAAAATGAAGAATCACAGAAGATCAATATGGTCAGCTTTGTCATCATGATCATTGCACAATACAGTATCATTTTCAGAAACAAATCCAACAAACAAGAAAAAACAATGTAGTGAACGAGAGTAACAGAAGATCAATAAGGTCAGTTTAGTCAACATGATGATTACAGAGTACTTGATCACTAAATATCATAGTACATAATTCCATCTTCGAGCTGTCATTCTATCCACCTTACTGCAGGTAAAAAAAGAGTGAAATGCAGTTTTGAAGCTTTTAGGGATAACTTGACACCCCTTGATAGTTCTAGGACCTGTGGTGCATTTTACTCGTCAAAAACATATAAATACATCTGAAATATGAATCTGGTTGTCATCTCCAAAAAAGTTTCATTAATTTCAAGCTAGTTCATGTACCATAAACATTAATTTCATAATCTGTTTGTTGCAAGAGGATTGCTGCATGGAGGATTAGGGATAATCAGCGTAACCAACTACAACAGCAAATACACCTTACATAAAGGAACGGAGGGAGTACTATGTAAGACGAAAATAATGAGAGACCAGATCAATAAGTTAGTTTGAACTGTACAAGAAAGTAACACAACAGGAAGATATACACAAGAACAAGGAGGGAAAAAAAAGGGAGAACAGTAAGAGCATACAATGGATCTACAAACAAAGTGCATGTGAAAACTTACTACTAGAGGAAACTTCTTGAAGGCCCCTATGTGCCTGAATAAATTGTTTTTGCTGATCCATGTTATTTTGTTGCAAGAGCATGCCTCCTGAAGTTTGAAGTCTTTGCTGCATGGAGGATTGCTGCATCCCTAATTGCTGTTGTAGTTGGTTAGGCTGAGACTGGAACTGCGACATAAGATGCTGTTGCGATTGTTGAGGTAGGTTGTGTTGAGACTGAGGTTGCATCAAACCCATTGGTGGCTGCTGAGCATGCTGTTGTTGCTGTGGTTGCTGAACTTTTGTTTGGAGCATATGCATCCGCTGCATGTTTGAAACATTAGGTACGGTCCCAAGAAGCTGCTGCGGCTGTTGATTTTGTTGCTGCTGCTGTAGACTCGACATGTTTGACTGAGAGTCCAATTGTTGCGGCTGATGTAAAGGCGTAGACGTCTGGTTCAACATCTGCTGTGTTTGCTGCACACTCAAGAGATTATTTGACTGAACTGGTAGCCTCTGTTGCTGCTGCATCTCCATAGCACCATTCTGTTGACCAATTAGCTGATTTTGTTGTACATTTGGTTGCTGTCCCATCAACTGTTGATGCTGCTGTTGTAAAGGAATATTGGGCTGCAGACTCTGCAGAGAAGGCTGTTGATGCATGGAGGGCTGTGCTTGTTGCTGCTGCCTCCCAACAGATTGCTGAGGTTGCTGGAGCAATGATTGCACAGATTGTTGTACGGAATTCAATTGATTCTGTTGAATACCACTCTGAGTAGCTGACTGCATGGCCATTGGCTGCGTCTGTGGAACGGTAGACTGCCCAGGGTGAAGGCCAGATGACATTTGCATCATGGATTGCTGTGAAGATTGCATCTGTGTTGGCTGCAACAAAGATTGCTGCTGCTGAATATGCGGTTGCATAAGTGCATTCTGCTGCAATTTCTGTTTCATAAGCATTTGCTGCTGATGATAAATTAATTGCTGTGATTGTTGCTGTTGCTGCCTTCCTGCCATTTGCCTTTGTGCAGCATAAATATCTTGTGAAGTGCCTTGCGCCAAGCCATTATTCATTGTGTTCTGTGGCATGACAGACGCATTCTGCATCGTTGATGTTTGGTTGACACCTGGCAAGTTCTGTCCGATATTAGCGAGGGAAGAAGCTTGTACAGATGTAGAGCTATTTGGCTGCCGGGCCTGTTGCTGAGACATCAAGGGAATTACTGATGTTTGTGCTTGATTGCTGCCTTGTGGTGGGAGTCCATGAGCTGTTTTAGAGAAAGTGTCATATAGTGTGTTAAGAAAGTATCTTGTGAATAAATACTTCTTGCGGAACTGTAACAGGCACACAAAGCGCTGAAAGCAGCATCTTACAGATCAATTTAGGAAGTTCTGCATTTTCAATGAGAAAAAAACATGTGCCAGAGCAATTAAAGCCTTAAAGGGCTGTCAACCTGATTTGTTTTAGTGAGCATGCAAACAAGTGTTTGCGTATCTTTTCGTTAAGACGGGAGTCAACGTAAGTACAGCTCAGAGCTGATCAACTGATTTAACAGCTAATGCCTAGTTCCTTTGCGACAAACTGAGAAGCAGATCACAGCTGAGTAGTAGCAAGGAGAGCATAAACACAATTCTACAAAGAGCAGAAGATGGTCCAATGTTACTGTAACTGAATGGTCCAACATAAAGCTAAGTTACATTTAACCTACCATATGGTATAATCATTCCATGAGTGTGTCGTTCACTGGCGGAGCTATGTGTATTACTGCAGGCGCCATGCACCCCCGCTCTTGGAAATTTTTTTGTTAAGAAGCAATGTAATTCAGTATTTGGGTGTCACAAATTGAGAGAAATATAGTTTATGGTCCCTTTAGAAAATTATATTTCGTCATTTGCCCCCTTAGTCATCTGTCAGCTAGCTCCACCACTGGTGTGGTTTCACAACATTAATCAACTTCCTGGAAGAAACCCACTTTTTAATTCTGAACAGTTGCAGAAGTTCACTTTGCAATCTTAACTCTGAAATCAGTTGTTTTTAACCTTGAACTGTTCAATCCATTCATTTTACCCCTTTTGTCCTATCACAAGTGGTTTCTGCTGACTCAGAAGGCACATGGTAGACATATGGCATTGGCATCACAATATACCTCAGCAACTTAACTAAAGGTTATGCTTAGAATATAAAAGAAAAGGAAATTAAAAAATAATTTCCTTTGGTAAAATCTTAATTATTTTGAAAATTCAGAAGGGTTAAGGTGTGACATTATTTCTTAATTACAATATACCTCAACATCACAATACATTATTTCTGATGACTTGTTGCTAGCCAGTGTGAAAAACCGTTCTTCGAGTCCCCTAGTTAAAGAAAACATTTTTCCAAATAGCCAACCTGAATATCCTTTTTTTTTAAAGAACACTGATTATGGTTTTTTTCTGATGTTCTCAAACTTTTAATATTTTATTTCTTAAATTGCTGCTAAGGTGTATAAGCCCTGTTCAAGAATTCATCCGATTAACCAGTTAACTTGCCAATTAATCCCTACTCATAGGGTCACCGAGTAGCCGAAAAAACGATAAATCATCCGATTAATTGATTAAATGGCCGATTAACTTGCCGATTAGCCCGTTAATCCCCTACTCGCCAGCCAACCGAGCAGCTACCAGTTAACGATTTCCTCAACAATGTGTATAAGTTGATGCCACATCAGCATAAAACCACCATGGTTAGGGCTAAGGGGGTAAAGAAAACTGATTTAGTAGTTCACGGTTAAAAACAACCAGTTTCCGAGTTCAAGATTGAAAGGGAACTTTTGCAATAGCTCAACTTAAAAATTGGATCTTTTTCAATACTCATGCTGACACATGCATCCTTATTAAAAACGACCAGACCACTGGTCTGGCAAAAATATACCAGAACCAAGCCATGTTCCAATCCAGTTCACAGTGAAGGCTGTTCATCCAATCAGCCTGCTGTGAACCGGCGAAAACCCGGTTGAACAACCCAATCGAGCGCTGGACCATGGGTCAACAAGATATTCTGTATGTGCAAAGAATCAGACCATCTTTAAGGTAGAAAGAGGGACTGCCCCAATCGAATAACTAACTAGGCTGTTTGTTTGTTATCTAGTAGAAAAAACCGTGCAATAATATTTATTGAACCAACAGGTTGGACCGGGGAACCGGAGGTCTGACCACTGAATTGAGGCACTTACCGTATCGCTCCGGGTTCATGACACAAGCTAGATGCAAAATTCTTGTACATTATGCTGAAGGGTGGAGGGTGATTTTATGTAATAAAGCACATAATCTCAGCACATGATGCAATAAAAATATTGACATTCAAGTGAACAATAAAATATGCAACCTCTATTTACTATATATATGGTACCTTACCGGAGTTGTTTTGATTTGGTATCACTTGAGCATTTCCAGGAGCCTGTTGTGTCTTCGTCTCCATAGAGAGCATTTTCAGAGAAATCTTCCGCAAATAATCAGACTGAATAATACAAAAGAAAATGATGTAAGTTATATACCAAATTATTGCAACCAACAGTTCTGATTAGAAGTTTAGCACAGTCGAGAAGATGTTTCAGCTTTAACATCTGAATTCAAAAAAAGTCACCTAGGCAGCAAAACACACTGCCTCAAATAAGTGATGTGAACAGAAAACCCAAATCAAAACAGTGTTCCCTAACTTTATCAAATAAACAAATATTCACCATAACTGAGTTGGGCAATATGATGAACAGTCGTAGGCTGCTCCAAGGTTTGCCACAAATAAGCCAGAGGAACAGAAAAGCGAAATGGAAATAGTGATATATAATACACCACAACCAAAATAAATACATTTGATTTTTTTTACCAGCCTGGAGTAGATACAGTCGAGTAAGGTCTTGTTTGATTTTCGGCCCAAGATAAATGATTGTATACCATTCTGTATCCCGTGGACTTGGGTCTATCCTTTTAACAGAAGATAGTTTTATTTCATCTTATAACAAATTTGGATGCATGGACACATCAAACACAATAAGCATCGCGGTAAGGGCGACTCCTCGCGGTGTCCACCTGTCTATTTTTACTGCGCCAGGTTTTACCGAAGGAACGAAGAAATACAAAAAGAAAACAAAAACGAGTGCTTCTCCCCTCGCACCCGGCTAGGGTAACCGCCGCCACCCTCCCTTGCGCTCATGCCCTCTCCTCCTCCTGCCCCAGGCTCCACAGCAACGACTGGATGCGGCTGCCGAAGGAGCAGCGGTGGCCGACGGCCTCGTGGCAGCAACGACAGGCAGAGAGCTGCGGCGGCCCGCAATGGAGGAGCAGCAGCGGCCAACGGCGACGCGGACATGGCGGCCGTCATGGGCAGAGCCGAGCCAAGACAGCGTGGTGGCCGAGCGTGATCTGGAGAACCGGTGGGCGGTGGTGCAAAATCTGGGCAGGCGCGACCTGCGCAAGTTGGAGGCGAGGTGATGGCGTTGACCAGGACGTCTTCGCAGATCCTCATCTTGCCGCCGGGAGAGGAGCTCGTCCAGGATCCCTGCTTCTCCATAGATCCGCGACAGAGGTGCTCGAGGAGGAGCTTCTTCTCGGGACGCCATGGAGATCGTCAAGGTGCGCCCCCATGCCCCCTCCAGGGTATGCTAGGTAGTGCGTTTCTTGTTTCCTGTCATGGTTCTCTACAGTTTTAAACGCCTATGAACAGGTCGCACTCCAGATCCCCCGTTGCCGCATGGCACCACCTTGACACAGAGTGAGCTTTCTTCTTCACTAACCAACACATACATGTAACTCTGTTTCTATTTTAGAGATGATGCATACAGATGTAGCAAAATCTAAAGTTGTTTTTGTATTCAGAATAAATTTAGAGAAACACGCATGTGCAGGTTGCCAGTTTAGAACTCAGGTGCAACCACTCTTTGCTTGTCTGCTACCCGTGATAAAATTAATACACATTACATGTAACTCCGTTCCCGTGTCATATTCTACCAACAGCCCACTCAAATTGTTCCACAGCTCTCTATTTTTAGCTATGCTTGTGTTGTGGCAGTACTTAGTTCTCATCACGTTTCGTTCGATGGAAATTCAGGGAGCGCTGGTGATGTGCTTGAAGATGACCTCGTTGTGAGTCTGAAAATGTAGGTCTCCCTCGGCATAAGCAGCATGGGCCGCAGAGACAACCAGCTCTATCCTGCTCCAATGTTGCCGTCCGTTGACCCAACGAACAAGAAAGGCATCAACAAGAGAAGCACGACACATGTACATGTACACATGCACTTCTTTCTTCCTGATTTTCCGTTCCTCTTTCTTCCAGTGCCTTGCTGTTAGAGCTTCTCTTCTTGGACCATCAACGGATAGTTGTATGCATGCACTTCCGTTTGTCTCACCCTTCCTCTCCTTTCTGTGATTGCTAAATATTATTTAAGATAATTCCTCTTGATAGCATCTTTTGCCATGATTGTTGTTGTTTATTTAACCGAAAAATAGATTCTTCTGAAGTTTAACATTCCAATGGAGTATGTATCTATGTGCTTGCCTAATTATATCATGCCAATTGCTTGAGCAGCGGGCACTGGTAATTATTTTCCTAAGATGATATTGAGTTTCAGTAACATAGACCCATCTGTTAATTTCAGTCTTTGGTGCTTTTGCAGATATTTAATGTTGTTGCAATTGGTAAGATAATGGGATGCAACACTTATTTACCAGTTCTAAAGCATGACTAAATATGGAAAGACCAGAGGCAAGTGTTATTTTCTCTTGTAAGCTTCTTTTGCTTGTCTATCTCCCTACTGGTATGCAGGTCTTTAATTGACAGTATTATATAGAGTTTGCTTTACATAATTTTTAAACAAATTCTCAATGAGCTACTACTTCATGGGAGGAAACCGTTTGGCTATTTTAGTGATGGATATATTTCCAACTCTTGATCCTCATCAATAATCACCAGGCCTTGGGAGTTCCCTAGCAGTCCTGGTCAGACTTGGACCAGGCACTAGGCGCCCCAAATGTCTAACCACGCTCGATTCCAATCGCGGAAGCCACCAATTTTAAATAGTGAGCTTGCATAGTTGGAGACTCTAAATATACTTTCTGGCTTGATTTGCTTTCTGTTCTAACATCTATTCTTATGGGAACGCTTGTAGGTTGAAACTCCACTCGACAGTTTTCTGAAATCACTTGGGACTTGAGAAGTATTCTATTACCTTCCAGTCAAAGGAGGTTTGACTATTTAACTAAATCTTCGCATTGTTTTCTTCTTCTTTGGTTGACAATTGTTGTGTTGCAGGTTGACATGGCGGCCATATGTCCTGTAAGGCTACAGGTAAAACAATGTGGGGTCTCTTTTATTGGCATGTTTCTGTCTTGGTAAGCATGCATCAAACATGCTTAGGTTGGTGGTAAACTTGTTTCTTTTTCACTTATGTTCAGCATTTCCTTGATCATTTTGTATTAATATTTTAGTATTTTGCTCTGCAATAAGATTTATGCACGGTCTGGTACTTAGAAGAATATACTGCTGGTTTGTCGATAATTTTCTCCTTGTTTGATTTTGACATTAATTTAACAATGAGTACTTAAATTCTGAATTCTGAAGAGTATGGCAGCTATATAGATTCTTATTATTCAATTTGAGCTATGTGGCAGAAATAAGCTTCATGCTTCTCTCAACATACTAGGCACCATACAAGGCGGCGGAGGCAGCCCCTGGTACGGACAGGAGAAGATGCTGAGCTTCTCGGCCTCGACGACGTCCTCGTGTCCCTCTCTACTATAGCAGATCTGCTTGTTTCTCAGGTGGGACTGCAGTTCTTTCGAAGCTTTGCTTTCTGTATGACATGTTTAGTACTTTAGTTATGCTTCTCGAGCAGCATTGGAATGGTTCTCAGACTACTTTCTCTTGTCATCACTACAGCGATGAGGAAATTGGAGTGCATCTTAATTATTGGCATCTCATTCTATGACGAGCTCGGCAAGAAAGGCGGCAGCTGACAGGAGGGTGTCACCACCAACAAGACCGAGGCCGCGTCAACGGACTCAGGTATGTGTGCTCATTGGTGGTTTCAGTTTCATAATTCTCATTACAACTAGCCTCTGTTCGCTCAATCTTTGAGAAATTTTGTCTGTCATTGCATTGTTGAGTACGTGCAGCAGGATGGAAAGCAGCGAGCAGCGGCGCATCGTTCACGGAAGCGGTCGGCATGGGCTAAGCCTACTGTTTCTCCTCGCCAAGACCTAAGATAGCATGAGGTCTGCCCAGATAGAGGCCCTCATGCAGGAGAGAGATGAGGGAGCAGCATGTGGTCCAGACGACGAAGATCAGCTGAACGTTGGCTCCCATGAAGTTGATTGATTGTGCCTCCGCTTTTGTGCTGCGCGCGTTGCCTTTGAACCACTGTCATTTGTGTCGTAGGTGATGTAAACTATAAGGACATATCAATAATATCTATGACTCCTAAGGCTGATCTCTTATCTCCTGTTTCCACTGTTGTGTACTCGTGTTAGTTTTCAAGTCAGAACCATGTAATAACGTGGAAGGGGGGCGCTCAACCTGGCAGCACGCCACGGGCGCGCCCCAACCGCTAGTAGCCTAGAAACATGGATTGGAAGAGTAACTAACTGAAGACACTCAAGGTACACAATACTACAAGATTCAACATGTGATCGATGATAAGATCATGATCAGCGTTTTGTCTATCATTATGTAACTAGCATTCAAAACATAGTGGCTTATTAACTTACATACATACTAAGTGTGAAAATGCTAAAATAACTGGGATGTGCTCCAGATGGTTTGAGTGTGGACCTTGGCACACCCATGGCCCCAATTCAAGTCCCGGCAGCACAGAACTAACGGGCTTATTCCCAAGCATGAGAAAAATCAGGAAGCTAAAAAGCCACACAAGGTCTCACTGGGGGGGCTGCTAAAGGCACTCACACATGATGTAAACAAAAATTACACCAATTGTGGACAGGTCTGCTCTACTATTGTTGACTACTAAAAGAAAAAACCCATAACTAATGCGTGCTCTGCTCCGAGAAGTTGTGAAGATAGGTTGAATTACCTGATTGGTTGCTGCAGTATAGATCTTCTCTTCGAATCGCACAGCGATTTTTTGAAGTTCGTTCAGTCCCTCTGGCACAGATACTGGCAGATGCTTCTTGAGAGTTTCCATTCTACAGACATGACGTAAAAATGTGAATAAATTTGGGGGATGCATTGCTTTTAAAGTGTCGTGTAGATAAAATGTGTTGCATCACAAAGTGGAACGAGTAGGCAGAGCAGGCAAGGTAGATCTCCAATTCTCAACCATATTTCTATAAGCAAGCGTAATTTCGGGGTTGATTTAGTCATGACTTGTGATCATGTGCATATTATCCTTGGGAAAGGAACGAGAAACTCTAGTTTCAGAACAGAACAAAATTGCATCCCGGAGCAGTAGTAGTAATAGAATGGTTTACCCTAGGTAATCACACGTTGTGATACTCGGTAGCATGACAAACTAGCACTTCTTGGTGAATAAACGTGTGTAATTGTTGAGATATAATTCTAGTTAATGAAGTAAATAAGATGAATTCAAAGCAGGCGTAGTACAAGTTGATTAGTGAATTCCCACAGCGGGGAATTTGACGGCGCAGAAACTGGGAGCTTGTGTGTAGATCGACGACGAATCTGTTGGTGCCGCTATGGATATGGCTAGATAAAAGCTATCAGATGGATCGATGACAAAACTGACCCGAAAACACACGCAGGAAATTCCTCTTTGTTTCTACTGAAACGGAAGGCGGAGGAAGGATCGAATCAAACCAAATCAATTATAAGGAGAGGGAGAGGAAAGTAATCAAATCAATTAGAAGAGTCCCTACATCTTATTGACGATCCTGCTGCGCGCCTCGGGCTGGAGCTGGGCGCGCCAATCACCTCCGGCGGCGGGCGGGGCGTTCGGGTCAACGCCGGCGGCGGCCGCGGCGGGGTCCGACCCTTGGGTGGGCCGCCAGTTAGCGTCCATGGTCGGGATCAGCGATTCGTAGGTCTCGAGGAGATGGATGGAGGTGGATTTGTGTATATACAAAACCGGAGGGCGGCGACGAGGACTTGCAGCGTGCCTTCGCCCGAGTGGTGTCGTGTGGTTTAACTTCGGCAGTCACCGAGCATCTGCACTAGCGGCAAGGAAGCCGCCAAGAGCACTTTTTCGTCGCCGGCGGCCAAAAAAATATCCACTCATGCCCCACGATTTCAATTATCGTCGGATTTGAACAAAATTATGGCCGGCGCTCTCACCCCAAACCCAGGATCCCGAGGCCCAGCCGGGGACGCCGGTAGTTGCCTTTTGCATGCACAGGCCCACTGTCAGCCTCTCTCCCTCCCCTCTCTCTCCTCTCTCCTCTCCTTTCTCTCTTTTCTCTCTCTCTCCTTTCCTTTCACGCCACGCAGACACACCACAGATGATCGGGCGGGGCTCGCCTTCGCTTCCGCTTCCGCCACCTCCCCACCTCTACTCCCACCTCGACTCACAGTTCTCGGCCCGCCTCCCGACTGCAAGATGCCGCCTCTCTCTCCGCCGTCTCCACGTTTCTCCTCCGCCGTCGCGACCATTGCCCAATCCACGGAGGCAAGGCCATGACGAGGCACCGAGTCCTCTGCAGACGGCGACGCTGAAGTCCTCGGAGGCTGGCGCGGACACGCTGGCCGGGCGAAGAAGCGCGACGCTGCCAATGGGCGCGACGCGGTTACGCGAGGCCTAGGCGCGAGAGCGTGGCCTAAGCGACGCAGCACATCATGCAGGCGAAACACCTGGCGGGCGGGCGCATGTGATGGCTAGGGGCATGGCGGCAGTAGCGGCTGGGGGGGGCCAGGCGAGGCGGTATGTGTGGTGGGGAGGTGCATCCGACGAGGAGCCCGGTCCTTCTCCTCCCTCGTCCGCTGATCACCAGCACCAGCTCGTCCTCGTTGGCCCTAGCTTCTTGCCTCTGAAGCATGAACGAGTGGGAAAATTCCGCCTTAGGCGAAAGTTCTGGCAATTTCCCTGTGAGGCGAAAAAAATGCCTCCTAGGGGGCTCAACGGCTGGAGATGCGCTAACATGCTATAATGGGGAGTAACATATGTGTGGTGTTATGCAACACTTTAATTATTAGGTTGTAGACTCATCTTGTCTTGGTATGTGTGATGTTACAGTAACTGGTTGTGTTACCACATGCTCCTCTTTCCTCATTAATTACTCATCACATCATTTGTTTTGCCTAGAGATGTTGTGGTAACATAGCTAGTTACTAGTAGTATGAGTAACATCACACACATCAAGGCAAGATAAGTCTATAGCCTAATAAACGAAGTGTTGCATGTTATCACACATATGTTACTTCCCACTATAGAGGTAGTAACATAGACTAGTAACATGTTACTAGTTTATGTTACTACCCATTGTGGCTAGTCTAAAAGTAGTAGTAGGAGTACTCCCTCCGTTCCAAGATATAGTGCTTCCTCTATTCCCGTGCTTCAACTTTGACCATAAATTTAACCAGCGAGACCGATTGCGGTGGGAACAAAAGTTATACCAGTGAATTCGTATTCAAAAGAAGTTTTCAATTATATAATTTTTTTCTCCCACCGCAGTTGGTCTTGTTGGTTAAATTTATGGTCAAAGTTGAACCTCGAAAAGCGCGCGCGCACTATATTTTGGAATGAAAGAAAGTAGTAGGTAGTATTATCTAACACAAAGATTTTATTATCTTAAGTGCATTTTACAGACACAAGCGTGAAAGGAGGCATGCTGGTTACAGAGAGAGTTTCTCTGATTGAAAAAAACATTACATCAATACATAAGCAACGAAATAGTACAGATTTGTTCTGTACTTTTAAAGCTAGGCGTGCAAGATGATGAGCCTTGATGTTTTTTCTCTGCTAATATGAGCAATTTTTCGATATTGGAAAGAAGGGTTATTTTGTATATGAAAGAAGTGGCTTGTTCTCCCAATGCCCTCGAGCAAAGAGAATGTACGTCGCTTTTGCTGCCAAAGCTAGTACTGAGCATGAAGGAAATATGCCCTAGAGGTAATAATAAAATTATTATTTATTTCCTTATTTCATGATAAATGTTTACTATTCATGCTAGAATTGTATTAACCGTAAACATAATACATGTGTGAATACATAGACAAACATAGTGTCACTAGTATGCCTCTACTTGACTAGCTCGTTGAATCAAAGATGGTTAAGTTTCCTAGCCATAGACATGAGTTGTCATTTGATTAACGGGATCACATCATTAGAGAATGATGTGATTGAGACCCATTCCATTAGCTTAGCACTTGATCGTTTAGTATGTTGCTATTGCTTTCTTCATGACTTATACATGTTCCTATGACTATGAGATTATGCAACTCCCGTTTACCGGAGGAACACTTTGTGTGCTACCAAACGTCACAACGTAACTGGGTGATTATAAAGGAGCTCTACATGTGTCTCCGAAGGTACATGTTGGGTTGGCGTATTTTGAGATTAGGATTTGTCACTCCGATCGTCGGAGAGGTATCTCTGGGCCCTCTCGGTAATGCACATCACTATAAGCCTTGCAAGCAATGTAGCTAATGAGTTAGTTGCGGGATGATGCATTACGTAACGAGTAAAGAGACTTGCCGGTAACGAGATTGAACTAGGTATTGAGATACCGACGATCAAATCTCGGGCAAGTAACATACCGATGACAAAGGGAACAACGTATGTTGTTATGCGGTTTGATCGATAAAGATCTTCGTAGAATATGTGGGAGCTAATATGAGCATCCAGGTTCCGCTATTGGTTATTGACCGGAGACGTGTCTCGGTCATGTCTACATTGTTCTCGAACCCGTAGGGTCCGCATGCTTAAAGTTCGGTGACGATTTATATTATGAGTTTATGTGTTTTGATGTACCGAAGGTAGTTCGGAGTCCCTGATGAGATCAGGGACATGACGAGGAGTTTCGAAATGGTCGAGACGTAAAGATCGATATATTGGATGACTATATTCGGACATCGGAAAGGTTCCGAGTGATTCGAGTATTTTCGGAGTACCGGGGAGTTACGGGAATTCACAGGGAGAAGTATTGGGCCTTATTGGGCCATACGGGAATAGAGGAGAGAGGCCAAAAGGAAGGAGGCGCCCCCCCCCTTTGGTCCGAATTAGACAAGCGGTGCAACCCCTTTTCCTTCTTCCTCTCTCCCTCTTTCCTTCTCTCCTACTCCGGAAAGGAAAGGGAATCCTACTAGGACTTGGGAGTCCTAGTAGGACTCCCCACACTTGGCGCGCCCTTCTCCTAGGCCGGCCGCCACCCCCCCTTGCTCCTTTATATACGGGGGCAGGGGGCACCTCTAGACACAACAATTGATCTCTTGATCTCTTAGCTGTGTGTGGTGCCCCCCTCCACCATATTCCACCTCGGTAATATCGTCGCGGTGCTTAGGCGAAGCCTTGCGTCGGTAGCATCATCAACACCGTCATCACGCCGTCGTGCTGACGGAACTCTTCCGTAAAGCTCTGCTGGATCGGAGTTCGTGGGACGTCATCGAGCTAAACATGTGCTGAACTCGGAGGTGCCGTACATTCGGTACTTGATCGGTCGGATCATGAAAACGTACGACTACATCAACCACGTTGTGCTAACGCTTCCGCTTTCGGTCTAAGAGGGTACGTGGACAACACTCTCCCCTCTCGTTGCTATGCATTGAAGGAAATATGCCCTAGAGGCAATAATAAAGTTATTATTTATTTCCTCATATCATGATAAATGTTTATTATTCATGCTAGAATTGTATTAACCGGAAACATGATACATGTGTGAATACATAGACAAACTTAATGTCACTAGTATGCCTCTACTTGACTAGCTCATTAATCAAAGATGGTTATGTTTCCTAACCATAGACATGTGTTGTCATTTGATTAACGGGATCAGATCATTAGGAGAATGATGTGATTGACTTGACCCATTCCGTTAGCTTAGCACTTGATCGTTTAGTATGTTGCTATTGCTTTCTTCATGACTTATACAAGTTCCTACAACTATGAGATTATGCAACTCCGCTTATCGGAGGAACACTTTGGTGCTACCAAACGTCACAACGAATCGGGTGATTATAAAGGAGCTCTACAGTGTCTCCAAAGGTACATGTTGAGTTTGCGTATTTCGAGATTAGGTTTTGTCACTCCGATTGTCGGGAGAGGTATCTCTGGGCCCTCTCGATAATGCACATCACTATAAGCCTTGCAAGCAATGTAGCTAATGAGTTAGTTACGGAATGATGCATTACATAACGAGTAAAGACACTTGCCGGTAACGAGATTGAACTAGGTATTGGGATACCGACGATCGAATCTCGGGCAAGTAACATACCGATGACAAAGGGAACAATGTATGTTGTTATTCGGTTTGACCGATAAAGATCTTCGTAGAATATGTAGGAGCCAATATGAGCATCCAGGTTCCGCTATTGGTTATTGACCGGAAACGGTTCTCGGTCATCTCTACATAGTTCCCGAACCCGTAGGGTCCGCACGCTTAAGGTTTCGATGGCAGTTATATTATGAGTTTATGAGTTTTGATGTACCGAAGTTTGTTCGGTGTCCCGGATGTGATTACGGACATGATGAGGAGTCTCGAAATGGTCGAGACATGAAGATTGATATATTGGAAGCCTATATTTGGATGTCGGAAGTGTTCCGGCTTAATGGGCCTACATGGGCCTTAGTGGAGAAGAGGAGAGGAGGCAAGGGCTGGGCCGCGCCCCCTCCCCCCTAGTCCGAATAGGACAAGGAGAGGGGGGCGGCGCCCCCCTTTCCTTCCTCTTTCTCCCTCCCCTTTCCCCCCTTCTCCTACTCCAACAAGGAAGGAGGGAGTCCTACTCCCGGTGGGAGTAGGACTCCCCTTGGCGCGCCCCCTCCTAGGCCGGCCGCCCCCTCCCCCCTTGCTCCTTTATATACGGGGGTAGGGGGCACCTCTAGACACAACAATTGATCTCTTGATCTCTTAGCCGTGTGCAGTGCCCCCCTCCACCATAGTCCTCCTCGATAATATTGTAGCAGTGCTTAGGCGATGCCCTGCGACGGTAGAACATCAAGATCATCACCACGCAGTCGTGCTGACGGAACTCTTCCCCAACATTTGCTAGATCGGAGTACGGGGATCGTCATCGAGCTGAACGTGTGCTAGAACTCGGAGGTGTCGTAGTTTTGGTGCTTGATTGGTCAGGCCGTGAAGACGTACGACTACATCAACCGCGTTGTTCTAACACTTCCGCTTTCGGTCTATGAGGGTACGTGGACAACACTCTCCCCTCTCGTTGCTATGCATCACCATGATCTTGCGTGTGCGTAGGAATTTTTTTGAAATTACTACGTTCCCCAACATGCATCTCCATGATCTTGCGTGTGCGTAGGAAATTTTTTGAAATTACTACGTTCCGCTACAGTGGCATCAGAGCCAGTTTTTTATGCATAGATGTTATATGCATGAGTAGAACACAAGTGAGTTGTGGGCGATACAAGTCATACTGCTTACCGGCATGTCATACTTTGGTTCAGCGGTATTGTTGGATGAAGCGGCCCGGACCGACATTACGCGTACGCTTACGCGAGACTGGTTCTACCGATGTGCTTTGCACATAGGTGGCTGGCGGGTGTCAGTTTCTCCAACTTTAGTTGAACTGAGTGTGGCTACGCCCGGTCCTTGAGAAGGTTAAAACAACACTAACTTGACGAACTATCATTGTGGTTTTGATGCGTAGGTAAGAACGGTTCTTGCTCGGCCCGTAGCAGCCACGTAAAACTTGCAACAACAAAGTAGAGGACGTCTAACTTGTTTTTGCAGGGCATGTTGTGATGTGATATGGTCAAGACATGATGCTAAATTTTATTGTATGAGATGATCATGTTTTGTAATAAAGTTATCGGCAACTGGTAGGAGCCATATGGTTGTCGCTTTATTGTATGCAATGCAATCGCCCTGTAATTGCTTTACTTTATCACCAAGCGGTAGTGATAGTCGTAGAAGCAATAGGTGGTGAACGACAATGATGCTATGATGGTGATCAAGGTGTCACGCTAGTGACGATGGTGATCATGACGGTGCTTCAGAGATGGTGATCACAAGCACAAGATGATGATGGCCATATCATATCACTTATATTGATTGCATGTGATGTTTATCCTTTATGCATCTTATTTTTCTTTGATTGACGGTAGCATTATAAGATGATCTCTCACTAAATTTCAAGGTATAAGTATTCTCCCTGAGTATGCACCATTGCGAAAGTTCTTCGTGCTGAGACACCACGTGATGATCGGGTGTGATAGGCTCTACGTTCAAATACAACGGGTGCAAAACAGTTGCACACGCGGAATACTTAGGTTAAACTTGACGAGCCTAGCATATATAGATATGGCCTCGGAACACTGAGACCGAAAGGTCGAGCGTGAATCATATAGTAGATATGATCAACATAGTGATGTTCACCATTGAAAACTACTCCATCTCACGTGATGATCGGACATGGTTTAGTTGATTTGGATCACGTGATCACTTAGATGATTAGAGGGATGTCTATCTAAGTGGGAGTTCTTAAGTAATATGAATAATTGAACTTTAATTTATCATAAACTTAGTCCTGATATTATTTTGCATATTATGGTGTAGATCAATAGCTCGCGTTGTTGCTTCCCTATGCTTATTTTGATATGTTCCTAGAGAAAAACTATGTTGAAATATGTTAGTAGCAATGATGCGGATTGGATCCGTGATCTAAGGATTATCCTCATTGCTGCACAGAAGAATTATGTCATTGATGCACCGCTAGGTGATAGACCTATTACAGGAGCAGATGCAGACGTTATGAACGTTTGACTAGCTCAATATGATGACTACTTGATAGTTTAGTGCACCATGCTTAACGGCTTAGAATCGGGACTTCAAAGACGTTTTGAACGTCATGGACCATATTAGATGTTCCAGGAGTTGAAGTTAATATTTCAAGCAAATACCCGAGTTGAGAGATATAAAGTCTCCAACAAGTTCTATAGCTAAAAGATGGAGGAGAATTGCCCAACTAGTGAGCATGTGCTTGTTCGCACACGAACACGTCACCGTGTACCTCCAACGCCGAGGGTGATGCACCGCAGCTCACGTCGAAGGAGACCCGCCGGAAGCGCGGTACGCAAGACAATCCGGCGGGCGCTTTTGAGCACCCGAAACCCCACACGCCCGGGAGGGACCCCATCAGGGCGCGCGGCAGCTATGGGCTGCCCTAGGTCGGCCTGACCGCCCCTAGGGCCTCGAGGTTCGCCGCCCTGCAATGAAGAAGAACGAACGAAGAACGAGGAAGAAGAAGAACAAGGGAGAAGTAAAGGTAAAAGATGTAGATAGATTTGTTCGATTGTGTGTTTGTCAATCGGCCGTCACCCCTTAGGTATATAAGAGGCGGGTGGACTTCCCGTGCAAGGAAAAGGCTTGGATTCACGTCCAAAACCCTAGCCAAATTCGGATTGGTTTTGCCCGAACTTTCCAAAACTGTTTGGTTTAAACTGGCTGCACCTTGCGGGTCTTTTTTGTGGTGGTAAATGATCTCGGATGGAAACGAGCCCAAAAGCAATCTTGACCGTTTCAACGAGACGAACAACTTTTATGTTGAAAGTTTTTTGATCAGAGGTCATCTTGAGGGTCAAATCGGTCGCGCAAAACAGGCTATCCCCCGCGCTACCCATCAGACATGGTGTCTGGTGGGGCGCGCCATTTTTTGCCTCCTGACAGGGCTGTATTCCGATGGCTCTAACTTTTGCATACGAACTCGGATTGGAACGATTTTTATATCAAAATCGATCGTTTCGACGAGACGAAGAACTTTTCTGTTGTAACTTTTTCCATCAGAAGCCATATTGGTTAGGTTTCATTCCATTTTCTAATCTGGTGTCAACACGAGTATCTCCGAAATTGGCATATCTTTTACACTTGAGCTCCGTTTTGATCCATCTTCACATTTACTTTGATTATCTTGAAGAGAGCCATCAAATGGTGACATGAACTCATAAATTTGACCTCATCTTGCTACAGCCTCAAGTCACTCTTTGCGATCATGCCCTTTTTGAGCGTCAACACATGCCCCCCTGTTTTTCGGCAAAGCTAGCGCGCCGAAAAATAACTTGCAAAACGTTTGTCTAAGGACGATGTCAACACTCCATCGGCCATTTGTATGCGCTTAGGGCGATAATCTCTATATCGGCCATGTTTATGCTTAGGGCGATAACTTTATATCGGCCATTGATTTTAACTTCTGGTTCACATCATACCTTGTAACCGATTACCACCAATCGGTTTTAAAGAGATGGGAATGAACCCGTTCCTTATAGCACTAAGGAGATCAAACTCCGAGAGGTCACGCCCTGTTAAGCAAGTAACATCGGGATGATTCCAATCCACCGATGCATCGGCCAAAGCAACACAAGCCGAATTATCCGCGTGAATGATTTCTACCTCATCATCAATCCATTGTATTAAAAATTGATGCATGGTAGATGGCACACATTGGTTAGCATGAACCCAATCACGACCTAATATAACATTATAGTTACCTTGCACCTCGGCGATGAAGAATGTGGTGGCCAAAGTTTTGCTTCCCACGGTGAGTTCCATGCACATCACACCTTTGGCCTCTGTCTTTTCTTTACCCTCAAATCCATTAAGTACCATATTGGTCTTCATCAATGCATCATCATCTAACCCCAACTTTTTGAAGACCGAGTAGGGCATAAGATTTATCACAGCACCACCATCAACGAGCATCCTAGCAACCGGCGATCCGTTAATATGACCTTTGAGGTACAATGGCTTCAAGTGTGTCACCGGTTCTCTTGGCTTCTCAAAAATAGCATTCTTAGGACCAAAATTCAGCTGGGCTACCTCCCCTTCTTCACCTATAGCACGAAACTCGGCAGGTAAGTAATATACCATATTAATATCCATACGTTCCCGAACCGGCGTATATTCATAATCCACCATCTCATCTTCGTCTCCTAATGTGAATATTGGGCTCAAAGATTCCTCAATTGAAGGGGATGTTTCAGGTGGTGTGGACGATGTAATAGGGGTTGCGTCATCCTCTTTTGGTGGTGAATGTGTTGCTGTAGCTAATGTAGAAGCATCTGCGTTTTCTTTTTCTTTAGGCCTCCACACTTGTTTTGTGAGTGCCATGGGCCGAATTTCACTTAACAATTCGTCCCTTTGCCTCTCCTCTTTGTGCTCTACCTTCTCGTGGTTCCTCATGCGTTGTAATCTCCTTTTCATGGTCTTGGTTAAACCGGGAGGACACCACTTAGGTTGAGTATATTTGGGATCCCTTGGTTTGGCCTTGCTTGTGCTCGCCTCATGATCACTAAGCATGGAACCCTGTTGAACAATAACAATATCACCATTAGAAGTAGCCAGATTACAAACAGCCGGCTTTCTAATCTCCTTTTGCTTGTCGCATTCTGATATTTCCGCACTAGATGACTTAAGACGCCACACTTTTTTATTGGCCTTACTTGGAGAAATTTTTGTTGGACGATTAGCACCATATCTCAAACGGCCTTGTGTGGGATAATAAAGCCTCTCACGAGCAGGCCTTCTAGGTGCTGCCCACCCCATATGGAAAGCATAAGGAGCCATTGGGGGCTGCCCCCATCCTCCACCGAAGCCTCTCATGTAATATGGCGCATAGGAGGGTTGTGACATCCATGGTGTCGGTGCCCCTGACACATATGGCCTTGCATATCGTTGAAACTCTTGCTCCGGAGGCAATCTTGAACGCTTTGAATGTGATGGCCGATTAGAGCTAGAACCGGCAGCTTGACTTGCATATTTGGATAGCAACATATCAAAAGTTGGCTTGATTCTCTTGTTCTTAGTTTCATTCTTTTTCCACTTGCCAACTTCTGAATTCTTGGGCTTGATCAATTTAACATGAGCATCCTCTTGTACTTGTGGTTGCCCCCCGAGTGTGGCATTTTTTATAGTGATCTTCAACACTTCCTTGCCATCGGGTTGCTTCTCAAGCACAATCTTTCTTCCCTAGACCTTGTCGCCTCCTTGCTATTCCCGGGTTCACCAATAACAACATTATCTTTATTAGCGATTCGGCTATGCTAGGCCGAATCAACATTTTCTTTCCCTCCAAGTCCATGGTGTTTATCGGGAAGGGTTGTTTATCAACTTGCATCTCAGCAAAATTCAATCGTCCGTCATTAATGGCCGATTGTATGTGTCGTCGGAAAACATTGCAATCGTTAGTAGCATGAGAAAATGAATTATGGTACTTAGAATAAGCACGCCGCTTCAGCTCCTCAAACGCGGCGGTATGGTGTGTGATATTCTAATCATCTTATCTTGCAAGAGTGCATCAAATATTTTATCACACTTTGATATATCAAAAGTAAACCTCATCTCCTCATCACGATTCTTGCGAATCGGCTTAAGAGCATTGCACATATAGGGTTTGGCCTTTGAGGACCTAACAAATTCAGAGTATAGACATCAACCTCATCGTCCAATTGTCATCATTGTGTTCAACCATATGCATTCTAGGACGATCGGTTGTAGACCTATGGACCTCTTTACTTCGACTCTCTTGGGCCAAAGCTTTTGTAAGACTTGATTAATGCTCAAAACTCATAACTTTCTAGCCTCTCTTTAATGTGAGTTTTCAAACCATTAAGAACAAGATCTGCCAAGTCTCTCTCGCTTATCACTAAGCTATAACATCGGTTTTTATATCTCTAAATCTCTTGACATAATCGGTGACCGATTCATCATGTTTCGCCTAACCGATGTAAGATGTGACAACTTTAGCTCATTATCGCCGCTATAAAAGTGATCATGAAACTTTTGCTCTAATTGCGACCATAAGAGAATTGAGCCATGTGGTAAAGCCGCAAACCATGAAAATGCGGTACCGCTTAAAGATAATGGAAATAAACGCACTTTCAATTCTTCCATGGAACTTGCTTCACCCAACTGTGCTAGATAATGACTCACATGCTCCCAAGTTGTTTTCGCACCCTCACCACTAAATTTAACAAAATCAGAACCTTATAACCTTGAGGGTAAGAAATTGCATCAAGTGTTCGTGATAAGGCTTTTGATACACACGACTCTTTAATTTCGCTCGTTTCGAAAGTTTCTTGAAACATCTTATGCAAATCCTCCTTAATTTAGCTAAAATTGGATCCGAGGTAGATGAAGATGTTTGTGGCAATGACATAGGAGCAACTTGAGTACTAGCTATTGGTGCAACTTGTGGGATGGGCGCCGAACCATAATTCGGTGGAAGACCAAACATGCTTGAACCTATGGGTGGTGTGACAAAGTGATTCAAGTTGACGCTTGAATTAGGCATACTCATAATAGGATTAGGGTATGTAGATGCAGTCACAAGCTGGTTGGTTTGAGTAGGGCAAAATTCAACGGCATATTATATTGTTGTTGCATAGGTGGTGCCGATGAAATAGGTAAAATTGGACTAGGGTTTTCAGATATACCAACAAGACCACTAGATGATGGAGGCATATTTTTCTGAGCATTAGCACTAGCCAAAAAGAATTGTATGCCATCACATTACCCTTAGTAACAAGACTTTCAATCACAGCCACTTGCTCGAGAAAAACTTTACTCACAAAGATTACATCTTGTTCGTCGATGAGGGGAGGAAAATTGACGTTTCCAACCGGAGTGATGTTGCCTTGACGGTCCTTCTTGAAACTTGAAAGAAACGCTTCCAAATCCTCCTCCTCGCGCTTCTTCTTGAGCGCCTCAAAAGCCTCTTCACGCTGCTTCTTGCGCGCTTCGTAGGCTTGGCGATGTTCATCCGATAGTTCATCAAGACCGGGCTTAATGATGTTATCGGCGTCAACTTCGGAGGGCTTGGGGAGATTAGACATGGTTGATGATGATTCTTGATCTTTCGTCCCCAGCGGAGTCGCCAAAAAGTGTGTTCGCACACGAACACGTCACCGTGTACCTCCAACGCCGAGGGTGATGCACCGCAGCTCACGTCGAAGGAGACCCGCCGGAAGCGCGGTACGCAAGACAATCCGGCGGGCGCTTTTGAGCACCCGAAACCCCACACGCCCGGGAGGGACCCCGTTAGGGCGCGCGGCGGCTATGGGCTGCCCTAGGTCGGCCTGACCGCCCCTAGGGCCTCGAGGTTCGCCGCCCTGCAATGAAGAAGAACGAACGAAGAACGAGGAAGAAGAAGAACAAGGGAGAAGTAAAGGTAAAAGATGTAGATAGATTTGTTCGATTGTGTGTTGTTCAATCGGCCGTCACCCCTTAGGTATATAAGAGGCGGCTGGACTTCCCGTGCAAGGAAAAGTCTTGGATTCACGTCCAAAACCCTAGCCAAATTCGGATTGGTTTTGCCCGAACTTTCCAAAACTGTTCGGTTTAAACTGACTGCACCTTGCGGGTCTTTTTTGTGGTGGTAAACGATCTCGGATGGAAACGAGCCCAAAAGCAATCTTGACCGTTTCAACGAGACGAACAACTTTTATGTTGAAAGTTTTTTGATCAGAGGTCATGTTGAGGGTCAAATCGGTCGCGCAAAACAGGCTATCCCTCGCGCTACCCATCAGACATGGTGTCCGGTGGGGCGCCATTTTTGCCTCCCGACAGGCTGTATTCCGATGGCTCTAACTTTTGCATACGAACTTGGATTGGAACGATTTTTATATAAAAATCGATCGCTTCGACGAGACGAAGAACTTTGCTGTTGTAACTTTTTCCATGAGAGGCCATCTTGGTTAGGTTTCATGCCATTTTCTAATCTGGTGTCAACACGAGTATCTCCGAAATTGGCATATCTTTTACACTTGAGCTCCGTTTTGATCCATCTTCACATTTACTTTGATTATCTTGAAGAGAGCCATTAAATGGTGACATGAACTCATAAATTTGACCTCATCTTGCTACAACCTCAAGTCACTCTTTGCAATCATGCCCTTTTTGAGCGTCAACAGTGCTCAGATTGTCTGGGTACTACAATCGCTTGAATCAAGTGGGAGTTAATCTTTCAGATAAGATAGTGATTGACAGAGTTCTCTAGTCACCATCACCGAGTTACTAGAACTTCGTGATGAACTACAGTATGCTAGGTATGACGAAAACGATTCCCGAGCTCTTTGTGATGTCGAAATCGATGAAGGTAGAAATCAAGAAAGAGCATCAAGTGTTGATGATTGACAAGACCACTAGTTTCAAGAAAAGGGCAAAGGGATAGAAAGGGAACTTCATGTAGAATGGCAAGCAAGTTGTCATTTCCATGAAGAAGCCCAAAGCTGGACTAAAGCCTGAAACTGAATGCTTCTACTGCAAAGGAAATGGTCACTGGAAGCGGAAAATGCCCTGAATATTTGGTAGATAAGAAGGATGGCAAAGTGAACAAGGGTATATTTGATATACAGGTTATTGATGTGTACCTTACTAGTGTTTATAGTAGCCCCTGAGTATTTGATACTTGTTTGGTTGCTAAAAATTAGTAACTCGAAACAGGAGTTACAGAATAAACAGAGACTAGTTGAGGGTGAAGTGACGATGTGTGTTGGAAGTGGTTCCAAGATTGATATGATCATCGTCGCACACTCCCTATACTTTCGGGATTAAGTGTTAAACCTAAATAAATGTTATTTGGCGTTTGCGTTGAGCATGAATATGATTTGATCATGTTTATTGCAATACGGTTATTCATTTAAAGTCAGAGAATAATTGTTGTTCTGTTTACATGAATAAAACCTTCAATGGTCATACACCCAATGAAAATAGTTTGTTGGATCTCGATCGTAGTGATATACATATTCATAATATTTATGCCAAAAGATGCAAAGTTGATAAAGATAGTGCAACTTATTTGTGGCACTGCTGTTTGGGTCATATCCGTGTAAAGCGCATGAAGAAACTCCATAAAGATGGACTTTTGGAATCACTTGGTTATGAATCATTTGATGCTTGCGAACCGTGCCTTTTGGGCAAGATGACTAAAACTACGTTCTCCGAAACAATGGAACGAGCTGCTGACTTGTTGGAAATAATACATACCGATGTATGCAGTCCAATGAGTGTTGATGCTCGTGGCGGGTATCGTTATTTTCTAACCTTCACAGATGATTTGAGCAGATATGAGTATATCTACTTAATGAAACACAAGTCTGAAACATTTGAAAAGTTCAAAGAAATTCAGAGTGAAGTGGAGAATCATCGTAACAAGACAATAAAGTTTCTACGATCTGATCGTGGAGGAGAATATTTGAGTTACGAGTTTGGCCTTCATATAAAACAATGTGGAATAGTTTCACAGCTCACGCCACCTGGAACACCACAGCGTTATGATGTGTCCGAACATCGTCACCGCACTTTATTAGATATGGTGCGGTCTATGATGTCTCTTATCGGCTTACCACTATCGTTTTTGGGTTATGCATTAGAGACAACTGCATTCACGTTAAATAGGGCACCATCTAAATCCGTTGAGACGACACCGTATGAACTATGGTTTAGCAATAAACCTAAGCTGTCGTTTCTTAAAGTTTGGAGTTGCGATGCTTATGTGAAAAAGTTTCAACCTGATAAGCTCAACCCAAATCGGAGAAGTGCATATTCATAGAATACCCAAAGGAAACTGTTTGGTACACCTTCTATCACAGATCCGAAGGCAAAGATATTCGTTGCTAAGATGGATCCTTTCTAGAGAAGGAGTTTCTCTCGAAAGAAGTGAGTCGGAGGAAAGTAGAGCTTGATAAGGTAATTGTACCTTCTCCCAAATTGGAAAATAGTTCATCACAGAAATCACTTCGAGTGATTCCTACACCAATTAGTGAGGAAGCTAATGATGATGATCATGAAACTTCAGATCAAGTTACTACCGAACCTCGTAGGTCAACCAGAGTAAGATCCGCACCAGAGTGGTACGGTAAATCCTATTCTAGAAGTCATGTTACTAGACCATGACGAACCTACGAACTATGAGGAAGCGATGATGAGCCCAGCTTCCGCGAAATGGCTTGAGGCCATGAAATCTAAGATGGGATCCATGTATGAGAACAAAGTGTGGACTTTGGTGGAGTTGCCCGATGATCGGCAAGCCATATTGTATAAATGGATCTTCAAGAGGAAGACAGACGCTGATAGTAGTGTTACTATCTACAAAGCTCAACTTGTCGCAAAAGTTTTTCGACAAGTTCAAGGTGTTGAATACAATGAGATTTTCTCACTCGTATCGATGCTTAAGTCTGTCCGAATCATGTTAGCAATTGCCACATTTTATGAAATATGGTAAATGGATGTCAAAACTACATTCCTTAATGGATTTATTAATGAAGAGTTGTATATGATGCAACCAGAAGGTTTTGTCAATCCTAAAGGTGCTAACAAAATGTGCAAGCTCCAGCGATCCATCTATGGACTGGTGTAAGCATCTCGGAGTTGGAATATACGCTTTGATGAGTTGAGCAAAGCATATGGTTTTATACAGACTTTTGGAGAAGCCTGTATTTACAAGAAAGTGAGTGGGAGCTATGTAGCATTTCTGATATTATATGTGGACAACATATTGTTGATTGGAAATGATATAGAATTTCTGGATAGCATAAAAGGATACTTGAATAAAAGTTTTTCAATAAAAGACCTCGGTGAAGCTGCTTACACATTGAGCATCAAGATCTATAGAGATAGATCAAGACGCTTGATAAGATTTTTCAATGAGTACATACCTTGATAAGATTTTGAAGTAGTTCAAAATGGAACAGTCAAAGAAGGAGTTATTGCCTGTGTTGCAAGGTGTGAAGTTGAGTAAGACTCAAAACCCGACCATGGCAGAAAATAGAAAGAGATTGAAAAGTCATTCCCTATGCCTCAGTCATAGGTTCTATAAAGTATGCTATGTCAGGTACTGCACCTATTGTATACCTTGCTCTGAGTTTGGCAAGGGAGTACAACTTTGATCTAGGAGTAGGTCACTGGACAACGGTCAAGATTATCCTTAGTAAGGACTAAGGAAATATTTCTGGATTATGGAGGTGATAAAAGAGCCTGTCGTAAAGAATTACATCGGTGCAAGATTTTACACCGATCCAGATGACTCTAAGTCTCAATTTGGATACATATTGAAAGTGGGAGCAATTAGCTAGAGT